>OU015501.1:88276577-89001577 GCA_907164885.2 Dolomedes plantarius
TTTTATAGCTTCTTTTAAATTCTTATTAGAGTGATTGAAGGAAGTTCTATTATGAGGTAGTTTAGAATGTACAAGCTTCAGTAAATTAATATTCCAAAGATTGAAGGTTTCTGTTGGGATAGAATAATTAATAGCTATTTCATAAATAAATTTATCTAAATCAGCATTTAAGATATTTACTATCTTTTTATTTTTAAAAGTACTAGGTAATCGATATTTAGTTCCTAAATTCATCAACTCACGCAGTACTAAATTACCAACTATATCTAAATTGCCTGTTATTATATTACCATGTGCTGTGTCAACATAACTATTGTATTTGGGCAGATGACAAACAATTTAAATTGATAGATTGAAAATAATTTTTTGATACCTGATTATAGTTCAATATACGTTTACCCAAAGGCAGTGTATATTTTAATGCACGTTCAATTTTTATTTCTTTTACTGGAAACATATCATGTAGTTTCTCAAATATACAATTGAAATTTATATTATTAAATTTAGGGTTAGTAAAATTTATAACACAATAAGTATTATTTGCAATGTCATATTTTTTAAATAAGTTTATTTTTAAATGATTAGCTCGTGTTAATAGTAAATCATATACCAAATGCTGAAAATGATAATTCTTTAGTTTAGTACTTAAAAATAGATGATAATGCTTAATGATATGTTTTTTATTGACAGAAAAAATCCAAGCTTTTAATTTTTTATATTGATAATCATTTATAAACATTTCTTAAAACTTTTATATAGCATTTTTGTAAAAATTACCTTCAAAAGTCTTACTTTTATTATTATTTTTAACTCTTTTAGTTATCTTTGCTATCTTAGTTTCTTCGATTAGTTATGGGTAAATAGGATTAGCTGACACATCAGTAAAATTGAACTTAACAATATTTTTGCTTATATAATTGATTAAGGCCATATGGAAAAATAGTGTTATTATTTTGCATATATATATATTTTCATAAAATAACCTGTCTGTTGGTGATATATACGCACACATAAAGTTACATATACACACACATACACATACCCATATACATATATATATATATATATATATATATATATATATATATATATATATATATATATATATATATATATATATATATAAATATATATATATATGCATATACATACATACACATACCCATATATATATATATAGACATACATATATACATACATTTATATATATATATATATACACATGCATGCAGCTCCATCCTCAAAAATTCTGAAATGTGTATAACATTTCACGTGCTTATTTTCTATTTTATTTATACTGTGTTTAGTTTTCAAATTGATTTTGATAACATACATTCTTAAAATCCCGGGCAACGCCTGGTACTTCAGCTAGTATCTATCTATCTATCTATATATATATATATATATATATATATATATATATATATATATATATATATATATATATATATATATATATATATATATATATATATATAATAGCCGTTGTCTCTGTATAACACTTCCGGGCTGTACTCATCTTTCAATTGAAGCCCTCAGTAAACAAACAGCCGGTTATGCTTAATTTCAATTTCAGATGTGGATCAGAATTTTTTCTTACCTAAAAACAAATATCTTCTCCATCAAATCACGTTTGTTCAGCCTATTTTTCTATAAAACATTCAGAACTAAAAAAAAGTGGATGCTTTTAGCTCTTTATTTAACATTTTTTAAAAATCTATTTACTTTTGCGATGAATTCTGAAAGTAAACAAACTTGAATGTGAATGAATCAAGTAGCTCAAGTATTCATATCGCGTAGTGAGCTATAAAAAACTGGATGGCAGTCTACTACTCCAATCTCATGAAAAACTAAATAATGAAAGGGTTTGCTTTTATAAGGTGTGGATTAAATGTAATATTGTTAGATAATTCAGGATATTTTTAACTTTCATATACATTTTCCATTATGACGTCATTATTAGTATTATGACGTCAAAATGATGGGTTGGATGGCCGTCTACTACTCCAATCGCATGAAAAACTAAATAAATAAAAAATAATGAAAGGGTTTGCTTTTACAAGGTGTGGATTAAATGCAATATTGTTAGATAATTCGGGATATTTTTTAACTTTCATATACTATTTTCATTATGACATCATTATTAGTATTATGACGTCAAAATGACGGGTTACCTTCTAGTATATATATATATATATACAGTGGCTCCTAAAAGTGTTCGTATATTTACTATTTTCAATGACATAGGGGTCTATCCATTAATTAAAATGAATATTTCAGAATGGGTATTTAATGATAAGATCTATAATCTATTCTTAACAAAACTACGTGAAATATTTTGAAAACATAGTAAAACTTTATTTTTAAGAAACCAGTATTCAAAAAGTAACAAAAACTTTACCTTACAAAAGTCATCGTACACTGAAATATTTTAAGATAAATTCATAATTAAAATCATTGTCTGATGCTTTATTTTTTTTTTGAATTGTGGTGGCATTTGAAATATCGTTTGGCTTTAATTTTTGCTTGCCTACTCCGTAATATTCTATTTATTATTTAAAAATGGCTCGTAGTCGTAAAGAAACAACAAACAGCATTCGAAAATTAATTATTTTTCATCATAGTAGTGGTAAATGAGTTTGGAATATTGCTAAATTACTTAATTTATCCCATTCTACTGTGCAGTATGTGATAAAACGCTTTAAAGAAGAAAATCGGGTCGAAAACCAGGTAAGAAAAGGTCGTCCGGCAAAGTTAACAAAACGCAAACAGAGATTTATAATTAGAAAATTTGTGAAAAATCCACGTTTGAGTGCTGTAAAAGTTTCTGCAGAATTTAATGGAACATTTTCTACTTCAGTTTCACCTGAAACTGTTCAACGAGTTCTCAGAGCAGCTGGATTACATGGGCGTTTTGCCCATAGAAAAATTTTTGTGAGTGAGAAAAACAGAAAGCTGAGGCTTTCATTCGCACTATCAATGATAAATAAGCTCCAAACGTATTGGAATAATGTCTTATTTGTCGATGAAAGCAAGTTTAACATTTTGGGTTCCGATGGGCGTATAATTGTATGGAGAAGGAAAAATGAGGAACTTAATCCCAAGAACTTAGTAGGAACTTGATGGCATGGCGGTGGAGGTGTCCTTGTGTGGGGGTGCATGTCAGCATTACGACTAGGTAATTTGGTATTTATTGATGACATAATGAATCATCCTGTTTATATAAATATTTTAAGACACAATTTAAAATTATCAGCCCAAAATTTCGGTATTGGAAACAACTTTGTTTTATATGAAGATAACGATCCTAAGCACACGGCTCTCAACGTTCGCCTCTGGTGTCCCTATAATTGTCCACAAGTTTTGAAAACACACACCTCAATCTCCAGATTTAAACCCAATAGAACATATTTGGAGAGAACTGGAGGTTCGAGTACAAAAGCACAACATTCACACGAAAAGCGAACTAATCACAATTATGAGGGAAGAATGGATGAACATTGATGCAGAAATTACAAAAGATCTAGTGCAATCTATTCCCAGACGTTTAAGAGCTGTTGTGGATGCTAAAGGATATTTTACTAAATATTAATTTAACGAAAAATTAGAATATTTACAAATATGTAGAGATTTTTTACAAGTGTACAATGACTTTTCTGAGATAGTTTTAGTTAATTCTTGATTATTGGTTTCTTAAATATAAAGTTTTACTATGTTTTTAAAATATTTCATGTAGTTTTGTTAAGAATATATTATAGATCTTATTAAATACCTATTCTGAAATATTCATTTTAATTAATAGATATACCTCTATTTCATTGAAACTCGTAAGTGTACGAACACTTTCGGGAGCCACTGTATGTATGTATATATATATATATATATATATATATATATATATATATATATATATATATATATATATATATATATATATATATATATGTATATATATACTCAAATACATATATATATATATACACACACATATATATATATATATATATATATGTATACATACAGACATACACACATACACAAATACATATATATCTACACATACATATATATATGCATACAGACATACACGCATATATATACACACACATACATATATATATATATAAATATACTCAAATACATATCTATATATATATATACACATACATACATATATACACACACACATATATATATATATATACACATACATACATATATACACACACACACATATATATATATATATATATATATATATATATATACACATATACACACAAAGACATATGTGTGTGTTCACGTTTAAACATTTTCCTTAGGGTTTGGAGATCTAGATTAGTTTATTCTCCAATTTCAAGTGGTACATTTGTTCTCGCAGTAAAGATTTTATATATGGGTTAGACAATTGATGTAGATTTCTAATATAACTTCAAACATACTTTCAAAAATATATTAATAGAAAATCTTAAAATTTTAAGAATATTTCATTAGAATTTACCGGTACTGGAGCACTCAATCTTGTTGCTTTGGTTCTGTTAAGGATTTGAACCTGAAAGATATTGTAATGAATATAAATTTCATATGGAAACACGTTTCACAAAACAATGGTATATTGTCTTATAAATCTAGATTTTAGTATGGTAAGTAGTACATATAAAGTTAATTCCGAAATTATATTTCATAACTTAACATTTCATTAAATAAACACAGAGTCTAATACACATATACGTACAATTTTCTTTTGTACGTAGAAAATTTCCAATTTTCTTTTGTAAATTTTATAGCAGTTGAAAATGAAAATAAAATATTTGTAATATTAACATGTAAAGTATCTGAAATCCCACAAAAAAAACCCATGAAATAAAGATCTGTGTAAATACAGTAAATTGAATTCCAGTACCTGGATATTGACTGAACGATGGGATAATGTCCCGGATAAAGTGTATGATTTAAAATAGGGTGTTAGAGGAAATATATGTAAATATTTATCTCTTATCTATAATTTTATCGTAATTATAGTTTAATCATTCTTAATAACTTTAATTTATTAATCATTATAATAGTAAGGAAATATAATGTAAAAAATAGCTAAAAATTAGCCAATTTAGCATAAAAAATTTTAAATTTCAATTTGGACACCTAAAATCGCCTTAATACATTTTACCTGTAATATTCCTATTCCTAATACTTTTGCATATTTATCTCACTACATTAGTAAATACGCAGCCATTTTCTGGGTGTGGTTATATTGAAGGCTGAGCTTAGCCAAGTCAAAAAAATATTTACTATTACACGAGGAAATATCATATGGTCAAGCAACCCAAAGTTTTATATCCTAAAAATATAATGGTTTTCAATCATTAAATTTCGTAGAAAGAAGTTATAAAATAGTTTTCTATTTGCGGTAGGCGTTATGCCCATCCATACATCAAACATGTTTTCCGCCACATATCATCAAAATAAATTATTAAAATCTGGAATTTTCTTCAGTATTATAGAGTAAAACAAAGCTAAGAGAGGGATCTAGTACATACCATGCCCAGGAGATTCATCTTTTCAAAATTTAAGAAAGGACAAAGCATTCTTTAGGTGAAACAAACAACGAGCACAGGCAGCGATCAAATGCGAAATGACGCAGTAGATTTTCGGAAGGATGATGTGGCTTTGAGTGCGTGCGCAGCTTTTTATCGGGAAGTTGCCAGTTTCCGACAGAAATGTTACAGTATATTTCAAAATTCATGTAGTATGGTACTTTTGTTGAAACTGATCAATTTTGGACTATATTGTTCATAAACAATCGCTTTTGTGCCCTCACTTATACATATGAAAACACATGTTCCGGAATAAAAGGCAGCCAGAATCTTAGAAAAGCGAGATTAAATACTCTGCCGTTAGTGAACTGTTATCGCACAAATCGCAATTCACATTAATTATTATACCCAACATAGGACGATATACTTTAATTAGATCTCCACTTCAGATAACACTGGAGAGAAATCGGTGGCCGAATGGATGAATTTATACCGGAATCTAGGGATTGGGGTGGGGCGAAATGTTTCAAGTTATTGGCATGATTTCTATAACAGCAGTTCCAAATACCTTGTAACAGTTGAACCCGGTCTGTTTAGCCCCCTTGAAGCAGAGAATAGCCTTAAGACCCAGAAAGAATGGCCATACATACCTGTTTCATGTTCCTGCTTTGAGTGTCGTGTAGAATATTTATGTTAGTTCTCGACCATTTTTTATAGTCATATATTTCATAAAAAATTTCTTACAACTACTACTAAAGATTTTAACGTAAAATTGCTTCTCTTCCGCACCAAATAAAGATCTGTGTAAATAAAGTAACTTGTAACCCAGTACCTGGATATTGACTGAACGACAGGAAAATGTGTCGAATAAAGTGCATGATATCAAATAATGTGTCAGAAGAAATATATGTAAATATTTATATCTTATCTTTAAATTTATTGTTATTGTAATTTAATCATTCTTAACCCTCCAATACTCTCGTGTCATCTGTAACACGAACGAACGCGTGGGGGAAGTGGGGATGTTATTTCCATATGTATTTAACGTTTTTGTAACCAAATTATTTCTGTAGTTTTTAGGAGTATATTACACAAATAAAACAATTAAATTTTAGAAAGAAAAATGTTGTTTATTACAAATCCACCATACAGTCAAAATAAAGATAATTAAAACATTCTGCACATACATTTTTCAAATGGTCATTACATATCCACTTTCCGTATTTTTCGCACCACTTTCGCGTTGTTCTGTCTCTCTGTGGTCCACAAGCGCAACAGCGTTAGTGGCGCACCCAGGGGGTGGGCAAAGGGCCCTGCCCCACCCCCAAAGAAATAATTGCATTATGAATATTGAATTTGCATTATAAATATTTTTATCCGTTCAACTCGCCCCCCCCCCAAAAAAAAAAATTAAATCCTGGGTGTGCCACTGAACTGCGTTCTCTGGCACCTTCTTTACCTCTTGAGGTACACTATTTCAAATTAATTTCTTATGGGAGCAAATTTATCAAATTCTCGTCGAGATGCCCTATCCCGAATGTCATCAAAGGAAAGGTATCGGAGAAGAAACGCAAACCTGTTTTTGATCTTTGTTAGTTAGCATGATTCCAACCCATTACCTTTCGAGTTATCCCATAACTTATCGATATTTGTCCTGGAACTTTTATAAGTGCCTATCAAAAGGAGAAGACCAAATAAGGCCCTGACCTCTACCTCGTTGGTATTTCTGGCATCGAATTCCCTTTCAAATTTACATTTGGTAGAATCAATGTAAATATTTGTGCAGTCTGCTATTATTTTATAGACTTGTTCTTCAATAAACAAATCTAATATTTTTTCTGGAGAAAAAAGTTTTGCTGCTATGCCATTTGGCCCTGAAAAAGTATTATAACGTTTCTCTGCCTGGTTCTGACATTTCTGACAACCTTTTTTTATCACATTCAAAAATGTGATTAAAAAAAGTTTCATGTAAAGAACATATTTGGCATTGACTCTCTCTTACAAGTTTTTTAATCATAAATAAATAAAAGGATCTAAAATCGAAATATTACGGAGAATAATAAAAAAAAATCACTTACCTTCAAAAGTTACGTAGATGGTCGCGTGGGGGACAGGTGTCAACCAGTGAAATTTGACGCGATACAATCGAAAAACCGTTAGACTAACTAAAGTGAAAAGAGATGGGACAAGAAGGAAGGCTCATTTGAAGGTAGAAGAAAAAGGGGAGACTTCCAACCTACCGATGACCGCCATTATGGAAGATGAATGTAGGTGGGTGACTTATGTCCCCCACGCGAGTTTTGAAGGGTTAATAACTTTCTCTACTAATCATTAAAATAGTAAAGAAATATAGTGTGTGTAAAAAAGAATAGCTAAAAATTAGCCTAATTAGCATATACATTTTTTAATTTTCATTTCGAACACCTAGAATCGCTTTCATATACTTTTACTTGCAATATTCCTATTCCTTATATTTTTATATATTTATCTCACTATATTAGTAAATACGCAGACATTTTCTGGGTGTGGTTATACTGGAGGCTGACACTACCCAAGTCAAAAAAAAATTTACTGTTACAGGAGGAAATATATGATCAAGCAACCGAAAGATTTTTAACCTAAAAATATGGTTTTCAATCATTAAATTTCGTAGAAAGTAGTTATAAAATAGTTTTCTCTTTGCGGCAGGAGTAATACCAAGCAATACTACTTCTAACATATTTCCCGTCCCGTATTATGAAAGTAAATTTTTAAAATATGGATTTTTCTTCAGTATTATTGAAAAAACAGAGCTAAAAGAGGGATCTCGTAAATACCATGCACAGGAGACTCATATTTTAAAAATTTAAGAAAGGACAAGGCATTCTTTAATTGAAGCAAACAACGAGCACACGCCGAGATCAAATTCGAAATGACGCAGTAGATTTAAGTAACGGTGATATGGCTTTGAGTGCGTGCGCATCTTTTTTTCGGGAAGTTTCCAGTTTCCAAAAGAAATGTTATAATATATTTCAAAATTCATGTAGCATGGTACTTTTGGTGAAACTGATCAATTTTGGACTATATTGTTCATAAACAATCTCTTTTGTGTCCTCACTAATACATATGAAAACACATGTAATCCAGAATAAAAGGCAGCCAAATTCTTAGAAAAGTGAGATAAAATAATCTGTCGTTAGTGAACTGTTATCGCACAAATCGCAGTTCACTTTAATTATTATGCCCAACATAGGACGATGCACTTTAATTAGATCTCCACTCCAGATATCACTGGAGGGAAATCGGTGGCCGAATGGACGAATTGATACCGGAATCTAGTGATTGTGGTGGAGCGAAAAGTCTCAAAGTATAGACTTGATTTCTATATAACAGCAGTTCCAAATATCTTGTAAGAGTTGAACCCGGTCTGTTTACCTCTCTTCTAGCAGAGAATGGTCTTAAGACCTCAAAACAATGGCCATACAAACCTGTTTCATAGTGTTGCTTTGAGTGTCGTGTAGATGGATACGTATGTTAATTCTCGACCCTTTTTTTTAGTCATATATTTCATAGAAAATATCTTACAACTACAACTGAAGTTCATAATGAAAAATTTCTTCTCTTCCCTTTGGCCTTGAAGCTACCAGTATCATTGCATCTGTGCATACTAATGAGAATCAAATAAAATTGATGTAATCAGTCGAAACTGTTTAAAATATTTCAACCAGTATTTTGCGGGAAATTAAAGAAAGTTTTTGATCACCTAATTAAGAAAGAAATTACTTCCTTCCTGAGCTTGTTTCAGGGCGGATAATAAGATGGGCTTATGATGTTTCTACCATTAATACGATTCTGGGAGTTGCTTTACAGACAGATTTCCAAACACTACATAAATGACAGGACAGAACTGTAGCAAAATATGGCCTTAAGTCTCCAAACTTGGACCATACACACCTGTCTCATGCTGCTACTTTGACTGACGGGTACTTTACTTACGTTAGATCTCGACACTCTTTATAGTAATATATTTAATATAAAAGATCTTGAAACTGTTTATAAAGTTTTAATGTAAAATTACTTGTCTGCCCTATGGCCTTAAAGCTAGCAATATTAATGCATGTTGTAGCGAACTGAGGTTCGTAGTTTCAACCAGTAGATGAACTAAACACACCAGGTATACATCAATCGTTACTTAAACAAAACAAATGCAATTTATTGAGATAATTGATGATGATGAGATATGTACACTGCACAGATGCAAGATGAAACTTCGGTAATCTTAAGAAATATCACACTCGATTTAATCGGCGTGGGGCGGAGTAAGAACAAAGAAGTCCGTTAGGCTAGCAGAAACTGACTCTGCTTCAATGATGATGAAACGGCACTTCGTCCTGATGGGAAAAGGGGCTCCCCAACAATATCAACGGTGGTGACCACTGCACGCACCCGGTAGCGATGAAAAATAGAAAATAAGGAGAAGGGACTCCTCACTGGAAATTTCGGTAGCAAAGGCTACTTCCACGAAGACTGGTCTCCGAACAAAATTAGCGGAGTATGTTTACACCTACAGGAACTTAATCGTCGCTGCAAACAGTCACAAGGGACTCTGTACCTCTAAGGGCGGCCACCCGGCTGCTCTCACACTGGATCCGCCACGGGTCAGGAACAAAAAGACGCAAGCCACGGCCAAGGGGTCCATTCTCTTTTATAGGAGAGCCTCCACCGGATATTGCATCACTCTCCGGAAAGTTCGAACGATCTAGAACAAGTGAGCAACGGAAATGGGTTTCCCGGGGCGATAATGAAATATTTCCCGGGTCTAAGCGGCCGCCTTTTTAGTTTGTCCTCAAAGCGACTTCAAAAAGCCTCACTTCAAAGAGCCTCAAGGGGCCGGCCTCGGTCAATGAGAAGGGGTTACCGCACGAGTCTTTTTGTGCCAGCACGCGGCGCCTCCAGGATGCTGCTTAACAACTGATAGTTCACGAATGAAAAGCACCTGGAGTCTCCTGTCATTCATAATTGTGATGTCAACCGGTTGTCAACTCACCCGGTTTGTAACGACAGATTTAATCAAGAAAAATGACCGAGGCCTCCTAACGTTCTGTGGAACAAGTCTATCGGGTGAACAAAGGAAAATGCCGTCAGCATTTTTCCTTCTGAGTGGTCTGGTTTCTTTCATGACTCTCAGGCCGAGATAGAAGAATTTCTTTTATTAACGGAGAGGTTGAAATGCAATACTCTACAATGTGTACCCACTAAAGAGAATCAAAGCAAATTGGTGCTATCAGTGGAAACTGTTTATAGATGGTATGAACAATGGTGTTATATGTAAAAATAAATGTTATATTTTCTTTTTTTGGCATGGATGTTTGTAGCCGTTCTAAATCGGCTTTAAACAGTACGTCCCGGTGTAATTAACCCTCGTGTAGCAAAAAATTTTACTGTAGCACTCCAAACCAAACAAAACAGAACCTAACATTGTTCGGGTTGCTGTGTTTCAGTTTGTAGCTGTTTTTCGGTAGGAATCATCCATTTTTCTGATGGTGTCCAACCTAGAATATGCCAGAAGCGGCTAAAATATTTCCAGAAGTTTTTTCATCTTATTGAGGCGATAGTTATATCTCCTAGTTGAGGAAGTAATGGCTTATTTCCTGAGCTTGTTTCATGGTGGATTATGAGATGAACATATTATGTTTCTATCATTTAATCGATTGTGTGAGATGCTTGATAGGCAGATTTCCGGATACACCATTAACGACAGGACAGTTTTCCGAATGCCTAACAACACTTTCGTTTTGGTAGGAGGACACTGATGACTAATATGGGTGACCGGTTGCGATGATTTGTCCGAGCATTGGAGCTACAAAGATTACCCATAGACTAAATTTTTTTTGTTCTTCTTGTAAAATGAAGGTCTTTTATGTAAGTTGCAAAATTTCTCTGTATTGCCAGTCAGACTGATTTAATCTTAAAAAATTAAACCGGTTCTATTTCATGGAATGTTTACAGGATCAGATAATGCGATATATTTTTTTTACAATGCAGAGGCATTTGTGGATAATGTGATATTTGGTATTTAACAATCTGCTATTAAGGCTTAATGTTTTTCTTACGCACAGCTAATTCATGATCTTGATAAAAGCAAATTTAAATCTTAGAGATAATTGATGAAGACTATAAAAATTATGTGCCTGTGAAAACGTATTATATGCAAAATGACGTAATCGCGATACGGGTGCCATAAAAGTTTGCACAAAAAATACAATCTCAAGTGAACGAAAGACTGATTTAATTAATGTTATTTAAAACAAAGTATATTTACATTGATTGATTCTGTGTCTGCCTATAAAATTTATAATTCAATGTAGTCATAAATGTTTTTAGGGAATTGCTCGCATAAAAGATATATATTTACTATATTTTTCGATTTTATTTCATTTACGTTGTTTTCAATGTTATCAGACTTACAGATAGTGCATACCTACACAGATATATAGGTACTTACAGTATCTGTAAAGGGCCGTATTTTTAGTGGTGCTGCCGGTCGGGATTCAGTACTGAGGTGCTCGAAATCCCGCTAAAAGTACCCAAACAAGTAGAGGAAATCCTTGAGTTTTGACTGAGTAGCCCAAATTTTGAGGGTTTCTATGTCGCGTGTTGGCCTTTTAACCAGTGGGGGACTTTACAGTTTATTTTGAGGACTATTTTGCGCTGTCGTGCAAAGACACCTGTGCGACTTTCCTTCACTTCTGTGCGTGAGGGTTCAGTTGAAGAAATCCCTAAGTAAATCGTACGACTTTTTCTTTGAGGATTTCCTGCACGTGAATAGCCACCTTTAGGTTACGTCAAATGTGAAGGCCAGGAAGTCCCTCCTTCGGGTATATAGTGGGGGGGTACCCCCTATGAACCAGAAGAAGGGTCCTCCTCCCTCCTCTTGATGCTGTCCTCGGAGATATTGTTGTAAACTGAGGTGGTGCGAAGGGGCTATGTTATTTACCCCCAGTGTACTCCAATTACAAGAAACGAACAGCTTTTACCGTGTTTTGGACGAATGTAACATTAGAAAAAAAATCTGAAAAGATTTTGTGCTCATACATTGTTTGCATATTCTTCACATTTGTATTTTAACGGCAGGGGGCATGAATAAGCTTTCTCTGTTTCTAAGAGAATGAAGTCATGTACAGTATTCAACTATAAAATCTATTATCTGGGTGATCAAAAACTTATTTTTCTGACTTGGAAAAATTCAAAAGATGAGAAGAATTTGTAACAACCACCTATCAGGCTCGTGGACGAAAGTCGAGCCTCTAGACGCTAAGTTAGATATTCTAATATTTCAACTACCCAGCGTAGTAGTAGTCATTTCCAAAGTCCTTCATTTTCATTTTTCTATTTGAGGTCATAAACAACCTACATGGATTTGGTTATATTTTAATGAATTAATTTATACTAGACGATGCACTTTTATGTCACATTTAAGTTTTGAATATTTTTCAAATCTGAGGGTCGGCCTATATTCGTTTATTTCAGAAATGAGGTGAAATCTCAATAACCACTTTCCGTCAGCAAGGATAGAAGTCGCGTTTTAAAACCTTGAAGCATGATCATTACCAACTGAACCACCCCTAAATTACAAGGAAGTGTTTTTCTCCAATGGTTGTCTCTCACAAATTAATAATATGGTTACTGGTATATGGTTACAAATTGATAATGCCCGCGACGACTAATATGTCTACCTACAAAATTTATAAATGAATGTAGTAAAATGTTTGCTTACATAAAAGTTATATAATTACATTTTTTCCTTTTTATTTCATTAACGTTGTTATCAATGTTATCAGACTTACAGAAAGTACATACCTACAGAGATATATTGATACTTAAAATATCTGTAAAGGGCCCGTGTTTTTAGTTGTGTTGCGGGTCGGGATTCGGTACTGATGTGCTCGAAATTCCAGTAAAAGTACCCAAACCCGTAGAGAAAATTACTCAGTAATCCAAATTTTGACAATTTCTAAGTAGTGTGGGGGCCTTTTAACCAAAGAGGGACTGTACAGTCTATTTTGTGGACTGTAGAGAAAACTGGCCTGGACTGCTTACAGTTTATACCGGAAGGAAGTGTGTGCGCTGTCGTGCAAAGAAAACGTACAAAGGAAAAGCTTGCAGGATTTCCTTGATGATTTCCTTCAATTCTGTGCGTGAGGGTTCAGTTGAGGAAATTCTCAAGTAAATCCTACGACTTTTACTCTAAGGATTTCCTGCACGTGAATGGCCACCTTTAGTAACAACCACCTGTCAGGCTCGCGGACGAAAATCGAGCCTCCAGACGCTGAGTTAGATATTCTAATATTTCAACTACCCAGGCGTAGTAATAATCATTTCTAACGTCCTTCATATATTTCCATCTTTCTTTTCAACGTCAACAACACACTACATGGTTCTTGGTTATATTTTAATTAATGTATACTAGATGATCTTTTATGTCACATTTAATTTTTGAATTTTGACAAATTTTCGGGTTACGGCCCATATCATAGTTTACTTAAGAGATGGTGTGGAATTGCAATAACCGCCTTCCGGCGGAGAGGATAGAACTCGCATTTTAAAACCTTAAAGCATGATCACTACCAACTGAACCACCCCTAAATTACAAGGAAGTGTTTTTCTCCAATGACTGTCTCTCACAAATTGATAATATGGTAACATGGATTGCTCCCTTATGAAACAAACTTATTATTACGGGGGGAAAATTATTTACAATGCTTACGTTTATAATCCTAATAACTACTTTACAGTCAGAGAATAGCAGGTAAAACTAATCACGAGTCCCTGAAGTTTTACAATTTCGGGAGCCAATTCGTAAGGCACCACACTTGTTAATGATTAGAAAATTTTTGCATACTGACAAGAAGGTAAAAAGATTGACACAAAAGACTTTAAAATTTTACAGTTACTTAATCAATTCTGCCTCAAAACAATCAAACACAGAAATTTTTAATTAATATTTATAGAGAATGCAGGAATGATCATCTCATAGGGGAATATTAATCGCTCGTTAGATCAATGCCGAAAAAATTTCTTAACCCTATTTGTTGTTGCTTGATATTAGCGGTGCAATTCACAAAGTTTCCAGTTCTTTACCTTTCGTTCCTTAATTTTATCACTATTAATCCTGCAAAAAGGGATTTTTTGTGTACGTCTGTGTTAGTGTAAAAGTTTTTTAAACAACAGTACGTGAAAATTTTAATACAAAATTTTAATAGAAATTTTAAAAACTTTTCTTCTTAATGAGAACCGTGTTCAGTACTTAGTCCTAGCAGGCTGTTGATACATAATTTCAAAAATAAAGTCCTAAAACCTCATAAATGAGAGCCCAAATTACTCATTTAACAGAAGCATTGTTGATTAGTGTTATAAATTCGTTATTTTCCAGCAATGTATTTCATTAGACATGCGTATAACATATACATATTTACCCGAAATATGATCAATCTACAAATAAAATTTCATTGCAAGTAACTGTCGGTATTTGAAAATTTTTAAAAAGTTAAAAATTTATAAAAGGACATATCCTGTTAAGAGAACTGTAAATGTTTCATAACTGAACTCTAAAAGTAAAACCGGGAAAGCGTATTTCAGCAACAGAAAATTTACTTACACAATTTACGTGCAACATTCAAATGTAAAATTTGAATAGAAAAGTTTTTTTGCATGTTAGTGAGAACCCTGTTCAATACTTATTCCTAGCAATCCGTCGTTACATAATTTAAAAAAAAATTAGTCCTAAAATGAAATAAATGAGGGCCCAAATTAATCTTTTAACAGAAGCATCGTTGATCAGTGTTATGAATTCGTTATTCTCCAGCAATACATTTTCAGCAATGTATTTCATTACACATGCGTATAATTTAAACATATTTATCAAAAATATGAATAATAATCTACACATAAAATTTCACTGAAAGTAACTGTCGCTATTGGAAAATAAAAAATAATTAAAAATTTCTAAAAGAAATCTCCTGTTATGAAAACTGAATATTTCATAACTCAATTTGTAAAACTAAAACCGGGAAAGCGTATTTCAGCGATTGAAAGCTTACATACACAGATAATATAGATATGTCATTTGGAATTTTAATTATGACATGTGTATGACCCAGAATGTGATTATATCACATTCTGGTGCTCCATGTCCATGTAAAAGCGAATGAATATTTAAGAGAAACCACTGTTGTAGATCTTTTCATCTTTTATTATTTCTTAGGTAAATAGAGTTACTATTGCGATTGAAGCGCCGTGGAAAGTTTTCCTTTTCCGAGTACATTTTCTTCCATACTCTAAAGACCGCAAAATTCCTTTGTGATTAAACCAAATTATAACGAATGATAAAGCCTTAAATCTTCTCTTTTCAATCCAATCTTGATATTTTAACGTTAAATTAGGTGCTGTTTTTCATTAACGTTGGAATTTAATATTTTTTATTCCATTAATAAAGCTGTGCTTGTGAAGCTATAATTATTAGTGTTGTTCAAGTAATGTAAATTAAATCACACTTATGACAAATAAAACTATCAATTTTTTATTTGCATTTCATAATTGGCTGTAATGAGTCATTCTGTCATAATGTCATGTTATGGAGCATCATTCTTGCATGTTAAGCGCTCGGAAACACTTAAAGGATATAAACATTAAAAACATTGCTATTGCTATTTTACAATGAATCTACTAATGTATTAAAATGAAACAGTGAAAATTTTCAAAAATTATAAAAAAATCTCAATTTGAAATTTTCATAACTATTTTTAGGGATAAAATTAAGGTTTTTTCCATCTTCCCCGCAAAATTGTTTTTAGCTTACGGATTAAGCAGCGCATTTCAAATGGAGCGCATCTCCATGGGGCAGACTACTGATCTAGATGAGATGAGGTACAACAAAACTTTACATTTTTTTACAGATAAATAGTTGATTTCTTTGCTTAATTTAGTTTAATGGGGATCAATCCATCTCTACAGTTGGAAAGAACACTCAAAGTGATGTGTTTAAAATTATTAAAACTAAAATCCATATGAAGGCTAAATGTGCGAGCTGGGTTGAATACGCAAAACTTTCTATTTCGGCTATATGGAAAATAAAAACTTTGAAATTGTCATACATCAGCATATTAATAAAATGGAGTACTGTGGATGAAGAACCCGAGAACAGTATAATGAAGTTATACGAGTATAACTTAACATGTGAATATCATAGCATCAAACACTTACATCAGCTATCGCATCTTTCGATTTCGGTTTATATTGCTAATACCTAGACTTGCAACACACGTAGTTTTGTTTCAAAATAGATTCTGATGTAAATTATTGAATAATTACGAATGTAGTTTTGCACTGGACGATACTCTTAAGAATTAGAGACTGTACTATGAACTGTTGTATTAACCATTTTCCTCAAATTTCAGACATTATACATTTAATTTTTTTTAAATGTTAAAAAATTATATGAATGTTCGCTACAAAAATGTTTCATATATTTCTTAAATTTTACCACAATGATCCTTTTCTATAACATGTGTAGGTAACCTGTACGCTCCACAATCCAAAAGCCTCGTACTGATCACGTGACGAGGGGGTGGCGGGAGAAGTAAAAGCAAAAATGGGGAGAATGACGAGGAGAGTCTAGGTGTGAGGTGTTTCCCCGATGTGTGTGTACAATGTGGCATTTTTTAAGCGTGAGATTTATGATGTTCAATAAACCAAATTAAAAATATCATACAGTCCGCTACTCTACCTGAGTCGTGTCGATCACTGATATACATTACCTTTTTATTACGCAGTTTGCGACATTAAAGTCTCAAGAATACAAAAAAAAGTATCGAGTCGATAATTTTCGTTTAATTTTTCATAAAAAAACTGCTATATTTATACATTTATTATACGCTGAATCACATCGCCTGCTGAAGAGAAAATCTGCATATCCGCCTTCTGCTACGTGTCTTAGGACGATGATCGCCATGGGATTTCCGAAGCAGTCCACAACGTCATGTCAGTTGTACCTGAAACGAACATGCTCTCCAGACAGAATGGTTGTGGACAATTTTTGAAACATTCTTCAATGGTGCCAGTGCTTTCAGTTTAACAGGAGAATCTGCTGGCTGGTGTGAGTTGAGAGAATGAGCCTAATATAATCTCTCAATAGGTATCCAACTCTTTCTCGCTTCTAACTTGATCTTGACAAGCTGCGGCTTACGTTCGAGTTCTTTAAATGGTCCGCTGAAAGACTGTCGATAAGAGAGAATTAGGAGAATTACTTTTTAAGAGATTTAGTTAAATTATACTATTTGACAAAATCATTTTTATAAAATATTCGTAAGACTAATTATTAGTGAAGGGGGAATAGATATATATTCACTCCCTTACCTTCACGGAATGTATAAGTAGTAATACATTTATTCAGCAATAGATATTTATGTAGCATTTATGTAGCAAGTCGGAATAGATATAAACTCTCTTACCTACACGGAATATACAGGATGGTCATAAAGACATTTTACCGATACATGGTCCTCTAGTGACCGTTTCGCTCGAGATTCTGCGAACAGCAACAAAGTGGTGCTCACGGTTACGGTTATAGGTATAGAAACTCGAAATTTTCGAATGGCAATGCTCACTTTTTCCCGACGCAAAATGCTCAGCGTATGCGAAAACACTAAAGAGCGTTGGAACGGTACGAGTAACACAAAAAACGGACGCGTTATGCACGCACAAAAAAGATCTGCGAACAGGCTACAAAAACATGATCGGGGTGTACGGAGGAAATTTGCATCTGACAGAGGCAAGACACCTACCACTGATGACAACACATATCGGACAAGAGAAAACTTTTATTTGGATTACACATTTTCCACATGGGTACCACCATCGTGTTTTTGTTGGCCGTTAGCAGAGTTTTTTTTTTGTTTTTTGTGCGTACATAACACGTCCATTTATTGTGACACGTACCGTTTCAACGCTTTTTAGGGTTTACGCATGCGCTGAGCATTTTGCGACGGGAAAAGTGGGTGTTGCCATTCGAAAATTTCGAATTTCTATACCTATAACCGTAACTGTGAGGGCTACTTTGTTGCCGTTCACAGAATCCCTAGCTTATACCTCTGAATAACTATATCTGAAATAGTACTCCGATTGGTTGAACGGAATGGCTGCTAGAGGCCCATATATAGGCAAAGTTTTTTTAGGACCACCCCATATGTGTTACTAGCTGAATACCCGTGTATCGATACGGAGTACATTTTAGGATAATTACAATGAAATAATAATGAAATTTCTTTATAGAGGATTTCTTTGTAAGCATTTTTTTCTGTTTCTTCATTGGGCGGAGCAAATATTACCAGGCTCGCCAGCGAACTTACGCGTGAGCAAGCTACGTAAAACTGACCATGGGAGAAACAATTTTCTCTTATATCTACGCCAGCGTATTTTACAGTTTAGCCTTGAGACTTATTGTCATGGTGAAGCATACTTTGCGAGGAAACTGCAGTTTTTTTTATAGGTTTAACATCCACAAAACATACTAATTTCAATTAAATTCTTAAACAACTTCCATCTCAATTAGTCTAGTAGTTAAATTTATCTTTTACTGTATTATAATATTTTCTGTCAATTTATTCCGTTGCGATGCACGTGACGTAAGATTAATTTGTAGTATCACAAAAAGAAAATTTATTAAATGCTGATCACGAGATTTTTTAAGTTCTAAAAAATTAATTTTTAAAAATTCAAAAGTAAAAAAAAAATTGCAAAGATTTCAAAAAAATTTCATTTTAAAGTAATTTTTACGATCTTTCTCGCGATATAAGTGCTATAACCCTCAATTTATTATTTTCAATGCAAACTTAAAAATGTGTTACAAAAAGAGCTTAAAAATTTAATTTAAAAAAATCTCAGAATTTTTCAGAAATCTTTCGTATTGCACACTTTACTCTGTAAGAAGAATCTCCATGCAAAATTTCAGCCCTTTAGGTTCAGTGGTTTGGTCTGTACGTTATCCGTCAGTCAGTCAGTCAGTTAAGGATGCGTTTTTTATATATACATAACTAGTAACACATTTATGTAGCCCAGTGAGTGACGCGCCATGTCATGTGACTAACTACTAAAGCCCCATGGGTTCACTATATTGTATTCGTTATTCATATCAGTAATTTTAAGACTACATGAAATAAGTATTAAAAAGTACAATATACGCTGTAAAAATAATATAAAGTCTGTCCTGCACGTATCAAAGTCGGTGGCTCCATAAAAAAAAAAGTTTAGAAATTACATTTTACAAAATATGGTATTTTATCGTAGTATATTATATTTAGAAAAGCATTCTTAATTAAAGCAACCTATCTTAGAAAAAATTAATTGTAAATCGTCATGCTCAAAAACTTTTCTTACATATTTAAAAAATGAACTATCAAGAACAATAAAAATTTCATATGCATGCCGAAAATATAGTTTATATTTTATTCAATGCAAGAAGCTTTTATCAGAAGAAAGTCGAGCATATATGTTGAGATTTTCGTTGCTTCTTCAGTATAGGAACAGTAGGTGGGTAGGTAGGTGAACTACCATTACCTCATGACAGTGCATAGTACGGAAGCATGCTCATTACGCTGACAACCATACATCGAGGGAGGCATCTCGAAGTAGCTTTCACTTGTATTTACATTTGTGTAAAATCTCTATAGTGTCTATGCACAGTAAATGTAGATAAAGATTCACCTGAAAAGAGATCACAATTTTATTAACACGGTGAAAATCCTTACTTATCTTGAAAAAATTGTAAGCAGAAATATATTATGTGTAAATTAAGTCAACGTTTACAAAGTTTTGCTAAGTAATGACCCTCGAGACATTCCAAAGCATCATATGCACATGGATACATGAATAATACATGGATACTTTTTACATAAAGAAGACATGATAGTTGGATGCCTGACCGTATATATTTTAATTAGGAAATTTTAAAGGATATTATGGAACAATTCAGGTGATAATATTCCCTCTTAATACAATTACAGAAAAAAACAATTACCAAAAATCATGTGGTAAATTTCTTTCGCAGATATTAATCAGCATTTAATCACCACACTATTGGGAGCAACATTATGTTTTATTAAACAAGTTTATTATGTGACAATATTTTTTTAACTAAAAAGATTTTCTATTGTCTTTTAAGGAAGTTCTCGTAAGCATTAATGAAAATCTGAGATCCGAAAAATATGGAAATTGATAAAAATTAACAAAATTATATATAAATAATATTTAATGTATACTCAAGAACGAAAAGAAATATTGAGATGCCTTTGATTTTCTTTCAACCACCAGTAAATTAGAATATTGTTTGTGGTATGTAATCTTCAATCTTACGGATTTATAAACCCCGAATCAGCTTAAAGTTTTCCAAAACTGATTGCAAGTTCCTTAAAATTTTTATGTATTATAAATTTTTATATTTTTTTGGTGATGCTAAAACATTAATTTCTTTCAAATAAATAAAAATTTAATTACCTTTAGAATCGCAGCTCTGCATTTTCATTAGATTCCCATGCATTTCGAACTATATTTTCAAACCATATAATTTTATATTTAAATGTAAACATGCAGATAGCTTCCAAATTTTGATGAGCAGGACAGATTATTAAAGAGTCAAAATATGTCCATAGAAGTTTTAATTATAGCATGCATAACATAGCGTTCTACATTGGAATCATTTTCATGTTGACAAACGTAACATTTTCTTGAAAAGGAATAATCTTCGCATATATTTCTCCCAGGTTTGTAGATCCAAAATTATCATTTTCGATTTAATTTTTGTGAAAGAAATCAGTAAATAGACTTCATCTACTTCAAATACTGCACACGCCGGAACAGGATCTTCCCAGTAACGGACAAGGTGACATCATAAACGATACAAAGCCATGGCAAGATGGTTACATATATAGATAGTTCAAAGAAATGCGTTTTTTTAAGTACGTTCTAAAAGTTCAAACAACAGTAGAATGGAGGTAAGAAAAACGGAGGGAAAGGAAATTCAGGAAATTAACTTCAAATTTGAAGAAAGAAAAAAATGTATAAATACCAATTGGCTCGAAATAAAACACCCCTTCTCCGACCTCTCTGCAAATTGAATTACTAAGCGTATAAGCTTCAAATTGTGTACACATACTATTCAAGACATGTGAAAACAGATTACTCGAAAATTAATTTTAATTCCAGAAATCACCGATAGATGGAACTGTACAACTGGAAATATGCTGAAAAGACACAAAAACACATTTTAAGCAAATTTTATGTGAACGTACCAAACATTCACTTGACAAAGACCTTATCGAAGCAGGGCATTCTGCTCAATATGGTCCCCTTCTTGAAGAAGTAAAAGGTGTGGAAAGCATATCATAGAGAATAACACTTCTTCCCTACCTTAACTTTGGGTATGTACACTGCTGGCCACTGTAAATGCAACACCCTGAAGGAAACATGCAAATAACATGAAATTTACAACATGCATTAGCGGAGGTGAGATATGCAAATGATTAGAATTTCAGCGCAGACGCACATCACGCGCGCCTGTGGCGCCACTTCAAAGCGCTATTTAAGGCTTGGAGATTGACGATTTCAAGTTCGGCAATTGTGTTTTTCTTGTGGTTTTTTCAAAAAAACGATCAATTATGCCTCGTCGAAAACAGCGATCATCTTTGGATCAAGTATCCCAGTTCGACAGAGGAAGGATAGTGCCCTTCCGAGATTGTGGATTATCTTTCAGGGAAATCGGTAGTCGTGTTGGACGAAACCAAACAACTGTAATGCGGATATGTGATCGTTGGATGCAGGAGGGTACGACGGATCGGCGTGTTCGATCGCATCCACCTCAGCGCACCACTTCACGTGATGACAGGCAAATTGTGCGCATGGCAGTGACGGATCGCTCAGTCACATCACGAACCATAGCACAGCACATGCAGTCAGTAACGCCTCATCCAGTGTCTGCGTCAGACGTCTCCGCCGCCAATGGTGCGATGACAGAAGGATGTGGACGGCAGAATGGAATGAAATTGTCTTTACTGACGAGTCACGCTTCTGTCTGCAACACCACGATGGTCGCATTCGAGTCTGGAGACACCGTGAAAAGAGGATGCTGAACAGCTGCGTTATGCACCGCCACACTGGTCCTGCACCGGGTATTATGGTATGGGGCGGTATTGGATATCACTCTCGTACACCTCTAGTACGCATTGCCGGTACTTTAAACAGCCAGCGCTACATCTCCGAGGTGTTGGAGCCAGTTGTCCTTCCTTACCTTCAGGGCTTGCCCACAGCCATATTTCAACAGGATAATGCTCGACCACACGTGGCACGCATTGTCCAACGGTTCTTCGTCAATCGCCAGATTGAATTGCTTCCCTGGCCGCCTCGCTCTCCGGATCTTTCGCCGATAGAAAGCATGTGGTCCATGGTTGCTCTACGATTGACCCAGATTCCATCCCCAGCTGCCACAGCAGATCAACTTTGGCAACGTGTGGAAGCTGCTTGGTCTGCTGTACCCCAAGAACTCATCCAAAGTCTCTTTGAATCAATGCCGAGGCGTGTGGCAGCGGTTATCTCCAACAATGGCGGCTACTCTGGCTACTGATTTTGGCAGGAACCACACTTCACAGAAGTCTATAAATTTAATCATTTGATACTTGGTCAACATGTTATCTACAAAATAAATTTTGTTGTGATATCTCTTGTCTTTCTTGGTGTTGCAATTTGGGTGGCCAGCAGTGTATTTAATACTTCAACACGTTTAAAATTGAAAAATGGTGAATTTTCTGGTCTCAAAAGTATTGAAATTTCTAAATCTGCTGCGAGTTCTAGAAAATATTATACAAACCACATATGCCCTCAGGTTGAATTATAGAATCGTTAAACAATTATTCGGTATTTCGTAGCAAATGAACAAAAAGCAATGTACTATGACGGAAATTTAGAAATTAAATATAATTTGAGTCCATGATAATTCCCGAATTACGCAGTTCCGACGAAAGAGTTAAAAATATAATTTATAGACTCTTGTTTTACAGACGCAGACAAATCAATGAAACGATTATTCGTCAAAGTGAACGGTTTTGAAAGAATTTTAAATCGTTCTAAAAATATAATGTTCTAACCTTATGTTCAGAGAGTTATGTACCAGAATCTTCCTTATTTCAATTTCAATTTTATGATTCTATTTTTCTATTCTTTTTGACATTGTTTAAGAATAATCAAAATTTTTGCAAACTTTGCAAAACAAAATTTTCTAACGCAATATATTAAGTTTTCCTCTCGTCTTTCAATTTTTACGTAAATTTTTTAATATTAATTTATTCGAGCTTTTTACATTGTTCTTTTGAGTAAATATCAATGTATGCCTGCTCACTTTATCAATTTACCCCTTCGAAGATTTCGAGTAAAATGATAAAATCTAATTACGGAGTTAAATTTATTGTTATTTCGGAGGGTGTAAAAGTTATTTTAATTTTCCAGTATATACATAGAAGAATGAAGAAAAGAAATTATTTTCATTTATGTTACCATTTCCTTACCGCTCGCTCCTACTAACTTCGGAATTGCTATAAATACAATTATAGTTCGATCCTCACCTTAAAATTAGGGTACACATTGCGTTTGAGTAGGAAACTGACAAATCTATTCTGGAACTAAGACAGAAAACTATATGATGCCTTACGCAAAAGAATTACAGAAGAATCAAATTTAAATATGTGTACCTCCCTGATATAGGAGTGGATGATGTCTGTCTTCAAAATTAATGAGATTGGTGGGAGAATTGTATTAAATTTTCTAGAACCCTGCAGCAAAGGGCAACTTGAACCTATATTCCTTATATTGCATTTTATGTAACGTTGAAAATGCCTCAATTCCCTGAAAACATATTTAAGAAGGAGTCGACAGAGAAAAAAACCTGTTGAAAATGTAAGAGTTTAGAATCTGATAAAGTATTGAGAAAAGAAAATACAGTCGAACCTCCATATATCGAACTTCCTTATATCGAAATTTTCTATATATCGAACTCTTAGCAAATCTCCATGTTCATTACATAGAAAAACTGTTTCTATATATCGAAAAAATCTCTATATATCGAAATTTTTTTCACGACATATTGGGAGATTTTATTCCACTTTAGAATAAAATCTCCCATTTTTTGGCGTTTGAAACAATACTTCGTGGACCCCTGATAAAGTTTTTAATGGACTGAATAAATGCGAGCATTTCTTTGATGAACTTTCCGCAAGATATTCGTAGTTTTTTTTAAAAGAATGTAACTGTGATCACTGTAACCACTGTCTGGATTATTGTGTTTTTAAAGGTATATAGTACTCAATAAATCTTTCATATTAATTCATTTTTTAGTTAACTTTCATATAATTTGATTCGCATATAAATTGGAAATGGAGATTCGTATACGAAAATTAGCTTTAATTTTAATGTTTTAGGAGAATTATGATAAAACTAAGATCAATTCTATATATCGAAATTTCTATATATCGAATTTTTTTCTGGCATTTTGCTACTTCGATATATGGAGGTTCGACTGTATTGAAAATTCAAGAAATTAGAATCTAATAAAGTAAGAAAGTAAATTAAAAAAGAATAGGTGCGGGAAAGTTACACAAAGTTAGAGGAAACACTGACTAATAGTACAGAAATAAACAAAAAGAACTTCAGAGCTGGTTGTAAAATCGAAAGGAATTTCTTTTTCGCTTCATTGCATTCTGAAAAAGTAAGAGAACAACTTGTTATAGAATCGGAATAGACACAAAAATGCATACATAAATTATAGAAATATATAAGACTTTTTTTCCATTGAAAATTCTTTTATTTTCATTTATATAAACATAAAAATGGAGACTTGTAAAAATAATAGTAAACCAAAACAATAGACATTGCTATAAAGTTTTGCATTGTGACTTATAAAAATTATGATTCACATTAAACGAATTCAGTCTCAGTAAGATGGAAATCAAGCTCTCAGATGTGTGAAATAAGATTATTGAGTCTAAAGACAAATGTAAGTACATAAAGTCACAGATTCAAAAGTTTAAAAATAAGAAATTATTTTCCATTTTCCTAGTTAGCCCTTTTGAACTTTAGCTTAACACAAACTACTTCGAAATAAAAGTATTAAAGACTAATGGTTTTAACAGAAAATTAAAACTGAAAAGGCTTAAAAATGTGCAAAATAAAGCCGAATAAAGTGCTCATGAGTCATTCTTTCTTAGCAGTGTGCCAAATTGCAATCCAGTCTGTGGGTGAATTACAGGCAGTTTTCATAAAGTCTGTGACAAAGTGCAAATTGAACTTTTGTATGTATTCCTTAGATTGCAGTTTATGTTAGTTTGGAAATACCTTAAAAAATTCCCTCAAAGATATTCATAAAGGTGTCGACAGAGAAAAAACCTGCTGAAAATTTAAGAATTTGGAATCTGATAAAATATTGAAAAAAAAATTGTGCGGTCGGGGGACCCCGTCAGGAACGAAGTTCCTTACGTTATTTTTTCAACTCTAAACGTGATTTAATATGTAGATTTCTATTGATTATTAGTGTATTTTTGTCACGCCAAAAATCGCAGCCCTCTTTTATTCAACTCTCTCTTTCTCTCTCCCTCTCTCTAATTTGTATATTTTATCTTTATTTTTTATCATTTTTTGAAAGCAAAATGTAAAGTAAGGATTTAAATCAATAAATTTCATTTAATATTTTAGGAAAAATAGTCATTTATTAAAAATTAAATATAAAATAGTGAATTATAAATTATATATAAAAAATTCCAAATAAGAAAAAATTCTTTTTAAATTTTATCATTATATTGTATCATGGTATTTATTGCCTTATGGTAACTATAATTAGATGCATATGTTTGAGATTCAATTTTATCCAAGTAACTCGAGAAAACAGCATCAACGGTTGTACAGTATTTCGCTGTGAACTGCGCTGGGTCATTATTAATACTTAAATCAAATGTACCTGATAAAAAAGATGTGAGCTTTTCAAATTGTTCTTTATCATTGAAGTTAATGTTGAAGTCTCCAGCCAATATGAGTGAAAGTTTATGAAAATTTCGGTTAAGAAATTTAGAACCTCCCTCAGTATATTCTAACAACGATCGATGGATAAATAAGCTTAAATAATATTTACACGTGTTTAGAATTGAGGTTATACAGCTGACCGCGCACAATGCTTGCTGCTCGAACCTCGATACTCCCACGAACACACACATACAACCGTATATAATAGAAAGAGAGAAAGAGAAAGAGAGGGGAAAGGTGGCATTCAGGGGGCATGGTAGCGAGGTATATAAAGATTCTTGGAGTGAACGACTTTACCTCCGGTAGCAAGATATGTGCAACAGAAAATATGTGCTCAGCTGTAAATAAAAATATAAAAATTAAACCCTCTTCAAATAAGTAAAATTAAAATTATAATAAGAATTAAATTAAAATATTTAGAATTATCTACATAGAAAGTATCCACAGGTATCGAACCAGGGACCAAAGTATAGTAGCAGCGCGCTCTACCACTGTGCCAGCCATAGCACAGCAAGTTGAAGTGATTAGTTGAATACATTCGCGCCGAGATTAGATGAAGGGGGCATAACGATTTTTCCTTACGTGACGATTTCTGCCAGTTCACTCTACTGTAAGCCGCGTAAAAGAACTTACACTGGTGAAATAAATTAAGAGAATTTGCATATTTTATCGAATTTCATAAAAAGAACGGAACTGAATGAAAAACCACTGCTTCTAGACAAAAATGCAAATCTTGTACGTCAAATACGTAAGCTCACACCTGTGTGTAGGCGGAGCCAGTAGAGAAATAGGCTTTATAAGCGCGCGTAAGTTAAGACGCATTTCGTTCGCTAGCACACCTCGGAGAATTTCTTGGTGTTATTTTGCAGCAATCGGTTAATTTTAAATTGTAACAGTAAAAATGAGTAACCATCAACGTTTAGATGATGAAATGAGGTGGCGAATTGTGGAGAGATTAGAAGCAGGCCAATCTGAAGTCCAAATTTGTAGAGAGTTCAATTTAACGCCCAGCGTCGTGTGTAACTTATGGAAACAGTTCCAGGATACCGGATCGAGAGAAAGCCTGGGCAAGGTCATCCAAGAGCCACGACGGCCAGAGAAGATCGCCATTTGTCGATTATAGCGAGGCGTAACAGGGAGCTCTCTCAGCTCTCTCGTGACTTGTATGCAGCCACAGGAACCCGTGTATCAAGGATATACTGTTCCCAAAAGACTTCATCAGAGAGGATTGTTTGTAAGAAGACCTGTTTGCGTCCCGCTCACTTCTACGAACAGGAGAATCCGTTTATCATGGTGCAGAGAGCATAGAGATTGGAGTATGGATCCATGGGCTACCGTTCTCTTCACTGATGAGTCCCGGTTCAGCCTAAACACCGATTCTCGCCGTACGTTCATATGGAGAGATCCAGGGACCCGCTACCTACCCTCCAATGCCCTCGAAATCGACCATTATGGCGGAGGAGGTTTAATGGTCTGGGCAGGCATCATGTTGGATGGCCGCACCTCTCCATGTCTTTGAAAGAGGCACTGTGACTGGTGTGAGGTATAGGGATGAGGTCTTGGAGCCCTATGTTCACCTTTTCAGGCGTGCAGTTGGCCCTGAGTTCATTTTAATGGACGACAACGCGAGGCCACATAGAGCTCTTCTGGTCGACGAATTTCTAGAGAGTGAGGATATTCGCCGAATGTATTGGCCAGCCAGATCTCCGGACCTTAACATTATAGAGCATGTCTGGAACGCTCTGGGGAGGGCAATTGTAACTCGCAACCCCCCTCCGAGAACCATTCAGGGAATGAAAACAGCGTTGCTGAACGAGTGGGACCAATTGCCACAGGAAATGATAAACTGCCTTATTTCAAGTATGAAATCACGCTGCGAGACCTCTATATCTGTAAGAGGGGACCATACCCCCTATTAAAACATATATTAACCCATTTTTTTGTTATTCTGCAACCGCTGTTTAATACCTTCCGACTCCAACGAGTGTTAAGCACGATCATGTGTATGTATTACAATTATTGAATGATTATTTGTTTTGTATTATATCAATGTATGTACATATCAAATTTCATTAAAATCGGTACAGTAGTTGTAGAGATAATCGACCAAGTCTGCAAATTCTCTTAATTTCTTACACCAGTGTATATACATATACACACATATACATATGAGTACACACTCGTGTAATATTATATATATATATATATATATATATATATATATATATATATATATATATATATACATACACACACAAAGATACGCAGACAAAGACAGTGTTAACGTTTAAGGGGACTCACTACTCTTAAATCTTTAAAATATTTGATTTTTTGAAAAAAAATATATATGTTAAAGCCTGATCATTTCTGAACAAAATAAAGCAAACCGCATGAAAATATTCCGTTTAGTTCTGGCGATATTGTTATTCTAAATATATAATTACTGATCAAGTTTATGGTAAGAAAAATTTTAAACTCATTATTCTCAAAATTCAATTTTGCATCATTCCGCAACTGATATCTCAAAAACTATGAAACATAATTCCATGAAATTTTTATCACTGCATAAGCGTGTTATTTTATTGCGTATGAACTAGAATTATTGCAATCACTGCACATTTTGTTATTTTTTAAGGGATAAATTAATGCAAAAATTTAAGTAAATTTTAAATATATTTTGAGCAGTTTTAAAAAAATTGAAAAAAATTTTTAATGTTGATTGTTTTATGCTCAATTGTATTTTGCATTATTTATTTTAAATATAAAACAGGAATTATACATTTAAGTGTAAAATTAATTTCATAGTTCTGCACGCAAACCAGTATACAATAAAAATGCTTAAAAAACTAGGTATATCTAAAGCATTTAAAAAAAATATTTAATTATTTGGAGAGTGGAAAATTTGTTTATTAAAATAAATATATTAATTTATCATATACATAAAATTTGGAAAAATTGGGAGTAAATTGAAATAGTTACAAAGAGTCAAATGTATGATAATATGCCTTATTTCCTCGACTTAAGGGTCGTGAGTCCCCTTAAGCATTTTCCTCGGTGTTTGCAGATCTAGATTAATTTATTTCGTAATTTCAGATGCTACTTTTGTTGTCACAGTAAAGATTTTATCAGATATTAATAGAAAATCTTAAATTTTAAGAATATTTCAATAGAATTTACCAGTTCTGGAGCACTCAATCTTGTTGCTTTGGTTCTGTTAAGGATTTGAACCTGAAAGATAATTAATGTATTCAATATACATTTTATGTGGAACCATGTTTGACAAAAAAAAGGTATCTTGTCTTATGAATATAGATATTAGTATGATAAGTAGTGCAAAGAAAGTTAATTCTGAATTCATATTTTATAATGTAACAATTTTAAATGCACTTACCAGTCAGATACACATACACACAACTTTTCCCAACAATTTTTGTAAATTTTATTGCAGTTGAAAATGAAAATAAAATACTCGTAACATTTAATGTAAAGTATCTGAAATATCACTAAAACAACGCATCAAATAAAGTTCTGTGTAAACACACAATCCGGCAAAGTTCTGTGTAAACACACAATAACTTGCAATCCGGTTCAGGGATATTGACAGAATGATAGCATAATGTGTTGAATAAAATGTATCATATCAAATAAGGTGTTAGAAGAAATATATATAAATATTTTCATCTTATCTATAAAATTATCGCAAATGTAATTTAATTATTCTTAATAACTTTATCTATTAATCAATATAATACTAAGGAAATATGTGTGTCGAAAAATAATTTGCTAAATTTCAGCATACTTAGCATATAAAAATTTAAATTTTCATTTCGAACATCTAAAATCTTTTTATATATTTTACTTATAATATTCCTATTCCTAACATTTTATCCATATTTATTTTACTATATTAGTAAACACGCAGCCATTTTCTGGGTGTGGTTATATTGGAGACAGAGACTAACCAAGTTACAAATAATTACTACCAGTATTACACGGGGAAATATAAAACTTTGGGTTCCTTCATAATGATAACCTAAAAATTTAATGTTTTTCAATCATTAAATTTCGTAGAATGTAGTTATAAAATAGTTTTCTGTGCGGCAGGTGTTATGCCCAGCCATACTAATTCTCACATGTTTTCCGTCATATATCATCAATATAAATTATTAAAATCTCGAATTTTCTTCAGTATTATAGAGTGAAGCAAAGCTAAGAGAGGGATCTAGTACATACCATGCCCAGGAGATTCATCTTTTCAAAATTTAAGAAAGGACAAAGCATTCTTTAATTGAAACAAACAACGAGCACAGGCAGCGACCAAATACGAAATGACGCAGTAGATTTAGGAAATGGTGATGTGGCTTTGAGTGCGTGCGCAGCTTTTCATCGCGAAGTTGCCAGTTTCCATCAGAAACGTTATAATACATTTAAAAATTCATGTAGTATGGTACTTTTGTTGAAACTGGTCAGTTTTGGAATATAATACTCATAAACAATAGCTTTTGTGTATCCTCAAATACATATATGAAAAACATGAATTCCGGAGTAAAAGTCAGCCAAAATCTTAGAAAAACGTGACTAAATACTCTGTCGTTAGTTGACAGTGATCGGAGAAATCGCTGTGTAAGAGTAGTTCTATTAATATATGGTACAAATGTATTTTTAATATTTTATATGTTCAATAAACCAATCTATGATTTAAACTAGTTTTGCCTATGTGCTTCATGTCACGAGATTCCTTAAAATTCACTATACGATCATACCACTACACTTATTGAGCGGATGTATCCGTAAACTGCCCTTCGAGCGGGACTGTGTCAAGTTTATCACTGAATTCAGACGAATGTACAATTGGTAAGTAACAGTAATGGAATCGCGACATAAGTTCTTTTTAGTCTCGCGTAATAACGTAAATTTTTACTCTGTAAAGTATTTTTGATATTTTGGCATGTCAGTCTTTTGCTGTAAGTAATACTCAGATTTATTACTTTTGATTGTCATTATTAGAGTTTCTGTGGAAATGATTGATATTTACTTGAGGAAAAGATTGTCACATAAGACAAACTTCTTCAACTTAGATCTCAAAGTATACATACCTGCAGTTGCTGCACAGTTTTTTAAAGGCTAGAAGTAAATTCTGATGCATTGATTACGAATCTTTATTTATGTTACGAACATAAAACTCTGATGCTAATTTCAATAAAGTTCAAGAGTAAGTTGTTTTGCTCTTTAACACTAGAAGAAATGAAAAGTGAGGGGAAATGTGTTTTAATGTCGAGGCTTTCAAATTCTCCTTAATTGCTAATATGAGTATCAGAATAGTTTAGATTATGTAGTCGCATAATATTAATCAGCTTCTATGATAAAAATATATATTGTTTTGTTATTACACTAAGTAGATAAACTTTCAAAGAAAAGAAAGATGAAATTTTATGGCAGCATACAATTATCTCGATTGATACATCTGCTATAGAAAATTCTGCTACGTCATTTTGCTTTTATAATTTTCATGCATTAACTATTTATGTGCGAGTTAAGTTAATTAATATTTTCCGTACAACAGCACAACTTTACAGTCTACAATAACAAGGCTCGATGGTCAGAGTAAAATAAAACCTTAACTCAAAAGAATTTAAAAAATGTGTGTTACGGGGAAGTAAGCGTAACATTTGAAATAAATTAGAGAAGGAAAATAATGAAATATAAAGAGGCAAGCGCGAACAAACGAAGTTTAAGGGGATAAATATACGGGGAAGACTGCAATGAGGATTGATGAACACAGGAGATGAATAAAGGATGGACTTAGCTAGATTCTAAAGAAGTAAGACGTGAAAAGGCAATTGTGGGATGAAAAGAGACGCCGCAAAGGTGAAGTCTAGGTAGAGAAGCAATTAATAGTAGAAAAGGTACAGAACAGAAAAGAGATTGCAGATGGGGAGAATATATGACTTAACGAAAACAGATGTAGTTCCTGGAACACGGGGAAAGAGCCGTGGGAACAGAGGAAGATGTACGAATGGGCGGAGAAAGAAAGGTCCCCCCCAAAACATAATTAAACCAATGAAAGAAGGAGAAGGATTTTGAGAGCCAATGGCGAAGAAAGGCGTATCAAAACGAAGAAGGAATAATGAGGGGAAGTAAGAGATATTAATGAAGGAAATAGAAAAAAAAGAGAGCAGATCAGATGATGCGGGATCCTAAAAAGTTATTACGACCGAGGAGCAGCAAGGACGAACACCTAGCCCGTAGTTAAAGGCATGAGCCGACGAGTTAATTTAGAATGAGAAAGCTCGAGATGAAACTTAGCCAGCGTATTATAAATTAATATAGCTTGACGCTTTATTTGCACCGATGTCCCCAAAGCGTAAATACTAGGCAGTGACTAACATCGAGATTAACTGATTCTATGAAAGAATATAGCCGGCCGACCAAGTGGAAGCAGAGTGTCCCATCCCAAGAATCGAATTACCTGAGCAGTATGACCTACCGTATGCTACAAGCTGAATTTACGGACCCTGGAAGCGTGTCGCAACCATAGAACGGGTTTGAAAGGGGGGTTCTAAGACGACGCGAGCGCATTTGATGTACTGCAGAACGAGTTTATCAAAGGAGAGCGGGTTGAAAGACAGTGCCAGCGCATTAAATTGACTTCGTGAGAGTTCGTCAATGGAGGTATGTTTTGTTTGTGCTCCGTATTGATCACTTGTTTTAAACGTGTGCCATCGCGATTTCTCATTCATACACCATATATTCCGAATGTATATACGATAGATCTTTCTGTTAGAAATTGATATAACGTTGAAATATGATGTTATTATGAGTTGATGAACGGGTTATAAAATCCATTAAATGAGAAAATATTGTAGTAAATGTTTAATAATTGATAAGAAATGACTAGTTATAATTGTATTGTAGGAAGTAAAAAAAAATAAAAAGGGTTATAATGATATTGAATGAAACTGTAAATGAAGAGATTATTTGTGATAACATAATGTATTAATAAATGTATCCATTATTATATCAATCAGATGGTCTGAAATGATTTGTAAAAAAACACAACGCAGTACTTAATTCTACATATGTCAATCATATCATTGGGTATCATAATGAATAACCCCAAACAATCCATAATAATGTGTTTGTTACGATGCCACTTGAGTTGAAGAATAAAATTATATTTGACACTAAAGAGACGAATACAGTTCGTATTCCTAAGTTGAACGTACAACAAATCTTGTCCAAAGCCTTATTTAAAAATACTATAACCCTCCATAGTTCGCCGTTGCTTTGTTCAATCTGGGTATTGAGGCACAACATCGCCTACGAAAAGGTTTCTGTTCGTTTCATCATTTAGGTATGGAAAAAAATATATTTTGGTTTCTTCTTTAAGCTCCCAGGTGAGAGGGGTGTGAGGCTTTCTGGAGGGCTTATAGTATATTAAGTTGCGACAGATAAGAAAACTTAAGCAAAAACTTGCTAGATGCTAAAAGAGAGTGTAATGTGAACTTGGCTTATACGAAGACAATTTTCAAGAAAGTTCAAAGATAAGCGTTTTCTATCGAAAACATATATATTGACGTAAGAAAAATTATGTTATAAATACTTTAAACTGTAATGTCTTATTAATATTTTCGGGAAATAATTCATTTCAAGCATCGAATATTAAAAAAATACAATCTTAGACAAAAAAAAGAAGTATCAAGAAGCGGTAATGCAAATTGGACATAAATAGATATGCATACACGTTTCGACGGAAAATGCAAAATTTTAAAGTTTGGCGGCCAATGAATGAACACGTGATGCTGCAGCGCATCTTAGGATACTAAAGAGGAGAAATTTCGATTCCAGGTCATAAATTCTTTGCGAATTTCATTCCATTGTACTCAGGTAGACAGTAACTATGCCCCCTATACAAGTGTGCGAATAATATGCACAGATGTCAGCATTTGAGAGAGGACGTGTAGTTGGGCTCAAAGAAGCCGGGTGGTCTAATCGAAGAATCGCTCGACATTTGGATAGGAGTGATGACACTATTAGACGATGTTGGCAGGAATGGGTGTACCACGGCCGAACACAACGTCAAGAAGGAAGCGGTCAGCTTAGAGAAACGACAGAAAGTGAGGACCGAGGAATAGTCAGAGCGGCACTCACAGCCCCAGATTCATCATTATCATCAATCGTACATGCAACTGGTGCTTCAGTGACTTCAAGGACCATTCATAGGCGGCTCAGAGAAAGAGGGCTTAGCTCACGGGACCCGTTGCGCCGACTACCATTGACCTCTGTACACCGACAAGCCTGTTTGCAGTGATGTCGGGAACATTCGACCTGGAATGTCACTGACTGGAGTAGAATGGTCTTCATTGACGAGTCCTTCAAATTGAGTCCCGATGACCAGCGAATAAGTGTCCAGAGACACTCCGGACAGCGGTGGAATACCAACCTGACTGTCATCCACCATAGGGAGCCGACAACCAGGAGTGATGGTCTGGAGTACCATTTCATTTCATAGCAGGACCCCTTTGGTTGTCATCCGCGGCACCCTTACAGCACAGAGGTATGGCGACGATATTCTACGCCCCGTTGTGTTGCCCTTCACATCACGCCATCCTGGGCTTACATTTCAATGAGATAATGCCCGCCAGCACACAGCTAGAGTTTCTACTACTTGTCTTCGTGCTTGCCCATCTCTACCTTGGCCAGCCAGGTCGTCGGATCTCTCTCCCATTTAGCACGTTTGGAGCATTATGGGCAGGGCCATCCAACTAGTTCGGGATTTTGCCCGTCAAACGCGCCAATTTGACGCCAAGACTGGATTGCCAGGAAGACCAAAAAAAGAATTTCCTCATAAAAATGCCAATGATAATGAAGAAACCAATTTAGAAGGTGACACGGATCTTTCTGTGAACTAAGCATTAAATGAAAATAATGCCAGAGAGTGGAAGACAGTCATGAAAGACGAATATGAAGTTCTAGTTAAAAATGGAGCATGGAGATTAGTACAGCGGCCATCAAATAAGAAAATTATTCGATGTCGTTGGGCTCTTCGAACCAAATACAAGGCTGATTGAACCGTGGAGAAATGGAATGCTCGTCTCGTTGCCAAGGGGTGTGCTCAATAGCCTGGAGTCGACTTCAATGAGACTTTTGCTCCTGTTTCTAGACTAAGTTCTATACGGACTGCTATTGCTTACGCTGTTGAAAAGGGACTGTGTGCCTATCAACTAGATTTCATCATAGCATCTATCAATGGTGATTTAGAGGAGGAAATTTAGATGGAAATTCCTGAAAGTTTTCAAAGTGAAGATGATGATAAAGTGTGTTTACTTAAGCGTTCACTGTATGAACTAAAACAATCGGGTCACCAGTGGTATGAAAAGCTTGATGAGAAATTACAATCTCTTGGTTTGCCATGTCTAAGTCCTGACAAATATGTTTATCATCTAAAGACTTCAACTGTTGAAACCACTATTATTGTGTATGTTGATGATCTGATTGTTCTCACTAACAGTAAGAAGAATTACGATTCTGTTCGAGACAAGTTAGCTACTTCTTTTAAAATGAAGGATATGAGCAAATTGCATTATTGTTTGGGCATTGAATTTATGCAAAACCCTAATAGTGTTTCGATTTATCAAAGAAAGTACACTGAGGACTTGTTGAATCCTTACAACATGCAAGATGAAAAATCTGTTTCTACTGGTCTTGATAACAGTGTTAAACTCTCCAAGGAAATGTGCCCCAAAAATGCGGAAGAAACGTTTGAAATGAAAAACATTCCTTGTCGCTCTTTAATTGGTTCACTGATGTATCTTTCTGTAGCAACACGCCTGATATCAGCCACGCTGTGAATTTTTTTAAGTCAGTTTAACAATAACCCTGGCAAAGTTCATTGGAAAACTGCAAAAAGGATACTGAAGTATCTGAAAGGAACCCAAAACCACATGGTCTCCTGTTCCAGCCCACTGGAAAAGCTCATACAGTTTTCGTCGATGCTAATTGGGCTTCCGATGTTAACCACAGAAAATCCTTTACTGGATTGGTTTTCATATTTGGAGGAGCTGCTGTGTCGTTGGAGTTAAGGAAACAAAAATCGGTTGCATTATCTACTACAGAAGCTGAATACATGGCTTTGGCAATGCTGTGAAGGAAGCTGTTCACATCAGACGTTTCCTGAATGAACTCTCAAAAAAACTTGTTGATTAACCACCCATTATATTTTGTGACAACCAATCTGCTCAAAAACTTGCGAGGAATCCTGTTTTTCATGCTAAAACAAAGCATATTGACATTAGATATCATTTTGCGCGTGAAATTTCTTAAAAAGTCGAAATAGATATTTGTTGTTTTTGTTCTGATTGCATGCCTGCAGATATGCTCACAAAATGCTTGACTTCAATTAAGCATAAAAATTGCTGTAACTTGATAGGACTAACTATTGTTTAATGTTATATATATATATTCTTTTATCTTAAGCTTTTTTTTACGTTAAGCTGTGTTCTTACTTGCATTTTTTTTCAAATCTTACTCATTTTGATTTGTATTTTGATGTTCTATAATTCTATAATTTAGTGTGAACATGAAATGAGCCTTGATAGGGAACATTGTTGGGATAGTCAATGCTCATTCCCCGTTTGTCACCAAAGTCTGCGATAGAGCTCAGCCGCCGCCAAGGTTGGCGTACAAATGCCTGCAGTTCGTCTCTTGTCTCTCTGTTGTGCGGATGTGTTTACAAAGAGGGACCAGTCTAGTAGGCACTCCTCGTTTTGAATTTTATCCTAAATGTGTATAGTTGCTGCTGTAAATAAAGCTTGAAGTTACAACTCTACTAGTCATCTTTCCTAGTAACCTAACACATACTTTTACAGATGAATCCAGACAAATAACAACTATTCGATAACAAGATTATTTAGAATTCCATTTTGCATTTATCAGATACTCTTAAGCTTATGATGCTGTCCAATATGAATCTGGTTTTAGTATATTTTCTAAATGAACCAAAGATGCAGAATAATAATTTTGCTGTTGTTCAGCTTCTGTATGAGATTCAACAGCTTTACTTACAGATGGAGTACAAAATAATACGAACACCTGTGAAAAAGTATGACGTATTTCACACCTGCAGTACACCCGCGCCACCTGCAACAGAAGCCTGCCACCTAGTGAGCGTGAAGAGGAAGGTATCAGTCTCTCAACAGCAGTCACCTACGTTGCATGCTTCTATCGAACTGTCTGTGATAAGCTGAAATGTCAGACCTGTCAGAGTTCCAAAGAGAAATGATAGTTGGATCGCGTTTTAGTGGAGCATCGGTTACGGAAACAGCAAACCTTTTGGGGTTTGCAAGGAGTACGGTATCAGCCGTTATGACAGCGTACACGAAAGAGGGTAAGACGACGTCTTCAAAGCACAACAGTGGCCGAAAGTCCAAGCTTGCTGATAGGGATAGACGGGTCTTGAAGCGCATAGTAGCCCGAAATCACAAGCAATCGTTATCCGAGATAACATCCGAAATGAACAGTCATCTCCAGGACTCCGTTTCAACAAAAACTGTCAAAAGGGAACTTCATGGTGCGAACATTTATGGCAGAGTGGCAATTTGTAAACCCTTGGTGACAGCAACTAATGCATTCAAGCGACGCCAATGGTGCAGAGATCACAAAGACTGGTCCCCACAGCAGTGGCAACAGGTAATATGGTGAGATGAATTGTCATTCGCCCTATTTCAGATGATCGGACGCGTTTGTGTCTGGAGATCGCCCAAAGAAGCGTTTCATCCTGAATGCCTCTTGCCGACTGTGAAGCATGGGGGTGGCTCCATTATGGTATGGGGTGCGATATATTGGCGCGGTCTTGGACGACTTGTTATTCTGCATGGGAGGATCAAATTCAATCACTATCTAAGCGTTCTAGGGGATCATGTCCATCCTTTTGTGCAGACTGTATTCCCTGGAGAGCGACCGCTTTTTCAAGACGACAACGCCCCTATCCACACTGCCAGGTGTGTTCAAGAATGGTTCGAAGAGCATGACGATGCAGTTGAACATCTCGCCTTGCCCCCTCAGTCTCCGGACTTGAATATTATTGAACATTTATGGCAATATTTGGAGTCCAAACTTCATTCCCGATTCCCACCTCCATCCGGACTTTCGGAATTAGAGACCGCTCTGCAGGAGGAATGGCTTAATATTCCTTTAAATATTGTCCATGACCTTTATGCATCTATCCCACGTCGCATTAAATCTGTACTTCAATCAAAGGGTGGTCCAACCCCCTATTAATAAAGATTTTCCATTATTTCACAGGTGTTCGTATTATTTTGTCCACCATCTGTATATTTGGTCTTATGTTTTTTTACAAATGAAGAATAACGAGGAGCTGTAGATTTCCTCTTGTATGTTCTAACAGACAGGTATTTTGGTACATTAGGGAATAATGTTGGTATAGAACCTGCTTCTAACTGTGATCTTCCTCTCTCAGGAGAAAATATTGTTCCATCAGAGAGTGTAGTTATATATTGCCTTGCTACACACTCTTCTTCAAATGCAATAGAGCTTGTTACCGACACTGAAATTTTTGTCATTTCTGGGGAAGGCCTTTCGCAATTTCTCCAAAAGTTCACTATCCTGGAACGAGTAGAATGGAAATGAACAACAAACAAATTAATATATATTTATAAAATGAAAATTGTATGCTAGGTATAAAATTCACTTTCAAATAACTTGTGACATTCCACAAACATATCAAATGGATTACATTCGCCAATGAAGGCAAATTTTTAATTTAAAATATAAAAAACATCAAAAACTAACATTTTATTATATATGTTAGTATCACACATCTTTTGTTAATTCAGCGATTTCCTTTAGAGCAATAATTTCAGTAATTATTTACATTTGTTTACATACAATAGAGCTTCATGAACATCTTTTTTTTCTGATGGGACATAGGGATGATTGAAAAATAAAACACGCTTCTTTCCGGCAGAAATTTAGCTATTTTAACTTTGTGTTTTCTTAAAACACAGCAGTTGTATTTTTCTCTCCCTATTATACATCATATATTAAAACGAAACAATAATAATGTTCTTACCTTAAGAGCAGTAAACAAACTAGGATTGCTTTGTCCAGTTTCTTTGTTTCGTTTTACGACTGATGGATAGCCACTAGTACAACCAGGTGCAAAACATGCTGGCATATCTGTGCACAGAATAAATTTAAAAATTTGTTAAACGATTTTAAAAAACAGGCGTCCATACAACACAATGAAAATTCCGTGCTTCTGTTACATGTCGCGCCATCTACCGGTGAGGGACCATAATCAGTCCATTTTTCGAGGAATTCCACATTGAAGGTTTCGCTCCTTCTTATAGCTTCATGGTGTATGAACGTTTCCCCTTCCCCACCATTATCGAATTTTTGCTTGGGGAAGCGTTTCGTTTTTCGCCCCGCCTGAGCAAACTGACGTTACTGCGGCCAGAGAAGTTTCAGTTAAAAAATTCAAATTTTAAAAGCTACGTGCTCTTTATTAAAAATCAATTTTTAAATTCATAAAATAAAATTTTAAAAACGGTGTCTATTAATTTTAGAGATTAGAAAATATTCTGAGAGAAAAATGCACCTTAGCTTGACATGGGGATTGAAGGCCTTCGATGTCAACCAACCGATGCCCTTAAGCGTTTGAGATAGTTTTGGCTCAGCTCGCTAGCCTATATGGACCTGGTCTGGAATACTTCCGGCCAGCGGACATTATAAACAATAACAACAACAACAACGGCACAATAACAGCTCAATAGATCAAAACCGTGAATATTTCTTATCTCTGTTTGAAGAAGGTGTTTTTACCGGTATAGTTCAAAATAGTTTTAAGTTCTTTACTTTTAATTCTTTACATATTAAAAATACTAATCCTACAAAAATTGTTTGAATTGTGTACAACTTTTTCCGAGTCAAATGTTTTAATCAACAGTACGTACAACATTTAATATTAAATTCACTAAGGAACTGAAAATGTTCTACATGTTAGCGAGAACCGTGTTCAGTAACTCGGCCCTAGCAGGCAGTCGTTGCATTTTTTGAAAGCATGTAACGACCGCCTTTTCAAAATCATCCCTAAAAAGACCATAAAAGTGAGCCAAAAATAATTTTTTAAAGGGAGAATTCTCGAAAAGTGTTATTGATTCATTATTCTCCTGCGATATTTCATCACGAATATGTATCCATCCCCTAAGCATACTACTTCCGAAATAATTTTAATCTACGTGTAAAATTTCTCTGGAAGTAAATCCAGAAAAATCTAGAAAATACTCCCAAGGAACAGAGACAATGTCCTACAGATTTTTTTCCCCAAGGAGACACTCTCAAATCTTATAAAAATAATCCATACGTTTTCTACTAGAAAGTGGCAACGTCATGAATCCCGATCTGCCTACGCGTAAAAGCCACATCATCAGTAGAAACGTCATTTTGGTGTTGTGCCGCGACAGTGCTGTTAGTCGTTGTTGAAATGTTCTTACTTTATAAAAATTTCCAAGATCTCTGCAGGCTTCACAAGATGCATGTAAGTAAAATAATAACATATTAGCTTTGCCTTTCGCTCGAGTATTTTATAAAGCGCAAGTAAATAATTACTGATTTCGATGTTGTGGACATTATCATGCTAGAAGGGCATTTGGCTAAAGACCTCCCTCTAACTTATCAAATATAGATTTGATGTTAAGCCCAGACTGAATAGTTTTAGAATTTCTAATACGCAATAATTCAGATGAAATTACTCTTTTGCGCCGATTGTTGCACATAGAAATTTACCAAAATTTCCTTATCAGGAGCCAATGAACCACACCCAGAAAATAGCTAAGCCTTTCTTCCTTCCATAAAAATTGTAACAAGCATATATATTAATATGAGTATGCATGATGACTAAATATAGTGTAACATAACATATTAACCGATATGAATTATATTTATTCCTATTTTTATTACAAAATTAGCTGAAATAAAATATGTATTTATAATGCATTATTTTCCCTATATTTTGTTTCGTTTGCATTGAAGATAATTTATGAGTATAAATATAGAAAATAAAGTTTCAGGAGTATGATTTCATTTAACTAATATTTTCAATATTTGTTTATGCATATTTAGGGCTTTTTTAATAACCATTTAAAAAATACTTTCCCCCCAGAATTTCATTTGAGGGTTTTAAAGTTTATTTTAGGTTTATTTTCTAAGAATAATGATATAAAATCCAAATGAATTAGTTTAAAAATTAAATTACTATGAACTATAATTTGTTAATACTGCAGAATTCTACCAATAAATAAAAAAATGAAATCTGACATGAAGTCCTAAAGAATGCACATTAAAGAATAAAATATTATTTTTAGTTTATATTCAGGATGCGTTAAGCAAATAGTATATATGTTTGATAATTGTGGTTCTATATTTATCTTTAACACAAGCATACAACCGTTTATATAGTAAACAAAGTTTCATAGCAAAGTTTTTAAGACTAAAAAAGGAAGAATGCATAAATATATTTTTTGATTTTTTTTAAAATTATTTTCTACAAACTATATATTAAAATTTTAGAAAGTAATGCCAACCCACATTGTTGCAGCAAAGCATTAGTGCACTGTATTAAATTCACAGGGAAAAAAAAAGCTTTTCGTAACGGAGACAGAAATCAAACATTTTCTGTTAGAAAATAAAAGACTTAAGAAAAATATAATTAGAAATAGTAAATGAAAAATAGAAATATGTGTATAAAGTAAAATTGCTACGAAAAATTTCTACATAAATATTTTTCAAAAGCTATTCAGTTTGACAGTTCATCACATTGTGTTTCCCTATTTGAGAAATACTCGCATTTCATGTGAGTATTATATCTGTAATTTAATATATAATTTTTCAATATTAATTGCAATAATTTAATTTCAATATTCACTTTTCAAAACCATATAATATCCACAAAAATAATATTCTGTAATATAATAGATAACATAAATGAACCAGATTCTTTTCTCAATATTTATCATATTGAATTTCTTATGTAAACACTATATCTTCAATTAAGTAATACAGAAATTGTTTTCTTTTTATTCGCTTAATACTAGCATTTTGGGATGAATCCTCCTGGTATATAACCTCTTTTTATTCTTACTGATCATCAGTATTCGAAGAGCATCTCTTTATAACATTTATGAAACATTTCTTTTTTTTTATTATTCCTTTTTTTTCTTTTCTTTTTTTTTAATTTCCTGGAATCTGTATTCCTCTATAGCAGACGGGTGTTAAAAATCAACCGAGGCAGAGGAGAAACTTAGTAGTGTATTAGAAAGAGCTCTGTTCCTCGTAATAGAAACAACTCATTGAAATTTCTACTGTACCAGAAAATCTCTTGAAAAACATATTATTCTCATTTCTATAATTAACCTTCAACAACACAATATACTTATGAGGATTCAAGACCGTATAATTTACAAATTTACAATGTATAAAAGTACAATGTTTAGGTAACTTATGAAGAATACAAAGTTAGCAATGTTTGTACTTTATTACTTCAATATTATTAAACAATTTCTTAAAACTCATATAATTCCTGTATTATACAGGGTGTCTCAAAAAACCTTGACACATTTTAAAAATTTATAAAAAAAAAGTATACAAGGTAGGAACTGGCAATTCACAGATTTGTTACCTCATATACAGAGTTTTTTTCTGTGTCAAAAAAGTTCAACAGAGGGCGCTAGTTGTTCCGTGAAAGCGGAAGTTGTAAAATGCTAAAGTTGTAAATGGCTATTTTGCTGCCCCACAAATATCTTATTTACATCCCACAATTATTTGGCAGCAAGACGGTGAACCGCTTCATTGGGGTATGATTGTACGAGACTTTTTAAATGCGGAATTTCCAAATAGGTGGATTGGACGAGATGGTCCCATCCAATGGCCGTCTCGAACCCCAGACATTACACCTCTAGACTTTTTTCTTTGGCGATTTGTCAAAGGCAAAGTTTATTCAACAAAAGTGGACAGTCTTAAAGAACTAAAAAAAAAAACGCATAATTGCTGCAATTTCATGTGTTACGGAATCCATTTTGGAATGCACATGGGCTGAAATGGATAACCGACTCGATATTCTCCGTGCTATGGAAGGAGCACATATTGAAATTTATTGACTATCAATATATATAGAACGCGTAGGTATGCGGCACAAAAATCGACGATATTTCTACACCCCGAATGGCAACAGCTGCAACTGCCAGATGTAAACATTAGCGGCCGTCCGCAATTTGCGACCGTGTGTCAACATAGATTTACGCACTGAAATCAGGAATGCTCGAAAGCAAGCTGCACGATCAAGTGAAAATTGGGAACAGTCTCAAGAAAGAAAGCGAAGAAGTAATTCATTAAGGGAGAGGCGTGAAAGAGAGAGCATATATGATAGCGAGGTTAGTCTGAATCGTCGCCGGCATAGCAACCCATAGCCAGTAATAGTTAATTTTCTACACTTGCTGAATTTTTACTCCATTTTATAAGTGAAGGCATTTTCCCAGCAATTTATTATTTGCTATGATTAAGTGCAGATATCTGAATTGTGAACAATAGTACATACAGAGAGTGATGTAATCCACTTTATATTTTAGTACTTGCAGAAATTTTACTTCATTTTTAAGTGAAAAATTTTTTCCCCAACAATTTCTTATTTGATGTAATGATAAAGTGTAGATATCTTAATTTTGAAAAATAGTACATACAGAGAGGGATGTAATTTATAAAATCATTGGTGTTGGGTTTCTCAGTCTTACGTAATGGAAATTCACATTTTTTAATCACGATGTTTTAGAATCAGCCTTATAGAGAATACCCCTTAACAACGTATATTTATGATGACAGTTAATGGTAACATTCCTTACATATGTTACTTTCAGTTGAGTTGTTTTGCAAAAGAAAATATAAAACTAAAAGCGACCATGCTGGTCGCGCAGTGGCTCGTTCTAAAAAACACTCTAATATATAAGGTAACACGTACGTGAATTTCTAGTTCCAACCATGAGTACTTTTTTTTAAATAAATTTTCAAAATGTGTCAATGCTTTTTGAGACACCCTGTATTATTATATTACAATAAAAAATATTTTTGTGGATAATGTTATTGCTCAAAATTTTAATTATAATTTAATTAATTATTTCTTAAGTGCACTATCTCCAAATACTTACGCGAAATTTAGAAATGTAAAGCTTACATTATTATTATTATGTAAGCTTTTCATTTCTACATAATAATAATGTAATGTGGATCAAATAGTCGCGTAGTTTGCATTAGAACGAAGATGACAGCAGAGAGTGAAAAAAAACCGCCATGATCAAAATCAAAACAATATGAGCATATACGCGATTCGAGTGCAACCGCAGTGATGGATGGCCAATATGTTTATAACTCTTCTCTCCGTGAATTATGACCTTCGACTTTCCGTGTTTACAGTAGAGCGTTCGCTAGGTTCAGGAATGACCTACTTTTTCTCCGTATTTTACTCGAGATTTCAAACTGCGTGTGAAGCAGATACTTAAACTAAACGATTTACTCTTTGCTGGTTTGAAAAGGAGAAAACTAATATGAAATTTATATTAAGCAAAATCATTAGATTTCGTTAAAAGTTGATCTAATTATATCATATTTGTTTATATAAATGTATCAATATTATTCGCATCCCAATCTTTAAATATTAATTATAAGTTTACATTAAATATTAATTATAATTAAACATTAAATATTACATTAAATATTTTTAAATATTTTTAAATATTACATTAAATATTTTAAACATTAAATATTTATACATTAAATATTAATTATAAGTTTACTATTATAAACAATTTAAAATTTCATTGCCAATTTATCTTACCTCAAAAAAAAATTTTATAACATTATTTACATAGATCTTGATAAATTTTGAAATTCTGGAAAATTTAGTTTTCAAGAAAATAATTTGTCGACGGAGGAGCAAAGATTTCTCTTCTCTTTGAAGCACAGCACATAGTATTGGAATTTTTACGATTAGATGTAATTCACAAACACATTGAGGCGTTGGGAGAAGGTGAAGAACGCCGAATCGTTTTATGCTGTGATAAGTAACACACTGAAGTTAGGATGATCCGTTGGGATGAAAGCGGAGTACCTCACGCAGAAAACAAAGCGGAAACGTCGCATAAAATTTCTTGGAAGTAAACTTTTCATTTTCTTTTAAAATCCGTTGTATGAAATTTTGAAACACTTGACAGTCATTGGGGTTTCCAGAACAGGGGCATAATCCTGTCGACTAATTATGTGATAATAATCACATAAAGGAATGAATTTAGAACGATGGAACAAGTGTCGATCACACACATAAGGCAGTCGCTTGTTGGAAGATGAATAGCTGCGTACTCATTTTAAAAAACTTATTGGAGATGCAGTAGTGAAGGACTAAACATTCAAAGAAAAGCAGTCATAGTCATGGAGCCAGAGAAGAAGTACACAAATTACACAGTTCTTATCCATTGACCTAACTTTATTAATCAAGAAGCATCACAAAGGCAATACCTGTAGCCACCGGACTTGCCGGGGCTCAAAAAAAAAAAAAAGATACGTGATTACATGGTATCTGACACCAGCTACATACAAATCAGAGTTAGAAATGGAGAGGGGAAATCTTCCGTTCAGGCAATTATAAAATGACTGCTGATCTCGCTACCAGGGCCAGAATTACTTAATTGGCCAGAATCAGTCATATGGCCTCTACATCCATATTTCTCATATCATGTATGATGAAATAGTCGCGTGGTTTTCAAACGTTATGGTTTTCCTGGGATCACGCACTTCTGAGTTCTGTTAGTAAATATGAATTTAAAAATAAACTTTATTTATTATCTAGTGCATGTGTAATAATTGGCACATGCATTAAGGGGCAGTATAAATGATCATTTAATTTATTCTTAGGTCGCATTTTGAAAACGGGGTTGTGCTTCATTTAAAAAGAGAAAAAGATAATTTGGAATACGCTTTAACAATAATTTAGGAGAACGCGCTTTATTCGTTACACACACACACACACACACACACACACACACACACACACATATATATATATATATATATATATATATATATATAGAGAGAGAGAGAGGGGGTTGATGTTCTATGGTTAAGTAACTATTTATTCAATTCTACAGTTTATCATGGACTGTACGGTGTCTAAGTATGTTTAATGTTTAGATCATACTTATCAGAAACAATCCATTGGTTTTTAGACAGTATCGACACCGCTGATGAAGAGATGGTGTCAAAAACCTCTTTCATTCTTATCTTTTCATGTTTTTAGTTCCTGTCTGCAAGTAGTTTTAGTGCTCATACTGGTTTTTCTCTTTCAACTTTGTCTTATATATATATATATATATATATATATATATATATATATATATATATATACACTATCTACCAATAAAAATTTGGACACCTATGATAGAAAATAAAAAATATATTATTCATATTCAATAGTTGGTCGAGCTTCCACGAGAGGCAATGACAACCTCAACCTTCCCGGGCAAGCTTTCCACAAGTCCTTGTATGACGGCTAGTGGTATTTTCTTCCACTCGGCTTGGAGAAATCATGTAAGTTCCTTCACCGATTTTGGACGGTTGTTTTACCCCTTAATTCGGTGATCCAACTCGTCTCAGAGGTTCTCGATAGAGTTCAGATCCGGACTCTGGTCAAGCCTGTCCATTCGATTAACCCCATTGTCACCATACCAATCCATGGTGGACCTCGCAACATAACAGCTGGCGTTGTCGTTCTGGAAGTAACATGTGTCCAACCTGTAAAACTCCCACAATGTAGGAAGCACACTGTCATACAAAATATTGCAGTATGCATAGGCATTGAGTTTACCATGAATTGGGACCAAGATTCCAGTCCATACCAGAAGAAATACCCTCGGATCATAATACAACCTCCGCCGAACTGTACTGTGGGCACAATGCATTCTGGCAGGAGGCGTTCTCCAGGCAGACGTCAGACACAGACCCTGCCATCCGAACGGTAGAGGGTGAACTTTGTTTCGCCGCTCCAGAGAACCTGTTTCCATTGATCTACGGTCCACTTTCGATGTACTTTACACCACATTAACAGAGCAGCGCTGTTAGACTTTGGGATATAAGGCTGATGGGCGGCAGCACGACCATGAAAATCAAAGAGATGTGCTTCCTTACGGATGGCATTCATCGAAACAACACTCCCGGATGCCTGTTGAAACTCCTGCAGTTTGTGGGCCATCGGTTGGGTGCAGTTCTTCCGAATTTCTCTGGATAGCACCCGTCGGTCTTTATCTCCCAGTTTCGTGGGTCTGCCGACTACTGGCACATTCCAACAATCATCGCTCACCTTCCACTTCTGAACCACACAGGCCACTGTTGGTTTGGGGTAATTCAGCTCGCTAGATATATCCCTTAAGGATCGGCCATCTCTGTGATACCCGACAATACACCTTTCTCGAAATAAGATAACTCTGCACTTTGTGGCATCTTGCATGCGACTAATGACAATGTTGTTTCCTACACGATATTTAACGGCGGAGGGTGTGACTTATCAGGACCGCATATATCGGTCTTTTGCATTGGTGTCCAAATACTTATTGGTAGTTGGTATATATATATATATATATATATATATATATATATCCTCTTTTATCCTATGAATTATTAGTTCTCATTAAGTGGCTACTGATTCACCACCAGTCACTGTATACTTTTACATTCCTTGAAAAGTGGGCACACTTATAAATCTGAGAGGGTCACTATATTCTCTATACTTTTGTCTTTGGAAAAGAGTAAATTGTAGGGTAGAAAAAATTGAGAGAAATACTTCAAAAAGGTAGGAAATTTTTCTTAATTGCTAATTTTCCTAATTAATAAACACATTATTTTCCCTTCTCTTTCGAAATAAATATGAAGAAATACTTTCATAAATTATCTGTCGATCCTTTCTATGCTGTCGTTGTATGTAGTTATTTTTAATCCTATAACGGATAATATAATATACAAAATATGAAATCTGAAGCCATCTGCTTATCATGCTGGTTAATTAATTTGGTGGTGTGTAAAAAATACTTCAATGGAAGATATCGTTATGGTGAGAATCTGGCACCTAAAATAATAGCTTATACCTAAAATAATAGCTTTACTCTGCTATTGTTTATTTAAAGGTTTAAGTATATACTGAATCAGTGTAGAAAACATCATGATTACATTCTTTCCTTTTCTTTTCAGATCACAAAGTTGAAGGAACTTTATCTGCTTTTCTGTGCCATCACAGCAACAAGATTGAGTGCTCTTAGTTCGGTAATTTTTAACAAAATGTTTGTTATACTCAATAAATTTTTATAAAACATATCCTATAATAGCTGATGTTTCTCAAAGCGCTAGAAATGATGCATTCATTAAATTACATTTCAAAATTGCATTTCAAACAGTTTCGGAAATAATACTTTACCTTTTGGAATGACGATTAAATTTAATGTTGAAAAGGAAATTTTATGTGATTAGTTTTTCTTTTAAGTTACATTTAGAATTATGTATTTGATTTCTTCTCGAATTAATCACATTTTTGTCAGTGTCAAAATTAATCTTCTTAGTGATGTTAATTGCCTTAAGAAATGGTATTTTAGAATTACTACCCCCCCCCCATTACCCATCTCCAAAGCTAAAGCCTAATTCAAGTTTAATCTAAAACTAACAAAACCTTTTTTTGCCATAAATTAATGTTACTTTAATTAGAATGAGGATTATAAGAAAGAAATTGAAGTAGCAGCAGTTTATGTATATTAATAGTACTGACCAAGTGAAAGGGCTCTCAGATGAAACGTTAATCATTAAAATATTTTAAAATATACAAATATAGCAGCCTGTGTGAAGTAAAATTTATCCTTTCAAACTCTGGTTAAAAGCATTTTCTTACTGCCACAAAATATTTTTATTCTATATGGAAAGTGTTAGTACTTAGTTTCAAAAAGGATATTTAATAAATTCCTACTAGGTCATTTATTTTTTTTTCACAAAAGAAGCAATTTAAATAAAAGTTAAAAAATGGAAAATTTTACAGTTAAAAATTTATAAAAATGATGTGCGAAATGTAATGTCGAAAAAGGGGATTTTAAATTCCTTAAAATTGGGAAGAAATGTATTTCTAGCTTGATTAGCTGCATTTCTCAATGGATTTAAATGGTTAAAAGTTTCATAATTAAATGAAGTATTGTATTTAGAGCTTGAATAAATGAAAGAAGTTGAAAGTGCTTGTATTAGCAACGTTCTTCCTCAGAATCTCTTACAATATCATCTATATATATTTAATATTTAAAATCTGAAATTTTTACGTTTGGGAATCTAATTGAATAATTTCATTTTATATATTTTATCATTTTATATTACATTTTATAACCTGTCTTATGCAATTTGTTATTCTTTCATTTTCAGAACCCACATGCTGGAATTCAGTCTGCAAATTCAAGACAAAATCTACATTTCAATTTTAGTTTCATTTTAATTTTCAAAATTCGGTTTTTAAGGTTTCAAATTTTTTTTATTTCATTTTTTATTTCTAATTTCTTTAAACTCAAATTTCAGTATTATACACTAAATTCGCGATTATCCATGTGCGGTGAGTACGAAAAATCTTGAGACATAATTGAAATGATTGCTAAATGCCCTTAAATTTACAAAAAATCAATTTTTCGGTAGTTTCATGACCTAATTTTACAGAATTGGATGTTCAGAACTTTCGTACCCAAAATTTACAAAAACCCAATTTCTCGGTAGTCTCAATCTTAATTTATAAAAAAATTAAATTCTCAGAACTTTCCAAACCTTAATTTATAAAAAATAATTTTTTCAGGCTTTTCATAACCTTAATTAACTAAAAATTAATTTTTCAAATGTCTCATAACCTTAATTTATTAAAAATTAAATTTCAAGATGTCTCATAACCTTAGTTTATTAAAACTTAAACAGAGGTTTCATATTTCAGAAGTTTCATAAACAGTACATACAGAAATTAAAATAGCTAATCATCAAAATAATAACTAAGCGAAAATAGATATTCAGTTTTATTTCTGGCAAATGTCTCCTTTACGAGCTATGTCCGGATTCTTCCGAAATATGAGTTCGTGCTCATCCATAAAGTATCTTTTTATACTTATCATCACTCTTTTGTGATTCATGAACTATCCATTGATAGGATTAAGCATAAAAGAATAACTGGAGGTTATGTGTACTTCCTCTTTTGGCTCACAAATTTATGCTAAAAACAATTAGGCACTTGTTTATTGACTATTCAGAAATATGTTCGGATTCTTCTAAAATATGAGTTCATACTCATCCATAAAGTATCTTTTTATATTTATCATCACTCTTAATTCATGAACTATCCATTGTTAGGATTAAGCATAACAGAATAATTGGAGGTTAGGTGTATTTCCTTTTATGGGTCACAAATTTATGTTAAAAACAATTAGGCATTTGTTTATTGACTATTCAGAAATATGTTCGGATTCTTCTAAAATATGAGTTCATACTCATCCATAAAGTATCTTTTTATATTTATCATCACTCTTTTGTGATTCATGATCTATCCATTGATAGGATTAAGCATAACAGAATAATTGGAGGTTAGGTGAATTTCCTTTTATGGCTCTCAAATTTATGCTAAAAACAATTAGGCACTTGTTCATTGACTATTCAGAAATATGGTAGATTACTTTGGTGGTAGCATTATTTTCTTACTATTTACAATCTAAATTTATCTTCACTTACAAACCAAATGTATCCTTAGTTTGTTTAATTCTTACGTGGAAAACATTAAGAATTGAAAAAAGGATCGTTAATTATTTATCATTATAATACATTTTATACCATGGACAGAGTTTATCTACTTTCTATTTCAAAACTGCGAACAAAAACAACTTCATTTACTTAAGTTAAATTTCAAGATTTAATAGATCACTAGCGAATCATATGAACTTCAGTTTTAAAGGGTGATTAAAAATTGATAGGAAAAGGTTACAATGTCAGCTTTTTTATTTGTAATAATTGCTTATCCTTAATTTTTACTAAAGTGAAGGCTAAATATTATTTTTTATCAACTGTTTATGAAAATATTTTACAGTGATATCTTTATTAGAGGGAAATTAAGTGAATTCTTTGGATTACTTTCATCAGATGCATAAAATGAGTTCAAAATTGCTTAAATGGAGGGGAGAAATCTCTCGGAACATACACTCTATAAAAAAAATCGACGCACTAGTTGTCCGATCATAATGAAATTTCGTACGTTTTCATGAAATTTCGATATGAAATATAAGTCGGATTCGATATGAAATATGATCGAATATGAAATTTCGTTTGCAAGATGTTTTGACCGAACTTGCAAATGATCAAAATTTGGTGTCCAACGAATGAATAGCGGAAGCTTCAGCGCCTCAGCAGGTGAACTGCGCATCCAGCAGGTGAACGTAAGGAGAGATTCTCGATCTGATGTTCAAAATTTCTGTTACATTTCGACTGCAGATATCTTACGTCACCTGCAACAATACCTCACAGAAGTATTCATGCTCATTACGAGTATGTTTCAGAGTTTGAAAGAAGGCGTGCCATAGAATTGAAAGAAGCTGGTTGGGAAATCGAAGAATCGCGAAGCGAGGCAGCAACTGGACGATGATGGCAAGAGTGGGTCAACAACGGCAGATTTAAGCTTCAGGATGACAGCGGTCGACCTAGAACCACAAGAGAACGGGAAGACAGAGTTATAGTCAGATCAGCTGTTACAGCACCGGATTCTTCGTTATCAACCATCCGACGTGTGACCCGCACACAAGTATCCAACATGACCATTGACAGACGACGGAGAGAGCGGAATCTACTCTCGCACCGGCCGTTACGCCACTTACCCCTCATACCTGTACACTGTCAAGTCCGATTACAGTGGTGCTTAACCCGATCAACTTGGAACTGCGCTGAGTGGGGACGTATAGCCTTTAGTGACGAGTCCCATTTCCAACTGTGTTCTGACGACCACCGAATACTTGTCTCGATGCATTCAGGGAAGAGTGGGGATACTACCTTATCTATCGAACGTCACACAGGCCCACAAAAGGGCGTTATAGGATGCCATTTCCTTTGACATCCGGACCCCTCTGATAGTCATTAGTGACGCACTTACAGCATAGTGGTACGTAGACGACATTCTGCGACCCGTTTTGTTGCCGTTCCTCTTGCGCCAACTCAGACTTTCTTTTCAACAAGATAATGTCCGACCGCACACGGCAGGTGATGCTATGAATTGTCTTCAAGCTTGCCGGACACTTCCTTGGCCACCTAGATCGCCTTATCTCTTCCCCATAGAGCACATTTGAGACGTGAGGGGAAGGTGATTGCAACTGTCCCTGAATGTTGCCAATTTAACCCGAAAATTGGAGACAATTTGGCAAGAAATCCTGCAGGATAACATCCTGAAACTTTAGCAGTCTATGCCACGTCGTGTGACAGCATTCATCCAGTCCAAAGGTGGACCAACGCCGTATTGACTCCCTCACTTTTAACGATCAAACTCTGGACTAAATCATCCAAATGTTCTGAAATTTTAGTTTTTTTCTGTACATGTTCTTCTCATCCACCAGTTTTTGTCACTGTTGGACAACTTCTTTGTGCATCGATATTTTTGTTATAGAGTGTAGTTTATTTTTTAGATTAAGGTAAGATAGGAGACCTTAATTAATCTTTCAATATTTGAAGAATGACAAATATATTTAATAACTACTATAGGCTGTAAAATGTTATTGAACGGTATGAAATAATTTGATTTTCAGTCACATATTAAGAGTTAATTTTCAGAAACATATTTAAAAAACAAATTCGATTGATGAGTAAAAGTTTAGGATCAAATTTTTGTCATAACAGCTGACATGAATTGCGTGAAAATGAGACTAGAAATTTAGACTATGTATTTGTGGTAAACACAGTTTTTTAATAATGAAGAAATACTTCTAAGACACTTTCACAAATTTCCAGGCAAAATAATACGTGCAACAGTCTAGCATTTATAATGTTGCGTTGTAAATATTGAATGAGTTGTTAGATCGACCTGAAATGTGACAGACAGGTAGTTTTTTATGTCAAAAACGTAAGCAAGAGTAAACTGAAGTGCCAAACAATTAGAGACAGCAAATGTAAATTTTTTGCCTTCTACACGCAGTAGGGATAGTTTGAGATGGACAACGTATATGTGACATCATAGGCAAGATTCTTATCATTTGCGTGTGAGCTTTATTAGAACAATTATGGGTCCTGGAAAAGATATATTGCCATTTGATCATGGACAGCTAATCGGAGCAAGGAGACTGGGCCACTCTATCAACGAGGCTGAAAGTGTCTGACCAACACCCAAAAAAGTAAATGAAACTACGTTTTGTTCAACGTTTTGCAGTCCACACTTATTTTAATACATTACATAGGGTGCAGACTAAATCAGTGCGTTACGCAGAAAAAAAATAAAACTATTTTGTAAAAACAAGGTATCTTTTAAACTCCTTTCTTCAAACTAACAAATTTCCTTGAAATTTTCTTCTTTCGCCTCTATTTTCTTCCAATTTATTTCTCCTTAAAATCTTTGTCATCTTTCAATCGAATAAAATGCAACTTTGCAAGAGCCGGATGACTGCCCATTTTAATTTTACTGAGATTCTAAGTCCTGACTGCATACCAGAACATGGAAAGACATTAGTGGTTTGTAACTTTGTCTACAAGTAGAGAGACAGCGGTGTCTAAGCAGCTTGGAGGACTGCAGATTATAGCATCTCACGAGCTGAATTTCCAGTGAATCTACATTTGGTCTTGATGTGTTGACTTCATTTTTCTGTGTGATAAGAATAATTAGAAGTACCTTTCCCACTCAGTGGTATATAAAGAAGGTTGTGGAGGCTGAAATTCCTTCTGTGCTTCAAAGGGATATATAACGCTGTCTTTTAGTAGGATAGCGTCAGCACCTTTCTTCATGGTAGGTATTGTATAAGTCTTATTTAACGATAATGTACTTCACTTCTTCCTTGACCTTAAAACTCATTCCATCAATCTCTCGTAGGGCACGTCTCTGATAGATCATCAAACACCTTACTTGTTGGCTATCATCGAAGACAACCGCAAACCTTTTGTGGCTGCTTAATAGGAGATCAGGATTGGCCATTCCATTGAACAGCATTACCAGCCTGTTGGAGTAGATATATCCCTAAGATCACGGTTTGAAAAGCATGCACACTAACAGAAACATGTAAGTAAGTCGATATACACAGTACAGTCCCATTAATGTCATCACCTGTCAAAAGGCAGTATAATCGCCTTTCGCAGCGTTTATCGCTGCGAGACGGACAGGAAGGGAGTCAATGAGGTTCTGGTAGGTACTCACAGGATGTGGAGCCATGCCAATCCAAGTTCCGTGGCCAGCTGCCCTAGGTTGCGCGGTTGAGGATCCATGGCGCGAACAACTCGATCCAGGTGGTTTCACAGATTCTCGATTGGGCTTAAGCCAGGGGAGTTTGGGGGGCCACGAAAGTACGGTAAACTCATCCAGGTGCTCTTTGAAACACGAACGTACACTGCGAGCTGTATGACACGTCGCATTGTCCTGCTGGAAGATGCCATTGTGCTATGGAAAAACAATCCGCATGTAGGAATGGATATGATCCGCAAGTACAGATGAATACTTCCGTTGAACAATCGTGTCTTCCACAAGATGAGTGCACCCAGGGAAATCCACGAAAACATTTCCCAGACCATAACGCTGCCTCCTCCATCTTGAACGCTTCCAGTAGTTGTTGCAGGGTGTTTGTTTTATGGCGTTTCAAGCCGTATACGCCAACATCCATCTGTACGATGGAGCATAAAATGTGATTCATCGGAAAGTCATCTGTCGCCACTCACTGGGAGTCCAGTTGTGGTACTGGCGTGCAGATTCTAGCCGTCGTCGCCGATGAACAGCCGTCAGCATAGGTGCATTAACCAGCTGTCTGTTGCGGATCCCCATACGCAACAACATTCACTGAACTGTCGTTGAGGATACACTTTTGGTACCCTTTGGTTCATTTGGGTGGTCAGTTGGCCCACGGTGTCACGTCTATTCGCCCGAACGCATCTCTGCAGTCGTCATTCACCCCTGTCATCTATGGCCCGTGGTGCACCACACTTGCCAAGTCGCTGAATTTAGATAGCGCCCTTTTGCCATGCACGGTACACTTTTACCACGGCGGCACGCTAACAGTTCACAAAATTAGCGTAGCGGAAATGTTGCCACCCTTGACCCTGAAGCCAATAATCTCATGCCCTTTAGGACGTCAGATAAATAGCTCGATTTCTGCATTACTCCCAACAACTGTAATGTTTTCCACTTCTCTCCGACACCCTTTATACCAGTGGTTCCCAACCCGTAGAAGTATACGGACCACTAAGTCAGAAAGTGAACTATGTGTGGACCCCCCTCCCCCCCACACACACCGACTTGAGGGGGAACCTTTCGGGGGTTTAAGGGGGTATAGAATATCCCTCAGGCAAAAGGGATACAGGATTAACGTACTCACATTCTAACTTATCATAGTCTAATAATAAAATAATTATATTAAACTTTTAAAATTTTTTAATTCAACACCAGATAGTCTTCAGATATTTTCCGCTCATCTAGTTCAATGAACATTGCTTTCAAAATCCCCATTTATTTCGCATTTTTTTCATATGTGGTGCCGGACCACTACCGAGGCTCTCGTGGACCACCGGTTGGGACCACTGTTTTATATCATCCACTGCTAGTGCTGCACGTGCCTTCTACGATTTGTTATTTCTCGCCGACGTCGAAAGCAGGTGGTGGTAAAATTAATGTGACGGGACTGTGTATAGATCTGTATTCCAGTGACAACAACTATTTAAGCCAAATTTTACAGATTCTTATCATTTGTGTCCTGAGAACGACAGTTTCAGCATTGGAATACTGTTTTTTTTCCCTTTTTTGAAATAGTTTCCTGAAACTTTCTCTATTAAATGCCATGCGACCCATGATTTGCATCTGGAAAATGATTTTTTTTGTAGGCCCCAATATTATTCTAACATATGTTATGATCTTTTAGTGGTTTAATGTCATGAGCTAGTTGAGTTTAAAAAACTGTAATTACATTTTATTCAAAAATATGAATACCTTCCGATAGCGGGAATTCTAACTCTCTAAAGTTTTGTTCGACAAAATGCTATTCTTGCAAGCGGGATTGTATATTCATATTCATTTAGAAGTGAAGTTTCGGTAACTTATACTTATTTTTAAATATTTGTTTGACAGATAGATACTAAATATTTAGCTTCAAGAAGAGTGGAACTGTTTTAATGTTTACTAGATATCAAAATTTAATGGTAAATTTTTTATATGTAAAAAAATTTAAACGTTCAACTCAAACTAAAATGAAATTTAACTCTCATCTGCATAGCATACAAAAGAACTGCAGTTTTTTTTATAATATTTTTAATCAAATTTTAAAGGATTTATACGTTTATTTCCTTTCGGTGAGCATCTAATTTCTTTTTTTTTTATTTGCATGTTTTTTGCTCAAAATTTTACTTTCACCTGATGTTCGCTTCATTATAAAATTCAATGCATGGTATCATAAAGTTCCTTTTGGAGAGTTCCTCAAATGTTCCGGAAAGAAAAATTTCCAAAGGGTTTATATATATATATATCTATATATATATATATATATATATATATATATATATATTTGTGTGTGTGTATTATCATAAACTGGGCAACTCAACTTCCCTGCCCAGTCTATTCGGATAGCATGCCGAACTATGGCTAAATCCTAGCCGTCCTGTTCTCTCAGAAATCACTGAGAATACGCTGGATTAATGAACATAAAAAAACACATTTATTCAAATAGCGTATTTACAAAATATATACATTAAATCGTTGAGTTTTGTACCTCCAGTGCATTCATGGCCTCCAGCCAAATCAATAATCCACACGTGTAAGGCACTCCGGCCAAAAACGTAACCTTTAACACGATCCTTTAACTCTCCGGCACGCGAAAATCCACCTGGTCCTAGCAAAGTCGACCTCCGTCAACGCCAAACCCCTGTCCTCACTGGCCTGCTCTGGCGACCTCCCTCTCTGTCCAGCACAGCTGATCGCCCAGTCCAAACCGGTTCTCCTTCGACTTGCCTCCCTCGGACGAAAGCAGTCTGTTCGAAACCACTTGCACTCTAGTCCTCATTGTTTGTCTGTTTACTGTTCGTAGACAGCCGGCACTCCTCTTGATCGATGAACTTGATCGTACGCGCATCAAATCGCCCTTGGAAAATACTCATTCAAAGCTGTAACGAAACTTCAAACTCTGTACCATATTTCATATATAATACCAGGGATGAAGTGGAGAGTCCGCTGATATCACAGCTCCTCACCCCTTAAAGGCTTTTTTATGCGTAAACAAGTCTAAAGGAAAGTTCGGTAGGTCCACTTAGGTATGTCCAGCATTCGGTACCTAATGGCTAGCATTCGGTACCTGAGTCCGTAGGTTCGAGTCCCACTCTTCGCATGGACGTTTGTAGCCGTTCGGAATCGGCTTTAAGCAGTAGGTCCGGGTCTAATTAGCCCTCGTGTAGCAAAAAATGACCCTAGCGCTCCAAACCAATCTTATAAATCTGCTTAATAATTATTACAAACAAAAATGCTCTTTACTTAGTTAGTATTGAACAGATTTTAAAGGCATTTTTAAATGAATTTTTTTAATTGATTTGACTGGCTGCTATTACTGAATATACAAATTACCTAAAAGATGTTCATACATTTCGACTTTTATTTTGCAGGATATTAAGTATCAAGGGAAAATTCTATAGTGGTTTTAAACAGTATCTACGTGAGACCAGAAAAATCGGTAACCACTTAGAGAAGCTTTCTTGGCAGAATGGTATTGAATTGGATCCCTAAAACTTTTACAATGTCAGTGTCATGAAGAACAAATCCGCTCAAATGTGGATCATCTTCGTTTTTGAGTCGCAGAATCATCCCTCTAACTGAACATTTTGGTATTTTTATGAAAAATATAGCACTAAAAATGATATTTCCCTGTCAAAATTGTTTTTGGAAAAGGACTACAAACACTTTTGATTCAGGGCATTAAAGAATAAAAAAAGATGAGTTTGAAATCTGATTACGATTCATATTAGAAATTGTATCATGGTGAAAATAAAGTTTTTAATAATAAAGAGAAATCTCATTGCATATACATGGTTTTGCTTAAAATTTTTAAATAACAGTTTTGTTGGTGTTTCAATTTATTATATTCAAGTATCTGAATGATATATACTTTTAAAGTATTTTTGAACCTAATATCTGACTGAAAACTTGTTTTCTTCCTCGGTTCAAGCAGATGGTATTTATTATCAGTTAGTAGTCATTATACTCAAAAATTGAAGCTGCATTTTTTTTTTAAATAGAACGAGACACCACCGTTGAACAAAATCAAGGATCAAATTTTTAAATGTTTTCCCACTTAACTAATAAGATCTGGGAATCTGAGAAAATGTTGAATCCGGGTTTCATGGCAACGACTTTATCATAACCGCGTCGGGTACGTCTACACCTGAGAATCTTCCTCCTTCACTCTGCTTCCCTCCCCATTATATCAATCACTACTGGGACTAAAGGCTTACGTCAAGTTAGCATGTTACCATAAACTGGACCCTTCTTACGCGTCCGGGGGAAAAGCTGAATGAGGTGTTGTAAAAAGTTTGCCTTACAGTGCGATAGGAAAGCAAAGTTAAAAAAAACAGGTTAGGAATTTTAAAAAAATAACAGTGCATTTCCCCTTACTCTACAGCAGGGGTCGGCAACCTTTTTTACTAGGAGGGCATATTTCAGAAATGCGGGAGTTCGGCGAGCCCCGCTGGATGAAGAGGAGGGAGGGGTGATATTTAAACATGAAAACAATGCGACAAAAAAATTTTAATACATAAATTCAAATTTTAATACAAACAAAACAATCTTAAAATTGATAACTAATGCGATATTTGACATTGCAAATCTGCCGCCAACTCGTTGTAATGTGGCACATAAGTTGAATTCCTAGTTCTCAGGCATTGGTCCAGATGAGTGTCAGTGAGCGTTGATCGGTACTTTGATTTTAAGTATTTCATATTGGAAAACAAAGATTCACAAGCATATGTCGACGCGCAAAGATAGTTCGATTTCAGAGCAGGAAAAAAAAAGCTGACTCACAGCGAGGAGAGAGCGACGTTGTCGAGAGAGCAGGCTGCTCAGTTTTTAATTTTTACGGTTTTACGATTTTAAATTTTTTTTACAAAAATTATTCATAACAACTGCGAGCGTATGTTATTCAAATATCTTAGATATTTGAAAGGCGGGCACTTTAAAATTGTTTCGCGGGCACCGCGTTGCCGATCCCTGCTCTACAGTATTACATTACATATCTACTAGTATGATCAGAAATAAAGCACTGCGATTACAAGAGTTAAGTTCATAATGTTAAGATATTTTGTCATGCTGTCAGTTACCTGTACTTCGATATAACACGTGAATAGGAGCTTTTCGCGTTCAACGCGTCATAGGATGTCCTTTGAACCCCGTAAGCATATGCAGCATTCTAACTCAATTCGATACACCAAAATGATGGTAAAAGTTGAAGATGGCCATACAAACCAATGATGGAACCATGGTAAAAAGTGGGGAAAATATCGTTCTTTCTTTGAGGTTTGCTTCCCCTCGACTTCGTCATAACTTTTCGCAGAATATCAACACATTCAGGGGTTTTAAGATGACACCTTACCACTAACCTGAATGCAAAGAGCTGTTTTGAGTGTCAACCGTCATTATCACTTTATCCCGATATCCCTATAACCCCCTTCTCCAGTCGAAGATCCGGATGATAATTCTATTTCATATTTCTGTCGCCAGGGTAAGAATATGGAGAAAACAGCATGAAGGCATGTACCATAACTGCCCTGCCGCATTATTTCAAGCTGATAGTGACAATATTGTAGTTCGGGAGATGTTTTCCTTTCACTGATTGGTCCTTTTAATTCATGTGGAATAACGTCCGAATTTCTAAATGTAATTAAATATTATCGAGGATCCAGTACATCCACTTATGTTAACAGTTTATACCTCTGGACTTGGATACTTCGAGCAGGAGTATGCTCTATGCCATAAAGCTCACTCTGTTGTCAGATGATTTGAAGAGCATGACGAAAACTTCACCTTGTTTGGTTTGCTTCTACATCACTAGAACACAGTTCAATTGAGCATTTTCTGAATGAGATCTGCAATCAGGTAGCTGGATCCAAAACCCACAAGTCATAGAAAACTGGAAAGTGCAATCCATCGGATGTAGTCTAAGATTCCTCAAGACACTTACCAACATTCCATAGAGTCTCCGCTAAAGAGAATTGCAGCAGTATTGAGAGCATACAAGGTAACCCATGTATGTACTAAGTAGTCATAATAAATTGGCCACTCAGTATTTGTATATTTGGCATAAGACACAACAATTGAATTTTTATATTATGATAAAGAATTACTTTTAAGATTCTTTCTCTTATTTTCAGATAACATGACGTGCTATATTATTGCCTTTAAAATATTCCATCTTAAAAAGTAGTAGAAGATAAAAAATCAAAATTTGATTAGCTTATAAACTAAAATATTTTCTACACATGTTTGAGGATACAGTGTTTAAAAAGACCGTATTTTAAATGTTCAGTAATGCATTTTCCTCTTTTTCCAGGAATTGCAGAAAGCTTACTTTAATTTCATTCAATATACACTGCTGGCCACTGTAGATGCAACACCCTGAAGGAAACATTCAAATAACATGAAATTTACAACATGCATTAGCGGAGGTGAGATATGCAAATGATTAGAATTTCAGCGCAGACGCACATCACGCGCGCCTATGGCGCCACTTCAAAGCGCTATTTAAGGCTTGAAGATTTCGACGATTTCAAGTTCGGCAATTGTGTTTTTCTTGTGGTTTTTCAAAAAAACGATCAATTATGCCTCGTCGAAAACAGCGATCATCTTTGGATCAAGTATCCGAGTTCGAAAGAGGAAGCATAGTGGCCTACCGAGATTGTGGATTATCTTTCAGGGAAATCGGTAGTCGTGTTGGACGAAACCAAACAACTGTAATGCGGATATGTGATCGTTGGATGCAGGAGGGTAGGACGGACCGGCGTGTTCGATCGCATCCACCTCAGCGCACCACTTCACGTGATGACAGGCAAATTGTGCGCATGGCAGTGACGGATCGCTCAGTCACATCACGAACCATAGCACAGCACATGCAGTCTGTAACGCATCATCCAGTGTCTGCGCGTACTATTCGACGCCGTTTACAGCAGAGTGGTCTGTCCGCAAGACGTCCATTGCTTTGTCTACCCTTGACGCAGAACCACAGACGTCTCCGTCACCAATGGTGCGATGACAGAAGGATGTGGACGGCAGAATAGAATGAAATTGTCTTTACTGACGAGTCACGCTTCTGTCTGCAACACCACGATGGTCGCATTCGAGTCTGGAGACACTGTGAAGAGAGGATGCTGAACAGCTGCGTTATGCACCGCCACACCGGGTATTATGGTATGGGGCGGTATTGGATATCACTCTCGCACACCTTTAGTACGCATTGCCGGTACTTTAAACAGCCAGCGCTACATCTCCGAGGTGTTGGAGCCAGTTGTCCTTCGTTACCTTCAGGGCTTGCCCACAGCCATATTTCAACAGTATAATGCGCGACCACACGTGGCACGCATTGTCCAACGGTTCTTCGTCAATCGCCAGATTGAATTGCTTCCCTGGCCGCCTCGCTCTCCGGATCTTTCGCCGATAGAAAACATGTGGTCCATGGTTGCTCTACGATTGACCCAGATTCCATCCCCAGCTGCCACAGCAGATCAACTTTGGCAACGTGTGGAAGCTGCTTGGTCTGCTGTACCCCAAGAACTCATCCAAAGTCTCTTTGAATCAATGCCGAGGCGTGTGGCAGCGGTGATCTCCAACAATGGCGGCTACTCTGGCTACTGATTTTGGCAGGAACCACACTTCACAGGAGTCTATAAATTTAATCATTTGATACTTGGTCAACATGTTATCTACAAAATAAATTTTGTTGTGATATCTCTTGTCTTTCTTGGTGTTGCAATTTTGGTGGCCAGCAGTGTATGTCTGAAAATAAGATATAACTTCTTTGATAACAATGAATTAGTTTTATTTGCTATTGAAACTCATTTATAACTTTTCAAGTACAAAGCACTAAAGAGGAAAAAATAGCGAAATTTAGCGAAATTTCTTTCAACTTAGATACGTTTTGATTTCTTGCACTTTCTATCCTGAAATAGAAAAATAATCATTTACATTAGTTAAGTACTGCAACTTAAAAGCATATTACATTTTATTGTCCCTTTAATAGAATAGATTAAAAGCTAATCCAGAATTGATAAAAAAATATAACGGATTTTAGAAATATTTAACATAATGATATTTTTAATATTGAAGTAATTGTATTGTAATTATTTACGAGGAAAATATTTACGAGAAAATTTATTCAGATATATTTTTCTTAAAATGCAAATTTAAGCGAATTTCTTGATCAAAGTCTTATTAGGCATATAAACTAAAATCTCAAAGTATCTTTAGAATGCTTTTAAAAATACTTATTTTTAGGTGAAGGAATGAGTTGGACGTCTTATTATTAATTCGGAATTTGTAGAACTAAAAGTAAATTGAATTTTCACTATTAACATTAAAATTTTCCCTGACGTAGGGATATCGCCCTAATTCCTGTCACAAATTTAAATCACCTAACCGGGAATTATAAGTTACATTTTTTAATAATAAATAATTGAATGGATCTTGACAAACTGTTTTACATGTTTATATAGCAACAGTATGTATAAAAGTAAAGATAAAATGAAATCGTTGCAAGTGGATTAATATCGACGGCAACGAAACGTACTTTAATTTTCACGTAACAAATGAAAATTATTCTTAAGGTATTTCGACCCTAATATCAAGGTACGTGCTGTGTGTCAGAATTATATATATTGCTCCAAAAACAATTATGAGAGGGAATTCGACATTATTATCCGTGGTTTACACACTGATAAGAATGTTAACTTATTTTGAATTTAAACTATATATATATGGTTTAAATTCTTGTGACTTAATCCCTGAATATTTTCTTATTCTGTGACACTTAACAGCACATTATAGAAAAAGTATTTTGCGATAAATATAGAAATGAAGGGTTGATTTTTTTAATGAAAGACGTGTATATTGGTATTCCATGTAGAATGTTAGATAATTTTGAAAAAAGGATATTTTTTTTGAGTTGAACGGATAAAAATATTTATAATGCAAATCCAATACAATTCACTAGGTGATTATAAAAATTACTTAAAGAATAAAATCCAGTTTTATTTTCTTTTTGCAAATCTCTTGAATGACTTCAGGTGTTGTTACATCAATCTCTCTGTGTATATACAGCAAAGCCAGTCCGTCCAATCGTGATTGTGTCACTGTAGATCTTAAATAGGTTTTAAAAATGCGTAAGATAGAAAATGACCTTTCACTGACGCATGTTGTTACCGGAAGCCTTGCAAATATTTTTAATAAATTCCAAATGCTTGGATATACCATTTTGTCACACTTCGAAACTGCATCAATGGCAATTTTGAATGGAGCTATTACAAACGGTTTTTCAAATTTTTTATACCACAAAAGGAATTCAGCGATCAAAATTGCTGGATTTGTAGAAGGCAAATCACGGGCATAAAATTTCCACAACTGACGAAAATCCTCTGTTGCACTTGCTGTTGGAGCATCTTTTCCATTTGGTAAGAGAGTAAAAAAAATTTCAAAATATTGCGATGTCGAATGAATCGTTCATGAAGTTGAGTCAATATTTGGTCAGTAAATGGAATGAAAATAGTTTTCCTGAAATACTCTTCTTCAGAATCGGCTGGAAAATTGGACCTTAATGTTTGTTTTCATGCAGTTCTTAGTTTTTTAATGTCAATATTAAAATTATTGACTTTTATACATGCCTCATCGTAAATATTAAAAAAAAGAATCTGGTGTTTCACGAACGGTATTTAATTGAGACACAACATCATCAACAAAATTTAGGGCAATTAAGAGATCGCTGTCAGATTTTTGCATTATTCTAGACAATGGTAAGGTGTATGCAAATATATTTTGCAAGCTAAATAAAGATATTACAAACCCAAATTCACGCAAGGAATAATTCAAAAGTTTTGCCTTAGAGTCTCTGTCTTTCCAGGGAATCACTGCATCATATAATTCGACCATGGTCCTGATGGCTTCATGGCATTCCACCCACCTAGTCGGGCAAACTTGGCGGGGTTTTTACTTTTAGTATCCGGTGTATGTTTATCAATATTGTCAACAAAAACGTTCTGTCCCTTAGGAATATTGAAAATTTTTTACCCCTATTCAATTATGCCAATGTAGTTTCTTATTTCAGTCACAGATACAGCATTTCCAACTGTCAAATTCAAACTATGTGATGCACAATGAACATATAAAGCTTGTGGATATTTAGCTGATATGTGAGACTGAACACCATTAAACATTCTACTCACTGATGCGGCCCCGTCGTAACCTTGTCCACGTAAATAGGACAAATCGACGCCATAATTATTTAAGCTTTCTAATGTTTTGTCGGATAAGTTTTTTTCCTGTAGTGCTTGTTACAGGAACAAATTGTAAGAATTGTTCACAAACTTTGCTGTTATTTTCTTCATCTAAATACCTGACACACAAGGAAAGATGCTCGATAGTAGAAATATCACAATTTTCATCGGCAAGAACAGAAAAACATTTGTCAGAATTAATTTTTTCTATCAAATGGTTAAAAATTATGTCGTTACATTCATTTATAATTTGATTTTGTATGTTCCAGCTAATGTAGGTAGTGTTTTTGGCAGAATATTAAAAATGTTCAGTGAGGTTTTCATCGCCCGCATCGATTCTCATTCTCAACAAAGCTAGAAAATTGCCTTCATTGGTAACTGGCTCTTGTTCAAATAAAAATTCTCCATAATCACGATGTCCTCTTAAGGGTATATTTTGCCGACCACGTGAAATTACAGTTTTTATGATAGGTTCTAATCGTTTGCGATTAACTGCAGCATGTAATGCTCTACCTGCATCAATTTGCCGATCGATTGGAATACATTTTTCATCTCTAATACTGTGCAGCCTTTCGAAAGGCCATAACAACTGTTATATGATATTTTGTTTTTTGATGATTGTAAAATTTATCAATGGATTTCTTCCAATTATCATAACCTTTCGTAACTAACTGCCCTTCAGATTTAGGTACTTCAGATTTAGATTTTCCAACATTATCAGATGCAAAAACACTCAATATTTACAGTACGTACTATTTTCAACTTGAGAGTACACAACCCATGCAAATTTTTCAAACCATATGTATTGGAAACTTCGGTTATGATTTGTAGTGCAGGTTACGGGAAAGTTAAAATTTGGTTCTGGTTTCCACAACTTTTTTACAATATCTAAATTATCACCCGAATTAAATCTTTGTTCTTTAAGCAATACGATGTCTTGAGTATTATTAATAACAAAAGAAGTACTTTCTTCTGCATAATTCGATGGTTTTGTCAAATCCGCGACTCGGGAAATCGGTATTGACAATATTAACAGCAACATTGCTACAAACGTTTGAATCATCCGCTTTCGGTTTTTTTAAAATAATTCAATTGTTGTGTATCTCTTTAAATATTATAAATTAAATATACAGAGAGTTAAATACGTTAATAATTTTCTCCACCTATTGATTAAGTTTGATGAGTGTCATTAGATTAATTTTCGCGCGGATTAATTGTAGTGGCCTTCATGAAAGTTGAGCAAATTATAAATCATGTTTTATGTACTATAAATGTAACATACAGTTATTTAATTTGTTTTGGTGCTTGATTGACTGACAATTTTCAATTTATTTTAATTATTTTTCATGTTGATTGACTGACTCAAGGTAAAGTTGTTGTTTTTTTAATTAAGCTTTGTTTAGTCTTTTTATTTATTTTACCCCCTTATAATTTTTAAGCACTTATGCGCTTAAATTTCCCTTTTTTTATATTTATTTTAAATTATTGCGTACTGGTTCAAAACACAGAAGTGGTTTACGAAAATCTTAAAGAAATGGCACTAAGACTTTATTCAGTTTCATTCAAGAACAGCGACTATCTTTACTCACTTTTTGCGAAAGGAACATGCTGATAAGCGGAACCCCTGGGGCTCCCTCCGTATACTAGATCCCGCATGTGAGGGGTCAAGAGCCTTGGAGATGCGTTCGGCCAATAAGAAGCAGAGAAGATGTAATCGAAGGGGCCCCGTAAAATGGACTAAGAAAATTATAAAAAGGATGAAGACAAAGAAAGAGAGATCTTTTTCTAGCTGACTCGCTGACTGACCACGCGATTGATGCCTGCTACGATTGCAATCTGAAAGATCATGAAGAAGTGCTCCGGAGCTAAAATGATTTCTTTCCCGATACCCGAAGATAGCTTTATTATAGAAGACACGAGCCCCCATAAATTCCCTTTCAGATAAATTTATTTTTTAGCCATGGCATAATTTAAATAAATATTTTTGTTTTTCTTTTAATATTTTTTTGTCAGCCAATCTTTTAATTGTGGCCATATTTTTTTCTCTTATTAATGTTCAAAGTGATTCTTAATAACTTTATTTGAGAGATATTATCTAATGTTTTATAATTACAAGTAGAATGAGGTTGTTATTAAATAGTATTTGTATGATGAACTTATAATGAAGATGTTAAAGAGAACTCTTAATAATTTTAATACGAGGGATATTATTAGTTAATATCATTGATACAAGTAGAATTAGAGATATTATTAATATGTATGTGTATGTTGAGTGTGTAATGAAGTTAAGCCAATGAGAAAAAATTTCTCTAAATTTCTATTGTTTAAAGTTAAGTAAAAGGAATTTTTTTTTGGTGTTAAAAGAAATGAATAAATTTTTTGGTTTGTTCCCTCAGTTAAAATTGTCATCTTTTGTGAGTAATCATTTGTGAATTTTTGTTAGCCACAGAGTCTAGGTTATTGTTTTAGTTTGGAGAAATAATACACAACGCAATACTCACCACTATACGTTTTAAAAATAAGAAATAAGTTAAAATAATTAAAATTCCTTGTTTTAAATAATAAATAATAAAGTAACAAAAGATATAAATACAACACAATAAAATACCCTGTGTACGTTTTTCAGCCATAAATTGAAGCTCAAAATTTTAAAAATAAAATACTTTTACAAATTTAACATTATAATATTAAAGAATTTACGTACGGTAATTCTTCATAGATGGAAAGCGCTATGTTTCAAGTTCAGTAGCACAGAATACGAATGTTAAGTGGACTATATGAAAATAGACACAAAGCATCGCATTCGACCTATGGATTGAGTGTCTGCAATGATCGCCAATACATGAAACACGAGATCTATGTGCCTGATATTGGTGAGAATAGATCCTTAATAAATTGGTGCGTGCATGTGTGGGACAAGCAAGGAAACATAGAGAATTGGCCGTTATCGTACTTTTATTCGACAATACTTAAAAATTCTTTTAAAGTAAAATTAATAATAAAATAAGGTTCACATTCAAATTATCAAATAATACATAAGGAATCCAGATGCAGAGGCAAAATCATCCGTCAAAGCAAAGATTTATAAGTTCTTACGGGAGGCACTTGAGACTCTTAAAGAAGACTGAAGAAGGCAGCGATGAAGGCGTCCGTTGATGGGTACCCACATCAGGACAGACCCGGCATCATTATGACAGACTCTAGGAACCTTCGCAAGTATCAGTGACAGCGCAATCGGATCTCTAGGGTCAGTCCACGGGGATCAGCAAGCGAAGTCTGTCGACCTTTTTCCTTCTTTCTCTCTCTCTCTCTCTTTTTGGAGGGGCTGATGTCCGTTTCCCTGGGTCATTTTGTCCCGCCCCTTTTTTTCTCATTGGACAGTGGACTGCCTTTATCTTAACAGTTCCTTCCCCAGTTGGTTTCTTATTTTACTGCTCATGTTCAAAGTATACCAAGTGCTTCCCCAGCATAATTTTCGTTTGCGATACCACTTTGAAAATTATTTGAAAGTTTTATTGTGGACCATAAAATAACTTCAACTAAACGTCACCATCTATCTTACAACATTTGTAGTCTTTTCATTGCTATCAATAGCCACACAGTTTTTCTTTTACGCCACCCTTTTGTCTTATAATTCAATGCCTTTAGTGTTCCTCAAGTCTTTATTTATTTTTTGCCTCTGGAGTGGTTATAAAGGTTTTATTATTGACAGTCTCTCGACCACACACCGAGGTAAATTATATCATCCAGAGCTTCTACACCTGACACAGGCACACGAAATAACGCTCGTTGTACCCCAGCACTACCACTAGTTTGCAATGTGTGTGTTTACAGCGGCCGTGATTCCCGAGAGCTATAGGGTATTTTCATCTTATGTGACTGATAATTCATAAGTAGTATAGAAATAGAGAACACGACAGAATATAAATGCAGAGAAGCGAATATTAATAAAGAAAAGATTTTTGGAATTTTTTTTCTATTTCTTTGGGGGAGGGGGGGAGAGCAACGCAGTGTATACATAACGGAGATTTTGGACCTTTAAATGTTGCCTTTCTCCCACACAGTATATAAATCTGCCTAAAAGTTCAAATCCTTTTTATAATAACACGAATTACATTTTCCCAAACCTTCAAATTCGCTGAATCTGTCTCTTGAAGATTATGTCTGAGGAGGATAGTGTAACCACAAATATTTCGTGGCAAGGTATAAATTGAGCAGGAATGACCATTTCACGAGCCTTTTGAAGTCGATGCTCACAATGTATGTGAAAGATCTCTTCTAGAATAGTATTCACACTGTTTTTGTAAGTATTCTTTTGAAAGGATTTCAGTTCGCATTTATTTTTATCTTTAATGTTTAATAATTTTATCTCTATAAACTTGAATCTGGTTTTGTAGGTCTTTATTTGAGTTGCAAAGTTTAAGGAGCATTACCTGCTAAATTGAGTTTAAATTTTAATAAGGTACTGAAATTTTTTTAGAGTAGAAATCTTTGTAGACAGCGGTTGTTACCATCCTTTTATAAAATGCTCGGCATCTCCTTATGAATAATTATGTTCTATGGGGCAATTATTTATTTCATCTTTAAACATATACAAACATAACTGCTTCTTCCTTTGCCCTTTAGATTTTCTTATTTATCCTCCATAAGATACGTATCAGAAATGATCTTCCACCGTATAATATGTTAAAAATCCAAAGGCTACCACAGGTATTTTGTGCAAGCATATAAAGATAATATGGATGGTCATTCCTATGAATGACTTTGAACACGTCTTTTAATAGATATTGTGACGTGTAGAAGTTTTGTTTCATCAAAAATCTCTGTCAAAGTTTTCAGTTCATTTTATCGATGTCTTTGCCTATCAGTGAAATCTATCTTAGAAACTTTTTTTGGAACGAAGTTCTTTTACGCGGCTTACAGTAGAGTGAACTGGCAGAAATCGTCACGTAAGTAAAAAGCGTTATGCCCCCTCCATCTGATCTCGGTGTGAATGTATTCAACTAATCACATCGACTAGTTGTGCTATGGTTGGCACAGTGGTAGAGCGCGCTGCTCCTATACTTTGGTCCCCGGTTCGATCTCGGTGTTTGCTTTTTATGTAGATAATTCTAAATATTTGAATTTTATTCTTTTAATTCTTATTATAATTTTAATTTTACTTATTTGAAGAGGGCTTAATTTTTATATTTTTATTTACTGCTGAGCACATATTTTCCAATGCACATATCTTGCTACTGGAGGTAAAGTCGTTCGACCATGGCACTCCAAGAATCTTTATATAGCTCGCTACCATGCCCCTCCAGGCGACCTTTCCCTCTTTCTCTCTGTCTCTTTCTATTATATACGGTTGTATGTGTGTGTGTGTTCGTTCGTGCGAGTATCGAGATTCGAGCAGCAAGCATTGAGCACGGTCAGCTGCATAACCTCAATTCTAAACACGTGTAAATATTATTTAAACTTATTTATCCATCGATCGTTGTTAGAATATACTGAGGGAGGTTATAAATTACTTAACCAAAATTTTCAAAAACTTCCACTCATATTGGCTGGAGACTTCAACGTTAATTTCTATGATAAAGAAAAGCTCACATGATATTGAAAAGCTCATATCTTTTTTATCAGGTACATTTGATTTAAGTATTAATAATGACCCAGCGCAGTTCACAGCGAAATACTGTACAACCGTTGATGCTGTTTTCTCGAGATAATTGGATAAAATTGAATCTCAAACATATGCATCTTATTATAGTTACCATAAGCCAATAATTACCATGATACAATATAATGATAAAATTTAAAAAGAATTTTTTCTTATTTGGAATTTTTTGTATATAATTTATAATTCACTATTTTATATTTAATTTTTAATAAATACTATTTTTCCTAAAATATTAAATGAAATTTATTGATTTAAATCCTTACTTTACATTTTTCTTTGAAAAAATGATAAAAATAAAAATAAAATATACAAATAAGAGAGAGAGTTGTATGAAAAAGGGCTGCGCTTTTTTGCTTGACAAAAACACACTAATATAATCAATAGAAATCTACATATTAAATAACGTTTAATATGTAGATTTCTATTGATTGAAAAAATAACGTAAGTTGAAAAAATAACGTAAGGAACTTCGTTCCTGACGGAGGTCCCCCGACTGCACAGTTTTTTTCGCTGATTTCATTCTTAGTTTACACATTTTGTTAACTATAGTGCATATTACTTTTCTGAAGACAACTGAATTTCACACTGAGCTTTCAAGCTTTTTTGTTTGTTCGACAGTTTTATGATGGAAAAACTTTTAAAAAAATATTTTAATGGAAATGTAAAAAAATTTAGTCGGAAGGAACTATTCTAAACTATTCGTTTTGCTATTCTCTTTGTAAAAATATTATGAATAACACGATCTGATTTGCTGTAATAGTTTCACATGCCAAAACTACCGAATTCACCAAAAGAGCAGTTCTTCCTTTTGGGCAATATTTTTATACCTTACAAGGCCTCTCAGTTCTAAAAAAACTTTTATACACCATTTTTGATTCCCCCTATGAGCTGCAAGATAAATGATATATGTATTAAACAAAAGAAAAGGGTAAATTAACTTCAAACAATGATTTTTTTAGACAGAATGTGACACTTCTCTAATAATTTAGCAGCAGTTATAAAAAAATACCTCTATACATCTACAAGTTGTTTTCAACTGGCGAAAAGTTTTAAATGGACATTTTCATCTCTGGAGCACTATTCTAAACATTATAATAAGATACTTACATTGAACTGACTTTATGATATGGCAATAAAGCGTTTAGCTCTGGAAAATATGTATATTTTCCTTCCGCAGTTTCATTCTTAGAACTCTGTCTAGAGGTAGAAGCACTACATTCAAATTGTGTTTTAAAATGTCAATAGCTTTAGTGAGGACTCTAAGAAAAACTATTTTAGTTTTTTTTTCAGTGTAAGAACTAATTTGGAAGAGAGAATGCAAAAACATAATTTTGAAAACAGAAAAACTATTAAAAAAATTACCGTATAAATTCTATTTAAATAAGAAGTGAAATATTCAACTTCAAAGGAAATTTACTACTTCTTTGATTAAGATTTCTAATAATTCACATTGTTTTTATATTATTTATATTACCAAATTTCTAAACTTTATTTTCTTGCTTCTTCTATAAGCTTTTAAATCTAAGCTTTTGATTTTCGTTTCCTGCAGAATTTTTTATTTTTTATTTTACGTTTTCTTAATCCCTAATTCTTTTTCAAATTTAAAACATGGAAACAACTTTGATTTTATGCATTGAAGAGTTCCTAAAAGATGAAAAAAATTATTTTCAGTATATTTTTTGCCTCTGTTCAGAATATGGTATATAATGCTAATTTGAATAATGATGTCTGTTAGTTAATGCGATTAAGTATGTAAAAACTTTTAAGAGCTTAAGCGCCCGAAATCTGCTTAAAACATTGTCAGACACTCATTTCAGATTTTTATTTTTTATTTTAATGCACTTTGAAAGCAAAATATAAAAAAACTAAGTTCTGATATTTTAAACCTGTTTTAAAGAAAAAAAAAGCAAAATATATGTCTGTTTTTGGAATGCATATTCCCGATTTCAAATTCAAATTAACTTATTAAGTTTTTTTTAACAGAACTCTATTTCTTATTTCAAATTGTATTTCAGTTTTTAGATTAGAAATAAAATTAAATCATAAAAAAATATATTCTTCTCTTGAATATATTGTTCCTTTTTCTGGGTTCGATGGTATTGAATAAATATCTCTTTAAAAAGTTCACACAAAATAAAATTTATTATTCTCTAAATTGTTCAGGTGGATACACAAATATTAACAGAAAACACGTAACAACTGTCTTCTAAACAACAGAAAACTCTAAAAACACAAGTCAGGATAACAGAGTATTCAATACAATACTCACCTAGCGCGATTTCAATACATTCTATTCTCAGCAAAAAGAACACTGAACTAAAATGCCAATGCCAGGTATATTTATAGACTTCCGAAAGCGCTCCCTATCGGCCGGACAGCTAGAAATTTCCAGTGGCTTCTAGAAATGTCTAGAAGGCTGGCTACCATTAGGCTCCATATCGCCAAATTTGGCGACCAAAATAAGTCATCAAATCCATCGCCAATTTGGCGATAGCTCTCATATTTGGCGAGTTACCATAGACTCCCAAAATTCGTAACAATATTTAAAACATGAGGAAATATTTTATTTCTTCATTAATTAATATTTAAAATTCATATCGTATTTTACAGAAAATTTTTAAAATATTTCAACATTAACAGGACAGTTTTCTAATTTTGTAAATCAGTAAAACTTATACTAAAATTTTCAACTGAACTAGCATCTGTATTTATGATTTTCAAGTCTTAAACCCATTTGTTAACGTTCATGTACATCACTTGATTTATGCGTTAATATTACTATACAGTCCCATTCTTGATATTCTGCAGTCTACTGAAATATTTTACATTTACAAATTTTGAACTACATCTTTCGCTTTACATATGTTTATTGCCTGATAAAACGAAACTACGAATGACCCGTGTGTTAAAAATTTAAAAACTGTGTCTGTAAAATGCTGTTAGGCAGTATATTGAAACACATAAAATTCTAAGAGTATAAATATCTCCTATTTTTTTTACTGAGTAGAATTTATTTGCAGCCTTCAAGTCGTGTTAATAAAACTGAAATATTTAATTCTGAATATTTTCATCAGCCGAGAAAACTTTAAAAAAATTTTAAAGTTTTATTTTATAGGATATTCAAGATGCTGTTAAAGAACTGTGACAGAAGAAAATTATTTTCGTTTCTTCCTCCGAGGTCGGTTTATTTCAGACATGAACTCAAAAGGACGTTTTTTGATTTCTGCAACATAAATATAAAGATCTAAATTTGCCGTTACGATTCACATTGCTTTTCGCTGCTTCTCCCATGTCAATTCATTCTTTAAACGGACCACTACTGCTTTTGTGTCTGGAAGACTGTCGGAAACAGATTTAATGTTCTGTTATGGAGAAGAAAAGAATGGGATTTTTACCCCAGTGCCTTCCCACCGAGTTTATTTCACATCCGAATTTCGCAAGCTATGAATTTTGGACGAATTGATTTCAAATATATCTTATTTTTAAATGTGATTTTTGTATGTGTGCTGTTATTAATAAGCTATGAAGTAATTAGTTTTCAATTTGTAAATACAGTTTGTGTGAAATTGATAAAAAAAAAGTAGTAGCTTGTATGAAATGTGAACTTCATTAGGGCAAAATAAATGTGCTGTTGGTGTTCAGCGTATTAAAATAAAATATTTTTCTATACATATTTAGCAAGAAAAAACAAGATTACATATTTATAACTTTTTGAACTCTTCGGCTAGAGGTATACACTAGATAAGCGTCCCTTCTCACAGACAAAAAAAAAAATGTGTAGAGTAATCGTTACCGTCAAGGCGAAATAATGTCAGATTTCAGAAGAGTTAAAATAATTTAAAAATTCAGTTTGATGCATTAAATTTACTTTATATTAAGGGTCTTAATTTATTTTATTTTAATTTATTTTAAGAGTTAAGATTTATCGTAGAATATTTATCAAGAAATATTTTTTTTCCAATTCTTTGAAACTCAAATGTGTAACCTTTACTTCAGACACCATGACAACTTTTAAAAAAATTTCACCTCTATTCAACTGATTTTTATTTATAAAAATATAAAAATTTTATTTAAAGTGATTTTCCTTTTAATTAACCGACCACCGATACCTCAAAATAGATCTGAAATGTCTCAACAAAACTTTACATAAATATTTAATGTCTTGTTTGAACTAACATATACCTGAAATTGAGTAACATTTTAAGAAATTACCTTTTTTATTGACTTTTGTTTTCAAAAATAACAGTGCTTTTCCAAAACGTTAAACATTCTTTTTAATGTAATATTTTTAAAGTACTTTTAATTTGAACCAAAAGTTAGGTTATCTGTATATATGTGAGGTATAAAGTATGAGGATATCTATGTACATATTTGAACAAATTATCAATAACAATTTTGTTTCTAAACACAATAGTTTTGTTACTTTCTTGCGCATGATCATAAGATATATTTAAAGCTTTACTGAGATTTTAATTTTTTTAAACTGTAAAATTCAGTTCCACTAAGATGTAAATTTCACCATGTTTACAATACGCATTTAGCTTTCTGTGGTTAGAATTTCATGTTTGCATAAGAAACACAGCGAAAAATATATTGTTATCTGGAGCATTAGAAAATGAGTAAAGCAAGTATTATATGATTCCTTAAACTTTTAAAAATGATCGGGTAATCATTATCTTCCTCTGATTATGCCTCAGTGTTTTCAGTCAATTTGCTTCCATTGGATAGGGATAATGCTGAAGAGGCCCTATTTTAATAATCAAAAACTTAACAAGATCACCTGTCCATTACCTTTAAAATTTCACTTTCGTAATATTTATTTATTATTCAAACTAAAAAAAGCTTAACTATGAGCAGGAGTTAGCAGTAATTGCATTAGTTAACCATACTTATTACTTTGATGTTAGATCTCAGGATTTAAACAAGAATATATAAATTGTGTATTGCAAAAATGGATCATGTTAAAGTAGATCATCTCGTCAAAAACATTTCGTTTAAAAAATTTTTATAAATGTGTTTCAAGATAATTGCAATGCAATTTCGGGTTAATTGTTTGCACTTTTTTTGGCAAAAGTACAAAAAGTATTTCAGATCTCCACTTTGTGCTGGAGCAGATGGTGTTTTAGCAGTAGATAAATTCTCCTGCAGCCATGCACTTTCACTCTAAATTTGCATGACAGCAATTCACTCTCATTCCTTTGCTTAAAAAACAACTATTTTTGCTTGAGAATCCAACCCAAATAGTCGTGTTGACCATTACATCCTGGAGCTATGACTTTATCTCACTTAAGTAGTGTTCAAAATGATTCAACAGCTAAAACAAATCCCAAAAATAGCATTACTGAAGCATTCTACGTGAGGATTCTGAAGTAATTTTTTTTAAGTTCGTCTTAAGAAAAAAGAAACATGTTTTTTTCGATGCCACATAATGATACACAAAGGAAAATATTCCATTAAAAAACTCAATTTATATTTCAATTTATAATAACCCAATTTATATTTTCTGAAACATCTCAACTCTATTAAGGCCTCTTTCATGCAAATTTGCAATTTTAGAGCCAAGCTTTTACAAGGGCGCGTAGTGCTACATTACTGGGGTCAAGGATATAAATTGAACTTTGGTTCCCAAACATTTTTAAAGAAACCGACAACTCAATTTCAAGGTAAAGAAAAGCCCAATTCTTTAAATAAAAATTTGTAGTTGAATTTACCAATGAACTGAACTCCTTTTCTTGATAAAGAAGCAGTTTGTTTCTTGCGTATGATAGTCACATTTTTATAAATTTTAAGGTTCTTGTTATAATAAACTGTATAGAGTATTCCTTAAAAGTAAGTGGGAAAAACACCATAACTTAACAACATGGCCTATTGTATTAAAATAATCTAGCAAAGTTTTAACAACCCTGAACTATACGTTTCTAGAGTACCAAGCAAGCATGGGCCTCGCTCTCTTTGTGGGATACCTCAGTATGGCATATGCCAGCAAATGCTTTGAAGACAACTAAATTTTGAGATTGGGATTTCGCTTAACTTTTGTTGAAGAACAAAAAATCCTAATAGTCAATCTTGTTCCCAACGGAAAGATCTCAGCGTCGTCCATGTTTTGTTAATCAAATATTAGAGAGCTTGAAGATTGAAAAAGTCGTCTGAAACACGTTTTAGTAAGAAGGGTCACTAATGTAAAAATCTTCTCTAAGTTGATGGCAGCTTGATACGGTGAGGCACTTTTCTTTGCCTAATAGCCGTAAAAAGCTGCTAGAATTTTGTGTTTGGAATCTGAATTTTGTATTTTGAATCTCCCACTTTAATGCAGTCTCACGCCATTTAATTTGTGATAACTGTCTCAAACTGTTATTCAGTTTTTATTATGCGTATACAACTTCGCTTAACCTTTAGCTTACGGGGTCCATTTTTCCGATTCCCTCTTTAGAACGGGAAATTCCTTACCCCCTTTGTAAGAAATGTCATAAATGGGATTATATATATATATATATATAGATAGATAGATAATATATATATATATATATATATATATATATATATATATATATTATATATATATATACATATATATTATATATATATATATATATATATATATATATATATATATTCATTGATTCTTGGGACCGTATTCTTGGGATACATGCTGTCCCATCCCGTAAGGAAAAGGTTAAAAGAAGAAAAAATTCCTGCTTTAAAGGTATACATAACTTTGTTTTGTGCTTCCTTCTGTTGATCCTTTAAAGATAGTGATAACCACTTCCATGGTTTATTGTTACGTTTAAAAGAGTTTCAAAGTAAGTATACCATAATTAATTCTGAATCACTGCTGGATTCAACGCACACATGTATAACTCTTTGAATAATTCCTATTCTAATACGGGTTGAGTATAAGGACCACTATGCCATACAGTCTCTGACATCCATCACTATTTTCTTCACTTAAAACACAACTGGCTGTTCCGGAAACTGAACACGCAATCTTCCCTGTGAACAGATGTGTTATACCATTACATCACTAAGCCAAGTCTTGATATTCACTATGCCAAACTTCTCCTAAGAAGAGAGAGACTCCAGAGAAGAGGGAGACCATTTCATATGTTTATATTATTTGCCCTTTACCCTTGTCAGGACGGTAATCCTAGAGGGGAACAAGGAAGTATGAGCCCTCCCCTCACACCGGAAAAAAAATCTTAAGCTTCCGTGGGAGGAACAAAAATACAAATTGCACAAATAAAAAAAAGAAGAGTTTTTCATACATTTTTTATACAAAATTTTCTATTGGACGTTCTTTGCTAACAAGTAAACGTCCTCTTCTTAAATATCCTCTTAAATAGATAATATCATTTATTTATTAAAAATAGTTAATATTTAGATTTTTTTCACTAATCACTGTGTGTCTTTTCTGGACTAAAATATATTTTTTGTACTTTTCTTCAGTCGTTCATTTCTGTATGTTTTTGTATCTTAATTCAGCTTTCCTTTATAATTTTTATGTATCGTAACGCAAATTTCTCTGTATTTCTTTATCTTTTTTTTAAGAAAAAAGAAAACAAAGAAAAATTTATACGAAAGCTGCAGGGAATAACATACAATGAACTCACGCAGTTTTCAGACTCCCGTTTATTACCGCAACATATCAGAGTTGGGGTTGTACACTCAAAAAAATTTTTACATAATTTTTGATTCTATAGAACTTACCTTTTTTTAACTCTTTGTTACTAAAGAAACTCTTAAAAATATTTGTTCCATGCCATTTTAATGCAAATATTTCATTTTTATTGACATAGATATTAAATCCTCCCTAATATTGATCATTGATCATTTTCTCTATTCAAATTATTGATCCTCTATTCAAACTATTCCTAATATTGATCATTTCCTCTATTTCAAAGAGTTTCTGACAAATTGTTCTCAGAATTCATGTACATTATCTTTATAACGGGATTGTAAATATATATATATATATATATATATATATATATATATATATATATATATATACTCTTGTCAATACTGAACTCCTGCACCATTGATGTTATCATCTTTGCTCTTCTGTAAAATAATCAAAAAATAAATTAAATAGAACCATGCATGCAATAAAATAATTGATTCATTAGCTGTAAATAATGTTAATATCTTTGAATTAAAAAAAATCAAATATTATGTTTAAACACAGTATATTGATATCTACACCCCAAGGTTATATTTAATTCATCGTATACTTTATCCTGTATTCACACATTAGTGACTTAAATGTATACGCATAGGAGACAAAAATAAGCTCTAAATAAGCATATATAAAGTGTACTGTGATTTAATTATGGTAATACAACTTCTTTCATTACCACTTAAAATGATATCATCTTGAGACTTCAAATGTCATCCTATTTTTCTTTCGGTGATAACTTGTTTATAGCCTATTTCAAAGCGGCGATATTTTACTTTATATTTCCTGATATTTATTGCATAAGTTTGTTCATATTTTATTTAATTAGTTGCTCAGGGAGCTCTTGTTAACGGTGCTGATATTTTGTTTAGAAATATATATTCCTGGATTAATTTTACAGTTTTCAGAGAGATCATTTATTTATTTGTATACTAGCTGAATACCCGTGCTTCGTTACGGAGTACATTTTAGGATAAATACAAGGAAAAAATAATGAAATTACTTTTAGATAAAGCTCTAAATAAGCAGGCTCCTACAATAGGAGCAACAGTTTGATGAACATTTTCCCCGTCAATAACTAAATTTTTCTCAACCCTTTTTTTTAAACGTTTCTAATCCAAAGTAACTGTAAATAAAACGGTAAATGTATGCAATTAATGTATGCAATGTATGCAAAATGTATCAATGTATTTAAAAATAAATATATATTTATAAAAAAAAATCGTTTCATAAAAAAAAATCGTAACGGATATTTTATAGACAAAATAAAGTATAAGAAAATATTCAACTTAAATACAACGGCGATTGTATGCAATTAATGCCAAAAAACCCAACAAACTATATTTATAAAAAAAATAATAATTTCAGGTAGTCTCTTCTAACGAAACTACCGCGAATTATTAACGTAGGATTACTTATCGTTTCTTACCTCTTTTTTTTTGGATTTTGGTTCTTTTCTGTTTAACTCTTTACTTCTTGCCCAAGTGATACATACTGGGTTTGGCAAGCTGCCAAAATTAAATTCTAAAAATTAATCTTTAAAAATTCACCAAAAATCTGAAAATGGAGGTAAAGATTCGAAAAAGATTTCATTTTAAAGAAATTTTTATGATCTTTCTTGAGATATAAATTTTATAACCCTCGGATTATTATTTTAGATGAAAACTTTAAAAAAATTACAAAAACAGCTTAAAATTTTAATTTTCAAAAATCTAAGAAGAGTTTTTCCAAAAACTTTCTTAGTGCACCCCCTACACTATAAAAAGAATAGCCATGCAAAATTTCAGCCCTTTAGGTCCAGCGGTTTGGTATGTGCATTATCTGTCAGTCAGTTACGGAACTGTTTTATATATATAGATTGATATAAAACAGTTATACAATTATCACTATGATTGTCTTCAGTTCAATTCCTATGATTCTTTGGTTCTCAGATAAACCAACTTCTTTTACAGGAAATTAATTTTTTAGTATTCCTTTCCAGAATAATTTAATTTCTCCTAGTGTTTTTTGCCTTGCTTCCGGTCGCAATAGCTTGATTTGTTCGATTGCTACTACAACTATTCTGTCACACTTTTTCACATAATAGTTCACATAATTCTGTCACACTTTCTTTTTCACATAATTCTGTCACACTTTTTCACATGAATTTTTCCTTCATTTAAAACCAACAAATCCGGCTCGGGTCCTTCTAGTTTCTGGATACATGCGATGTACCGTTACACCAAGTTCTGTCATGATCTTCCATAATGAATTTCGTTTTTGCGTTAAATCCAAAGAAAAACGCGGAGAGTCGATCTCTAATAACACCCCACCTATCCACCTCTACAGCAACCATTCAGTTAGAACTCTAGCCCTTGGCTGTTAAGTGTCGGTGACTAGGTGCTAGAAAGTTTCCAGTGCAGAATGAAATTCAAAATTCTTCGGCGCTCTCATCACCAATTAAATGATTTATTATCAGTTACAGTTTCACTATTGCTGTTGCTTACGAGTAGGAAATATCGGTCGGTGCAGTGGGTCATAAAAAATAATTGAAAAGTTTGATTTAGGAAAAATTTGAATTCTAAACATGAACTGTAAACATAAATTATTTTTAATGTAAGTTTATCCCCAGCGATCTGACTTGCACGAAGCGTGAAAGAATAGCATTTTTTTTTTCAAAGAAATACTATGAAACAGCGGTTCTCAAACTTTTTTTGACCGCGATCCATTTTCTTTAAATAAAAAATCACACGACCATGATGAAAGTTTATTGGTAACAGTTTTTTTTCATTACTAAAATATTAGCAAAAGAACAGAAAAACGAAATACGCCAATTTTGAGAAATTATTTCAAAAACAAGTGAACTGTAGATTTTGGGATTATATTTACTTTGCATAATAACAATGAAAAGTCTACCTTACCTTCTACACTTGTTTTATCGTAGGATTACGTTCCTCCATAACGGTAAAGCAAAATGTCAGACATGTGTCGTCGCGAGTTATAATTTTGGCAGCGCGCCAAACCCAGTCTGTATCGCTTGGGCAAGCAGTAAACGGTTAAACTGAAAAGTACCAAAATGCGTCAAAAAAAGAAAATAAAAAGAGGTAAGCAACGATAAGTAATCCTACGTTAATAACCCACAGTAGTTTCGTTAGAAGAGACTACCTGATTTTTTTTCCATATCTCATGTGACTAAAACTTCATAATTAAACATTAATATACATGTTTAATTATGCATAATTAAACATTAATAAACATAATATATATTCAAAAATGTTTATTAATGTTAATGTTAATATATATAATTAACATTAACATTAATAAACATGTACTTGTATTTCTTTTAGGTAAAAATTAATAAAATTCCTAATTTTAAAATTATAAGCTTCATATTAAAGCACTGAAAATTATACTTCATTTACATATATAAAACAGTTCCGTAACTGACTGACATATAACGCACAGACCAAACCACTCGACATAAAGGGCTGAAATTTTGCATGGCGATTCTTCTTATAGTGTAGGGATGCACTAAGAGAGTTTTTTGAAAAATGCTTCTTAGATTTTTTTAAATTAAATTTTTAAGCTGTTTTTGTAACATTCTTTAAAGTTTTCATTTAAAATAATAATCTGAGGGTCATAAAATTTATATCACGAGAAAGATCATAAAAATTACTTTAAAATGAAATCTTTTTCTAATCTTTACCTCCATTTTCTGATTTTTGGTGAATTTTTAAAGATTAATTTTTAGAATTTAATTTATTAAATTCTTATCACGTGCTTTCTTTTCTTTTAATTTTGCGTCACGTGCATAACAACGAAATAGACAAAAAAAATTCTTGCTAATGTGGCAGATGATTGGACATTATCCAAAAAAATATATACATACAGTAAAAGAAATTTTCCTCAAACTGTACTATATTAAATATTCTATATTCTTTAGTATGTTCTATTTGATTTAATTTGAATATTTTCTTCTAGATTATTTTGCCTATAAAAAATATCCGTGACGATTTTTTTATAAATATATTTTTTTTTTGTTTTTTAACATTAATTGCATACATTGATCGTTGTATTTATTATAAATATATTTATACATATTTTTGGCATTAATTGCATACATTGACCGTTGTATTTAATTTGAATGTACTCCGTAGCAAAGTATGGGTTTTCAGCTAGTGTATCTATATAAAGCTAAACTAGAAAAAAATAATAATGAGATGAGGGAACCTAAACCTCACAAAGTTTTCGTTCAAGATTTGATAAAATATTTGAGAATGCTACTCTCATCGTTGTTTGATTTTTAGAGATACTCATTTTGAAAACCTAGTCTTGCACATATAGATAAAAGCGAATGGAAGCAATGTAGCCTTGTAAGACTGTTTGACACCGTATTTAACTATATATCATACGATAATTTTCAACATGAAAAATAAAAATAAAAATATTAAAATTATGTGATTATAGAAAGTTTAAAGCATGTTTTTGAACAAAATAATTCAGTATGATATAAATTTACTTCAGACAATCCGCAACCCCTCCAAATTTTTCCACGACTCTTTTGGTCGCCATCCACAGTTTGAGTTCCACTGCTATAGAACACTGAACTTTTCATAATAACTCGCTCTCATGTAACCTATTGAGTTGACGTTTTCCTAAAAGAAGTTGGCGTGCAAGAAAATATTCACACTCGGATTATTTGGTACACGCACAATTTCTTCAATATTTGAATGCTGAAAATACTTCTAGGGTGGTACAATAGGTTTGTTTAAGGTTTGGAAACGGAACAAGAAAAGGACCAACTAACTTTAGGTTTGACACACGCACAGAGCCTCTATGAAGTATGAATTTCCCTAAAGTGAAACACTATCAACGATAAGTATAAAGGATTTACAAATAGGCTATTACCTTTTGTGCATAATTTCAAACCTCTATCTAAGGATCGTGTTACTATGTCTCTGAAAGCACAATGATTTTCCTTACGAGAATGAGAAACATAGCATTATCTACACCTCTGCACAATTCGACAATACGTAGAATTCTATAGTTACACTATCAAAGGATTTACAAATAGGCTATTACCTTTTGTGCATAATTTCAAACCTCTATCTAAGGTTCGTGTTACTATGTCTCTGAAAGCACAATGATTTTCCTTACGAGAATGAGAAACATAGCATTATCTACACCTCTGCACAATTCGACAATACGTAGAATTCTATAGTTACACTATCAAAGGATTTACAAATAGGCTATTACCTTTTGTGCATAATTTCAAACCTCTATCTAAGGTTCGTGTTACTATGTCTCTGAAAGCACAATGATTTTCCTTACGAGAATGAGAAACATAGCATTATCTACACCTCTGCACAATTCGACAATACGTAGAATTCTATAGTTACACTATCAAAGGATTTACAAATAGGCTATTACCTTTTGTGCATAATTTCAAACCTCTATCTAAGGTTCGTGTTACTATGTCTCTGAAAGCACAATGATTTTCCTTACGAGAATGAGAAACATAGCATTATCTACACCTCTGCACAATTTGACATTACGTAGAATTCTATAGTTACACTATCATCAATTAGTTCTTTTTTTCCTTACGAGCTTGCTAAAAATTATCTGACGGGGGTGTCGGCATACGTGGTCCCCTACCTCCCGCTGACTGAACTCTCGTCAGGGCACTGAATCTGTTTGAGGACAGACCTGCCAAGAAGAAACGCCTTCACACAGCCACGTGTTGCAATGTTGTACGTCACGAAAGCTTGCAGAATAACATTGAACAGTAGCAAAAATTCAAAAATTAAATAGGGCAGAAATGCCGGGGGGAATACTTCCTCCTTTTTGTTTGTTGCCGTAAACTGCTGTTAAAATCATCTCCATTACGCAATCTTACGGTTGCAGGATGAAACATACTTCCCTACGTTTCAGTGTCCGTGAACTTGGCCTGCAAATGAGTTTCTTCTGCAAAACTTGGAAAGGAATCGAAGTGTTCCACCCCCGCTCGTAATGTGAGAGCGGGAGGGAGTGTTACCTATTTTGGTGCGTTTCGTAAGTCTGGGCCGCCAATGGCAGCTTTCTCCATTGACCAACTACAGGGGAGGGAGTACTTTGGAGGAATCGTGATCTTCGACTCTCGGCACATTTCTATCAGAACGCGTAGAGTGTAAACACGCATCCAAAAAATGGCTAACCGCGGACCCTCCTTCGGCCTCAGCGCCTCAGTTGCAAACAAGGTGAGTTTCTTTGACATTTTGTTAATGCTTGTGGTACAAAGTTATAAAACTTTCATTTAATTCAGGCGTTAAATATAAAGGTTAATTTTCCTTTTAATATTTATCAACACATTCATTTTTTGAATGTTCTGGAAATGATTTCAGATTTAAAATATATTTCAGGAAATTAAGGTCATATGATCGCAGAAAAAAAAATTGTAATATTTCCTTGTATTTCAATTATGTTGACAAAACGTAATATATATTCTCTGTTTTATCATTTAAAATTTTAAATTATATTTGAACTATACTTTTTATTTTTTCTGTGTTTTTTGTATGGTTTGGTATTTAAATCTATAAATTCTACAAGATGAATACTATCTTTACGAAATGAAAATTATCTTTCATTAGAGGAATACATCAAATTTTTTCAATACTCACCTATACATAACAAAACATACATTTATTCACGTAACTTTAATCTTGCAACAGAAGTTTAACATTTTCATTTTTTTACATGTCTCAAAGAATTATTTTGATCTTCTTTGATTTCTTACCGATAAAAATATTAAATATCGTCATAAAAGGAATTTTATTGCTAGTCATAGCAACATTCGGCATTCGAATATTTGCTGTTAGGTTGTGCTGTATTTTTATTGATATATATATATATTATTTTTTAAACGTTGATGTGTTTCACGTATTTGAAGTAAAACATATTTTTTACATGTAGTATATCAGCTGCCAGATAAGATAAGCTTTGTATCTTGTATTTATTTATCTGAATTTCTAAAATGGATAAATTTCATGCTCTAAAATATGTACGTTTCCATTTTCATTTTACAAAACATGTTGTTACATTTTTTGCCAAATTTTATCTCGGGATTTTAGATAACTATTTATAAGCTTTGAAACCTTATTAATAAGATTCGGATCTATGTTAGATAATCATATTTTTTTTATTACTTAACCAAGACTATACCTGAGATATATATTTTCAGTCAATATATATCATATTTAAGATCCGAGCCAACGTAAATGTTGTTCATACTTCCTACCGGTTTATAAAGGTTTAAAATATTCAATTTGATTATAACATGCTACTTCGGGGACTCTTTGTGAAACAAAAGTACACATACGTTATACAAATTTAAGCAGAGAAACGTGGCCTTTATTTTATTGTATATCACTTATTTGTATATAATTTATATTTGGCAATGTTGATTATGAAAAAACTGTTTGTTGATTTACATTCATGTTTAAGAATCAGATATGAATGCAATATAAGAATGTTTTTAAGTTTTAAGGATGCTTCTCAAAAGCTATTTATTTAATATATTTTTCCATTTCATAATCATCTAAAATAATTTATTTCTTGAGCTTGTACATACTTTATTACATCTAAGGGGTTCGTTTAGAGTGATACGATCAGCTTTTTCTGCTACATGAGGGCCAATTAGACCGGGACCTATATTTTAAAGCCGATTCCAAACGGCTACAATTATCCATGCCAACAGTGTGACTCGAACTCACAGGACTTCAACCGAATGTCAGCGTCTTAACCATTCGGCCATCTCTGGCTAAATTTAAGGGGAAAATGCTAAGTTATGTACGACATTAGACATTGCTGGCTCAGTGACGTATATCAAAGAATTATTCTTTCCTATACGTTTTATATACGCCAGTTTCATGGATTTTTTCTACAAAACAAAAAGCAGTTGTCGATTTGTAACAAACTAGAAACAGTAATCTGCATCATGGCTGACTTTCAGTGAAATTAATTTTTTAGATGAGACACCATGGGAAAAGTTTAACAGCTCATTCGAAAGAGCATTCAAAGTGCTCTGAAAGTGCACAATTTGAAGTTTAGTCAAGATAATATTTCGTTTTTTCATAAATGGAAATATTTTTGAATTTTGGTTGCCTGTATTCAAACTGAATAGTTTTAGAACAAAAAACTTAGAAATAACCTGTTATCTACTTCACCACACATTCGGTAAGCTATCTGCTAAGCCAACATTTTATGAATCAAATATTGTTTAAATGATTATATTCTAAAATCAAGCTGCAGTTCACATTACTCGTAAAGCCCCGATTCTGCTTTATAAATTTGGTTTGGTACATCATCACAGCTCTCCTAGATTTTGGAACATGTTGTTGCTTAAAATAGCAACAGTGATATCAACCAGGTTGTTTTCATTAGAATTTAATGTTTATTTTCTTTCGGCTTGGAAAAATTTCTCTCGTGCCTTATATATGAGGATGTGGGCGATGAGTTCAGACATTTGGCATCTCAAAATATACCATTTCAGTAAAGACGTCATAAGAAAAATACAAAGAAACGATGGGTGCGATTCATTTTCAATTGCTTTTTAAGTAGAACTGAGAGGCCCTTTCAAAACTGGCGTTATGTGTCATTCTGAAATACATGTATATCTAGAGAATGGATTACCGTAAAACTGATATAAAGAAACCATTCTTTGAAATCCGAATTGATCCCGAAGAAAAGAAATGGAATCAAAAGAGGAAATTATTTCTGTTAGAGCTTGTGACAGAAAAGAAATCACTAGTCTTTCAGTTAGAAAGCCGTATATTGGTATGAATTATTAAACAAATGAATGCGTAGAACTCACAGTTTTGGAGTCACTTATGTAATGAGAATACGTATTGTGTCAAGCTTCGCGGTAAACGTTACATGCTCATTGGAATAAAACATAGCACTTACATTTATTTTACTGAATTTTGCAAGAGACTTGATCGTTGATTATCACTATAACTTCGTCCATCTACATGTTTTTTCTCAAGATATTATTACTTCGTAGGATACAAGCGACTATATCCACTATTCATCTTTTTCCTTTATATAATTTTTCAGTGCACCATTTTTTCAAAGCGTACAAGAGCATGCTTAAATGCAATTCAGGATCAATCTGAAACATAAATATTCAAACAAGTTTAGAAAGTTGAAACAGCTATTTGAACAAAATTTAGAGAATTGTGTCTTGAGATAATTGCAACTGATCAATATCATAGGAGTTGAGTGTTTTGTGAATAAGCGTGTATTAGAAGTGCTATAAATTCTTTCTATTTATTTAAATAACAGTTGATTCAATATATTTTGCTGGGTACTTTCGCTAATTTATGATTGATTTGATATAAAAATCGGTGTATAAAAGATATAGACCCTATGTTGCAAATAGTACAAAGTAAGAAAAGAAACTAATTAAATTCATGATATGAAATATAAATATTATTTTTAAGTTAAGAAATTAAAACATCAGTAACCGTATTACTGTAAAATCTTATATACTTCACAAACGGAAAAGCAAGAAAATTTAACTTTTTACCTTTTAACAAGGTCATTAAAATGGGCCATTGTCAACAATCTATTAACGAGCTAAGAATTGTTTTTAAAAAATGGTGTTTAAAAAAATAACGTGTATGATTGATTATGCATTAAACTGGTAATAAGAAAAGCGAATATTTTTCTCCCATCACCAAAGTCAAAATATATACTCGTCTAATTCCTGCTTAAGAAAATATTTTACAACACGGATAAAAATGGGGTAAATATTTGTACGGATTTATATTTTCTTAAATTTTGTAGCACCATATTCTGATTCGATTTCCTTGTATCATCAAAGATTAAAAGAAAAAATAAGTTAATAACGTAAGAATTATGTATATATGGGTCATTTCAAAGCACTCTAATAATATGAATAAATTTCACCAACTGCACTGCATTTCACTATTATATAAACTTTGTCCTAAACTTATAAAACTATACACTTTATACTTTAAGTTCTTTCTTTTTATAACTAGGAAGAGATTAAAGTATTCTAAATATAGTAATCTTCATAGGTTAGCGACACCAGATCAATTCTTTAAAAATGTTTTCTCATATCAGATTTAGGAAAGGAAATTTGCTTAAAAATATACAGGCGCTAGACAAGGAGAAAAAGAATTCCTCTCTTTACCTCATTTCATAAATTCAGAGATAAACCCTTTTTTTTTTTACCTTTGCTCGATGCAGAGAAAAATGTGTGCTTGCAAACAAAAACATGTCTGGCTTATTTTGTTCAATGTTATGCTTTTTTGCTTAGTTTTGTTGAAAGAATTTTAAAATTGTGTTTCTTTTATAAATTAATGTACAGTCATACCTAATAAACATCAAAATGTTAAGTTTATAGAATAAAATATTTCATAAATGTCACTCAGGGAATAAACTATCATTAAAAAATACCAGCATGTGCTATTTGTTGTTTAGCATCTCTTTTCCTCCCGATGCAACATACTCAGCATATTGTATTGATTGACTTTTGATTGACTTTCCATTTAGTTGACTTTACAAAGCAAATAGCAGATGAAAATATTTAACGATAATTTTTCTAAAACATTTCACAAAGGTATACATACTACACTGGTTATCAAAAATTAAGGAAAAGTCACAAAAATAGCGATTACTCAAAAAGTTACGCGTAGAATTTAATGAAACTTATACACATTACACACACAGGTAGGTATAAAATAGCATAAAAAGAAATTGCCAGACAATTATAGTGTTATAGAAACTAGCATAGGATAGGGTCCTAGGAGGAGGATTGAGAGCAGCTATACGTCGTCCTAAAGCGTCCCAAACATGCTCGTTAGGATTCAGGTCCGGTGATCGAGCTGGCCACTCCATGCGCTGAATTGTTTCCTGCTCAAGATAAGCATCCACGACGCGACCCCTGTGCGGTCTCGCGTTTTCATCCTGTAGCACGAAAGCATCACCTATTGCCCCGGCATAAGGGCGCACATAAACATCAAGGATGTCATCTCTATAGGTGTGAGCGTTTACATTTCCACGGAGAAAGACGTGGAGGTCTGTGCGTCCACCCAAAGAGATACCACCCCAAACACAGACACTGCCTGATCCGTATGCATCTCTTTCACGAATGTGTGATGGATGAAAATGAGTTCCAGGATCTCTCGAAATCAAAATACGCCTGCTATCGTTTTGGAGTCTAAACCTGGACTCATCCGTAAAGAGAACAGCCCTCCATTGATCACGTGTCCAGTGGACATGTTGACGTGCCCACTGCAAACGTTCCCGTCTATGGCGTGACATGAGCGGGACGCAAATGGCTGGTCGTCTCGCAAAAAGACCACCTTCGTGAAGCCTTCTACGCACGGTTGACGTTGATACCAAACTTCCGGATCTTGCAGCGAGGGAGAATCTGAGTTCAGACGGAGTTGCGGTTCTATTCATTCGTGCGCATAATGACAAATATCGGTCATCGGCACTCGTCGTAGCGTATGGCCGTCCTTGGCTGAACCTCCTGGATGCCGTATCCATGGTTAGAAATTGTTGCCAAAGTTTATGAACCACAGACGGACTCACATTTAGCCATCTGACCACTTCTGTCTGACTTTGTCCTGCCATAGTCTCCCCATAGTTCGCCATCGCAGTTCTTCGGTCAAATAATGCCTGGAGGTTATTGTTACAATTTGGCAATGCCGCATGTCTTATCTCAGCCTCGCAGCGACAATTGCCGCCTTTCTCTGAAACATGCACTTTTATGCTCCTCGCAAATGACGTATTCCGACTGCAGCGCCACTATTTTGCATAATGTAGTATTGTTCAGCTTCTTTTACTTAACAACATATTCAAATTTTAAACAGATTGGCCTAGTTTTGAACGTGTTATCCCTCTTTTTGTGATTTTTCCTTCATTTTTGATAGCTAGTGTATTTGATCGAAGTTTTCCTTAATGTAAAGAAATGCCGGTGGAAATAAATATTAACTTTAAATAAATTTTATAAATCTTAGATTTACCTTGTGTGATATCCTTTTTTTAAGGCTTTCCAATTTAACTTCCCATTCATCCCTGTGTCAGAAGCCGGTAAAGAGAAGAGCTTAAAGTAATAAGAAGATTAAAACATGAAGCATGAATATGCCTAAACAGACATTAAACAAAGCTCGATTTTTTATTCAAGATACATGTCAAAAGTAGAAGAACCAGCTTACTGTATTTATAACTTCACGCTTTCGTCACATGATAGGCTGAAACAGCTGAGTAACAATTTGTCAAATGAAGAACTGTTGTCTGCTTTTTTTAAACGACGAAACAGAAGTATGATTAATAGCTAAAAGCGTTATAACAATGAAGTTCAGGGGTAACTTGAGTTACATGTAAAATAACAAACAAAAAAAGGGGGTTAATTTATAAAAACAGAAGTCTAAATAAACTTCCTAAATACCTTAATGCACTGAATTTTCAATTATCCCTGAATGGATTTTCGTTCCTCCATAAAATAAAAATTTTAGAAATGATATGCAGATTGGCAGTGAGGATATAAATATGAATCGTGAACAGTGGTATACCTAACTTTTTCAGAAGAAAGACTGAATATCTACGCAAACTTCATTATAGTTTAAATTCAATACTACTTCAATCAATATGTACTGCATTCAAAACTGCATTGTTCATGTTTTATATTACACAAGACCATACATGGATTATCTGTTTTTTCCGGTTTTCTGCGCACACCCAAGCATTAATTACGAGGAATATTGAAAGTTCGATATATTTTAATTTACAAGGATTTTTATACCTTTGTTGAAATTCAGTAACGCGTGTTCATTTTATTATATTTCAATTTTTTGTATTTAAAAGTTTTAAAAACTGTCACTGGTGTTCAGAAGATTTTTTTGATAAAAGATTGTTGAATGTAGTAATTAGTGTAATGACTAGTTTTAACGATCGAATCGATAGCCGTTTAAATTGATCACAACCGCAAAAAAATATTTTCATGAAACTGATTTAAATAATAAATGTGTATAACTTTCTTTTTGAATACCGGTCATATGTTATTCAATGCAAATTAAGAGACATTTAAAAAAATAATATTTAGATCGATCGACACAGCTGCCTATTGTACCCATATGCGTTTACCAACAAAAAGAAAAAGACTTGATTAAAAACTGTCTGCTTACATTTTCAAAATAGAAAAAGATACAAATAGAAAGTAATAAGGAAAAAGGAAAACGGCTGTTATCTAAATATTAATTGATAACTGAGAAGATCTGCTTTGAAAAAGAGAAGGGAAAATTAAATAATTTAAAGAATTGAGCAATGAATTGGAAAATCAAGATAAAAAAGACTGCTTGAATATTAATAAAATAAATATCGAATGGTGAGTCTAAAACTATGAATAAAATTTAACACAATTTTTCAATAACTTTAGTTACTTACAAATATTTTCAACGTTGAAAAAATGAAAACATTTTTAATAAGAATGAACTAACATTGACAATTTTAATTAACTTAACAGAAAATGTGTTTTTATATGCTGTTGACTCCTTTTCTCAAAGAGAAGAATTTTTAACCTCTATTTGTATTAAAGCTTTGCCGAATTAAAATTCGTGTGATTGAGCTCTTTTTCGAGCTTTATGGAATGCGAAAACTGCCTTTCGTGCTCTACATCCTTTACTTCTTACAGCAAACTTCAACCTCTAATTAATATTGGTCTCCATTTCTAAACAATTTTTGTGACCTTAAATTTGCCCATAGTAGTATAAATATAGAACCTGGACAGCATACAGATGGTCGCTTTTCATTATTACTGAAATACTGAATGGAGGACGAATAACAAACAACCAATCAATCTCGCTATCCCCTTCTTCCCACCCTAACATTCTGTTTTCCTGGGCATAAAATTCATATAATGGTCTTAAATACTAATTGTTAGTAAACATTACATTCCAATTTACTAGATTCAGTCATAAAGTATTGAAGAAAAACTAAGTGGTAGAGATGAGTGAGTTATTCGTAATTTAGTGCTGAAAAGTTGATGAGCAACTAATTAGATCTTTTGATACACATTTACACCCCATTCATCGTTAAACTAAACTAAACTCATGGCGCAACAGTCTGCTGTGGACCAAGGCCGGCGGTGCCCAACTCCGCTTTCTTGACCATGGGCTTGGGGTGCTATACAGCATATGTCTCAGTCAGGTGGTCAACTTGACGTGGGATCCCCAGAGTTGAGTTCCCAAGGATGCTTAGTCCTCATTTTATCGACCCACTCAAGGGATTAAAGGCTGAGTCGACCTTGCCCAGTCGCAGGATCGAACCCTGGTCCTGTGGTGTGGCAGCTTGACGTTTTTAACGATTGCGCCTGCGGGCGTCCATTCATTATTACAAAGATTGTTTTCAACACGACATGCGTATTTTGTCTATCTGACACATCAACACCGCAAAGTGTTAAAAATGCTGTATTTTAAATACTTATTTAATACTTTCACCCACTTTTATTTTATTGTATCACAATATAAAGGGCAAAAATAATTAATTAATTTCAATCCTAAATTACTTAAATTTCCTTAAATATTTTTAAATGTATTTTCAGCCGATATATATATATATATATATATGTGTGTGTGTGTGTGTGTGTGTGTGTCTATGTGCGTGTGCGTAATGGAATCATAAAAAAACGAAAAACTTATTAATTCTGTCTGTTCTTCAGAAGGGGGAAAAATACTAATAAAGTAAAAGGCACATTCTTTAATAATCTAATTTTAAAGATAAATGAATTAAGCTCTATATATCCACAAGCAAATAAAACAGAAATTAATTTAAATAACAAGCTAACCGAGAAACTGCAATAAAGACATCAGTATAAAAATGCTAAGACGCCCCGAAATAGTCATGTTTAAGGACAATGTCTCTTTATCGACTTATTAACAATGACAACGTGATTATTTAACGAAGGATTGTTTTTGGAAGGTGTGATCAAGAAGATAAACACTTCAAAGTCATATTTAAAGAGAGACAAGCCCTCGTTTCACGATAATTTTGGCACTATTTTAAACGAGGCATTGTCCTTAGAGCTCTAAATAAAAGCTTTTAAATCCTCGTTAAAGCGTGAGAAGCTATAACAGTAGACTCCCGATTAAACGGGCTCTAAGGTACCGGACCATAAGCCGGAAAAACATACAAAATAGTTTTTATATGTCGTAAATATGATTAAACAGTATGTATATATGTTGCAACCAAATATTAATTAAATCTTTATTTATTTAGAGAAAAAAAAATGTTATTTTCATTTGCTTTTAATTTTAATTCTTGTCTTGAAGCAAAATCCCACCTCTTTTTTCATAAAGATAATATCATCTGCAAATAAATTGCTTTGAAACTTCCGTAAAGGTCACAGTCACAACTCTTTATAATGATGGAATACATATATAAAATTTTTGAAATTGAAATTAAAATGTTTTCATTTACTGCACGGAGTCTTATTGGCCTAGTCGTGACAAAAATGTTCCACAGAAATTATAACAAAGTAATTATTAGCTTAATATATTACTATATCCAACTAAGTGGATACAATTTCGCAAAAAGACCAAATTAACTGTTCAAATGTTACAAAACTCTGACGCATATCAAATTATATTAGTTAATCAAAACTGATAACACCGTTGAGAACTGACTGCAACCTAATCTATTACTGCTAGTGTATACGTCATGAAAACATTTGATCTTTTGACTAATTTTACTGAGCTTAAACTATTTCAAGATGAAATTTGGAACAAAGTTCAGAAAAATAGTGTAGGTGTCAATGTTTCGTATACAATGCTACTATGATTAGGTCTATTTAGAAAGTATTGTTAGCAGAGGTCTTGGCTCGTCACCATGTGTTCTCAGTTTTCAAGTAAAAACCTCTCATTTCAAACACGTCATTTCTACCAAACCGAACTTGCCAAAAACTTTTCCAGTTCATAACAAAGGAATCTGGTTCGTCGAACAGCCACACTCTGGGTCTCATACGTGTCGAAAATATCTTATTTAGTCCTGGGATTTGCAAAACAATCTTTTTAGCCCTCAGATCAAACGAAAAGGCCCGAATGGTTCTAAAAAGACAACAAAAAGGGATGCAATCAAAGTCATTGCTGTTCAAAATGACTCCTTTAAGAATCTGACTCCTTATGATGAGAAGATCCAACAAAATCAGTTAGTCTCAGATGAGCACCAACACCACTGACAATCCACCACTCTTAAAAATTTCCTTTAAACTCATGAAAGTTATATATAAATTTTCTATATTAAATTTTTAGCCATTAAGGTGTGCTGGTCAAATCGCTTTTATCAGAATTCCCAATTTATTATACTTTCGAAAAATGTCTTCTAGTATTTTGATATCCAGATAGCTTTGAAATGATCTATGACATTTTCTGATAAACACGTACTGGAACTTTTATAAATTCTATATTATTATTTAGTTCTGACTAAACACAATTGGAGAAAAATTTACCTTTGGCAATAAAAATTATTTTATGCTATTGTGGTCTCTGAGTATTAACCTTTCCAGAGTTTTAAGGCAGATTTCTCATTGCATGATCAACTATTTACTTCCTGGAGGCATGACAAAGAGAACTATCTGCTCAAATGAAGATTTTCAACAAGACATAAATTAACTTCAACACGATTTAAAGTAGTGACTGAACTTTATGAGTGCTCGCACCAAAAATGTTGTTCTACTTTTAACATCTTTGATATGTGGTAAAGGGACAACGGTTTAGTCTTCTATGTCTGTACTTATATAGTTAATAAACTCAGTTATGTTTAAGGTTGTCGGGGGAAATACTAACAGTTTACTGTTTTTTTCAAACAAGAATGGGGTTTTGAAAGCTGTCCGCCTTTCTTAAATGGCAAAAATGCTTTTAAAATAACTAACACATAGTTTGCATATGTATCGGGTAAGCATCATTAACGTTAGATGTAATATCAGTATTTAGAAGCTTTAACTACTTGGTTAGACTGTTCATTAATGTTTAAAAGACCCAATAATTCCTGAACCACAATTTGGGCGTAAAAATCAAAAAAGCTCTAGGTATTCTCGAACTTCAAAACATCATTCAAAAACCCGTGTTTTCATTCTCTAATACACGTGATTTCTTGACTTTTAACTGATGAACATAATCCTTTGAATATATGCCAAGAGTATTTTCTACAACAAGCTGATGGACATGGCAGAAAAACATATGGCAGGTATCCAACAGGCCCTCGATAATGTCTACCATTACAGAGTGTTTATGTGAGGGTGTCACGTTCTGAAGTTTGTAACCTATTTGGCAGGTATCATTCTAAGTTATAAACAGCGTTTGTTTGACTAATGAATTAGGTAAATAAATGATTTTTTTCCTATAACCAAATATCAAGAGAGAGATCTTTTACAAATAGCGAATAAACTATAAAGCATATGAAATCTCTAAAGTTTACTTGACAAGTGAAATGTTATTTGGCTTAGATCTATTATGATCTTTGCATTTTAAGTGTTGTCATCGTATTTCTTCAACAAGGCTTAAAGGAAAAGCAAATAACTTCACTCGCCAGATAGTTTGTTCGATACTGAAGAACCCTTTTGACCGCAAATAGGAAATGAAAGATTAAATTTTAATAATTTATAGAAATATCTATAGCCAAGCCAAAATATTATCTTAGGGTTTAAGCATTTGATAACATTTATTTTAAAATGACCTCCTGAATCATTGCTTATCGCTGTTGAGATGGAGGAGTTAAGAAGATTATTTCGAGCATTGAACCAAATATTTTGGGGAAAATAAAAAGTCGTTTTCCTTTTTAATATCTTTTTCCTAGTGTAACATGCATATTGGACCACACGTACTAAAGCATTCTTTTCTGAAATCAATATCATCCTTTGTCGAAGGACGTATGTGTAGCAGTCCATAAATCTTTGAACTTTTCTTAAGTCTTCCTGAAACATTAACGAATATTCCGTGTTAAGCTTTTTCGAATATATTTTGCCATAGAAAACGAAATGTTCATTAAGTCCAGAAAATTTACCATTACCATACGTAATAGACTTGATCGTTAAAATTTTTTGTTTCATGCATACAACTAAATTTGGAACAACAAAGCCTATATAGGGGCAACTTTCTTTTCATGGACAATTGATAAGGAAGCTAGATTTTTAGAGAAAGTTCCGTAAATATAATCCACTTTACCTTAACAATTTTTAAAAGAACTAAACGTCATAGAACTAAACATAAAAGCTAAACATAAACCTTGCACTAAGCATCTCCCAAGAGATCATGCAAGCTGTTAACAGATTTAAACAAACGTAGAATATCATAAACAATGTCCACATCCATTTGGTCTGTGACATTATATTTTTACGACAAATTTCTTTTTAAAGAAACTCTGTGTCAAATGATAGCAATATTCTTTAAAAGGAAGTTTCAAAAGAAAATTACTTCAAAATGTACAATTAAACTTATAGCTAAAATATTTTTTTTAAAAAACAGACTTTTGATATGAGGGGGAAAAACATATATTTTAAAGTTCTATTAATATTTGTAGTAATGTTTCATAAAAGTGGAATAGCGCAATGTAGGTTTTTCTTTTATGTCAATTGACCATTGCTATTTTCTGCAGAAATTTTTCTACTCATGTTACATTTTTTTTCTTCGGCAGCTCCCAGCGAGATACTCAAATCCTCAATCCCATACAAAGTCTATATAGGATAAATCAGTCGTCACTGCCCTCCAGTCCATCAAAAGAAAAATATTTATATAAAATTTAAGTATGTTATCCTTCAAAGCTTACGATGAAAAATTATTTATTTAAAAACATAAAATAACATTTTTATGAATTCACATCACATCCCCATGTAATACAGTTTATTTCTTTAAGCAGAAAAAATATTTTGGAGAATCTTTTGGGAGGGATATTGTCCAAATATTCCGAAGAGTATTATATCCTCAAACTCAAAAAGTTGTTACAAAATACTTGAATAAATGTGTGTGTATATGTTTGTTTGTTTGATGCATTTATATATGTTATTCATGCACATATATATATATATATATATATATATATATATATATATATATATATATATATATATATATATATATATATATATATATATATATATATATATATATATACATATATATATATATATATATATATATATATATATATATATATATATATATATATATATATATTCCATACACACCATTCCGTTTAGGTAAAATTGTCTTCAGGATTTTTGATTGAGAGCCAAAACGCAAAGAAAATGCTTTCTCTGTAGCAAAAACTTCTCCAGTAAAATTATTTTTCCTCCTTTAAAGCAATTGAACGTTGCAAAAGTAAAATTTGTGTAATTCCTGAAAACAAAGCATTTTGAAGTTTTTCCTGTGTTCATAAGTCAAAAAAATTATACAAATAGAACGACTGATTTGAAAAATACATTGAAAACTAAACGTGCTTTAAATTTTGAATGTGAAATTTTGTAAATAAAATTGCAAATTTTTCTAGTATTTTTTATGGACAGTGATCATTGTGCGTAATGATCTTTAGAGAAAGTCAGATTTGAATGAAAAAAAAGATCATTTCGAAATGTGTATAAATAACTAAAGAGAATTTTTTTCTGTCTCGAGAACCCCCCCCCCCCCTTAAACCATTGTATAGTTCAAAAGAGCATTTTCATGCAACAGATGATTACGCAATAGTAAACCTACGAAGAAAGTCCCCCCCCCCTTCCTGAACGCCTAGAAAGAATGGGAATATTCCCATTCGGTTTCGTTTCCATTTTTTTGGATGAAACGCAAGTCTGTCTGCTCGTGTCCCAAATTGTGCAACAGCATTTCCCAAGTGAGGAGCGTGGCATAAGGTGATCTTCAGACACGGCGACGTGGGATGCGAGATGTGAAAAGGTTATTTTTAAATATGGGAGGAAATGCAGAATGTGAGTTCTCTCGAGAAGCGCGTGCCACAAAATACTGGCGTAGGAGGATGAAATTGTTCTATTCTGAGCTCCGGTGACAGCTTCCGTCCCGTCCCCCATCAAATAAGAGCTCTCGCCACCCCATCTGTGGAGGCCTGAAAACTGGCAACATACATTAATTTTAGTATGCTTCCGGGAAAAGGTTTCTCCGAAAAATCGCGCTTTGAAGTGGGAAAAAAATGTTTTTATTTACCTTTTAATACTTACCATATCTATAAGACTTAAGCTGTCCCATAAATTATGCCTCAAGACAGCGAGTTGAATCGTTATAAACAAGTCATGTATTTAAATCAGTTTTTCAAGAATCCCTGTGCGTCAGAGAAAGTTCTTTTATATATTATGAATTATAAACAATTTGAATAAAGCCAAAAATGTCTTTATTGAACTCAGTGACCCCCTGCAAAATTCTAATACCAATTTCTACCTATCTTCCTTCTTGACATCTCGATGTTCTATCAAAATTCCTAAACGATTTTTTTCTTCTATTAAATAGACTTGTTTATTCTAATTAAGTCTAATTATGTTTTAAACTAGGCATTGATTATATAATATTGAGTATTTTTATTCGAATAGCAAAATCCTTTCAGTTACTTTCTGCTAATCCACTCTTATCTCCACGGCCTTAACATAAGCAGTTCTGACTTAATGAAATAAGCGCAGTTTTGATATAGGTACTTTTTTTCCAGTAAAATAAATCTATTCAGCCACAATTTTGAATCTGGTTTATTTATTTGTATGACCAAACCTCAACCAATTTCAGAGACTATCGATCAACATATTAATCTGAAAGATAAATTACAAAATAAAAACTTATCTAACACATAAACAGGTACAGTAAGTACAGGTACCTAAAAGTTCTATAATATGTTTTTAAGGGATTTAAATTATACATAATAGTAATCGGAAGGGTAATGCATCAATAGTTCACTGGTGGTGTCCAAAAAAATTATATTCAGGCAACAGATTCTAAACAATAAAATTTTCGCTAAAATTTAAAGACTATTCGATTTGAACAACGCTCCTCTGGTTATTTCATGTGATATAAAGTTTTCATAACTAAAACTTTATTTACTCTGTGCTTCTCTCTTTTAGGGATGGGATTTTGATATCGATATTATCAAAATATCGATATTTTCCCTTCGGTATTAGATATTATAATATCGATATTTGATTTCTGATAATATTGTAATATCGATATTAACTTCCCGATATTATCGATTACATATTTTCAAGAGAATTTATTTGAAATAATTATAATTTATAAAAATGTGGGTTAAGAAATCTCAAAACCAAAGAGAAAAAATAAATGAGTGATACAAATAATTTCTAATACATATACAAAGTAATTTTTAATACAAGCAATCAAAAAATGCGTGAAAAAATCAAAAATTGTTCAATATATAAAAAGAATTCTAGAAAGAACAAAAAATGAATAAACGTTTTGCATTTTGCACTTTTCTCATCAATACGAGAGAAATTACTCCACCATTTCGATTTTGGAGCATTATTGAACTTATTTTATTAATTATTGAACAACAAACTGAAATTAATGAAAAACATGCTAAAACACAACTACAGAACTTTACTACAATGAAAAGAATAAAAGAAAGAATACTAAAAATAGAAATGAGGAAACTGGTTATCTCCAATATCTCCTTCCAATTTGTTTGCATACACTCAGTGTTGCCATTGCTTCACCCAAACTAGGGTTCTTTCTTTCTCTAAATAGAAACTTTTAATTTGATAAAATATTGTTCATTGAAATGTTATTTCCTTATTTAAAAAATTACGATCATTTCTTTTAATCGTACTATTACCATATAGTATATATTATTTTACCATACAATCATTCCTCCGAATACGATTGACTGCATATTGAAAGGAAAATGTGTTATCTATATTTTGAAATATCGTTTATATTTTGAAATATCGTCAATATTTTGAAATATCGTCGATATTTTAAAATATTGATATTTTTGTACCGATATATTATTGATATCGATATCAATAACCGATATTATTATCGATACCCATATCGATATTTTGCTTTCGATATACCATCCCTACTCTCTTTTCGCCGAAAATGAAGGCAAGACTTATACATAAGGAGAATCGTACCATAAAAGCTCCCTTTTTAGTGACAGAAGATTCATACTTTTAAAGATAATTAATTGGTTTTATATATATATATATGTGTGTGTGTGTGTGTGTGTGTGTGTATGTCCGTCCGTTCGTCCGACTATGTGTGTGTCCGTCCGTCCGTCCGTCCGAGAATATGTGGGGATCTCATTAAGAAAAATAATTCCTCACATTGCCGGAACAGTTCAGTTAGGAAAAAACCAGTCTCAAGGATGGAAAACGTTCAAGGCTATGCCAACTTAATTTCATAGATCTATTTGCTAGCATAGTGCCCGGTTTTTTATTCTTAAGAATAAGAATAAAATTAATTACACCTCCCAATTTTTAATACCATATCGTTACTGTGACAATAAGTACTGGGGAATGAAGATTATTTTGCAAACCCCATTTATCTTAAAGAAAATATATTTTAATTATCAATAAATTATGATATAAATAAAGTATAACCTTGCTTAAGTACTGCTCGCATTAGGTTGTGTTTTGAAAAGTAAATGTTTACGAAAGGTTTGCCAGTGAAATATCGCACCCTGAACGTATTCGGAAACACACTGGAAACTACAACTTACAAGAAAATGACTTCCACAGTCTTTCTTTGGGTATTTGAAAGCAAGTGAAAGTTCTGGCAGCTTTATGATTTGAACACTCTTCTGCAATTTCCAATGCCCTCAGTTGAAATTCCCTGGGAGAAAGATTTGATGCAATAACAGTAAAATTAGAATTTAAAAGAAAGCAAATCTGAATCTTCAAAGATTCAAAAAGAGGAATTTACAAGACTATTCAAAATTGAAATATAAGTTCTTGATAACAAATGTTTTTGCTAGAGAAGAAGATTTTCCCCAGTTATTCAAACTCATTGTACAGTAGCCAGAAAAAAAAAAAAAAAACTGCTTTCTTCAAGAAGAGCTGGCAAGAGTTCACCGCCCCCTAAACAACAAAAGAAAAAAAGAAAGAAAAAGTCATTTCTGTGAGAGACAAAATAAGCACCTAGACGTTCAGGCTCTATTTACTAAGAAGAAAAAATTTAGACTAACAACTATTCCTCCAGAGAAAAAAAATTAATATGTTTCACAAGTGATTAGATGTATTGAATCAGATTTAATAACGGGGATGGTATACAATAATTTAGAGTACTGACTGAAAATAAACAAGGCAGTTTAAAAAATATTTTTCTAAACTTCGTTTCTTTAAGAACTCCTTTAAAGAAAGTGAAATTCTGAGAGAATGCTAAATTTCCAATTATTACATATTTATAGAAACCTCTATTCCTCGGCGGTTCTTTATAAAAGCAGAAATGAATAACAAAAACACACCATCAGGATTCCAAACTTTTAAACAAAATGTAAATTTTTAGCTTTAAAATTTTAACGCATGACCTCCTAAATGTTTTTTTCCTTTAAAAAGAAAATGTACTGTCTGTTATTACCTGGCTATTATCATCTGAACAATGTAGACTCATTATGAATGCAGCACAGGGACTTATGAAAATTAAATCCTGTAATGAACAATTTAAGGTTACAATGCAGGGGATTAAAGTTAATAAACATGTAACAAAATATTCTGTGTTATGAGTATGATACAAAATAAATCAGTAAGCTTTTATCTTTTGTAACGTAAAATAATTATGTGCATTTATGGAAAATATTTTCACATGCATGCTAGTGTTCAAACCTTTAATATAAATTTATATATATATATATATATATATATATACATAGAGAGAGACAGACAGACAGACAGACAGAAAGATATTTGTATGTATGTATTTATATATGTATGCTCTTTTTTTCAGCTTGCTGGAAAACGAGACCCACAATTAGAAGCAGAGATTTTGCAATGGATCGAAGCAATAATGGGACAGAAACTTCCATCGGGACCATACGATGAAATTTTGCGTGACGGTGTCATTCTTTGCAAGTAAGTGTCTGTGTAGTAAATATTTCAATTTGATAAAAATTAAAATGCTTATTTCAAAAAATATTTTGCTGTGTGGAGAAATTTAAATGATGAATACTACGAAAATAAACTGCTATTTTTTTTATGTCTTTCAAAATCCTTTACAGCAGGATTTTACTTATCTGAAGATAGATTTAAATATAGATAGCATGCTTTATGACTATACGTGCACACGTGCTCATAAAGCATATTGTTTTTGCAAATGATTTTAGATTGTCTATCCAACATTTTCTTTTACATTTTACATCGGACATATATGTAACAATAAAAATAATTTGGCCCAAAATATAAGAAAAAAATACTTACGAGTATTTATATGAACTTTAATGTTTTTAACGTAAGTTTCCTTACAATCGACTATCTTCATTTCAATGATACTTTTAAATGAGACCGTACACGAAATTAACAATGAATACAAGTTTTACAAACTTAACCCAAAGTAACTTCAGGTTTTAACAGACAATTTTCAAGTATTCGATGACATTGAAAAAGATGAGTAACACAAACTTAAAATTTTAAACTATCTTTAAATCTGTAAATACTTAGACAATTAGTGTGATCTCTTGATTACAATTAAAAAACTGCTAATTATGATACAAGAAAGATAACTGAGTAAATAAAATTTGATAACTTAATCTTGGAATAAGTAGAAACATTCTCGGTAAGTTTCAGGATAGTTATTACTATACGGATATATTTTGTTTCCAGTGTCGGTTCATTTGATTTAACTGGAGAACATTGTTTAATAAACTAAAGTTATGGAAACCGTCTTGGAGTGTAACACTCCCATATAACTTTTCTCCCGGCATGTATAATTCTCCAAACTCCATTGAAACTGCTATTTTTTTACTTAATAATTATGGCTGCGGAGATTACAAAAAGTCTCTCGATGCTCTGAAAGTACAACTTGTTTATATGGCCAGGGATTCATATCCATCTCCAGATTTAAAAAACGCAATTTTGTAATTCTAATTTATTGCAAGGGTGCAAGGTTTGGAGACACAGCACAAAATGTCGGATACAGTAAAAAAAAAATTTCTCTGGCTCCCCTATTCTACATTGTTAAACATAGATAAAGTGTGATTTCAAATGTTAAACAAGCATTTATGTTGGGAAACTCATTTTTAAAATACGGTAACTCATGTATATAAGATCTATTACCATACAGAAGGTTTTCAAAATAATAGAAAAACTGACAGTTTCTGCAGAACTTTTTAACAAACTGTAGGTCCTGTACATCAGATATTAGAATTTGTACCAGGTACCATTTATCCTGCAATGTATGTCCTAACTGTTCCAATAATGTTAGAAGGAAAGAACGTTCTCGAATCTTTCTCTCCAAATGTTTCTCAAAAGTGTTCAATAATGTTCAAGTCAGGCGACTGAGGTGGCCAGGATAGATGCTTTACCGCATCTTCATATTCTTCAAACGCTGACACGCCTCGCACGATGTATGGGTATGTTGTTGTTTGGGATCCCGGGTGGGCATTAGGGAATAACGCCTGCACAATAGGATGCATATCGTCTGCTAGAATAGTTTCGTAGGCCCGATTTTACAGAAAGCTGAAGAACAATTAATAATTCAAGCAAATGCAAAGAGATAACATCCCACAGTATCAGAGAGCGGCCGTCATGTTTGACAACGAGCAGCAAGTAGTCGGTGTTCACGAAAAGTGTACTGTACCAGTGACAGTAAAAAAAAAGTGAAGCTCGATTCCTCGGACTATATGCCACGTTGCCAATCATTTGAACACCAGCTTTTATATTCGTGGATCTATCTAACATGTTTTATTGCCCTGGTGTCAATATTAAGTGGCTCCTGGGTTGCAGCATGGAATAAATACCAGCTTTATGCATCTGCCGATGAGCTGTTATTAATGAAACACGATGATAACTACTCGTTTTCATCTCTGCTGTTATCATCTGTACTATAATCTTAAGTTTACGTAGTACAATCCTCTCCAAATTCTGCTTTTCCCACGCTGACATCCTCGCATGTCGTCCACTTTTTTTTTTCCTTTTTTTTTTAGTTTAGAGGCAACACCTTGTTTATTTCTCTACCGTGTCATAATCTGTCATACTATGCCTGGTGATACACCGATTTTTGCCGTTTTAGTAGAGGCAGCACCCACGAGCTTCACTCCAATTATCGTATCGAATGATGCAAATTCAGTTAAGGCAATACAACTAAATTTGTGTTGTTAATTAGTTATAGTTTGAGGAAGCTGATATTTTCATCGGTAAAAAGTTAATTTTTGTTTTCAATGCGGAGGCACTTGTTGCGAAGACGTTCTCCTATAATTCACCGCAGTTTTCCTGGCCATTTTATTATGGGGGCGCCATATAGGCGGACCAGCATTGCCCCCTTATGAAGGGTCGATACAAACGGAGGCATTTTTAGTGGCGCTTCGCCAGGATTCGATCCGAGCACCCTCAACACCGAAAACCAGCGTGCTGTACCACAAGGCCGCCACGGCCCATAAAAAGTTAAAATAAATTTCAGTCGAACCTCGATTTTCATGGATTTGATCACTTTGCAAGTTTGTCATCAATAATCATGTATGAAATGTATAACCTACTGCAGTACTAAAGTTAAAGCTTGTAAAACACAATACAGTAATGAGTTGTCATTTTATTTTCCATTGTTGCACTTTATTTTCCATGGATTTATAAACCTTTATTTACATTAAATCTCAATTTTAAGATTTCTAAATTCGATAAATATAATGTGTCACATACTGTACGCATCCTGTGTAGTCCCTTTCTCTTATTTTGTGGATGTGAGTGTGCTAGCCTATATTTTTGGGGTTGTGTAATTTTAAATGTGTAAAACAAACTACGTTACAGTATAGCCTACTCTATAACTTATTTTGTGTTTGTTAATAAAATCAATATTATTAAATGTTTAAGTTTCGGGAGACCAAAATATATTCGCTTTTTTCCATTTTTTCAGAGATCTTACATGCCAAAATCCGTTAATCGAAAGGCCAGCCCCTGTAGTTTGGAATAAGATATTTTATAAGAACTTAAATGTTTTCCACTCTCTCATAATTTAAAGCGAAAGGCCCTAAAAACCATGAAATATGTCAGTCTTTGTGAAAATATACGCTCTTTATAATCCATTAATGGGTGAACCTTACAATAAAAGCAAATTTCCAGAAACAAAACATTCTTCAGACAATTTCCAGACAAAGTTTTTTTTAGACAAATATTTATTTTATCTTTTTATTTCCTCGTTTACATGTGAAATTTTTATTTCTTTTTATTATTGTTACTAATTGTGTTATTTTTCAACAGTCTCATGAACAAACTGATGCCAGGATGCATTCAAAAAATCAATACATCAGGTGGTCAGTTCAAAATGATGGAAAACATCAATCGCTTCCAGGACGCAGCCAAAAAATGGGGTGTTCCAGAAATTGATGTCTTCCAGACCGTCGATTTGTGGGAGAGAAGAAACATTTCCCAAGTCAATCAGTGTTTGATGGCTTTGGGTCGTGCTGTAAGTACAATATTTATTTACTCTTGGATTACTAATGAAATTTAATTTAATTTTCTAGTAGTGAAATGCGAAGGGATATATGTCAGATATTAAAAATTCTCCAGCCTGAAAATGAGTTATATAAGAGTAAGATATATGAAGTCTACGCTGAACTCAATATGTATGTGTAACGTACTCATGCGGAACGAGTAAAAAATGTTTTATTGCTATTAATAACGTTTCCTTTAAAATAGACGATGCAACTTGATGTACAAACTATTCATATAAACAGATCATCTAAATTTCCCAAAACATCATATCTTCTTGACCATCTGAATGAAGATAAGTTGCATCAATTGATCGAGGATAAATCAGAATAAATGAGAAAAAAAAGTCTAGTCTCATGATGGAGATTTTGGTAAATATGCAGGTCAAACCAGTAACAAAGCTAGAATCACTTTCTTGGGGGAAGAGTCCTGAATTTGAAGATGGAATTTTCATTTCTTGACGAGAAAAGGGAAAGAATTGTCTTTTGAACAAACCAATTTTTCTTTTTCAAAGCTATCAGTCCAACCCCCCTCGAGTTGAAATATTATTAAGACCTGAGAATAATTAATGGTATCTAAGGAAAATACACAATAATCGAATTTATTACTTACTCTTCATGACTCTGTCAACTTTTTAAATGAGTGCATAATTAAAAGAATCGTTTAAAATTAATATATTTTGTCTCTCAATAACGAAATCAAAGTACTGACTTATTCATTGGGGTTAAACACATAGGGTTGCTATCACTATATGAAGCCTACAATTATGATGTTTTGCACGAGTATATTTCTCACGCTTTTTTATGGCATTAATTCATATACAAAATGCGCTTCCCCTCAGTAAGAATTTCATGAAAGGTAATTCGTTCATTTATCCTGTCTTTAAATATCAAATGAAATCCTGAATAACAAATGAGAAATGATCAAGAACTCTTTCTAGAAAAATACTCATAAACATAATAGTCTCAGGTTTGGTTTACCATGAGGTGAAAGGAAAAATAGCATCAAAAGGATTTGTCGATCAAACACCTGGGCATTCATAAATAACTTTCTTTAAAAGAACGTGCACTGTATTCAATTGAAACATTAAAAAATAAGAAAAGAAAGAAAGAAAATCGAAAACTCACTCACCCCAATACATTATTCAGTCTAAATAGCTTATTAGCTTCGGCTCGCAGAGAACGAAGAAAGCCAAAATGAGGAAATCCCTTTTTTTTAGTTCAAGTAACTGGATTTATACGAAAAATATTTCCTTGCAATAAAAATAATTTTTAGTAATGTCAGTAAAAAATTTTCGGTAATAAATTTTCGGATCGTAATTTTCAGTAAAAAATTACGATCCCAAGTGTCGTTTACTGTCGATTTCTATCAAGCTGAGTTTACGTAGTTGTGATGTGTATACATATTTCCCTGGGGAAACAAAGAGAAAAAATTGTAAATTTAGATAAGTGAATTAAACTGGAATTTTACATTTGCTACAAAACTTAAATTTAATAATTTAATAGTATCAACAGATATAATAGAAAGCAAGAAACTTTCTAGAAAAAAATTTTTTTGGTTCATCGATATCATGTAATAGGATTTTATATCATATATTTGACTGTGCTTTTTTTTTTCCTATTAGTGCTATACCCGTCCAGACTACCATGGTCCTTGCCTTGGACCCAAGCCCTCCGAAGAAAATAAACGCGAGTTCACAGAAGAGCAACTCCGCGCCAGCGAAGGCATTATCAACCTACAATATGGTACAAACAAGGGTGCCAACCAAAGTGGACAAAACTTTGGCAACACAAGGCACATGTAAAGAAAATAATCCATGGATCTTAGGACTGCTTTATCTTCCATGCTGTTAAAGTCATTCACAAATATTTGACTGTAAAATAATACTTCAAAATGCATATAGTACCTTTCTAGAGTGGTCACATCTAGAAACTAAAATACTCTGATATCCATCTAAAAGAGATATACTTTTTGATTTTAATATCTTAGAGCATATATGTACAAAAATCTAGAGCGTATTTATACAAATAAATAAGAGCATATATATATACAAATAAACTAGAGCATATATACACAAATAAACTAGAGCGTATATATAAATTTACAAACTATTAACTTTTATATTTATAAGTATGTTAAAATGAGTGCCAAAAAAAAAAGTCATTTTATAGCATATAATGCGAATGTAATTATTTTTGTGTTATAATGCTGTCTTTGTAATATGGCTTCAATAAAATGAGGATGCAGTATGATCCTTAAAATCATGTGCTGTACCAATGAAATGGGTATCTGCGAAAAATAAAATCTCTTTTCAAATTATATGATATGATATTAATTCTGATTATAAAACTATTTCCATAACACATACCTCATGATTATCTATAAGTTATACAGCTGAGACATAAAGAGATAGTTTTCTGTATCGTGGTCCTCTGAAATCTAAAGTAAAGATAATAACAGGACACACTTTTTGACGAGAATTTATTTGAATTTGATAACTTACTACCTCAGCATAAATCCAAAATCAAAATTTTTGTTTGTCAGTGTATTAAAACACAGATCATAATCAAAATGGGAGCTTATAAGATTTGTTAAGGTAACAGAATTTACAAATCAGAGAGTTTTTGTTAAAGATAGTTTCTGTGATGCATCTAAGGTTATAAGTACCCGATAACCTTAGATGAAGAGAAATAAATAACTCCGGCATTACTAATTATTAATAAAGTACATGTTGGCAAACCGACAAGTACTGAAAACTAATATATCAAGCAGAGTGGTCGACCTGCAACGCCAAGCTTTAAAAAAAAAAAAATAGACGCCAAATGAATAAATACGCCAAGTACAAAAATTCGTCACACCGCTTACTGCTTATATACTCCGCACTTCTCTCTCCTATACTTCCCATGTTAAAGGACTGTGCGTAAATTATAAAATTTTGAATGAACCAAGCATCGTACAAAATTAAAACAAAAAGTAGAAGAATCTTATCAGCGAGTACTTTAAATTGAGATAAAAATGGACTTTAAAAGTTAAAAATTAATCGAGATACGGAATTTTTAATTTTCCGTAAAGTTAGGGAATTTTCTAGAATCGAGTTTTCGCCAAGAATTATTTCGTCAACATTTTAAGAAGACCTATAGAGTTTAATATTGAACAGATTCGATTGAGGTTTGGTTTTTTCGATAAGTTATTCGCTAACTTAAGATCTTTTATATGTTTCAGTTAAAAAAATTAATATTTCTATCTTTAATTACCATAAAACTGTAAAATTAGCATCTCAGGGTGATAGTACACCAAAATAGCAACCATTATTCGGCAACAACGTTATTTTCCAACCGTTTAATCATAGAAGAAATGCGACTGTTGCCCCGTGGCTAAGTTGTTAAGGCATCAGCCTGCCACTCCGGGGACGCGGGTTCGATTCCCGCATAAGACTTGGTTGTATTCTGGGGAATCGGAGTGAAATTTTAATTAAGTGAATAGAATTTTTAATTATTTTGTATATGTATATCCGTATTTGTTTGTTTGTTTTATATGTCCATAAAAATACTAAGGATTGAATTCAAATAATATGGATTAATTATTATTCCTATTTCACTTTTTGCTACAACCACGTGGGTTTGCAAAATAGAGAAATATTAATTTCTCAATAAAATATACATATACGTATACAAAATATACATATAGCAAATGATTAATTATGTATAAATAGTGTTTATTACGATATTTACCCATTGTGTTTATACAGATTGACTAGAATAGAAAAATACCATCCAAATTACAATTAAAACGAAAAAACAACCAGGCCTATTACAGAGATTCGAAAAACTAAAAGTGCTCCAATTAAGTGAACAAAATGACACATTTGTAACTGATGATGAGACTCCAGGTATCAGGCAACTGTTTGCTGGCAAAAGCCCAGTTTGTGAATGGTTATTTACCTATTTCAAAAAAATAACTGATATCCACAAAAATAACTTTTAAAAAGTAAAAAAAGCCAAACTTCAAAACAAAAGTTATGACTAAAAAATGGTGGGATATGAAATATCCAAGCTTATTAAGTTCTGGTACTTAATTGCCTAATCACAAATTTTTCACATCTAAGTGAAGTGGTTAAGCATGACTAGTTGATAGAAACCTTTCTTCCCTAGACCAAACTTATCATAACCTGTTTCTGAAAATTTAAGTTTATGCCAGGCTTGGAGGTTGTCTTAAAAATAAAATCATTAAAATAACAGAAAACAAAAAAAAATAGTTAACGGGAATTTAAAACATCAATTTCAGATTTTTAACTGCGCACTTCGGTGCTCTGTTAGACAGTATGTTTGTAGCATCATTCCAACAAAAGGTACGACAAAAAATGGTGTTATATCCAATTTTATTAAGCACTGGGACTCAATTGCATTTCTTGACAGATTTTTAATGGGATATTAGTCTTTTTAATCAGTCTTCTATTTGAAGTTAATGCATGCAAATCAAACAAAACAAACCGTTAGCTAGAAAGAGAAATAATAAATAATGTTGTCATCCCTCAAAGGAACAATTTTGCATTAAACAACAAAAAATATGAATACCCTGCTTTGGAGTTACGTTTCCCAAATGCAACGTGAAAAGAAATTTCAAATTTATAGAATAATTCGTGACCATCTTAAAATTGCTGCTACATTCACTTTAAAAGTAAGCAAATAATAGGACACACATATTTTGCATAAATAACTAAAATGAATAATTTATACAACTAAATAATATACTTTCGTCGTTTCAACAGACAAAATTTATTTATTCCAAATACGAAAAGACGGCCGACAGGCCTGGCATGTATAAATATTTAAAACTTAAATTTTCAGAAACAGGTTATGATGAGTTTGGGCTAGGGAAGAAGGGTTTCTATCAACAAGTCATGCTTAACCACTTCACTTAGATGTGAAAATTTTGTGATTAGGAAATTAAGTATCAAAACTTAATAAGCTTCGATATTTGATATCACACCATTTTTTAGTCAGAACTTTTATTTTGAAGCTTGGAGGTTTTTTTTTTACTTTTTAAAAGTTTTTTAGTGGATATAACGTACAGTAGTAATATCGCTAACATCAACATATTGAATTAAACACCCTCTGTATTTTATACAAGCAGAATAGAAAAGGTTCATAACTGAAAAACTCGCTACCAGTCGACGATTACAATTAAAGGAGCAAGTCTTCCAAATTTTTGTGACGTTTACAAATGACAGAAAAGGCAAATGTAGTTCAGGGTATAAATAAAATTTGCATTTTTCTTTTCGTTTTATCGCCAATACAGCCAATACAGTTTTATCGTCTGTACAGCCAATTGCTTCATCGGCCGCCATCCAGGCACAGGTAGCACCTTCACTAGGGGCCTCTGTGTCTTCTCGAACCATACGAAGGCGCATGGCTGAAGGACAGTTGGTATCGCGGCGCCCATTACGTGTGCTGTCCTTGACGCCCACCCATCGACGCCTCCGTTTGGAGTTTTGCCGCTCACGAGGAAACTGGACTGCAACGGAATGGAACCAGGTCGTCTTTAGCGACGAATCCAGATTCAATCTCAGCAGTGATGACAATCGTGTTCGTGTGTGGAGAGCCCGTGGTGAACGCTTCAATCCTGCCTTTGCTGTACAGCGACACATCGCTCCCACAGCTGGTGTGATGGTATGGGGTGAAATTGCCTACAATACACGGTCACCCTTAGTATTGTTCCGTGGCACCATGACAGCCCAGCGGTATGTTCATGAAATCCTGCAACCACATGTGTTGCCACTCATGCAATGGCTCCCAGGAGCCATTTTTCAACAAGACAATGCTCGGCCTCATACGGCAAGGATGTCACAAGACTGTCTCTGCACTGTTACTACCCTTCCTTGGCCTGCCCGACCCCCAGATTTGTCTCCAATCGAGCATATCTGGGATCATTTGGGACGACGAGTTGGGCATCCCACGAGTTTGAACGAACTAGAGGCAAGGTTACAGCAAATGTGCAACGAAATGTCTCAAGACATCATACAGAACTTGTATGACTCAATGCCCGATCGTATCGCATCGTACATTCGCGCTAGAGGGGGTCCAACGGAGTATTAACTCCTCCATTCTTTTGCCTTTTTCTCTGAAATAAATTATCCTTTTTTTTATTTTCTTATCATTTACTTATATCAAAGTAGTCATTACGTATGTAAAATTTCGTTTCATTTTGACGACTCCTTCTTGGTGCACTAATTTTTTTGTCCATGAGTGTATATATAATATATATATAATATATATATAATATATATATAATATATATAATATATATATATATATATATATATATATATAATATATATATAATATATATATATATATATATATAATATATATATAATATATATATATATATAATATATATATATATAATACACTCATGGACAAAAAAATTAGCTCACCAAGAAGGAATCGTCAAAATGAAACGAAATTTTACATACGTAATGACTACTTTGATATAAGTAAATGATAAGAAAATCAAAGAAAAATCATAATTTATTTCAGAGAAAAGGGCAAAAGAATGGAGGAGTTAATACTCCGTTGGACCCCCTCTAGCTCGAATGCACGATGCGATACGATCGGACATTGAGTCATACAAGTTCTGTATGATGTCTTGAGACATTTCGTTCCATATTTGCTGTAACCTTGCCTCTAGTTCGTTCAAACTCGTGGGATGCCCAACTCGTCGTCCCAAATGATCCCAGATATGCTCGATTGGAGACAAATCTGGAGATCGGGCAGGCCAAGGAAGGGTAGTAACAGTGCGGAGACAGTCTTGTGACACCCTTGCCGTATGAGGCCGAGCATTGTCTTGTTAAAAAATGGCTCCTGGGAGCCGTTGCATGAGTGGCAACACATGTTGTTGCAGGATTTCATGAACATACCGCTGGGCTGTCATGGTGCCACGGAACAATACTAGGGGTGACCGTGTATTGTAGGCAATGGCACCCCATACCATCACACCAGCTGTGGGAGCGATGTGTCGCTGTACAGCAAAGGCAAGATTGAAGCGTTCGCCACGGGCTCTCCACACACGAATACGATTGTCATCACTGCCGAGATTGAATCTGGATTCGTCACTAAAGACGACCTGGTTCCATTCCGCTGCAGTCCAGTTTCCTCGCGCGCGGCAAAACTCCAAACGGAGGCGTCGATGGGTGGGCGTCAAGGGCAGCAGACGTAATGGGCGCCGCGATACCAACTGTCCTTCAGCCAGGCGCCTTCGTATGGTTGGAGAAGACACAGAGGCCCCTAGTGAAGGTGCTACCTGTGCCTGGATGGCGGCCGATGAAGCAGTTGGCTGTACGCGTGCATTTCTTACGATGTGGCGGTCTTCTCGACGACTGGTCTGCCGAGGGCGTCCTGAGCCTGGTCTTCGTGTACATTACATCTCTCGGGTCCACTGGTCCCAACACCTCCTCACAACACAATCAGAGCGGCCTAATTGCCGAGCTACTCGCCTAGCTGACCACCCAGCTTCCATCATCCCGACGATTCTCCCCCTCTCAAACTGCGACAACTGCTTATGTTGTCTTCGAACACGGAGTAATGGCATGTCTATCTCAGCTCTTCCTTTGTAAATGATTCAGCACACTCAAACAAGCTTTGGTTACCTGTTTTATACTCCACAGAGTACGATGTTCAACGCCCTCTACCGGCTATACGTAATGCGCAATCACGCTGCATTTCTAATCATTTGCATATCTCCCGACATGTACATTTTTTTGTCCATGAGTGTATATATATATATAATATATATATATATATATATATATATATATATATATATATATATATATATATATATATATATATATATATATATATATATATATATATATATATATATATATTATATATATACAGTTGGTTCTCTGTTTAACGACTTTCAAGGGATCGTGAAAAATCGTCCTTAAGTAGAGATCATCCTTAAACAGAATTTGTGAAAAAATAACATTTCCCTTCACACTTTACAGGTTTAGGACTGTCAATATATTTCTAAATATATTGGCGTGTTTAAAAATGTTATTTTTATTATCATCATTATTTTATTCACAAAAAGTTATTTTAAATTACATTGAAAAAAAAAGAGTACAAACAATACAATAAATTACGTTTTAAAAAATTCAAAAAGTGTTGATTGCTTCATTCGCCTTGTTTTCGTTAGTCTCTTTTCCAGATTTTCTAAAATGCTAAATGAGTCACCTTCCATTTTCGATGTAATATAGCGTCGGAGAACATCTAGAGCAGAAATTGCATCTGTGTAAGACGGTGGCAGTGTCTCGTTTTCCGTGTCTTCAACTTCATCTTCTTCGTCTGACACTGTGTTTTCGTTTACAATATCTTAATAAATTTGTTCTACATTTCTGAAATCTGTTGTTAAAACATATTTATCACAATTGTAGAAATCTTGAATTGAAACATCCTCATCTTCAACAAGACTTCTCCATTCTTCAGGGGTAATATCATCTTCGTTGATTTCTACATCCGTACTTTGCAGTTCCACTACAAGTTATTTGTGAATTCCAGCAACGCGAAAGCAGTTATTTATTGTGGATGAAGAAACTTCTTTCCGTGCTGATGTTATCATGTGCATTGCTTCCAAGATTGTAAATTTTCTAATTTTTATACTGTCAGCCGAATTGTTTATTAATTTCCTAATAAAAGACTTTCTGTAGTATGCTTTCACACTGCGAATGATACCCAGGTCTAATGGCTACAACTTGCTAGTGCAATTAGCTGGTAAGAAATGGATAGTCAAATTTGTAAGTCCAGGGATATTTGGAGTATGTGCAGTGCATCGGTCGATTAAAAGTAAAACTTTTCACTTTTCTCGATGCATTTTTGCATGAAATTTTCTAATCCAGTCAATAAAAATTTGTGATGTCATCCAAGCTTTATTGTTATTTCGGGACTCACAAGGTTTCCTGGTGATATTCTTAAAACACCTTGGTTGCTTAGATTTGCCTATAACTAGTGGTGGAAATTTCTCAGATCCATCCGAATTAGTGCACAGTAAAACAGTCAATCGTTCCTTACTGTGTTTTCCACCAAAACACTTTTCGCCCATATACGCTAAGGTTTTATTAGGCACCATATTGTAGAATAGGCCCGTCTCATCTGCATTGAATATGTTCTTCTCATCATATCCATCTAATTTCCCCTTCAGCACTATTTTCCATTCATCCACGATATTTTCCTCTACGGAGCCACTTTCACCAGATATGCTTTTAAATACAAGTCCGTATTTTTCTTTGAACTTTGTTAGCCAACCAGCCGAAGCCTGAAAATTTTGCATTCCAAACTTTTCTGCCAGAATAATAGCATTTTCTTTAAATATCACTCCGGAAATTGGAATTTTAGATGCTCTTGCTTGATGAAACCATTGCAGGACTGCTTTCTCAAACTCTTCTGATCGGCCACATTGAATTTTCTGACGTTTGGATTTGGATCTCAAACCAAATTTTTGTGCTGCTTCAAGAATTTTCTCTTTGCTTGCTAAAATGCCTTTGAGAGTAGACTCGGGTAGCTGAAATTGTCTTGCGAATTGGACTTTTGTTATTCCAACACTTTCTTCCCAGTTTTCAATAATTTTCCCTTTTTCGTGTAGCGTAAAATGCTTTCGCTTTGATGACATTTTGCTCTGCTCACCTCGTATTCGTACTGGAATGAGCTCCTACACCCAACCATGAATTCTCTAAACATGAACACGTGCTTCCCAGAAGGAGTGTGAGAGGGGTGCTTTTGGACAGTTCGTAAATCACATGACAACATGGTAGGTACAATAGAGTGATTCCACACCCGCACTAAGAAATTCGATCCACCAGGGAAGAACGTTCGATCTTCCGAGAAACAGTAATCCCCCCCTCCCCCGGTTTTTTCCACTGCAACAAGTCTATGATTGCAACAAACATAAAGGAAATTCCGGGTCTGCTTTTGTAACCAAACTCCCCCACAGAAAGTAACCCTCCAGTAGATAAAATGTTGAAGAAAAAGTTTATCATGTAAGAAAAAATCGTCGTTAAATAGCAACAAAATCGTCTTAAAATAGAATTTTTTTACGTCGGAGGGACCGGGACCGGAAAATATCGTCTTTAAATAGAGATCGTCGTTAAGTAGAGCGTCGTTAAACAGAGAACCAACTGTATATATAATATATATATATACTAGCTGTACCCGTCCCGGCGTTGCTCGGGTAATGTAATTACCAATTTTTTAGTAGCCTTAACCCTTTGTTAATGGGCGTCGCTGTCATCCTTTTCCTCACCACGATACATTATTTTACCCATATAAATTTAATCCTTTCTGGCACATTTTGGCAAAATTTTTGACATAGGATTACTTAAAACTTTCCACAACAGTCAGCGAGACGAAAAACGTATTAAGATGTTTATTGTGCTGAAATTCTTTGAAATCTTCATAAATTTTTTCCACAAACACACCACAAATTATATGATATTAACTAAGTGTTGGCCAAAAAAATTACGGCATTACTAAATGCGATTTTTTAATCGATTATCACTGCAATAGTAATCGATTTCCTTTAACCATCCAATCCCTCATAGAAAACAAACGCCCCAACACATCATGTGCTTGACGTCGAAAAAGACACCCCTATTTTCTTTCCCCCGCTTTACCTTCCTCCGGAAATGAAGAACGAAATCTCCAAAATGAGATTTTTCGCAAGAGTTTCGAATCATAAAATAAATTATTAAAAAATAACTACAATTTGTAAATAAATTTTGGTTCTGGCTTTCGAAACTGTGATGTCTAGGGTCTCTGAGATTAAAAATTTCGTAAAAATGTAACAACATTTACGTATCGATTCGACAATTTGGAAAAAAGGGACGCGGCCAAAATCGCGTTTTTTTCCGAAAAACGGGTGCGTACAGGCGATCGTAAAAAAATCACAATTAATCGATAAATTAAGACAGACAATTTTAATTGTGATTTCCGTATAGTGTCATCTTTCCCGTATAGGCTCGTCCGAAAAAAAAAATTCTTGGACGGATACGTTAGGATTTAAGGAGCTTTTACACGTCCGGGAGCTCCAAATCGCGACTAAATATTTAATTACGGAAAATCTAATTAAAAAATCGAAAAAAAGGGCTTCGAGGTGCATAATGAGACCTCGGGGGGCATCTTCGTGTCGAATCTCAAGACTGTCCGACCTGCCGTCTTTGCGCCGTGCCGCGAGCAGACAAAAACTCGGTCACACACACACAGACTTTGCCTTTTATATATAAAGATATATATATATATATATATATATATATATATATATATATATATATATATATATATATATATATATATATATATATATAATATAGATATATATATATAGTGGTACAAAAACCTGCGGAAACACTAAAATCGTAAAAACAGAATCAAAATACAGAAGTGCCTGCGCGTACAGCAACACACCCCCTATTACAATACGGATACATATAGTTAAAATAAATAAGAAGAATTATACTAATGGAGCGATGCACACAAATGGCCAGAGGGGGGTTGTGACCCTTCTTCCCTGGTTGAACATGTTTTCGTGCCAAGGCGAACACTCCCAGTGGACCAGAGCATCGCGAGACCGAAGACTCGATAAAAGAGTTCATCTAAATCATTTGTACAAAAAGAGCTGAATAAAAGAGTGAAATTTTTATGCCTAAATAAAACTAAAAAATATAAAAATATTTAAAAATACAAGACCATTTAATAATACATCAAGAACGACCGAGCCACTCTTCATGTACACAAATCTGCCAAATCTGTTACGCCCATAAATCCGTATACAGTCACTCACGAAGTTAACTGAATGTTAATACGGAACTCATCCCTAGTAATATTTAAAAATCTACACACGTTTTTTCATTACGAAAAAGTAAGGATAGTGATAATTTAATGATGACTTTATATACTCGAAGATATTATATTTTTTTTCTCGTTATTACTATATAAATTTTCACATCGTGTTATGTGGTTGAAATGACATTTCGAAATATCGATTTATGTATTGCAGACCGCCAATCTGTCAGTTTGTTAATTTTAATGTTATATTTTGTGCGTTTGTCGTATATTCTATATTCTATCATGTCATTGTTTCCACGTCTTAGATTTATGTCTAAGTAATCTATACTCTTATCAGTATTTTTTGATGTTTCTGTCAACACTAAGTATTCCGGGTAAAAGTCGAACTTAATAACAGATTCGTCATTTCGGAATAATATAAAGACATCATCTACGTATCGAAGGTATATCATATCGTTATTAAGATCTATTCCGCTTTCGTACGTATGCAAAAAAATGTCAGCAAGTGCGGAAGAGCAGGCTCCCCCCATTGGTATACCTCTCTTTTGTTTGTATAAATTTAGACCATCACTTACATAAGTATCTTTTAGTACGATTTGCAATAATGTCAAATATTTTGCCCGTGTTATATATTCATTGAGGTCATATTTTTCATACGCCTCTTGCATGATGCATGTTAGGTCTTCGATGTCAATAGAATAAAATAATATAAATAAATGCTTTGCAGCGCATATTATATAATATTTCTCGTCTTTCTACTAATCAATTTTGCAGTCTTGTATATATATATATATATATATATATATATATATATATATATATATATATATATATATATATATATATATATATATATATATATATATATATATATACATTATAACTCATATCTTCTAAACGTTTACAACCAGTGGCGTACATAGACCATTTGGGGCCCGAGACGGATATATTTTTGAGGCCCCACTCAAATAAAAACGGCAATTTTTAACTTTTTTTATGACAGCTAGCCTTTCTTTGCCTTAATCAGACCGTCTCACAGGCTATTGACCTGTGCAGAGAAAAAATAGACAGAATAAGGGGGCGAACTCGGGCAGTACGAGGTGAGCAATGATCATTACTGTTTAAGTGTTAAATTGGAAAAAAGTCTTACGTTCAAGCAATCGAACCAATGACGTTCCGCACGGCACAGCTCCGAAATCAACATTCTAACCGCCTGAGCCATGAGGTCATTAAGATATACTTTTGCACATATATTTTTCCGCTTTTTTTTTGTTGTATGAATTTTTCATCTAACCAAGGTGGACTATGTAACATCGTGGCTCTTTTCGGGGGGAAAGGCCACCCAAGTCTAAAGCCCTCTTTTTACGAGTCAATGTTATTCGAATCACAATACTTCTGAACACATTTCAAACTAATCAGACGGTTTTTCGAATTGGGAGGATAATAGTACACATCGAAACGGCCTTTACTTTCATCAGATTTCCTCTGTATCACTTCACGTCTCCAAGGAATATCACGACAATGCTTACGTTCAACGGCAACTACTTCGGGGGTTCAACTGGAACTTTGTGGCCAATCGTCAGTTTCTTCTTCGATCGGAGGGACATACTGAGACGTTGGACACAAGGAAAGTTCATTTCTTCCACATCCTTTAACAAGTTCATTAAATTTGACATGCTTGGTTTCAATTACTTTTCGTTCCTTCGGCAACCATATGCGATATCCTACAGTTTCAAAAGCATATCCTATCAGGATGCTTTCTTTTGTTTGAGGATCTAGCTTATCCCTTTTATTTCTTTCCACGTGTACGTAGGCGAGACAACCTATAACTTTCAGGTGTCTAACAGAACATTTTCTGTCAAAGAACAAGGTAAAAGGAATATGGTTGTTAACACTTCTATGAGGAAAAAGATTATGTAAATAAATGAACGCAAAAGCTAATTCTGCCCACAACCCTTTTGGCAACTCAGCTTCAAGCCTAATAGCTCGAATACCATCAGCAATGGTCCTGTTCAGTCTCTCCGCAACGCCATTCATCTCTGTCAAATACACGTTCGTACGTTCAGCAACTATACCATTTTCTTCAAGAAACTTCCTAAACTGGTCTGAACAAAACTCTAGACCGCATTCAGTACGAACGGCTTTTATCGGCCGGCTTACTTGTTTCTCGACTTTAGTTTTAAAATTCTTAAATTTAGCGAAACAGTCATTTTTATTTTTGAGAGGAAAAACCCATGAATATCTTGAATAATCATCTACTGCAGTTAAAAGATATTTAGCTTGGCCATACGAAGGGCCTGACGCACTACTCCATAAATCGAGATGAATCAAATCAAGAGGGTGTTTAGACTTTATTTCACCAATACTTTTAAATTGGGCTCTGGTCATCTTTCCTCTACAACACGGATCACAAAGTTGTGAATTTCCGCTTAATTTGTTTAAGCCGTAAACCAAATTTTCTTTAGCCAAATGTTTTAGACCTTCTAAATTTTGATGGCCGAATGTACGATGCCACATCATAATGTCATTACGAACATTTTTCGATTTACTTATTGACACATTGGCAGATGGGACTTTAGGAACAATTTTTGAATGTAAAATATACAAGCTTCCTACTAAGGGAGCAATTCCTATAGTTCGACCTTTAGAATTTATCATAGTGCACTTAGAATCACAAATGATTAAACGATGACCTATGTCAGACTCTCGTCTCCCATTCCTAAGTGGAATTGATGAACGTGTGTAATAGCGTCTTCAATAAGCATCAAAAGGAGCGCAAACAGGTGTCGAGAGCCATACACCTTTGGAAACCCTTGACAATAGGAGGCAGCGAACTCATTTAGAATGATTAAGGAAACACAGCGGCGCACGTCACCTAAGGTAGGAACGGTGGACAATGAAACCGACAATAGGTGGTCTGCGTATCGGGGATAAAAAAGGCCGATTGTCGTTCGAGAAGGGGAAGAGGAGGCATAAAAGACAGACGTGAGTAACGAACGAAGATGAATGGATTCGGACTGTGGAAGGGTCAACACGCTTACGGGAGACGGGGGAGCTCGTCGGACTTTGAAAGAATGCGCCCAGCTCTCACGAGTAGCTTTAACGTTCGTCGGAACGAAACTTTGTAAATAACGTATTTAACCAAGATTTTAATATGTTAATAAACCTCATGAAATAAGAGTTGACTCTACAATTATAATTCCTTCTACATGACAATGATTTGTCGGATCACGACGATAAAGGTTAACATTGGCGTAGTCGAATTAAAGAACGTGGGAGGACCCCAGCGATACGGAAGGTATCAGAAAAAGATGATCTAGAGTACGAGAGTGGTGATAGATCTTCAAGGAGACGCAGTTTCAAGAGAAGTTGGATTCCGAACGAGTCTACTGGGCACGACTTCAGCGACAGATATTTACTCGGCAACTGGTCAAGAAACGGGAGCAGAATCCTTGGCCAGGAGAAATTCAAGGTCGGAGTAAAGTGTGCATCAACGACGTGGTTATATACTGAACTCTCTTGAACTGTGATCAAAGGGCGGCAGCGGAGAAAGATTAGAGTGACAGTTTTTCATCGAGGTGAAAAAGGGGTAAGTGATTCTATCTTTTCTCCCTGTGTATGAGATAGCGGTAGTAATTAGTGAAGGAATCGAATTATTTTTGATAAATTTTGAAGTGTTGATTCATGTGTAGAATGATGGAAGTAATTTGTTGAGTTATTGAATTTTAGTAAATGGAATAATAATTTAAAAGTGAAAAAGTGTTATTTTGTATAACGGGAAATGTGTACAAGTGTTCGTACTAGTTATTAGTGGAAGTGATTTATAATTGTAGTAGTTAAATGCTCTTAGAATTATCATAATTGTGGAGGTAAATAGTTCAAGATAAGTATAGTTGGTTAAATTTTGTTATAGGTGTAAAAGTGAATTTGTACTTGTTTGCTGCATTTGTGATTAAGTGGTATAAGCTAAAAATGGCATTCATAGGGAAGGGGCGGAAAGCCGATTTAATTTTGTTAGCTACAGAGTTAACAGGCATTTGTCCGTCTTCGGAGAACAGGACATACACTGATCTTAAGGAAATGATATTAGGAAGTGAGAAATATGAGGAAGAGTCCGCTAAGGAACGGTTATTTGCCATAATTAATGAGAGAGTGGAAAGAGAACAAGAGAAAGATAGACAATGGGAGGAGACAAAAAGACAGTGGGAAATTGAAAAACAGGAGTGGGAAATTGAAAAACAGGAGAGAGATAGACAATGGGAGGAGACAAACAAACAATGGGAAATAGAAAAACAGGAGATAAATAGACAGGAAAGATATAAACAAAGAGAAATGTTGTTAAAATTGAAAGAATTAGAAGTTGAAGAATTGAGGATGAGGGCAGCTAAAAGACTTTCAAGTTTTAGGGTCAGAGAAAGTATTGGAAGGGTTAATAATAATTTCGAAGGAGTGTTGAAAGAGGAAAAAAGGGTTATTCTTGAACCACTAGTTAACACAGATAAGGTATGTGCCAAAATTGACAGGAAAAAGGAGGATAAAAGATGTTTTGTCTGTAATAGTAAAGACCATTTGAAATATCAGTGCCCCAAAAGAGTTCAAAATCTCAGAAATAGAGGGGATCAGAGGGGAAATACATTTGAGATAGAATTTAACAGAGGCGAAATTATTCAACCTGAGAATAAAATTGAAACCCAACAGGAAAGGGAAGTGAGAGATGTAATTACTCAAGGAAAGGAGGTCCTGGAAGGGGTAGCATGTTATCAAAGGCATTTGAGTAACAGTATAGATCAGATATTAGATGAGGAGTTGATTATTCCTCCTAATATGTTCGAAATTGTAAGGGATACAGAGGAGGAGATGGCTAGTCCCCCGAATAGATTTGAAAGCGCAAGAGACACAGGTGAGGAGATGAACCATAAGGGAGGAGGTAGTGAATTATGTCCTAATGAGAATTTAGATGAGACAGAGGAGGAGATGATTATCCCCCTTAGTATGTTTGAGATGGGAAGTCAGACGAAAGATGATGAGATGTACTATGAGGGAGGAGGTAATGAATTAAGTCTCAATGAAAATTTAGATGAGGTGAGAGAAATTGATAAAATTTTGGATGGGGAATTAAGTCTCAATGAGAATTTGGATGAGGTACGAGAAATTAGAGTTTCAACGGGAAAAAAGAGGAAAGATCAAATTGATATGTTAAGGAATAAAGGGTTAGAGGAAACTAATAATGAGAATGGAAATAATCAAAGGGAAACCCGAAACGAAGAATTAAATGCCCAGGGAAGCTCCAACGATACGGGTAGGAAACAGACACAAACTATGGGAGAAAATACTTCAGTTGAAAATGGTGATTTTGTACCGACACTAGATCACAAATTCACAAAATCAAAATTGAACAACAATCATTCAATTCAGTCAATGAGAGATGGTGAAATAATGAAGCCAAAAACCCATTCGTATTTATTTAGGGTCCCGTAAAAATCCCAGAGAGAATCAAAAATTTAAGTAATTCCCAAAGAATTCCGGGAAACTCATGTAATTGTGTATTTTATAAATGTTCTAAAATTGATTTAAGTTGCTCTCGAAGAATTCATTGAAAATTTAATTAAATGTGTATTTTGGTAATTGCATTGATAACTAATGTTGAATCCTAAGAAAAACGGATTAAATTTGTAAATATAATGGTATGATGAATTTAAGTGTATAAGTTATGTGATATTTATTTTTTTTTGTTGTTTGTTGTATGAACACTTGGTCTATGTTTTTTTTTTAAGTGAAGAACTAAATTAATGTTAAGTATTCCCTAGAGATTTGGGGAAGTTTCATTAAAATATGTAAGTTTAACTGGTTAAGATTAAGCCAGGAAATTCCTAAAGAGTTGAAAAAAAAAAAGGAATCAAAAGTGTAATTATCTTAGAAATTCTTGCATTGAAGATAAGTGATTGGTAGTCAAATAATTTGTTGGTGTTTGGTTTAAAGTAAAGAAATGAGCAAGAATTATAATATTAATTTTGTGTCAAGGCTAAGTGTGAAAAGTAATTTTTGTTACCTGTAAATGTTGTGGCTATCTCATATGCAGATGAAAACATGGAATCATTTACTTGTAAAAATGTGTTATTGTTGTAGCTACAAAGCGCCTCCGTCACAAGTTAAAAAGCACAGTTATTACCCCATGGGTGTGCTTCATTATCCTCTGATCAACAGGGACTGTTGTTCAAACGTGAAAACGTCTCAAGGGACTGTTTTCACTTCTAAAGGAAGGGGCGTATGTCAGACTCTCGTCTCCCATTCCTAAGTGGAATTGATGAACGTGTGTAATAGCGTCTTCAATAAGCATCAAAAGGAGCGCAAACAGGTGTCGAGAGCCATACACCTTTGGAAACCCTTGACAATAGGAGGCAGCGAACTCATTTAGAATGATTAAGGAAACACAGCGGCGCACGTCACCTAAGGTAGGAACGGTGGACAATGAAACCGACAATAGGTGGTCTGCGTATCGGGGATAAAAAAGGCCGATTGTCGTTCGAGAAGGGGAAGAGGAGGCATAAAAGACAGACGTGAGTAACGAACGAAGATGAATGGATTCGGACTGTGGAAGGGTCAACACGCTTACGGGAGACGGGGGAGCTCGTCGGACTTTGAAAGAATGCGCCCAGCTCTCACGAGTAGCTTTAACGTTCGTCGGAACGAAACTTTGTAAATAACGTATTTAACCAAGATTTTAATATGTTAATAAACCTCATGAAATAAGAGTTGACTCTACAATTATAATTCCTTCTACATGACAATGATTTGTCGGATCACGACGATAAAGGTTAACATTATCACGACGATAAAGGTTAACAACCATGTTTATCAAATTGACTTCCAGAAATTAAATTTTTAGTTAAAGATGGGCCCCAATAGACTTTAAGCAAAGTCAATATTTCTTCATGACCCTTTACTTTTAAACTAAGTGAGATAGCACCGTATCCCTTGGCTTTTACAGAATTATTTCCAATGCCTTTCACGTTGATATTACACTCTCAAAAATTTCTAAGAAGGGAAAAAAAGGGGATCGAAAACTGTAGCCAAGTTTTTATAGTACCTTTGTTGATAATACCATGCAAATAACTTGACTTATGAATTTTTTTGCGTTTAATATGCACATTGATACAGTGATCATCAGCCAGATTTCTAGGAAGACTACTAACCATTCAAATAACACACACTGGAATATTAATTACTTGACCGCAAATACCATATTGACAGTTAACGTGTCTTAACCTTTTAATTTACATAAATTGGATTCGAGGAGAAATCAACTTTTCTGACACTATATCTATTGGTGGTAAATGTTCAGGTTTTTTCGGAAATTTGAATCCATTATAAGTAGCCACCGTAGGAATATTTTTCTTGTTCAAAGATTGTCTGCACGTGTTACATACAGCAATGTTGTTTCTATCAAGATGTCGAACTATTATTTTTAAAATATCGTCAAATCAAGAGATGAAGATTGTAAATCCTTTTTAAACCATAGTCTTTCACAAACTGAACACGCATAACCAAATGGATTTTCGACTTTTTTTTGTTTTTTGAATTCATCGTGAGCGAGACGATGACGTTGAAAATCCACTATAAACTTGCAATTCCACTATAAATTGAACATGGAGATTACATTTTTTCCCCTCAAATAACTAACGCTGAAAATGTGACTTACACCACTTTGCTTTTCACCGCCTCATATGTAAAGTCAAGTCTAACACCCAGAATCTTTATGTGTATATATATATATATATATATATATATATATATATATATATATATATATATATATATATATATATATATATAGAGAGAGAGAGAGAGAGAGAGAGTGGGGGGGGGGACTTGTTTACTTAGGATCAGTCTACGGGGAAAATTACAGGGTACTGTCTTTTTGTTACGTGGAAATCAAAGTTCGTTCCAATATTCAGTAATGAAGAAGTTTTCACTAACCCTGGTTTCAGTCCTGCAGAAGTAGGGATTAATTAGTCTAGGAAATTTTCAGCAACGAAGCTTCCTGTGGGAATGAATGTTCAATCACGAATACGTTGACCAAAAAAACTATGAGATCGCAAAGCGGTAGTAGCAACTATTAAAATGATGCCCGTTTGTTCTGAATTGAACAAGAGATTCCTATATTCCTTAAAGAAGTACTAAGTGGACGCATTGAAGATCATCAGGAGAGACATCTTCGATTGGACTCGGTTGAACACTGCAACATCAGAGAATGGAGTCTTCATAGGCGATAGCGTGCCTATAATCTTTGTGCCGCAAAAACGCAGTTCATATGCACTGTCAACCACACTGGGTAGCTGATATCAAGACTTCACAATAACTAAGTCGACATAATTTAAGTAGAAAATATTAAATTGTATTTAAAATAAGCATGGTTAAGTTCCATCAAAAGTTAAGGTCTGGGTTAAAAATTATGAATCTGTAGCCCCCTGTTCTGTAGTGGTAAGTATACTAGTATTTGAGGGAACAGACTTATTTGACTCCACCTTGTTTATTTTACAAGATTAAAAATAAAAACAAAAGTTACATTCTAACTACTCGTTAAAGAAGAAATTAAAACATAATGAACTTATGCGAAGTATTTACCCATGCAGCCAAGAAAACTGCCGGCACGAGTACGGCGTGCAAAAAGCGGGGAAGTAGCTGAGCTGTTGTGGACTGCGGCTGCTAGTTTATATTACAGTTGAGTACGCGACGTCGGATTTGTCAAATGACGTCATCACTAATTCGAAGCCGTGAATTCGAATAAGCGGCGTTACTAATTTGAATAATCAGCAAACCCTCAGCGCAACAAATCTATCTACGGATAATTCTCGTCTAGCTCAATGCATCATGAGCTGAAGTATAGCACGACCAATTTGGTCTGGAGCTGGGAAAATAATGAAAAAATAATCAAATACGAGCTTAGGCTCTAAAAATACAGCATCTCCCACAGAATAGGGGGGAAAATAATAATAAGCTCCCTTCTGCAAGAGTCGGCAGAACGCCGTACTCTGGTTTTTGGGGCCTGCTCAAAAAAATACCAACCAACAGCTACAAAAAATCTCTCAAATCTAAGTAGGGTAGATGGGGGCAAAGGTTCGCACGTATATGTGCCCTTGTATCGGACAGCCTTTTAACCGCTACTCCCACAACGGCAGTCAAAATCTCGTGAGTTCTCATCTGCGAGTTGAGCCCGAGAAGTTGTAAAAACTTTTCAGTGTGCCGAAAAATGTCACGCTGGTTGGAGTGCAACTAAAAGCGTGCACCCCACACAAATTGAGTTAGTGATTGGCCCATGCCATGAAGATGGCTCTTGGAAAAAATCACTGCCTCGTTTTAAAAAATCGGTTTTCATACCATCCGATAGGGTATGTTGGCTAGTTACCCACATCATAAAAAAGAGGAACTTTACTTATTTCGTCTGAAATTTCAATATCAGGCTCTTTTGCCTCACCACCTTTTTGAGGTAATGTTCCGTCTCCGTCTAGGCCTGCCTATTCATTGGGCCTGCCTATTCATATGCCCCACTAGGCTGTTTACTCTTCGTGATAGTATTTATGAAAATAATAAATACAGTATAATATCGCTTTTGATATATTAAATATCTGTAGGCCAAACACTTAAGTGTCCAACTCGGAGTACCTGAGCGAGAGAGAGAAAAGATGAGAGTGCGCAGAAGTGCATAGCATGATTCCCCCACTACCTTGCCGATCCCCTCAAACCTACAGTAATCCCTTACGCGGTTTTGCTTACCCGCGGTTGACCTATCTATACCATCTCTCATTAACGCGAGCCAAGGTCTCACTTATCCGCGGTTCGAAAGAGGAAAAGAAGGATTCGCAGGCCAATGAGGTTGATGACCTTTCACTTTATGTATATGCAAAACCATAATGTTTTCTGAAAACAATAACGTTCTCGTCTGATTTAAAAAAATTTTAATGTAATTTTTTTTGCATTAAAGTTATCATTCAATTAAAAAAAGGCCCCTTTCGTGGGACCCGGGGCGGACCGCCCCCACCTAGGTCCGTCACTGTTTACAACGATAACCATCCTTAGCCCATGTTGTGACATGCCAGAGTGGGAATTCACGTTGAAGATGGCGCGACTCTATGCATGTTAAATCCCATTAATCTGGAGACATAGTTCTCGTTTAAAAAGCCTCAGAACCCCACTGAGCTGACAGAAGCTTGGCTAAGATATTATGAGTACTTGTTGGTGTAGCCCGTAATGAAAAACGACAAATTTAGATAACAAACAGAAAGTAATGAAATTGGTAAACTAGAGAAACTTACCTGGATGTTTGCTTTTTGTGCTATATTTTTTGCAATGTTTTCATTAGAGTAGAATTTACAAATGCAGCTTTGATTCAATTTAAATAGTGCATTATATAACAATTTTTAACAGTAATGTAAGTTTAAGGGATTACCCTTGCCTTGAAAACATGCATGAACAAAAATTAAAATGTATTCTTGATTAGTAAAAATTAATTTCTATTCGCTTTTACGTCTGTAAAAATAGTTATGTTGTACATTTGAGATGTTGTATGTATCATTTAGGATGTTTAAGTTACAATATTTACGGATCTTTTTCTTTTAAAACACCCACACTGCAGGGGGATCACGTTTTAACAAGCATCTTCTTGGGTAAAGAAGAGAAAAAGATATGGTAAAAAAAGGGGGGGGACAACAAAAATAATAATAATGACACTCATATATACAAAATACATTTTATTATAGTCAATAACAAATAACAACAACATACATGATTAAAGGTCAGGATTGTTTACAGAAGCTGGTTGAAGTGACATTTATACAACTTGTTTTCTTGGATTTCTTCTTTTTCTCGGGCTTCTTATTTATACTGCACTCAACTTCACTAGGTACAGGAGAATCACCTGGATATAAAGGATAGCTTAACTACAATATTACGAAAACAATGAATAAATTTCTATATTTGTAAATAAATTGTGAAACATGAAAGTTGGTAATAATTAAAGTTTTAAGTTTATATAAAAGGTGATGTAAGGGTTTTTAAGATTTTCTATTACAAAGGTTATTGGAAATGCCAGAAAATCCACATGTAACATTTTAAAGAGAAAAAAAACTTACCCATACAACAAGTAGGGTGATGAATTAATTATTCATCTCAGAAAATGTAGTGAATGAATAGTTTTAATATGAATGAATAAAAATTTGTTAAGAATTTTTCTGTTATCTTTTGCAAATTAAAAATTCTTCAAACTGTCTCGAATTTTTTAGATTACCCAGTTTTACAGGTAACCAAAGATCAACATAAAAGAAAATTCTAATCCTCAAGAGAATTCGAAGGCATGTAATTTTTTTTTTAAATGTATTGCGCTAAGCACAGATTTAAGCAGTTTTATTGTGAAGAGAGGAGTCTTATTAAAGTTATAGCTAGAGGTAAAAGATTAATTTACAGTACCTTTAACAAAGAAAAAAAATTATAACATACACATCTAGGAAAGCATAATCAGAAAATTTTCCTATCATAAATTTATCCTCTGCCTTCTGTGTTGATGCATTACTTAATATAATTTCTCTACCATCCTACAAAAGTCAAATTTCACAAACAGGAAATTTTTTTAGCAAAAAATTAATAGAAGTAATCCTTAAAAGCTTTCAATGAACACAACAGCTTTTGCTGTAATTTAATGACACATAAATCCCAAAACTGAATCTGCAAACAGTGAAAGATTTAATTGATTATAATATTGCAAACATTTTCCTTAGACTTTAATACTGTAAGTATAAATAATAAATAGCAATAAATAAAAATACAAACTTATGTAAGATGCACATTTATGTAATTTCCTTAAACATCCTTTAATCATATATATATATATATATATATATATATATATATATATATATATATATATATATATGAATAAATTTCAAAATCGATCTAAAAAGTAGTATTCTGATTGTAGGAAATATGTACAAAACTTTTTTTAGCTGTGTCCTCATCAAATTTGTAACATATGTCAATAGAATCCTTTTGTTGTAATTTATATTCATAAATATGACAAGTATATAATGAATTTAATAAAATGTAATAAAGCACTTTTGAAATGCATAAAAATTAATCTATTAATGAAGACAGGGTTTTGATGCAACTCTAAAAGAAACATTAAGATGAGATATATAATGTTATTCTTAAAAATTCATAGGTAAAAATATTTTTTTTTAATGTAAATGTGGAAATAATGCCTTTCAGCTTGGTGTAATGTATTGATATATTTTCTTCCAACACCATCCCTAAGAGTTCTCTGGGTTTATTGTAATTCTACTCAAGTCTCTTCAAAAGCAAAGCTATTTGATTAATATCCCAAAACTTCAAGAAAAATCTATTCATTTGATGAATGAGAAAACTGATTGTTTTAATAGACTTCACTGTCTGTTCAGAATACATCAAAGTCAATACAAAATATTTAAACATATAACTAGTAGAGACTTAATAAAACTTTGTGTTTACAAAATTTTCAAAGGATTTTGTACTGGATACTTTAAAAACTTACAAACCAAAATGTCACCTAAATTTCAGATTAAATATACTAGAAACAAATAGCACCCATGAATTGTATACTTCTAATGAGTTCAATATTGTTTATAGTAAATAGAAATAATTAAGTGCAGCTGGGGAAGACATATTTATAAACACTATTTAATTATCCTATGTTCACATTTCTAATGTGAATAAATATTGTAACTAGAAAATTGCATACTAGTAAATTAGTTAATCAGCTGACAAACAATCCTTCATAAGCAACTGAAAATTATTTTATTGAACTATAATAAAATTATTTTATACTCTTTCAACTGTTTTCAAAACCAAAGTAGATATGACAGTGAAAAAGTATTTGAGCAAAAGTAATTGCACATTAGCCGATAACATTAAAAATCAGTAAAAAACATTGCACAGACACACAAATATAATAGTTAATTAATAATAATCAACATTAAAAAATTAAGGGTGATAAAGCAAAACTGAACTTGAGAAATCATTAATGAACATATGTAGAAATAAAAATTCATAAATAAAGGATTTGGTAAGTGATAAAATTTAAAATAATTAATTTAGAACAGCTCAATCATTTAAACTAAGCTCATGATTTAATTTATTAACCAATTCCTTTATATAATCATAATATATTTAATTTTGATAATAGAAGCTTATAACTAAATAGAACAGACACAGAAACAAAAATTAACATTAATATATATCACTATTGAGAACAAAAGGAAAAAATTATTACATTAAAATGATACATAAATAAGGCAGTATGTTACATAGCACATAAAATGAGAAAACAAGTATAAAAAATAGATAAATTTCAGCATAGAATATCCATTTTTTTTTTATAATCCTAACTTTTCAATTCAAAAGAATTGTAGAGATCATTAAAACAACATATAGATCCAATTATGTCCCATATTTCATTAAACCATGAAAGGCAACTGTTTACTTCTTGTAACATTAAAACCACACAATGATTTAAAAAAAACTCACACATATCAAGAGATAATTAGAGTTGAAGGTGAGATCAGATCAGATACAAACGATCCACATGCATTTAAATGAACAAATTTCTAAAAACAAACAATTGAAACTAACTATCAAATAAATAACAGAAATCTGCAAATTGTGCTATTGCAGCATAAATGCAAAATTCTGTAGATGCAGTTAAAATCAAATACATATAGTCTATACAAATTTAGTTACATTTCCATATTTATTCTTTGCTCCTCTGAGTTCCAAAGATTGAAAATTCCCATATATGCATATGTTATAGTCATTCAAAACAAATATAAAAATGTATTCTGCCAAAGATGTAATGATTTTGTATGATAAAGTTGGAAATTACAAGTTAATATACAAAAGGCACTTCCCTGAAACATTTCTAATATGAACATATCTAATATAGCCCTTAGGTATTTTAAAAATAGTTGAAAATTTAAGCACTATTATTTTAACTGCTTAGAAATACACATTTACATTAATTGGAGAAAGAAATTCCCTACAAGTAATCACAAGTAGAATTTTAAAAAGTGGCATACAAGACTTAGACGAGGAAGTTTCATTGCTCTAAAACATTTAAAATCTTAAGATAGCATTAATTAAAACATTAAATAGCATACTAGAGAGCTTAGCTTAAAAATAGTATAAGAATTAATAAATACTAATATCAATCTTTTTGACTGTTACATGTAAATAAGAGAGAAATCATAGCCTCAATTCATTTATACACACACACTTGAACAAAAAAGTGATAAACATTAACAGTAAGACATATTTATATATCTCCTTCATTTCAGAGTTCCTGAATATTCAATTAAATAAAACTTCTATAAGGAGCCCTAAAAAATGAAATCTTCCCTGTATTTACAGTGACAAATATTATATGCTAATGAAATTTGAATAAATTATATAAAAGATCAAAAATAAAAAAAATGACTAATTACATGATAAAAGAATGAAGTGTATGCTTAAAAAATTGCTATATGGTGACTACACAAAAAAAACTTTCAAAGTACAATACAAACAAATTAGCTAGGTGAGATTCACATTGATATGTTATGAATAAATAAATATACATGAAAAAATCAATTCTTCAAAAGAATATCAATTTTGATTATTTATTAATATTGGATATGACCTTAGCCAAAATTTCAAACTAAACATAACTAAAACAATAAATTCACCCCAAAAGAATCTCAACTAATGCTACTAGTAGACCCATAAAGAAATTATGCCATGTATCAATAGGATTCTACAAGGGATAAGATATATAATGAAATTAAATTTTGCCATAAACTTAGTGCTCAGCACAAATTTACCAAGAAAATCAAATATTTATACTTAAACCAGCAAACAAAACCTTAGAAATTTTGTTTAAAACTAAAAAACTACTGCAAATATCACCCTAGACACACACACACATATATATATATATATATATATATATATATATATATATATATATATATATATATATATATATATATATATATATATATATATATATATATATATATATCATAATTATCAACACTATAGGAAATAAATTTTTATTCTCTTCCTTCACTTGAGTTATAAGACACTCAATGCTAGGTCATAACATACCTTCATGCCATTAAAATGGTAACAAGCACAATACATATTAATACATAAAAATATCCTATGAAACATTTCCTTAAAATATGATTCTGTATATGATTGTCAAAAATATCTATACAGATGAGAATGGTTAAAAGCACAATGTTATTATTTTGGAAAATAAAACTATGAATTTTTTTTATGATTTACAGTATAAATAAAGACATTTTAAGCCAAATGTTCAATTTGTTACATTAAAATAAAGAGATCAGACTAGCAAACATATTTTTTTTTGGTAGATATATCTTCTCAAACAAAATAAACACATAATAGAGAAAATAACACAAAAGAGAAAAATTAGAATCCAGAAAGGGGAAAAAGAAAATTTTAACTTAAGATAATGAATGACATTAAAACTAAATTATAATATACCTAACATATTGCTTGTCTTTCTAGTTTAGCATTGAAAATTTTCCTAAAAAGTCAAATTTGATCAAAAATATTCAAAATTTTATGTTTTGTACTGATGTAAATTAACATAATAGAAACAAAAGTAAAATCTATATATATAAAATGCGTAGGTATGCGGCACAAAAATCGGCGATATTTCTACAGTCCGAATGGCAACGGCTGGAACTACCAGATGTAAACATTAGCGGCCAATTGCGTGTGTGTAGCGGTTCGACGATAGCACGTAATTTGGTGCAATTTAATTGCTGTATTTTACACGTGAATAATTTTAATTTATTCATGAGATAATTTACCATCGTGAGATTGTACCATCGTTTTTTCTAAATGTATGTAAGAGGACAAACTTTTGACAAAATATGTTTAGACCTATCAAATCCAGTGTTTAGTCCAGGACAGTTGTATGCAGGTTTATCTAGAGTCCGTTCTTTTGATTCTGTCACTGTAGTATCTGCTATTTCTGAAATACTCAACTGTGTATATCAAGAGGTTTGAGGAATATCATACTCGTAGTAAAATATTAATAATAGCATTATAATATCTTAATAGTAAGTAAGAGTCAATTGTCTACACTTTTTTTAGTAGTAATTTTTTGCTTCCTTTTTAGTGAAAAAATTTGTCTCTAACAATTTTATTTGATGCAATGATAAAGTGTAGATATCTTAATTTAAAAAAATAGTACAGACAGAGAGGAATGTAATTTTTTAAATCTTTGTTGATGGATTTCTCAGTCTTATCTTTAATTCTGTTCTGAAGTAACGGAAATTCATATTTTTTTTAATCCCAATGTTTTAGAATCAGCCTTATAGAGAATTTTGCAATGATTATAAACTTTTTGGCTGAGATCGCACTACCACTTAACAATGTGTATTTATGATGACAGGTAATAGAAACATTCCTTACATATGTACGTTTCCTTCAGTTGAGTTGTTTTGCAAAAGAAAATATAAAACTAAAAGCGACCATGCTGGTCGCGCAGCAGCTAGTTATTAGAATATTAGGATGTAATCCTTCAATATTTTCTTAATATAAATAATTGTACAAGAAATTTAATTAATAAGTTCTTATAATACACACAAAAGAACTTAAATAGATTTCTGAAATAAAAAATAAAAAATAAATATAGATTATTTAAAATTGACAGTGAATTTATAATTACAACAAAAAAAATTAATACAAAATTCTGTTAACAGAACATATTTATAAAAAGTTTTTTGTCTCATTAAAAACTGCCCTTGTGTGTTTGGATAACATATAGACCCCCCTTACAGTCAAAAAGTAAAAAAATTTAAGACATTTTGTTACTTAAAATATTTGTAATGCACTATACTAGTTTAATCTACTGTAATAAAACTACAGATAAATTCATTTGGATGTTTCTGGTACTGTGAATTGCACCAGCAGTTATTTTAAAACATCATTACTAGCTAACAGCAGAAAAATAACAAATGAAACTAAATCTATCTTAAATATGAGGAATATTTAGTTCTGTAAATGTGAGGAAATTTAAGAGTGCAGGTTCTGTCTGATATTTACACAAATGCAGTAAAATTGATGCATGTACTTCAGATAAAAACTTGGAAAAATTATGTACTATGATGCTGATAGCAGCTCAGAATGCCTCTTTATAAAGTAATGAATTGTGAAGGTAACACTAATCATGAATATTAATATACATTAAAAATAAATGAAAATACATTAAAGAAACAGTATTCAGAAGATAATGTAACAATTTCTAAACAATAAATCTAAAACTTTGCTAAACACACTAAAAAGGTATAAATTAAGTTTTATCAAAAAATCACAATAATGTCATAATAAAATTTTAAAATTTTGAAGATCTGAGGAAGCCGGATGGAAGCAAGTAGACATAAAACAATTTCTCTTACATCATTGTACCTGAGCAAACGGGTTAACATTCCTGTCTTATGCAAACAGCTTTACAATTTTGTTGATACAAATCAATTGCACCAGTTTAATGTGGACATACTCATGAATATTAAAGGCATTATTATACCCCAAAAGCTTATGATTCTTAGGTATGACACTTGAAAATACTTCACAAACAGGTTTGTAAATATTATTGAAAAAGTGTAGCCCATATCATAAAACCTCAATTTTTTTTATGAATCCTTTTCAGCATATTCTGAGGCACACTTCTAATCCAGGATTTCTTCAGATGATGACAAGTTCAGAAATGCTAATGAGAGAGAATCAAGATTGATCAAAGAAAATTACATATATAGCTACATCCAATAGACATGCTTTCTTCACCCACCTCTTCTAAACTTTTTGAAAGGTTTAAGTGCATGCAAACTATAATTAACTAGGTAATAAGGCTTGCTGTTTGAGGCCATCAAGGTACTATTGCGACTGATATTACGTTTCCCAATAAAGACTAGAAAATGACTTTTAATTTTGACCTCTAAATTCATTTCATTAACATTCGCATTTTAGCATTGAAACATGAAAGAAGAGAGCAGGAAAAATGTGTACACATAATTTTTACTCTTTCACTGTAGCTTGGTATTTATTGCGCTGATTAGTATGTTTGCATATATACCTTATTTGTACTTTTAATTAATTTTCATGTGTGATAGCACCAATGACATTCATTTCAAATAAATTTTATAATGCAATAACCCAACCTGTTTTAATGATCTCTTTTATATTTTAATATATATTATTAACATTATTTATGGAAAATGATACATCACAATAATATCTCAAGTAAAATAATATTATAATAAGACAAAAAAGATATGTCATCACTGAAGAACAGACACAGTTGACAAAACTTATAAAACTATGAGAAATTTTTAAAAAATGAAACCTTATATTCAAATACTGTTGTAGAATATTTTAAAATTAACAATATAGTACATTGGGAAATATCAGTTTAGTCTACTAGCAAATAAATGCAATAAAATTTTAATAAAATATTTTTTTCTAATTTTACATGCATTCATGCATGCTGATATCAAATGAATGACACATGCCCTTATGAAATGAAATTCCTAAGCCAGTTACTTTTTAATCTAATAAAATTTAAATTAAGGAAAATAAATCACAAAAAATGAAACTTTTCAATAATAGAGCAGTTTTTAAGATTTATTTCTCTGTATTTAAAATGTTGTATTCATTTGTGAGTACTGAATTTCCAAACCCCACCTCTAAATAATTGACTTTTTACTCATTATGGAGAACAGAAACATTTTCACATCATTTGCAATTATTCTTTTTCTTTTAAGGAACACTTCTTTCAGAGAAGAGGTCATTCTATCAAGTCTGCATAAAAGCCCTCTCTCTCTACCTCATTGCCTGTCTATTCATGACCATGGGTCTTTTGCTTCACCTGATATTATCTGTAACGAATTATCTGAAACACTAAGAATTTAAAATGCCAACTGGAAATCAAGATACTTCAGTGAGTTTTTTGTCACATATTCTGAATAATACTAAGATCTGAGCCATTTTACTCTTTAAAAGCTAAGAATTGCTATTTAAAAGCTATTAAAAACTTTGAAGCTATTTAATACTAAGAATTGTGTATATTTACACTTATTTAAAAGTAAGCATACTTTTTTTTTTACACATTTTTTTTTACTTAAGTGATTGAATCTAAACCAAGAGAATAACATTCCTGTCTTATCCCGACAATTTCCCCTTCAGTTTGCAGTTTGAAAATTCATTGTATATACATTACAAATTAGTGGAGATACAACAAATACTAATCATTATAAATATAGCATTTTAAAATACATTCTACCTGTGTTTAGGATTAAAAAGACATAAGATCATTGAATGTAACTTTATGTCTATAAGGACAAAATAACCACAATATGGCAGACAAGATTATTAAAAAATATGTACTTTTTCAAACTCAGTGATTTGAAACCGTGAGATGCAGAGCGATATGTATAATTAGTGTTAAAAAAATTTGTACTATACATGTAACTTTGTCATAGATTGTTCACAATACCATAAAAAATAAGGATTAATTTATATATGAGTCATGTTTCTATTATTACTTTCTTTATTGTCTAATAATTCAAAATAAAATGCAGTTTTTTAAAATTTATATAATTTTACAAAAATAGTAAGATAAAAAATGGTCAATAACAACTAATGAAATTTTACTAAATTTGTTTTATTGGCCTTAACCAAAAATTTATAATGGTAAAAATGATATTTTTAGAGGGATCATACATTTACATAAATATATCTAAATTAGTATGATCTAAATTAAATAATTTTTTCATTAAATTATTATTTGGTTGAATTGGCAAGGGATTATAATGCAATAAGTTTAGCAAATATTTAAATTAAAATACATTTCATAAGATTCTTTTTCAAATTATATGAAAGTTTCTATGAACAAAGAGACAGAAATACAAATTAAACATACAAAGGAAATATTACAAAAATACATAACATCTTGAAAAAATTAACTTTATATACATTAATATGGCTCTCTTTCATCATAGCCCTATTTTTTTCTGTGTGTATCAGTGTTAGTATACATTTTAAAAATTATACATAGCAAGTTTAGCTTTTCTAATGGTAGTAGGTATGCCATGTTGGTGCATATAAAACTTGTTTGTTAGAAGTATATCAAGGAGATATTTGCAAGTAGAATGTAGTATAGTAATGTATGAAAAACAAACAAATGATCTATTTTATTAATGATACAAATTAGAATATAACTTACTTTTACATAATTAACAGTAAGTTTACCCAAAGGTAAAAATTAAATATACCATTAATGGGAAATAAACTATGTAATATATTAGAGAAATGCAGTTCAGCATGCTAAAAATGTAGGTCTTATTGTTACACTATAACTGAAAATTTGATCTCAGATTAACAGACTCATTTGTTAGTCGAGTACCTTCCCACAAAAATATTCATATAAAAGGAGTAGTCCAATAACAAAGTGCCCTACACATCTAGACAGAGTATTATATTGTCCAAAATTATTGATGGAAAGAGTTAATACTAAAATGGCTCAACATAACAACTGTCTGTGCCATATATCACTTCTTAGGCAAAACAGACAGCTACCATACGTAGGAGACATCTGAACTACCTTGACTTCTCAAAATTCAGACAAAAATTAACAGATTATTTAGAGTATTAGAGTTTTTCAAATGTATATACTGCTTTCTTTAGCAATTATCAGTTGGTAATTTAGTTCCTTTTCATTTCTTTAAAAATATTTTATAATAACTAAACTAGATTAATATATAAAAAAGAAAGGATTAGAATTCAGTAAGGAACATCTCATGCTCACAACATGGATATAGTCTGTCAAAGGGAAAGAATGTTGTGCATATTAAGGAAAATTACAAGACCTATCAAATACAGGCACAATAAAACAGGGGAAGATTCCCCAAGTTCAGGCTAGCCTCATTACACTGCCGTCTGGTGTGGTGCACAGGGTAGCCTCCTGCAGCAGTTTGTTCCCCACTGGCAGGAAATCTCCCCTAGAAGACCTGGATTACTATGCCGGGCCCTGCCTGGTGCATTGGAGCTTCAATACATTGGCCTGGCATAACATCTAGGAACTCAGTAAGAATTTTTTTGCCTAGCCTAGCCTAGCATTGGCTCTTGATGCTCCTAAACACACAAAACCCAGTCATAACATCACAGTTAAAATTCATGTTTGTGCAATCAGAACCCAAGGCTCTAAAGTGATTATCAGATAACAACAGATGAGATGAAGTAATTGGAATGAAATTGACTTTCATCATGCATTATTATCTTTGGGTGGCATTTATTCATACAACATGGGAACAGAGAAAAGAGATGAGAAATTTAAATTACAATTATAGAGCAAGCACACACTACTGTAATCAGAAATAATCACAGCAAAGAGTATGCACAATACAATGTAACAGTATTTAGTTAATTTCATTTTGAGAAAACGGAAGAAATAATATCAAACAATATAAATAACACTTCTAACATTTGTTTACTAATATAACTGGAATTCTCTTTACATTAAAAAAAAAAAAGGATAAGGCAGATCATTGACACACTTCATTCAATCACAAAAGTTATAATGTTATATTTATATTTACATATAAATTAGAATATAGTTATACTGATACTTACAATTATTAGAAGGAACAACTCTGTAAAAGATATCTTCTTCATCTTCAGTTTCAATTTCTTCTCCATGTAAAATTTTTAAGTAAGGTATCACAGTCATGTTTCTGTACAGATCACTTTCAGATCTCTGAGGTATAGGAACACAATCACATAAAATGGGTGGTCGTTTTTTTACCCATCTAAAATAAAAAAAGAGCTTTTGATTACTATAATGAAAAAGGTAATGAAAAATTAAGATAAGCAAATTTTGAGTAAAAATGGAAATACAGAGTTTATATACCACTACACTCTAACCTGCATACAAAAGTAAGGTATAAATCAGATAATTTATAGAGTAGGGCTGATGAAGCCACTTAATTGACAGTTCTCTGATTATATAACTTGGCAAATGTTCTCTGATTATATAACTTGGCTATAAATAAAGTATCTGAAATTGGCAATGTGTATATCAGCTGGAAAGAATTCTAAGAAATAACCATAGCATTTCATTCAATTCATCACAGATGACTTGCATAACAAAGGCCTTGAACTGAAAGGGAAAACTTTAGAAATAGAAATAATAGTTAAATATTGTAAAATAAAATTTTCATTAATTTAGTATTTTAACCTCTGAATTATGTTGCCACAAAATTCATACACTGAAAATATTTTATAAAACACGATGCCACTACATCAGAAAGGTTAGTTCTAAAATTCTAAAAGAACTTAAAGGTAGTAATATAATTAAATATGACAAGGGTATGATTACATAATTGGCAAATATTAGCTACTACTGTACAACAATGGTAAGGAAAGAATTCTTGCCCTTACATGTAGATTCAGATAGTAAATTATTCAGATAGTACCTAAAAAGTTTGTAAACAGTTAAATTGATAAGCAACTAGGCAGGAAGAATTTATTAGCAAAAATATGTTAATGTTCACCCAATTTCATTCCTAAAGTGGTTAGACCTCATCTGATAGCCACTGAGTCTTGAAGATAGGAGTGAATAAACACAAGTATAGCAAATAACTCTAGGAAAATTTAAGAGAAGAAAAAAAATTTATAAGAAACTATAATTAATATTTTAAATACATTTAGCCATACATTTTTATTACAATAGATTTATTCAAATACCAGCAAACAATATATCAATTTTTCTTGAATATTTTTTATGACAAAACTGATATCTAACTACCCTTAATTCATAAATTCATAATCGAATAAAGGTTAATTATGAAAAGAATAAAATTGCAAATCTTAAATATCAAAACAGGTACCATATGTTTCGTTGAAAATTTTAAGAGCACTTTAATTGAAAAAAGGGGGTACTTCATGAACTTGGAGTTCATGAAGTTTACCAAACAAATGTTTTAAAGTTTACAAATGCTTTGAGCAATGAAACAGATTTATAAAGTTTTTAATTCAAGATATGTTAAGGAAAAAAAATCTTTAGTGATATACCATCCTATCCTCACATATGTTACAGTGAAATTATCAGCATATAAAGCAATTTCTACTGTTTAAGATACAAAATGTAAATTAACGATATCAAAGGAATATATAATGAATAAATGTCAGCATACTTGGCATGTTTCAATGATTTAGCTAAATACCTATTACCAGAAATATTTTGACATGTTATAAATACTGCATTTTTTTCGTCCTTAGAAAGAAAATACCTGTTAATGCAAAAGTAATAAAATTGACATTCTTACCCATGGTCTTGAACTTCATGAAGGGCCATTCTCTCTAGTGGTTCTTTTTGTAACATACCTAAAATGTATATTGTTTGTACATTTAAAAAAATAAAGCTGCAAAATAAATACCACTTAAAAGTAAACTAAAATTAAAACACTATTGTATACTAAAAAGCAATTCTTAATTCTTTTGAAATTTAAAGCAACAACAAAAAAGGTCATTCCAAAATAGTCATGTTTGAAATTACAATAAAAAAAATACATTAATGTACTTTCCAAATCTTTTTACAGTATCAATTACTTATACTGAATATCTTAAAGTTTAATAACTGTAGACAGAATACGTAGAGCTAATATGAATATTTTTATAAAAAGGAACAAATATGAGAGAAATGTACTATAACTACATATAAGTTATTGAAATGAAAAAAGAAAACTTTTTGAAAACTATGAAAATGATTAGTGGATAAGCTAAATGATATGTAAGCATGGAAAAACATTGGTATGAAATTTTAAATTAACAATTACATTTCTTTAATATGCATGTTTTATACTCTACATCAGGGGTTCCCAAACTTATTTGACCCTCTGCCCCTTTTTAGAAAAAAAAAGGTTACTAAGCACCCCCCCCCCTTTCCCCCCTGGAAAATTTCCTTCTAAGTGTACAAGAGAGATGCAGTGATAAATTTGTTTGCATTCTTTTACTTACCTATATTTCAACCTATGTCCTTCAACACTTTAAAGGAATATATTGTGAATAAGACACCTTGAAGCTTGAAATTATAAAATTATTTACTGAAACCAACCACAGTAACATTTGCATTACACGCAGAAAATGACAATAATGAAATATAATACAAAAGTAAAAATTATAAATAACATAGAAGCATCCCAATGAGAAGGATGAATTTGGTACACTATTATAAATTTATTAAAGTTGTGTTGGTACTTTATTTTCTTCTGTACATTTTAGAACATTTATCATTGAAAGAAAAGTTTAGGAAATAATTTTATTTATAGTTTAACTTATGGACTATAGATTTCAATTTATTTAGATTAATTACCTTAAAGATAAAAATTAGATTGAGGCACATTGTGAAAACCTCAAATAATTAAGAATTTAATTTTACCCTTAATAGCCATGTTCTAAAGGTGTTTTGAGTGTCGTAAAAGAAACTGCAATTAACCCTAAAAGAAATGTTGAAAAAAATAAAAAAATCTCTAAAACTTACACTTCTTAAAAGGAATTAAAGACATGACTCAAGCTTAGGGGTAATAATTACAAATTTTATTTAAACATTAACTTCTAATAACTTTCGACATAATCACAAAATAAAAACTAGACAAACTTAACTGCCAAAGGGCACAATTCCATGATGACACATTATTCAAATAATTATAATCATATCAAAAACAAAATATAATAAAAGTAAATTAAAAAAAATTGGTGGCTGGTAAAAAAAAAGAAATCATAAAAAGTACTTAATTTAAATAATAAAAAAAGGAAAATCAACTAAAAATCATATTACCCATTTACGACTGCAATCTACTAAAAAAAATAAGAAGGGAAATTAGAAGGAAGGGCAATATAGGAAAGTCTAAAGATTGGGAGGTAGGGCATGCCCGTAAGAAAGGAATTTTATCTTTTTCTCCAGATCTTCATGGTCCCTGTCTGTCTGAAATGGCTCTCCAGCATCTTTCTCTGAGGCTGCGTCACTGGTCAACTGGGAGGACAACCGCTGTCTTCAGTGCCATCTGTCAGAATCATTTTAAAACTTCACTCTTGTTCGGAGTTTGGGAGCCACCTTACTTCTACAACCTTGCATGTAAAAAAAATAGCTCTTCATACCTCAGCCTCCTATTGGCCTTGGGGAGTTTTGCCAAGCCCCTCGATGTATGCTTCTGCGACAATGTTGTAAACAACATGCTCCCCTTTTCTCGGAAATTTCTTGGTGGTCTTTTTAAACATGGTGGTCTGGGATTCTGTGAAACATTAAAATTCCGATGTCATTCTATCTTTTTCTTAATCATTCGGTTCTTAGAGGTTCAAAGCAAAATGGTACAGCTAGACATATTGTGTTACCGTGAGAGAGAATATAGAAGGTTGGTAAAGAAAGGAGGAGAAACTTTGAAGTATTTAATTTTATATTACTTTAAACAAAGGTTCACCAGCCAATTAAAAAAAGGTTTTACCAGCCACTTATATTGCAATAACAATCAGATTTTATATTTTCACACCACACTTATACATACACTTATACATAATACCAGTCAATGAATGCATGGAATATACGAGAATTTCTGACTTCAGGACTTTGTTAGGAGAAGTTAGTAGGTAAACATACTAAAAGTCCCCGCCCCTGGGGGTGAGCTAAAGGGGGGAGGGGGTGGAAAGGTCCCATTTTTTGGTTTTTCACTTATATCTTGGAAACAGTGCACTGTAGAAAAAAATGTTAACTATAAATAGGAAAGCTAATTAAATTTCCTATAAAATTGTCAATATACATATATGTTGAATTTCCAACAGTTTTCGAGATATATGTCATTGAAAATCGATAATTTTCGAAAAAATCATTTTTACCTCACTCTTTTTGTCAAACATTTGCTTCTAGTGCCTCCCACGATCGTTTCTCAGAAAAATTGTCAAAAACGAAGCCGTAGAGCATTAAATTTCCTTCAATTTGATATGCACTTTTGCCACTTTATCTTCAACCAATCAAAAGTTATAGTATTTCTAACATGTATGCTCAATTTCGATGCGGAGGAAGAGTTGAGAGATCAGGCTTCCTGTTTGCAGCTCCTTTGATAAATGATTTGTAGCGGAACTTGTTGAGGGATTTTTTTGTGATACCATGTTGTTGTGATACCATGAGAGAGTTCTCATGATCCCAGCTGTCTCAGTGGAGTCAGGGGAAGAAGAACTGCTGGTAAATACCTCAGCTGCAAGTTGTATGATTTTGGTCTTCTGGTACATTTTGACAAAACCCACTTTACTCTTGCGATACGCTGCGGATATTGTGTCACAGCCTGTGAATGCATGTAAGAATAACAAATGGGCATTGTCCTTCATTTTCAACTCCTGCTGCAGCTGTTATGAGGAATATACACTCGTCTTGACCTTTCCACTTCCAGGTTTTACCAGCAGAATGTCACAATCAGTTGGGGTTTTGGCTACCAAGAGAACAGCGAAGTCGACGTCCACTCCAATAACAGCAACCAAGGAATTTTGCTATTTCTTGACAGCTGTCTTCACAATATCAACGTCAGCATCACCTGAAACTTGGAGTGTATTTATCCCATTTTTCTGCAGCTGCATCATTAGCATGTTTATCAGCTGACTCTTATTATGAAAGTTGGAAAGAAAATCCTCTGGTCTGACTTTAATTTCACTTTCCAAATTGACATTGATGTTCACACATCTCCCGAGTCGATATCGTCGACTCTGTTCAGCTTCTTTTGTGCTCTCTGATGTGTCAGTGTAGCCATTAAAAACCACTGTACAACCTCTCCTATGATAATGGATCTTCAGAAATCTAACATAACCATCACAAATGGTTGATACAGTGGTCTCTTTTTGCCAAACAACTTTGTGGACTAGGAATCCCCCATCAACAAATTCAAAGGTAGTTAAATCAACATCCTTATCAATTTGCTTAAACAGTGTGTATAGTGCTGACTTTCTGCACTTCCTCATTCCACTTTCGTTGAAGAATGCCAGGGGGTAGGGAGCCAGTTCATATTGCATATAATTCTTCAAATCGAGGAGCCTAGTAACTTGATTGTTGTTAAATAATTATTTTCATTAATTGTTTTTAAATAATAATTTTGATTCATTGAATTTCAAGAATGGTATTTTTAAAATTAATTTAAATGTATTAATTTTATATTTAAATGTTGTAAAAACGAAATAGTGAAAATAATTGTCAAGAAAATAACTGGAAATAAAAGGGTGGAAGGGTCTGGAACGGGCAGCTTCAGCCTTCAAAGAAGATAAGAACTTAATAGAAGATGGGTGGAACATTCTAGCCTGTTGGCATTTACCTTATTTACATTGCTAAAGTGTTGTTATTCATCATGATAGCAAGTTACAGCAGTTAAAACGCACACAACAGGCTCTCAACATACTCATTTCTAAAGGAACATTAAAATTGAGTGTACATGTTAGAAATTCTATAACTTTTGATTGGTTAAAGATAAAGTGCAAAAATGTATATCAAATTGAAGGAAATTTAATGTTCTACAACTTTGTCTTGGACAATTTATCTGAGAAATGATCGTGGGAGGCACTAGAAGCAAATGTTTGACAAAAAGAGAGAGGTAAAAATGATTTTTTCGAAAATTATCGATCTTCAAAGGCGTATATCTTGAAAATCGTTGGGCATTTGACATATATGTATATTAACAATTTTATAGAAAATTTAATTAGCTTTCATTTTTACATTAAAAATTTTTTCTACCGTGCACTGTTTCCGAGATATAAGTGAAAAACCAAAAAATGGGACCTTTCCACCCCTTCTCCCCTTTAGCTCACCCCCCAGGGGCGGGGAGTTATAGTATGTTTACCTACTAACTACTCCTAACAAAGTCCTGAAGTAAAAAATTCTCGCATATTCCATGCATTCTACACCCCTCTTTTGAGTACTCTTTGACTGGACTATAAAACATATTATGTTGGAAATGGACTTTAAATATCAGCACCACATATTGCAAATTCGGACTTTAAATGTCTGCACAAATGGACTTTAAATATCAGCACAACAGTTGGGCTCTATTTTTGCTAGCAGCATTTTTAAATCATTGCTATTAGGTATTTGTAATTGGTTTCTGTTTTTAGTAAGATTTGCTGCTACACTGAACCCATAGTCCACTAAATAGGATGAAGGAAATGCAATTAAAGCTTTTTTACTATAGCCTTTAATCCAGGATAACGTATCAGTTTTTTTTTTTTTTTTTTTTTTTGTGTAGCCAGAACTGTTGGTATCCGAGTTTTAATTTAAATTTACTGCCCCCTGGATCATTTCAGCACCCCACAGGGCATTGCCCTTTTTGGGAAATCCTGCTCTACATGATGGAGTTCAAATGCTCAAACAAATAATTTTGTGATCTAACAATAATTGGGTCACTTTATGGTTTATTGGACGAATCCTAGATCTTAAAGAAATATTAATATAAAGAACTTGAGATGAGCATTTTCTTTCCAGCTCTGTTCACTACCTCATCAAGGTGAGGGGCCACTAGACAGACTGGGTGAAATACGTCAAGAATTTTTATCCTGGTAGGGTCACTCTAGGTGTGAAGACCAATCCCTTTCTTCCAGCTAAATGCTGTCAGGCGCATCACTTATAAGTCAAGCACATCACTTATAATTAAAACTGGCTGAACAATTCTAAAATCAGAAATTTGAACTGATACAAAAACAAATTTACGTCTAGATCTGTAGTGATTCATCATTTCAGACAATAGAGATAAAGAAATTAAAGAGCCAAGATCTCAGTTTTCATACATTTCATGAAGTTTAAGGATAAAGGTATGTTGGTTATATTATTTTCAACAAAAAGAAAACAAATTGAACCGAATGCAAAAAATTTATGAAATATGATCAGCTACAATGACTAAGGAATTGCTTAAATTTTTTAGAGGGTGGGGGGTGGAGGGAAAAATGGAAGAATTTTACTCATTAAAAAATTTTGGGCTTGCTTACAAATATTGTTTTAAGGCAGTCATAATTTAAAGAACATTGCACTGACTCCTAAATACACTTCAATATACACGTACATACTCTTATTGTGTTTTAACAATATTTTTGGCCTGATGCATTATTTATACAGGCTGTCCGGGCTAAAGGTATCCACAAGTCATGACTTATTTTTACGAAACTACCCATCAGAATTTAAAATTTTTTATTGAAATAGTAAGAAAATCTTACCAAGTTTTAATATCAATCATAGATTTCTATCATAGTATCATAGATTTCAATGTGTACACCTTTTGTAGCACGACTTACGTCTAAATGGTAATCCAGTTCTCTCCAAGTGTTTTGTAGCAAATCAGGTGTTATTAGACTTGTTTGCTTGGGGATTCATTAAATATCTTGTGTATAAACAAAAAATTGAAACTGTGGATGAGTTGAAGAAGCATATCATTGAAGCAATTTGTGTATTAACTCCTGATATGCTATGAAACACTTGAAGAGAACTGGATTACCATTTAGACATTTGTTGTGCTACAAAAGGTGCACACATCGAAATCCATGATACTATGATCAAAGTCTATGACTGATATTAAAACTTGGTCAAAAGTTCTTTCTATTTAAATTTAAATATTTTTTAATTGCAATGGGTAGTTCTGCAAAAAAAAAAAGTCATGACTTTTGGATACCTTTATCCCGGACACCCTGTACTTCTGAAGCATATGTATAGGTACAAAATGAAGAGAAAACAATTTATACCTTGTAACAGATCTTGCAAAGATGGTTCTAATTCTTCAGGAATACTAACATCACCCTTGCCAATATTTTCATATAATTTATAAATACTCTCACCTTCAAATGGATACTTTCCAGTAGTAATATTAAACCTAAATAAGATAAGTAGAAAATTTCAACTTACATAATTGAATTTATAAACTAATTACATCATGGAAAAAAATACATGAACTTTCACTGAATAAATGAATTTTGTATCTTATAAGAGAAAAGAAATTTCAATTTGTTTGGATGATGCACACATATATTTTTTAAATGTACCTGTTTATAATATTGCTACTCTTTCTTATGTAAGTCTGTTTAACTAACTTGTTAGTATACAACAATCATACATAGATTTGACTTGGCAGTTTCATTCTTTGATAAAACATCTCTTTTACTTGTATGGTACAAATATAAGCAGGCTAAAAAAAAAATCAGATCTTTGACAGATTTTCATAGTCTAACACCATTATGTACGATAAAATAAAAATGGCCTTCGAAGTTCTAAATATTACGGGCAGTTTGCATTTATCAATTAATAAATAAATACATACCAGGTAAATTTTAATGATTTAAACAGAAATAAGAAAAATCAAAGTCTTGAAATGGTCTTTTAAATTGAAATCATTTAACAATTTTCTTTTTTTTCTAGAAAGCACACATTATTTGAGTTCACTGTTCAACCCTTTCTAAATGAACAGATTTAGCTTTCCTTCTCAAACACACAATTCCAAGGTAACTATTAGATTCCTCCCCTACAAAACTTTGAAATTTTCATTTCTTGCTTATCTTGCAAATTCATCACCAGACTTTGTGCTGGAGAGTATGTTTGAGCTACATGCTTTCTTCTATTTTTAGCCATGATAATTTAAACAAACATATCCTGGATGTAAAATCATATGCTCCTAGATTATGTTGACATGTATACAGTAATGTTAAATATGCAATTTTTAAAATTCCAAGAGTAATTATATATCAGTGAACTTTCTCCTCTGATTATTTAACTCAGAATCACATACTTAAAATGCTTGTGCTCTGTCTAGACATGGGAATTTTTATGTGTATGGTCTCCTCTCACATAGAGAATTCGAACTTAAAGCCTCACTGGCAGTTTGTGCATGCCTTGATCTTTAACATCATACAGCAGGGCTCTCTTAAACTGAAAGAGTTCAAAGAGATATAGATATAGAATGTACTATTCTATTAAATTTCTATTTTTCATTTGAAATTTCAAAAATACACAAAAATATAATAAATAAGAATCCTTTCCTGACTTCCTTTTTATTTACTGAACTGAAATGTCATCAAAAAGTATATATTTTTAAAAAAACCACACCTCTATAGCAGTTGCAGTTTTTAAGATAACTGTTAAGTCTTACTAATCATCTGTTTTTCTGATGACTGATAATGCAACTCTCAAAACATCTTCATATTCTCATCAGATTAATACTAATACTGCTGATGTTGAAAATTACACATTTACTGATGTCTAGTTAGGTGCATATAGTTTTATACAGATACATGCATCCCAAATTTTTCAAAAATCCCATATAGGGACTGCTCATTTTCCCATGCTTTCATCAAACTTTTATAATTCAAACAAGTCTATTCATGATCCAAGAACATCTATCTTACTATACAACATAAGCAGTACTAATAAATTAATATTTCATTGTTATGAAGATAAAAATAGAATAACAGTTTCAATGATATTCCTATTATGTTGTGTATACCAGTTTATACACAGTCAGTTAAAAGTTTCAAATGGAATATTTTCATTTCCATATATAGTCATGTACTTTCACACAGAGATAATTAAGTATGGCTATCGATACTAAGTCTCAGTAACCTTCTCTTAATGTACTCATATTTCCTTAGTAAACATATCACTTTTGAGAACTTTAAATTTCTTTTATGCATAAAATGAAAAATAATGCTAGTCATAATAGTATATTGTGAGAATGTAGATATACAAATTTCCCATAAGGGAATCTTTATCATTTCAGAATGAGCAAAAGTACTTACAAAGTAACCCCAGAAGACCATATATCAACTTTAAACCCTGAAAATGTTTCAACACCATTGGCTATTTCAGGAGGCTGAAATGCTGGTGACCCTTGACTTGTATGACAGGTATCAGACACTGAATAGCAATCTAAGGCCTGTAAAAAAATGTCAGTGCTTAGTAACAATTCAGGTTGTTTTCAGAATTTTTCTTTAGATCAAAATTACAATTAATATTATTACAAATAACTGAATTCCTACTCAATAAAGAAAAGTGATTATGAGACTTTTCCTGGTTATTCAGAAATTTTTCAGATGTACATGACACCATTACATCATATCACCATTTTGATATACAGTTAATATATACGTGCATGTCATATTACAACTGTCTACAAGTGTCAGTTAAAAGTGCTACATTAATTACATAAAATAATTTAGAGATTAAAAATATTTTTTAACAATATGCTGTAATTATTTTTCATCACTCCAAACAAGTACATTTGTAAGAATTTCTGTCATTTACAATAATACAATAATAATTGTGGTAATTATAAGTTATGGTACTATGTTTTGATTACCAAATCATGAATCAGTTTGGCTCTTTTAAGCTATAGCCATTTCATACGATTTACAGCTTTTCATTAATTAGCTTTTTCTTTCTTCCTTCTGTTGAAATATTGGTAGTCCTCTTAAAAGTTATTTGTAATCCTGTACAGGTTTCATGACAAAGATGATATAGGTGTCAAATAAAGTGAAGATTTCATTCAAATTCTTCATATTATTTGACACTTATATCATCGCAGACAGTTCACAATACAACTGTAAGTCTTTCTTGGAGATTTTCTACATGAATTACTTAAATCATACAAAACCCACAATTGAATGCATTATTTTCATGGAATAAAATCAAAATGAGCTTAATTGCATGCAAGATATCTGTAAAATGATCCCTATCTAAATGCCTAATGTAAAATTCATCGATTATTTTTATATGTAAAACTAGAAAAGCTGCCTTTTCATTCACTTTTTTCACATAAACATGATGAGTTAAATTGAACTTTGATCTGTCAAGCTGTGATGGATTTAACATGATGTTCACAAGTTTTCCATTTTGTAACTTATGTCATACAAAATTTACAAAATACATTATACCATTTTTTCTTTAAAATGCTGTTAAGTAAACTTAAGCAAACATTTCAATTGCTTAAAAAGCCATTTAATTATGATCCAATGCAAAGACATATTAATTCTGCCTTTGTAAAGAAATATTTACTTTATAAGAAATTTTTCAAAGAAACTAATTAAATAAAATATATCAACTGAACATGATAAAGAGATATTTTGGTTGGTTGGCAGCTTTAGTGTTTTTATAGTACAAAATCGGATTGGGATTTGCAGTACTAATAACAGCACAGGAAATTTAACAAAATAATAGCTCCATAAACCAGTTTGTAAAGTAGTAAAGTAATAAAAGTGAAAACCTTATTTAAAATCTGTTATTTCATGTTGTTATTCTTATTGATAAACACACATATACACACACAAAAAGCAATACTCATGCTATAAAACAAGAGACTAAAACAAGTAGCCAAAATTATATTTCAAGGTCAAAACAAATAGTACCAAAAAATTAAATCTTCAATGAGAATTCTTCCTGATCAAAACTATCAAAAGTATTCTTAATATTTTTTATATACAAATGACTAAATCATGAAGACAACATAAAAATCAAGGTTGCCATCAAATAGAAATTTCAGATTTGTCTGTAAATTTAAGGAAATAAAGGTAACTGTAGTTTTCCCAAACCAGATCAGATGAATAGAAACTTATTCTATCTTCTATAGATTTTCCACATTTCAGAAAATGAGACTTGTCATTAGAAGTTTTTTCCTCCCTTTCCTAGACCTAAAGGATGTTAGATGACTTGAGGTAAAACTTGACACTGAGAGAGGGGGTGATGTGAAATTTAAAAAGTTTTCAGCAGAAAGTGACTGAATAGTAAGTTGTTGAATCATCAATAATTTCAAAGAAAATTTATTTCCAATAGTCTGTATTGATATCTTAAGGTTTTTGACTGAAACTTCTTGGTAGATTTGGTTTTCGCATGCTTCTGATAATGTTGAGAATAAGACTGTCTCTATGAATCTGATGTGAAATTTTCATTCGGTCTGTGTGTTTCAGATTGGGAGCTTACAGATTTCACTTCCTTAGCTGCAGATTAAAAAAAAGAAGGGTTGATTAAGTAACTGCATTTAGGAGTACAATGATCTACAAGTCAATGGACTTGAGGATGATACTCTTTGTTCAATTCTAACTGCCTGAATCTCTTTATTAGCAATCCACTCAAGGCAGATGCTACAAAATACAGTACAGTCTCTTTGCAACTATATCCTTCTAAGATGCTGTACATACATGACTGTCCTGGCCTACATTTGCATATCAAGTAATGGACTATGACAGGCTGCTTAAATATATGTCAAGTGTTTCTATCAAAAACTATGTAATAGATTTTTTTTATAATAATAATAAAAAAACACCTGAACAGGGGGCCTGACAAACCGGAGACAAAACTAGATAATTGTTCAAAGTTTTCATCTCAACATATGGGTATTCAACACACACTACTAACACCTTGATTACTCTTTTCAGCTGCAGTTTTATCTTTGTAGTGTTGAACAATTCCTGCTCAGAAGTTAGATCATGAGAAAAATTCAATATTCTTAGCTGAAACCATTATAAGTGTGCCACCTGACAAGGATATTTTGAGCAACTCCCAGATTTAGAGCTATTAACTATTATTGTATGGTTGAGGGATGAAACAAAGGATTTCTGAATAAAAAATAGTTGTTTTATCAAACCAGTTTTGAGCAGGAAGTTCTTTCCACCAGTAATGACAATGTGAACATGAGAAAAATTCAATGGTTAGCAACCTATAAAACATTAGTTTTGTATGATTCAGATGGCAGAGTTGTTTCTAAAGTATTCTGATATATAAATTCTTAGGATCTGTTGAATCAAACCATACAAATATTTACAATAAATAGGATCAGCAGATTAAAAAAGTTTTAACTCTGTACACCAAGGTTTTTTTTTTTTTTTTTAATACCTAAGAGTACAAAAGAGAAGCAGCATCCAAAATATTTGGTTCACTTTATATTTCATGCAAAAAAGGGGGATTCTACGATTTTGTACAGAAGATCAATATTGTTGCATTTTTAGAAAGACATTGTTCCCATATAGATAATAGAATCAATGAAATTCCAGAATTCCTTTTGTTTCCCATCTTTCCCCATTTGCTTAATAGAGTATTTTGGTTATTACCTTTGAATTCAGTATTTCTTTACAAAACTGTTTATTTTCTTTATGATTTCATCAATCATCTGGCATGTGAAAAATAATTTGAATAAATGTAACACTTCTACAACACTTGAAGGGACTTAGACATTCCTAGTCCTAGAACATTCGTCCTAGGGAACTTCAAAGGGTCCTAGAACATTCGTGATTAATGTAAAAATCTAATCATCTTGGGGAAACATCCTTCCTCTCTGTAATACCTTGCCAATTATTATCATCTTCAACTATTCCTTCAGAAGTATTACAAGTCATCAGTATCACTCTCAAGAACACATTTTCTAGGGGATTTTTTTTCTCAGCACTATATGTCCTTATCATCACTGCTATCAGTATCGGTACACCAAATCTATTTCCAGCTAAATTGTCTCCAAATAACAATCCAAAATCGATTTCAATTTCACTTATCCCAATACTTTCCAAAGAATCTCTGTCTGCCCTGTTCTCATATGGGTACATGAATGTAAAACAAAATCCAGTAAAGGCACTATATTTTATTGACAAAAACCTAAATGTAATGCCAGTCAGCAATTAGTGACTAACTAATATTTAACATCTCATAATCAACAGACCAATAGAAGAACATACAGAGTTAGTATTCTGATGGTCAATGCTGCAACAGAGGTACCTAGAGAGTACAAAGGGTGAAGCGAAGCAAAACAAAAATTGAAATTTTGGTGTATAATTAATTTGACAATAAACGCTTCAAGAATGGTTACATATAACTCAGATATGTGAACTCATATAAATCACAAGTACTGATAGCACAATGGTACTTGTGCCATCAGTACCGTAATGGTGCTTGTATATTAGTTTTTTAACCCTTAGACCATTGAGTTTTCGCCCTCCGGTTTTTCCGTTCAGCATTGGGTTTGTTACCTGAAAAAACTTTTTTTGGGGGGTGGGGGTGTGGGGCAGAATATGAAATCGGCTTCTTAAGCAACTAATATATCCTCTACCAAGCTTCAAACACAGAAATTTTGTCAAAAACATGCTGTTTCCTGTTGCTGATATAAAGCTTGTCTTGCCAGGGCCGTAAAATTTAGGTACATAACCTTAAATTAAAATTGAAGTTTGATCATTCTCCAGTCAGTTGTTAAAGTTTTGTGAACTCATATAAATCACAAGTACTGATAGCACAATGGTACTTGTGCTATCAGTACCGTAATGGTACTTGTATATTAGTGTTTTAACCCTTAGACCATTGAGTTTTTGCCCTCCGGTTTTTCCCTCAGTGTTGGGTTTTTTGGAAGCGCATTTAGAAAGAGCGTTCGAAAACGTGAGTTCAATGCAGTTAAGTTATTTAAATCAAAATAAATAGCACAAAATAAGTGAAACATAACATTTGTAAGAATACATATATATATTTATATAATGTACAGATTTTTTTGTTCATAAATTTCTTATAGTAAGATATATTTTAAAGTAAGTTCATTTGCATAAACCCACTTCACAGTCTTTACACCATATAGTCTATTCATCACTTAGTCAACTAGTCAACTAGTGAACATGACAGACTATTTATCCAGCTACTAATAGACTATTATGGAAGACTTCTAAAGACTTTTTGCACTTTTTACTTTTTAGATTCTTAACATGGCAAACACCTTGTCTATATTAGGGTATTACATGCTTATTTCACGATATATAAATGTAAATACAATGGAAATGTTAAGAATAATGAAAAATGAAAAAACTTACCTCAGCTACACCCAGATCAGAAATTTTAAGAGTTCCACAGTTGGCAAGTAATAAATTACCGGGTTTAATATCTTTATGAACAATTCCATTGCTATGTAAATATTCTAATCCTTCTAATAGTTGACAGAAGTACCTATTAAAAACAGAAGAAAACATATTAATGTAATACCATAAAAGAAGAATAGGGAGCATGAAATAACCATTTTTTTTTCTCCTGATCAAATGTAATGAGTAGATCGAGAAAATCTTTTTAGATCTGCATAAAAATCAATAAAAAGAGCCAAATTGCAAAAACAATAGTCTCCCTTTTTCAATTCTGATTTACTAAATTTTTTTACAGAAGTATGATATAATTAATATTCAACATGCTTTATAAAGTTTAATTTATAAACTATATTACCTATATATAACACTATGACAGCTGTTTGCTAGAATAATTTAATAAAACATGAAATCTCATTCATGAGAGCCATTCAAAGCTGTTTCATGATAAAATACAGAAGGTCGTTTGCAATTTATGGAAACAATTTTGTAATTTATTTTTGGCATTTGCATTTTGAGATAAAAATTTGGCAACTTCAGAAAAATTGTCTGCTATTGTTTTGCTTTGATTGGAATGTAAAATAAAAGATATATTTTGAAAATGGCTCCTAAAATTGATAGATGGCTCGAAGGTTACATAACTGCACTTTCCGGGGAGAAATATTCGTATCAACAAATTATAAAGCGGTGTAAAAATTGCAGTTATGGCATTTCAAAAATAGGTATTTATAATATATTAAATTTGAAAGGGAAAAATGTCTAACTGAAAGTAAAAATGAAAACATGACCACTAAACCTCATCCTAAGACTGTTTGAACGCAGGTAAATATCAAGAAAGTGAAGTCTTTGATCTTAAAAGAAACTACGCCGACTCAAAGATCCGACCCAGAGAAACTAGGAATGTCTTTTGGCACTGTAAATAAAATCATTCATAAAGATTTGAAGTTAAAAAAGATGTTTAAACCTAAAGTTCATCTGCTTTTGCTAAAGAATATTGCTGAAAGGACAACAAATTGTAGAAAATTATATGAAAAACACCTAGCTGCAGAAAAATGAAAATTTGTGGTAACACTCGATGAGGCATGGGTGTATTTAAGTAACTGTAATAAAAAAGATCAATTTTCTATTGCTCAACTGATGGGAATGACCATACGAAATGGCTATGTCAGTGTACAGAAAAGTTCTCAAAGGAGTTCATGATAGTAGCAGGATTTTGTTACAACAGCAAATTAAAAATAAAAAAAAGTCTCAAGTAAAGCCAAAATTAATTCACTCTACTATCAGCAGAATATTTTAGAACCAATTTTTGAAGAAGAATTGCCAGCCTTATATGGAAAGGACAATGATAAAGTTCAGCTTCATATGGACAAAACCTCTAGTCACATGTCTAAATCAACTGTCGCTTATTTAGTATAGAAAGAATCAGAAACAGGAATAAAATGTATCCTTTTTAATGAAATACCTGTAAAATTACCTGACTCTTCTCCAATGGACTTTTGCGATTTCAGTTTTTTAATACGAGCCTTAGGGAAAAGGCATCTAAGAACACTGAATGGACTTTGGAAAACGGTCTAAGAGGAATGAGGTAAAACTGACATAACAGTACTAAGCAAAAATTTAATTTCATGGAAAATTCGAGCTAGAGCTATTGTCAAGAACCATGGCTATCAGTAGAAGCAAATCACCGCATAAAATACGGCATTTATACATAAAACTTAACTATCAAAATCATTTTCATAAAGTGTGAACGACCTTCTGTACAAATATCAGATGTAAATTAAATCAGCTCCTGTGGCACCATATAACAATATTAGCTGAAGAATTATATTTATAAGTGTCATTAGTCAACATATAAAGAGGTGTATTTTCAAAATGAATAATCAATTTAATTTGCAAATAACACAGACTTCACAAAAGAAAACTATCACTTACTCTTTAACAGAGAAATGTAGAAGGTTAAAAGAAATATTTCTTATTAATAAATATAACACCTTAAGGTTCAGAAATTACAAAGGTATCCTATTTATAAGCATACAAAAATTGAAGAACAAAAGGACTTGGGAATATATTTTAAACTTGAAATGCAGAAATTAAATTCTAGAATAACAAGAAAGGCAACAGAGATAAAACAGCACATAATTAACAGAGATAAAACAGCACATAATTACAACAATTACAGTGTTTTAAAATTCATACCATTGATAATCATAATTCAAAATTACTTTTACAAGCTGTAAGCTGTTTCATAACTTCACTGAATTTAATTAATTTGCATTGACAAGTATCATCATAGCAAATGACTAGAGTAAACCAGTGTTTTAACGTAGGATTACGTTCCTCCATAACGGTCCACGGTAAAGTAAAATTTATGACACTAAAACTGCTGTCGCAAGTTATGAATCAAGAGTGGCAGAGTAGACATATGTAACTTATTTGTCTTACCATTGACCTATTCTGCATTCGGTTATCACTCATCCTTCTCTTTGTATGTAGGAATTTTAATGTGAAAAAAAAAAAAGAAAAAGAAAGAGGTAAGCAATGATAAGTAATCCTATGTTAATAACCTGTGGTAGTTTTGTTAGAAGAGACTACCTGAATTTTTTTTTTATAAAGATGGGAGAGGGATAATATTATATACGTGTTCTCATTCTGAAACAATACAAAATAAAAAAAAGACTGACACATGCACCCACATACACACGAAAAAAATATTTCCTGCATTTTCCCCAAGGCAAATCAATGACAGAAATAAATTAAAAATTCTCATATTTCACCTCGAAATTAAGAACTTTTAAGGAATTAAAAACATTTAAGGGACCTTAGAAAACAGAATATGAAAATACTACATGCTTATGGACTTAAAAAGTCCATAAAAGACTGTGAACAAAACCTGCATTAAAGAAAATTTTATTTTACGTGAATTGAAATATATTTTATGTCTTTAAAATTAATATTATATCAGAATAACCTAAAAATCATTATCAAAAATAACTAATACACTTAACAGGAATGCATGCCACTGAAATTTTCTTTCATTTTATTTGAATATAGTTACTATGAGTTACTGTTATAAATTATACAGGGCCATATCAGTTTTTTTTTTAAGAAAAGGATAGATAACCCAGGAAAAACTTATTACAATATTTCATTTTTAAGTAACTACATCATATTTGATTACATAAGAATTTAAAATTGCATGACATAAGTAGGGGAGACCTGTGTACCTAGGGCCACCCCACTTTATTTGAATAATATTTAGTTCTAGGTTTTATTACTCAGTTGGGTGAGTGGCAACAGTAATTGCTATTTTAGCAGCCAATTAAAAATCTTGGAGGAGAAATCTGTGACAAGTTATAAGTGAAAAACGTTTTTGCATGGTCTGAAGTAAAATTTTGCAGCTCATCACATTTATTGTTTTACAAAGGTAAGTCATATACTTTTCTTTGAATTCTAGTACATAATTTTGTTTATAACATTAAGTACTAAATGAGGTATTAAATAAGTCCCCTCTCCATGTGGGTTTTTTAGTAGAAGACATTTTGTATGAAATTACCTAGTCTTGTACCTAGGGCCACATAGTTGCCTTGTACCTAGGTTCATGACCCTAGGTACAACTGTAATCATATTCTGTATGCTGTTGTTTTATTGAAAAAGTTTTCATAATTAATGGAGGAAAAATCTGAACAATTTTGATTTAGTTAAGTTTTTTTGCATTGTATGTTATTTAAATAGATGGGGTACTATATATTTTGCTCTGGAACTCTCAATGTGCTTGACTTACAAAAAATATGTTTGCTACTATTATTATTATTCAGGATTATTAATTTGTTTACATAAACATGAGAATCTATTTAAAAAAATATATTTATAAAAGCAAAAGTATAATTCTAAATAAGGTTTATACGATATTTTAATTAAATTTTCAACCTTTATCATATTTTCATACCACAAATTCCTAATTTACCAGTAGGGTAATTACAAATTTATAATTATTTCTTTAGATGCCTAGAAATCCTGATGAAATAAAGCGATCAAAGCTTAATGCATATAATGTAACTGCAGCTGCAGAAGCAGTTTTGGTTGATGAAGTTCCAGTTCGGACTGCAGTACGACAGTTTGGAGTAAGCAGAACAACGCTGCAAAGACATATTGACTTTTGTAGGAAGACTAATGCTTAAAATACAAAATTAAATTGTGCATATTCTAACCGATGTGCTGTATGGATGTTATTTTCTAACGATGATGCGAGTGTCCTTGTTCATTACCATGTCATTGCATGCAATATGCATTACGGGTTATCAAAACAACAGGTTAAAAAGCTTGGTTTTGAGCATGCAAAAGCAAATAAAAAAATATCCAAAGTTCTGGGATGCAAATGGTAAAGCTGGTGATCCGTGGTACTATGATTTTATCAAAAGAAATAACGTTCTGTCACTAAGAAAGTCCCAACCCACCAGTTTATCAAGAGCTACACATTTCAATAAAACACATGTTAATACTCTTTTTGAGAAGTATCAGGAGATATTAGCAAACTATAAATTTTTGCCTGAATCATCTATAATGTGGACGAAACGGGCATTATGGCAATGCACACACCGACCAAGTTCATAGCCCCCCAAAGGCAAGAAACATATTGGCAGCATGACTTCTGGTGAATGGAAAACTAATATAACTATTATTTACAGTGTAAATGCAATAGGAAGTTCCGTCCCCATCATGATTTTTCCAAGAGTGAACTTCAAAAACCACATGCTGAAAGGTGTGCCTCCAGGAACCATGGGAAAAGCACATATTAGTGGCTGATCAAATGCCGAAAAATTTGTTGAATTTTTTAAACATTTTATTCACTGTGTCAAATGTTCAGAGGATCAAATAGTCTTGTTACTCTTGGACAACCATGAAAGCCATGTCAGTATTAAAGCAATCACTTTGGCAAAAGAATATGGCGTAGTTATGCTTACTTTTCCTCCACATACCAGCCATAAGGTTCAACCTTTGGATAGAGGCGTGTTTGGACCCTTTAAGAAATATTACAGTACAGTGTGTAGTAATTGGATGCTGACAAACCCTGGGAAACCAATCACCATATATAAAGTTGCAGAGAATGTTGGCAAATCATATCCTTTGGCCTTTACTCCTGTAAATATTCTAGCGGGCTTTCGTGTGTCTGGTGAATGGCCAGTGAATCCAAACATATTCACTGATCATGAATATTTGAGTTCAAGTGTGACTGACAGACCAGATCCATCCATAAATTGCCAAAATATCGATTTTCCTGAGACAGAAAGTGAGTCAACAGTGACGGAACTGAAAGTTTCTGTATCAAATTCAGTTTCACGACCTGCAGAATTTTCAGAGCCTTTGACATCAAACTCCATTTCATGTGCTGCTGAATTTTGTGACCTTCGTAGATCTAACTCCATTTCATTTGTAACGCCTGAACAGGTACTACCTTTTCCAAAAGCAAAACCTCGTACATCCAAAAGAGGCGGCCGAAAACCTGGGAGATGTAGAATCCTGACAGACACTCCAGAAAAGAAATAAATTGAAGAACAACGTGTAATTAGAATGGCCAAAAGAAAAAGAAAATTGTGAAAAAACCTGTGTTTCAAATAGAGGCAACTTCATCTGAAGAATGATGAATCATTATGAAAATACTTGTAATTCACTAATAATTTGGCACATATTCACTTGGTTTCTGTTATAAAATTCATGTGTATACGCTTTTTCTATACATTATGGAGTGAAACCTAACTTTTAGGGAATGGCCCTAGGTACAATGCTGTCTTGTACCTAGGGCCATTTGTGAAGTTTCTTAAAAAACCTTCTATTTCACAGAATTTATTATTTTGAGTATTTATATTAATCCCAATCGGATGGCAATTAGTATAACAATGTGTGCATATCAGTTTCACAATTTTAAACAGGTCAGTGGGTCTGTTTTCGTTCATTGAAAAAAGGTGGCCTTAGGTACACAGGTCTTCCCTATATGCGTAATGGAAGGATTCATGAAGCATTCCTCCCTCTCATCCTCCAACATGATGTACTAATCATAGCATAATAAAGATAACAAAAAAAATGATAATTCTAGCTGAACAGAACTTCATAAATAAATTTAAACTTGTACATGAAATATCTATAGAAATCCAGGTGCACCTAGATCTGTAACTATATGCTTATCTAACATTTCTTTCGGATTAATCAGATGGCAACATTAAAAAAAAACATCAAAAGCAACCTAAATATTACAAGTGTTTTTGCTACAAGAAAGGGCTTTGAAGAGGCAAAACATATTATATACGTACATACAGAAAACCATGCACTATGCTAAAGACTGGCATAGCTAATTTACAAATAAATTTTAAGATATTAAAAACATGTTATTAAGAATGTCACTTATGATACCTACTAGTAAACAAATCTGCAGAACTTAATAAATCAAATTTATTTCTAGTTACCTGACAATAATGGCAAAACAAACTCATTGTATAAATTTAACACATGACAATTTTCCCTTTTAGAGTTTATTATGAGTGTATGTAAAACTTATTTTACAAAGTAAGCATTAAAAATATACTCTTGGAGATAATTCATCACAGATATTTAAAAATTCTCAAGATATTTTGAAATTAACTTCATTTTACAAAAATTTTAAAGGTACTTCAGTCTAAGGGCCTGTTCACATAGGAGTCCGTTGCGTTGCGTTAAGGAAAAGATGACGTTGAGATGAAAATAAACCAATCATAGGCGTTAAAAATTTCATTGCTAATCGTTTGGAGTCCTGTGATTGGTTTATTTTCGCCTCAACGTCATCTTTTCCTTAACGCAACACAACGGACTCCTATGTGAACAGGCCCTAACTGCAAATTTTATATTATGAGAGCATTTAGATTGAATTTATAACATTGAAAGGGCATAAGTGCTTATAACAGCAACTGTATTCTCACAACGTTGTAAGAAAATATAATTCCAGATTTCAGTTGCTTTCAGAGTCTAGTTAGTCAGTTTAAACTCTGACAATAAATATGGAATAATAACCTGAAAAGGTATCAGTACATTAAATTGAAAAAAAGAAATGAAAATGGAACAAAATATCTGTCTGAAATTTAACCAAGCATAATATTAAAATAAAGTGTAATATTATATAAAAATGTATTTAAGGTACTAAAATATAAGGTAAAAGAACAGTCATGTTAGATGGAAATCCAATAATAACAACAAATAAAAATAAAACAAATTTTGTTAAAATGTTAAGAGAAATGAAGTGTTGTATTTTGCATACACAACCCTCATTTAAGTAACATAAAATGGAAGCAATATATTAGTCTAGTTAGTCAGTTGTTTAGTAACTCATTCTATTAGTAAAACTCAATAGAATGAGGAGAAAGTCTTAGATTTATTTTTACTCTGTCAGTGCCAAAAAAAAATATTTTCAGATTCTGCAAGATACATTAATCAAAACACAATATATGTAATAAAAAACAAATTAACAATACAAAATAATTTTATTGTTTAATCATAGTTTCTTGAATTATTAAGAAAGAATTTTGAAAAATACAACTGGAAAACACATGAATAAGTTATATTTTTTCAAAATATCTCATTTATTCTAGAAAAGCTAACAGTAAAAATTAATACTGATTAGAAGGATAGATGTTTTTCATTTTAATTATTACTCTGATCCAACACGCATATTTTCAAGTACAATATAAATCAATAACATAAAAGAATAAAGATTTTCACTTTTTACAACTCTACACTATTTTTTACTCTAATGAGAATACTTTAACACATTAAATTCTATATTTTAAAGTAGTTAGAACTTAATGTAGTTGATGTTTTGTAAATTCTATAGGTTATCAAATTTGTGTGAACTAAATACTACACCGAGAATGCAAGTTCTCGTATACAGTGTGGATTATTTTTTCTCAATCGATTTTACTTTCGTTTTCATAAGAATATAGATAAATTAAATTTCAGAGTAGTTAACAATCTTGTCTCTGTCTTCAATAAGCATTTATTGCACTATAAAAAGGAAAGGAATTTGATTTTTTTAAATTCACAAATGGATTTCTTAGAAAAAGAAATTATGTAATGTAACTAACTGAATATTTCATTTAAAATCACACTTGAAATAATTTTGTTGTTTGTTAAGAGAATTTACATCAGGCTACCTGAACAATGTGCATGGTGAACCATGTGTCAGATGTTTAGAGATTAAGGTTAAAACAGTTGCTGTAAGAACAAGGGTCACATAGGTACCCTTGTTCTTACAGCAATGTTGATAGAATCTTCTGATAGAGCCCAAAGGAAGAAAAAAGGAAAATCTGAATTTACAGTTATACAGAAACTTCAACATTTTATTAGCATGATTAATGTGACCGAAATGACTTTTTCCTATCTACTGTGAGAATTTGAATACAGCTCCCAGACGGTGTAATCAGTATTAAATCTACAAGAGTGACGATTATTACATGTAAAGTATTTTTAACATAAATAACAAAATAGTTTAAATGATAAATTCATATAAAATCTGTCTAGAATCAAATAATTTTGAGGCATACAATTAATCCAAAACTATATGGCTGTAAATTACGTTCAAATAAATTCCATGATTCAATTTTCATTACGATATTCTACAATATAACATGACAAAGTAAAAACTATAATAACTAGCCAGACCATTGAAAATAGATTATCATAATCAAATTCAATTGAGTAGCCAGTAATTAAAAAAAAGAGTAAGAGCTTAATGATGAGAAAAAAATTTAAATGTATGTTTCATATCTATGTATACTTTAAAAAAATATATTTCAAACTAAAATTGCAGCATAATACATATAGACTCAGCTTGAATGAGAACAACACAGGAACATGTGACCATCCTTTTATTTCATAGATTTACCTATGCAAATAAAAAAAGCAGCTCTCATTTTTTTTCCCAGAATGCAATGCTTCTTCAAAAATCATATACCATGCAGTTAAATCTTGTGAGAATTCTATATCTTGAAGGATTCACAAAAATAGACAGCAATAATCATATTTAATAGTTCACTCAATCTGAATACATACTAAAGTAAGAAGAAAGAATATAAAAATTTTTAATATGCTTATGTAACTGCTTAAAATAAGAAGAAGCATATCATATGATTCTTAACCAATAAACCTTAATGCAGGTTACTTTTCAAGCATAGTATGATTAATTGCAGAACACTGTGATTGAATGAACTTTAGAATCTAAGTTTCAAACATGATATGATCAGAGTAATACATGTTGTCATTATAAAATGAAGCTTCAGAAATATATTTTTCAGTATACGTTATATCTATGTATAGAAAATGGAAAAATATAAATATGCAGAAGTACTTTGCAACTGTGAAATCTAAATGAAATATACCACAGCAAATGTTCGATTTCAACATTAATTTTGGTTGAATGAATTAACAAAAATATGGGCAAAATATTCACATTATTGGACATATATGTACCACTATAATAACTATGAGTGAAAAATACTCTTTTCCCCATAAAATGTAGTTTCATACAAAGGAGGACAATCTTTTGAGGCAAAGGAAAATTTACATTGGACTTACTTAAACATTGGAGAAGAATTCGAAAAAATCTTAAAAAAATAATGGCACATTTTTAACACGTACATAGCTAATTGTCTTGAAGTAAAAATCAGTTTAGAAATCAACACATCTTTATAAGACTATTACAGATTAAGGATATCATGGATTGATAGTTATTAAGTATATCTAGGTTCTTAAAATTCTTCTATTTCTTCAGCAATATTGTTACCTTGCAACTTATGCTTCTGATCCAATGTCTGGTGATAGATATTTAGATTCACATTGCAGATGCCATCAAAAATGCTTTACTGTATGTCATCGGAAGCTGAATGAGAAATTAAAACTTAGTTAGCTACCATGCACAAACTTTGTTTTTACTGATAGAGGAAAATGCAACATCAAATCCATTTGACCCTTTGAGAAACATAACTTCATAGCATTATAACTCAATCGTCTACACTTATTTTTATTATTTACAAGTTGTATAAAAGGATGAAACATAATAAATTAAGCAACATCAACGGTGAAAGCTGAAACATGATTCAATTTGTCCCTATTAAGAACATGAAACAAAATTTCAATTACATTGGCCTTTAATCTGAAAAATGTCATCAGAGATCACTCCATACATTCAAATTTTAGAAACCAGTAAATTCATATAAAACAATGGACTTCTTGATCAAGGTCTTCAAAACTTCGCTAATATTTACATTAGATGTGTAAAGATAAATAAATTATCAAAGAACAAAACTGAGCAGTTTTCAAATAGAAATAATAATAATGATAAAAGAATTATGCTCAATTTTTACATGTAATTAAAATGTGAAATACAACTAAAATAGGGTGTCTTTGGGAAATAAAACATATATAAAAGCAATTAATATAAAGAAGTTAATTACTATCACCACAAGACAATACTATTTAACACTGCAACTCATTTAAAAATGAAATTTTTGAAATATATCCTGCAGTAAGAAAAGTTTGAAACATCTAGTACAAATGATTTATGTTCACACAAACTAAATTTTATTGCTATTTAGAGATCAAAGTATCATATTTTATTTCTGGAGGTCTTATATATGAAATTAAAATCACTTACACAATGAAAAAAGACATAAATATTGCCAAAATTTACACTAATCAGAAGGGAAAAAATTATTTGAAAAGAAATTAAAAAGTCAAATGGATTAACCACAGAAATATTCTATTACATTTTCTAAAACATTTACAAATTCAACATTTAAAACTTGTGATTCATCCACCTATTTAAATCATTGAGCAGATATTTTGGATGATTTTTTGGATGCAGATATTTGGGATGATTCGCAAACATTGCAGACATAGGCAGCTATGTTGCATGCACATTTTACTCTATTATAAAATGCTATAAATATACAATTAATATTTCATGATATTTAAAACCCTTTACAGAGATAGTTTTAAAAAAACTTTAATGCCAAAAACAACCTACAAAATAACATCATATTGTACCATGAAAATGAAAGTAATACCTGCTTGAAAAGTGTATCTTTGGTTGCTCTAAAATTACCCTGAAAACTACCCTTCAATTTTCATATATACATCTCAAATTAAATTTTAAAAATTCTTGAAAATAAATACTAAAGACAGCAGTACAAGATGAGAGATACAACACTGAGCCAGAAATACCAGAAAAAGTAGTTGAATCTATGGCAAAAAAGGATCAACCATATTTGAAAAACCTAATGCTAGTTTAACCAATTTTAATAAAAATCATAAGATGCAAGTTTTATAATTTTTGGGGTTGAACAGCAAGAATCCAGTAAATTTTGTGACTTTCTATTTTATTCTTATGTGTATATCACAATTTACATTCAAATTATTCTGTATTATTTTTAGGAAGTGTGCATAGTCTAAACTAGGAATAAAATTATATGTAAAACACAAAAAATAATTAACTTTAATGTAATCATTTACAAGGGATTTCAGGAAATTTTAAAGTGCTTAACCACTTTGGTGAGACAGAGTATATGAGGGATAAATGAGGTTTTGTTTTATTGATCAATAGTACGTCATTTGAGGTCATGATGACTAAATGGACCAAAACAGTTGAGACCCCCAGCATCAATTTATAATTTGAATGTTGAACAAAATGGCATGGGAGTTGTATCTTTAGTAGCATAGGCAATTATACTCAAATACAATCAAAGTTTAAAATATCAAGGCATCAATTTACATTACTTGAAACCTCTAGATACTTATTTGTTCTATATACATTCATTTTGAGAAGGTTATTTCTTAATGAATTTTAATTATAATCTACAATAAACCTTCTCATTTATTACCACATTGTACAAGGAAATATATTCTTAACATTTTATTATTCAAACTGCCCAAATCCATTTCTCCCTTGATTAGACTAATTTTTTTTTTTTAATTTTTAAAAAAATTTCTTTTAGATAAATGATTTTTTTTTTAAACTGAAATCAGATCAACATCACAAGCATTTTTATTCAGGGAGAAGAAGAGAGAAAATATTTTCTACTGAATAATTACAATAATTGGCCATTTCATCCCAATGAGGGAGGATATCCAGTACTGTACTCAGATCACAAAAAATAAGCATTTCATTTACAGGAATAAAAATAGAAACTTCTCTCAGTAAAACAAAGATATTTATTTCAATTCACTGAAATATTATAAACATTCACACGATGGCAGTTAAAGGTGGATGATAGATAAGAAGAAACTGAAGTCTGGGCAGCTTGACTATGATGAGTTATAAAATGTGATAACAAGGTAATACACGTTTCATACACAGAAGACTCTTAGAAAATGAAGGAGCACAGTGTAAAACTTAATTATTAATTAAAAACAAGTAGCCAATTCTGATTTTTATTGAGAATTTAACAAGGTTGTAAGTATTTGTTTAGCATATCCTCTACAAATTTCAGGTATGTAATAAGTGATTAAAGTGCTCAAATATTTTTTAAACCGTAACAGTCACTCCCACATTCAGTTATAACTTAATATACATATACACATTAAAAATGTAAAAAGACCTCATGTGCACACAATTTAAATATAAAAAAAAATTTCAAATTAAAAAATAAAATAACTAGGAAGAATTAACAAATTACAGGCAAGAATTCCTATTACTACCATGATTTTTCTATTTTGTGAATACAAAAATATTATAGTATGCTTAGTTAAGGAGCTTAAAAATAGACCCACAAAGAAGTTCCAAAAATGTGTGTTACTTGAATAAATTGAAGACAGCTAAACTAAAAAAATGAAACAGGTACTTTACAGAAAAACATCCCTGTATAATACATATAGAAATAACTAAACATAATAAATAAAACTCTAAATAACTAGAGATTTTAATAAAAAGATGTTTACTAACCCATGAGCTTGCCAAATTGGAAATTTTTTCTCTGGAATAGAGTCAAGAAGTTCCTGAAGAACGGAAACACAGTATTCAAATATTAAGTACAACTTCTGTTTTTCTTCATTGTACATTACTTCAATAAGTTTTATAACATTTTTGTGGTCAAGTTTTCTTAAAAGTGTAATTTCTCTGAAAAAGATAAGCCTATTAAAAACTTGAAATGAACTATGATTGAATGAGTCAGGGCTGGGCACAGTGTCAGTGATCTTCAAAAAGTAGATGTTCAAGCAAATTATTGAAGAAATTAATAAGTGAGTTTATTGTTTTACATCAGGAACCTCTCTGTGCACATATTAATATAGATAGATTTGAGTAGATGGTTAATCTCTAACAGCATTGTGTCTTCGCCATTCATTTAATAATCATTATACATCAACTAGTATTCTTCTCATTAAAATTTAATGCTGATTTTAAATTAATTTTTCACAGCAAATTCTTTAGATGAGATATGTAACATTTATTTTTTAGTGAATTTATGAGGATATGAAAATAACTGTTAACATTCTTTTAGATGTATAAAGTTCTAGTATCTCCAAAACTTCCCAGCCCTGATATTAATAATAATGGTATAGCAAAAATAATTAAAAAAATACATAATAGAATGCAAGCAACAATCATCTAATTTCACATTTAAATTAATACATCAAAATTCACAGTATTCTCAGGAAATCAACATATTTACTAACACGTGAGCTTACATAAAAAGACCTATTATCTAAATAAATCTAAAACCTAATATTACATATTAAATAACCTAGTATCTAAATATTAAAACATAGTCATAGAATGAAGAAATATTTTGTATTTCTCTTTGATTTTCCTGTGAAGGTCATTTTAGCAGTGAGGTATGGATTTTTTTTCAAGTCTTATTTTCAACTGATTTTCAGAAATTTTCATTATAATCCTAATATTTTTTCCTAGATCGGAGCTAAAGAATTAATTCCTAAGATGGACAGATAGGGATACACAGAGGTTAGTTTAAATAGATTGTTCAAAAATAGAAGTACAAAATTGATTTAGATTCATGTCGAAATACTGTCATTCAGGAATGTTGGCGAATTATTCCAGTTCAGTAATTTCTCCAATCTAACATTTATTATCTAACGTTTATTCAATGGATAAAATTAAAAATAGCTAAATTTTCAGCAGAAACAAAAAGGGACTTCGAAGAAGGGTTTAACATTGACCGCAAAATTGTTTCAAGTGAGAGTACAAAACAAACACACTGAAAATAATTCACAGTGAACCTTAAACACACACACATCTGCATTATCTTATATGTGCATCGTATAAGAGAAAATGGTTAGAAATAAAATGTTCTTCATCCAAGAAGAGAATGTCAGTATGAATTGTGTAAAAAGGGGCAAAATATTTTTAATCTCTGGAAGTTTATAATTATTCTATTTAAACTCTACTTAAATAAAAAAAAAGTAGATCATTTGAAGCCCCTCATATTAAACAGAATCCAAGCAGCGCTTGATAGAATGTAACAGAAGTTTATGAAAATTAAAATGAAAGTGGTTAAAAAAGGGGTGTTTCTACAAAACATAAATCTTACCAATAATTGTTTGTGTGTTCTTTCCATAGTCATTTATAAGAGCAACATTAGAGAATGGATTTAAAGTCTTATTTTCGACTGATTTTCAGAAATTTTCATTATAATCCTAATTTTTTTTCCTAGATTGGAGCTAAAGAATTAATTCCTAAGAAGGACAGATAGGGATACACAGTGGTTAGTTTAAATGGATTGTTCAAAAATAGAAGTACAAAATTGATTTAGATTCATGCCAAAATACTGTCATTTAGGAATGTAGGCGAATTATTCCAGTCCAGTAATTTCTCCAATCTAAAGTTTATTCAATGGATGAAATTAAAAATAACTAAATTTTCAGCAGAAACAAAAAGGGACTTCGAAGAAGGGTTTAACATTGTTAGGAAAATTGTTTCAAGTGAGAGTATCAATACTGAAAATCCAACCGTGGAAATAAAATTAACTAAATATTCAAAGCCCTCCCCCCCCCCCTTGTGTGTGCGTTATCTTTTGAGTACTATATATATATATATATATATATATATATATATATATATATAACTGAACAGATCTAAACCCCAACATTTTAAAGCCATATCTGAGCGGCTACGAACATCTATTCCAGGGATTCCCAACGGGGTCCAGGTGGACTCCTTGGGGGTTGATGGAAGTTTAACAAGGGTCGATAGTACTCAAAGGTCTATTGGGGGGGGGGGGGTGTCTGATAAATTTTTCTGCTTAAAAATTTCATTTAATTTTTTTAGGAATGTAATTACAGTAGAACCCCGATTTTACGTTGTACGTTTCGTACGTTATCCCGCTTCATACGTCATTTTCTGCTGGTCCGTGAAAATTGCCTATACTATGCTTAGATTATGTTTTAACCCCGATTTTACGCCTTCCCGTTTCGTACGTTTTTTACCGTTGGTCCCATGAAATACGTAAAATCAGGGTTCCACTGTATTAGATAATAATATCCGTTTTAATATGTATAAATACAGATTTGCATAGGGCGGTGTGATCCATGCATCTAAAGTCGAATGTCATGACGCTTTTGTATATGTCTGGAATGCCGCCGTCAGCGTTTATTTGTGTGCCAACACTACGCAGAACTGGGGAAATCCACTGGACCTTAAACAGCACATGGGTCCTCCCGATGCAACCAATCAGAAGCAGTTTTATTTTTCTCTTGGCGATGTTTGTGCAATTACAATCTGTGTTTCTGAAATCTTGTTTATATTTGTAAAATTAAAATAGTACAAAAGTAATAAAACATAAACCTAATGAACCGCTTTTTCTAATTTTTTGTTTATATTCTATGTCAAATTGTTATCTTTAAGTGTTTTATGTGCAATTGTTAGTATTATAAGTATGTCGTATGCTATATATTATAGAGAAAAATGTGAGGGGTTCGATGAAGAAAATCATTCTTTTAAAAGGGGTTGATGTAGGAAAAAGCTTAGGAACCCCTAATCTACACCAACAAACGACAGGGCCCAAGGGGCCCTGGCCCCCTCCAAAAGAAATAGAAATTGCATTATAAATATTGATTTTGCATTATAAATATTTTTATCCGTTCATCTCACCCCCCCCCCCATGCATTATAAATATTTTATCCGTTCATCTCGCCCCCCCCCCCCAAGAAAAAATCCTGGGTGCGCCACTGGCGGGCAAAACACGAGAAAGACTGGATTCGGACCCGAGCCCACATTGCGGAAGCTCGCGATGCTAACCACTATTCGATGTAGGCAGCTTTTCCCAATGTAGGGATAGACGGTCTGTTTAGCCGACGTGCAGCAAAGGATAACCATAATGCTCAAAAACCAACAAAAATAAAGGTGGCCATACACGTGCAAGAAATCCTCAAGGAAAAAGTCTGCAGGATTTCCTCAAATGAACCCTCGCGCGCACACGTGCAACACACGCGCACACATTTCAATCGGGATTTCGGGGACTGTGCAGTCCGCCACCGGTCTCAAGGCTTCTCCATACACGACGGGGAGATCCTCAAGGTTTGGACTGCGCAGTCAAAACCTCAAGGATTTTCTATACGTGTATGGGTACCTTAAAACTGTCACATCGTTGATAGGCCGAATTGTCTAGAACGTCGAAGTAAATTTCCGAGCTCAATGGTTTTGGTAAAATAACCATTGAACCTAGTTCCCTCCACGTAAAACAACCCCAAATTAAGCCTCGAATCAAATCATAGAAGGAATAACTGCCGAATTCAAAGATGGAAGGACACGGTCCGTATACTGTTCGTCAGGCTTTCATCGCAACAGAACACTCTCATCATTCCATAAGATCCATCCTAAAGACTCATAAACACAAAATTTTTACGGAGGCCAGTAGAAGTGCGGAAAAGTTTTAGACCCGTTATTTGAATTATATTTATTATTTATTTATTGGTCTAGGACACTTGACAAGAGTTTTTAAGAGGCTTCTTAGAACGTTCGGGAATGTGCCCTTCTTAAAACAGCCTGACAGAAACACTAGTATGTAAAACTACAAAAACTCAGATTGAATAACTACCTCCTGTGGATGGGGTATGGTACTGTAGCTGAGCCTTTAGCATTTGTACCTCAGCAGTGATAGGAAACGGCAGAAGAGTGATTTTTTAAAAAAATTTTTACAATTCCTTACAAGGGCTCCTCTGTCACCTTCTTTTAATCTATAAAACTTTCCCGTCATTCCAGTGTCCTGCTTCATCACAACATCCCTTACAGTCGTTTTAATATGTCTGGTTTAACTGCAATCATTCGCACGGTAACGTTACTCAAATGGCATTCTATGACTAACCAACGCTACAACGAGAAAAGTTCAGGTCTTATCGGTATATCCGAGTAAAAATTATAGACAACAGGACTGGATATCTCAGCTTTATGCACTTTTTCTTTGGAATAATGAGGTCGTAGATATATGATATTTCAAGACAATTGTTTTGTAGATGGGTTTTGACAACTTTTCTACAAAGGAGGGGCAACTAAAATGTCTTTATTTAAAAGAACGGAGATATTTGCTTCAAACGGCACATAGAAGAAAAAATAGTACATCTTAGACACAGTGACTGCAGTTGTAGCAGACGACACGCTATGTTACAACAGCAGTTATCCATGAAAGAGAAAATATGGACTCATGCAAACTAGACTGTTCATTTTCAAAATTTGAATCAAATATTACATCAAATGTAGGATATGTTACATGCTGCAGTTTACAACGAGGGACAAAAATCGTGAATCCATAAAAGTCGAAATTGTGGTGATTATTTAGATTACTTTTACAACAGGATGATGCAAAATTACATAGTAGTGCGAAGGGTACATAAAGGATCAAAGGATTGGAACTTGACTCGTCTTTGAATTTGTTATAAGTGAAGGATTTTTTTGTGTCCAGGTATGAATCTTGTTCACAATTAGAAAACTAAAGTCAATCACTTGATCTAGGAACTGATCGTAATATTTAAAAGATTAAAATTGAAATCACAAGACTCAAATGATTATATAGCGCAAATGATATATGAATTAAATGTATTCAAGACTGAATTGTTACTATGGAAATCCACTCTTTAACGCAAAACAATTTATCCCATTTCACAAATTTTAAAAACACAGTGTGTTTCACAATAGTTATCGGGCACTTGCAGTTTTTAAAAACGGTGACAAAAATTTAAAATCGTTTAGAATGAAACTAAATTAAAGCTAGTTCTGAATGTATATTGAAGTAAGCATTTATTTACTTTTTTTATTTTAGCTATTCTTTTCAAATTGAAAATATTGAACTTTGAAAATTAATACCATCTGTTGAAAGCGGAAAACTTTCACAAAATCATCGGACACTACCGGAACTGAAGTAAATAGGTATAATGTTTTGGATTAGAAACAATAAGCAACACATACAAAATCATCTCTTTGAATTATTCTATAAAGTTTTTTACTATTTCAGTGTCTCGTTGTCATGACTCAGTCAATGAAGAAATCGTAACAGATCAGCATAAATTAGCTCTTAATTTGCTTTTAGAAAAATGCTTTAGAGAAATGTTTTTAGAGAAAATTCTCCACTCTGAAAAATTATTAAAGAAATTGCTAAAATACTCAATATAAGCCATTAAACAATTCCTGGTACGATGTGTAAAACGCTATAAAAAAATATCAAATAAATCAAAAGAAAAAAACCCAAAGCCGTCCCGTGGAGAAAAAATGTTTTTACCTTTTATTTATATATATATATATATATATATATACTATCTGGCCAAAAGTATCCGGACATCTCCCTAAAGAAGTGGATCTGGCTGGTGACGTAATTTGATGCGTAACCGAAAGCTATAAAAGTGTTGGTAGTGGTTTGTCAGGTCATATTTATGCGTTTGTGAGACAATGAGTAAGTCAAAGGAGCTTAGTGACTTTGATCGTGGCATTATACTGGGATGCCACCTTTGTGGGAAATCCGTTCGTGAAATTTCAGACATTCTACAGAAGCCAAAATCCACTGTGAGTGGTGTAATTGTGAAGTGGAAACGTCGAGGCAGTGAAACTGCAGAAAAACGAAGTGGCAGGCCGAAAAAAATTAGTGAACGCAGCCGTAGAACTCTGAAAAGGGTAGTGAAACAAAATCGCAAGTCCTCGTTGATTGAAATCACTCATGAGTTCCAAAGTTCATCAGGCATTAGTACTAGCAGCAGGACTGTTCGTCAAGAGTAAAAAAAACCTGGGATTCCATGGTAGTTCAGTCGCTCACAAGCCGAACATCACTCCCCAGAATGCGAAGCGTCGATTCTAATGATGCAAAGCTCACCATCATTGGACTGTGGACATGTGGGAAAATGTTCTTAGGAGTGATGAATCTCGCTTTACAATCTGGCAGTCCGATTGAGACGTCTGGGTTTGGCGGATGCCCAGCGAGCGCTTCTTACGTGACTGCGCTGTGCCGACTGTTAAGTTTGGTGGTGGCAGCATCATGGTATGGGGGTGTTTTTCATAGTTTGGCCTGGATTCCTTAGTTCCTGTGGTTGGAAACATGAACTCTGAGATGTATGTGGACATTCTGGACAATGCTGCTCTCCCAACTCTATGGCAATATTTCGGAGAAGGCCCATTTCTCTTCCAGCAGGATAACTGCTCCATTCACCCATCGAGACTTGCGCAGGCATGGTTTGACGAAATGGGTGTTCAAAAACTGGATTGACCTTCTCAGAGCCCCGATCTAAATCCCATTGAACACCTTTAGGACGAATTAGATCGCAGATTACGTAGCCAGCTAAATCGACCATCCTCACTGCCAGAACTCACTTCAGCTGTGATGGACGCCTGGAGGTCAATTCCTATGGACACCAATCAAAAACTGGTGGAAAGTCTCCCAAGACGTGTGCAGGCTGTCATCGATTCAAAAGGGGGACCAACATCATATTAATATATGCCTCAGGACTCTCCGAGTCCGTACCACTGGGCGTCCGGATACTTTTGGCCAGATGGTGTATAAAGGCTAAGTGATCCCAAACTTGTAACAGAGCTAAATGAACCACATGAAGTGCAGGTTACTCTAGAGACTGTTAGAGGAATAATCAGATATGATAGATTAACCGGATATCAAAGAAAAAATCTACGTTAGTGGAAAAAAACGAATGTTATATCTTTCGCAAAATTAGTGGAAAATGAGATTTGTAAAGTGAAAGACGCTGGAGGAAATTCAACAGTTTTGGTCCGGATAGTGGAAAAATGGTATAAAGATGATCAAAAGAAGTTTAAAATAAGCTCATAATTGACAGTAAAGCATGGTGGAGGAGTAATGGAATGAAGGACGTATTATCATCTGCTAGTGTCGGCAATCTTAAACTTAGTGAATATTTAATTAATTAATACAAATATCTTGACACTTGAAAACGTTTCTATTTAAAGTATAAACGTAATATTACATTTTTAAAACAAATTTCGATAATGTAATCTGAAACAGCAAAAAATATTTATTCTGCAAAATCTACGAAGAAAATGATCCTAAGTTTACTGATTGGGAAGTGCAGCTCTGCATGCCGTATAATCACTTTGAAGCTATAAAGATAGGAGCTGTCAAGTATTACGTAAGCATATTTTTTAGTCATTTTAGACCCCACCCTTCCCTTGTCAAGAGCAAAAATAAGCAACTGTCCGACCCCACTCCCTTTTGCATACGTAAGATTTGACAAATTTCTTATTGCTATTTCGCAAGTCAAACATTTTTTTTTTCAATTATTAAATTTATTGTATATTTTTAGGTAAAGTGTATAGTAAATACATTTAACAATAAATGAAAACAGTCAGAATTATATCAAAGGCGTAAAGATTTTATTTATTCTTTGAAATTAAATAGTATTATATAAAAGTAAGTCAATGTACCAGTACAGATACAATATTGAGGAAGAATCTAACATCCAGTTTCAATCTGTCAACCAAGTCTCTCCAACCTACGCTTCAAAATCATTAATCATTACATTTGTACTGGGTTGGCTTGAACTGTGGCTAGCTTCTCTCGCATCATTTACCCCTTATTCATCATACTACTATCTATATCTTCATCTCCACTCTGAGCTTGATGAATATAAATTAGCTCATTGGCACGCCATGCAGCTATACGAATTGGACGTACTCGTGTTTCTTTTTGAAGCTTTCAAAAAGTTTCTGATATCATTTTGATCTATCAGTGGTAGAAGACATTTTCTGCTATACAAAACGCAACCTAACACAAGCCTCTAAAACAAGACAGGACTGTACTGAAGAACGTGAATAAAACACAGCCCGCTCTCTTGTGATCATTGCAAACAAAACAACTAATTTTCTGTAGTGGATGGTAGGGGGGATGGTGTAGTCAGGAACAGATCGCACCGTGCTCTCTTGCGAGCATGTTTTGTGTCTTACGTAAGCATTACTCTAATCCCCCCTTTCCCTATGTCAGCAAAAATAACCATAGCTTGAACCCCGTCCCCTACTTGAATGCTTACGTACACTATTAAGTACACTGATGAATGCCACTGGAATACTTCAACGAGCCCATAGTTCTGTTTTAAGTTAACACATACAATTCCTCTAGAACAGAGGAGGACAATTGTTTTGGCCCGGGGCCACTTTGTGTAAGCGGAGGTTTGCGAAGGGCCGCACCTTTTAAAATTATTGCATTTATTACTTAAATTGCATTTCAAAAAAGGAATAAATTGTATCATAAAAATCAATAAATATAAATAAAATAAAATATTGGCAGTTTTTCTGGCTGTCTGGATTTTTCTGGGTATCTTGACGGGCCACAAAAAATCTGTAGCGGACCGCTATTTGCCCATCCCTGCTCTAGAACATACTAGACAAGTACTAGAATATAAAATTTGATAAAAAATTTTCAATGTGCCAGTTGAAGTTATATATGATGAAGAAAACAAAAATCAAGCAAGAAACAAAATTTCTTGTTGAACCCATGCCTTAAAAATGCTACTAGAATTAAGCCAATGGGAAATCCAAAAATTACAAACAAGTGACTTTATTTTATTTTCATTTGATCGACCAGCACGTGTACGATCAAATTTGTAACAATTTTCTTTTAACTCGGTGTGTATCATAGTATTTGTTGAATTTAAACTTCATTTTTTTAATTAAATACAAACTAGTCTGAATTAAATACAAAATTAAATTTGAGATGTATAAACACTAATTTTTTATTTATAATTATTTAATCACAATATTTTTTATGAAAGACATCCGATATTTGTCCGATCGCTTTTGTGAGACAGTGTAAATAAAACTTTTGATCCAGTAATGTTTTTACTCTTTAAATAGCACGCAGACAAAAACACTTAACGGTAAGAGCTATATCTAGTTTTTGGGGTTTTCAAAATTGAGTTAACTTGCAAAAATCTTTCATAAGCCTTTACCACACATAAAACTATCATACCTCTTTTTACATGCACAAATGAGGATGTACCTGCTAAAAATGTAATTTATTTTAAAATCAGAAACCCGAAGGCCTGGGAACTGAAATTATAAATTTAAAAGATATAATTTTATATTCGCTTGAGAATGATGAAACACTGTGTGATATAGACATGAAAATATGTATTATTTTCTAATTAAATGTGCATTGAAATAAATAATGTTTACTCAATAAATTTCGCCCATTTCTTGAATTTGTTTTGTAAATAAGGTATATTTAAAATTAAAGCACTTAGCGAAACTAATAGATTCTCATTTAGGCCGCTAGAAATAGAGAACTGGAAATTTTACCTGCGAACCGGATTATAATACGCTAATCAAAGATATGCAATTCCAACTGTCCCATTACTATTTTCATCGATAAACAAGTGTAAAATTCAGTAACTAAATATGGATATTTCAAGTAATTAAATTTTATAAGCAAATGAACCAATTTATATTGACTTAAAATAAATAAATTTTGGATACACCTAAAGCAAGCCCCCCCCCCCTCAACCAACACCACCACTTTGGGAGGGATAAACGAGGATAAATATCTAGGAGCATAACGGTGCATCGTTTATAAGTATATGCAGAGTATCAAACGTCAACTATTCTAGGCTGCTGAATTAAAACTGACTTCCTAAACAAAATGATCACCACCAACAACAAAAAACAAAGGTTAATCGCTTTTTATTCTCTTTGTTCTATCATGCTTGATCTCTTCTTGCAATAAAACAAAACAAAACGAAACCTAAGAGTTGGATTGTGGTCTTCAGCTATTGCTACAGGTAACAAGTTACAAGAAAGATTACTTAAATTAATAAAATGATAGTACCTTTTCAAAAATTCCCCAATTCACCACTAGAGGTGATTTAAGAATTGAAGCCGACACCTTAGTTCCCTGATTGGTCCCAGGTTAATCTTTGATCTTTGAAAAAGTAGAGGATATTTCTTCATGTGGAGTTCCGAGGTCTAAAATTTTCAGGACATCTATAATTGCCGCAACAGCGGTAACTAATAAATCGCGTGGTTCTAACGTTATATCTGCACAAAATAACATTAACGTGTATAACCTTTGTCATACTTCAAGCATATCAATAGGAAAGTAGAATCGGGGACTTATTTGTCTTAAAATTTAACTGACCAAAATCATATCGATGGAGCACTAAACTTTTAAGCTTTGATTCATTATAGCTGCGTTTACATGGACAACAATAATACCCGGGATTTACCCGCTAATAGGGAAAACCTTCGAAGCCCGTTTACATGGGACCACATTTTCACCCTGCTTTTACCCGTCTTACCGGAAGTAAAGGCCGTCACATGATTCGGCGGAAATGATCCTCATACACCATCATTCCTTGTAAATCACGTTATGGGTTCGATCCCAGCCAGTGTCATACTTTTCCAAATTCACTGTATTGCTATTTTTAGCTTTCCAACTTCGAACTCCGCATTTATCTCGTTACGAAGTGCATGGTCCTGGGGAAGGCCTTTTTTTTTTCCAATTGCTGTTCTTTTGACCTCGTATTCTTAAATTTTAAAAATAACAACAAAAAAAAATCATAAAACTTTAAAAATCCAAAAAGATTGAAAAACTTACAAAAATATTTTTTGTATTCTTATGATATCTGCTTTTCTGGGCCTCTTAATATTATTACTTTTTTGTTTTCCGTGGATCATTAATCTTATCTAATTTTTCTTCTAAATTTTCTTAACATGTAACTCTATATTTTTTCTGTTAAAATTAACTTTTTTGTTTTAATTTAACTTAACTATTAATCTTTTTTCTTTTACACGCGTTATTCTTACCTTAATATTTTAATTCATTACTTAAAATTTTAATTACTGAGCACTCCCACCTTGATTACATATATCTTGCTTACAGGAGATAAAGTCGACACGACCAATGCACTCCTCTTCTAAACACAATTACGTCTGCGTCTATTTGTTATTTAAATGCAGCACATGTCAGTCGCTGTTGATAATTATAGAACGTTTACGATTGTTTTCTGTTGTTTTTAAAAATAAATTTAGAAAATAGATAGGAAAAAAGGAATATAAGAACTAGAAGATTGATGCGGATATTAGATATAATCGTACGATCTATGGCTTCATCGCTAAATTTAGTTTTTCCACAACAAAGAATGTGGGCAAAATTACGAAGCTATGTTTGGTGGGAAGAAATTGTTTTAAATTCCTGAAGTAATAAAGACTGGAAAGAAAATTTTCCAATTGATAGGTGCATTTTTTTAAATTATAAGATTAATTGTAAGATACTTATTGTTTTAATAAATCCTTTTATAAAATCAAAATGTAATTTTAATTTCAATTTTGTTTCAGTAATTTTTAGTCATGTATAAATAAAAAAATCATAAATAGATATAAATAAATTTTTATCTGTGAATTCTAAAATAATTAATTTATAAATAAATTTTAATGTTACGTTTAATTATTGATAATACTTATTAAATTTATTAATTTTACCATAACACTTTAAATAAAAATGTTACTGAAATCTTATTGAAATGAAATTTTATTTCTTATTTTACATACCAGATGGCAGTACCATTCTATTTATAATGCAATTGGAGATGGGTTTTTTTTTTTAAACTAGATGGTCAGATCAAGAAATAAATGAAATCCTCCGGAAAAAAATAGTCACTTTTCTACTGTTTTCTTGAAAATTATGCGATCGTTAAGGGGTTCCAGATCCTTCCATCGATCATTTAGCTGCATTTTCATGGATTCACACAAGTTCAAACCCGCCATGTTATTTACTCTCAGTTTCGAAATGCATCATGGGTAATTAGCGGGTTTTATCCTGGGTCGAAGCAGGGTCGAAAATCAACCCTGCATTTTCCCCTATCGTAGGGAAAAAGTAAGAAACGACCCTGCTTTTACCCGGGTTTTTGGCTCATGTAAACGGCACTTATATGGCTCATTTTCCATTTTTTTATTTGTTTATCCAGAAATGTCAATATTTGCAATGGATTTTATGATGCATCTTAGTTGCACATAACAAATAAAATCCTTCATCGTTAACGTCACTAACTATCAGTAGAAAAATTTTAAAAAGGAAAGCATGAAGCCTTCGGTGAAGATCGAATGATGTACCAGAAATTTACATGATTTAGTTCTAATTAAAGTGTTTCTCTCATAACTCATAAGTTTTCTGTACATAACTTTTTTTGCATTTTTAAATTTCTGCTCGTTCTATTAAAGATAAAATTACGCATATTTTTAATTAATTTATCATTAATTCAATTTCAAATCTCACAGTCAATAATGTTATCCACATCCTACGTCACTTTGACTTTATTGGCCTTAAATTGAGAAGAAATTATACATTGAATCTGTCACACATTCTGTTTTATTACACGGAAAGTATAATTACTCACGTCGTAAGCCATTCATACTTTAGTCCTTTTTCTCAGAACAAAGCTTGATTGAAGTCAGAAAAATTTCCTCTAACTTCAAGGTGCATTAAATAAATACAGTTACATGGCACATCTGCGTAACGAAATCATGAGATTTCAATTAATGAGACTAGGACGACCGGTCTTGCAGCTGTTATTTTACGCTTAGGGGTGTAACCGTTGCGGCATGAAATTCGCGTTACTCACAGCGCGAATTTCTCCACTTGAATTTAACTTAGCAAGCTTTTTTCTTTCACTTAATTCAGAAAGTCACCAAATTTATCAGTTGGTCGTCTTTCCTATAACTAATAAATTACATCTAATTTTTTTATAAATGAAATCGCAAGAAAATAAATAGAAAAAGAGGTGTATTTTTTATTCTCCAAAAGTCGGAAAAAAAACATTCTATGCACTAAAAACTGTGAAATTCTCTCTCAATTATATTTCAACATATAATATGTCTAACATTCTATATTGTACCTTCTTCTGTTATGATTCTGATATAGGTTACTATTCCATATTCAAATTCTAAAAATCAGTCATTTAAGGAGATAAATAATAAACACCTAGAGGTGTCAAATATTAACACCAGTTCCTGGTGCGCATATCTGATTTAAGAATTGTCATACTTAGTTAACTATTTAATATTTTAATATTATTGTGTTAAGCTTATTAACTTTATTTCTCTGGAGAATGTATGTGTATATATATATATATATATATATATATATATATATATATATATATATATATATATATATATATATACAGATAATTCACAAATACAAGTAAATTCAAAAAAACAAAATTTCTGCAAAACTTATAATTGTATATACAAACTAACTTGTAATTGTTGCCATATGGAATATATAGGACAAACTTCTAATCCTCTACATATTAGAATAAATTTACACCGTTCTAATATAAAAAAATATAATACGCTAAATAGTCATCCACTTAACATTGAATTTGATCACTTCAAAAAACATAATTTTGAAAATATTGTAATCTCCATACTAGATATAATTCAATCACCCTCTGAAAGGTTATATTATGAAAATATATATATGCAAAAACATAAAACTCTCTTTCCATATGGCCTTAATCAAATGTTTAAACAAAAAAATATAGTTAAATTTAATTTTACTGATGTGTCAGCTCAACCTATTTACCCTTATCTAATTGAAGATACACAGTCCTCAAAAAGAACTAAAAGAGGTAAATGTAATAATAAAAGTAAGACTTTTGATAGTAACATATATAAAACTGCCTTATTAAGTTTTCAGGATAGGTTTATAATTGATTATAAATATAAAATATTAAAAGCTTGGATTTTTTCTATCGTTAAAAAACATATCATTAAGCTTTATCAACTATTTTTAAATATGAAACTAAAGAATTATCATTATCAGCATCTGGTATATGATTTAATACTAACAAGGGCAAAACATTTAAAAATAAACTTATATAAAAAACATAATTCAGATAATAACACATTTTGTGTACTAAATTTTACTAACCTTAAACTTAATTATATTAACTTCAATAGTATATTTGATAAACTTCATGATATGTTTCCTATAAAAGAAATAAAAATAAAACGTGCCTTTAAATATACTCTGCCTATGGGTAGACGTATATTTAACTATAATCAGGTATCAAAAAATTTTTCTGAGTCATTAAATTTAACTTGTGTTTGTCATCTGCCCATTTACAATAGTTATTTAGATACGACACATGGTCATGTAATAACAGGCAATATGGATATTGTGGAAGATGATGCACTGCGAGATTTGATGAATTTAGGAACTAAGTTTAGAATACCTAGTACTAATAATAATAAGAAAATCATTAGTTTCTTAAATGCTGATTTAGATAAATTTATTTACAAAATAGCAATTAATTATTCTGTACCTACTGAAGCTTTCAACCCTTGGAAAATTAATTTACTAAAACTAGTACAAGCTAAATTACCCTATAATAGTAATAACATTAATAATCCTTATAAACACTTTAAAGCTGCTATTACAAAATTACAAGATGACTTTATAGTCACTTATGTAGATAAAGCAGCCAACAACTATGCTATAATTTGTAAAAAATACTTTGCCATATGTTTAAAAAAACAGTTAGAAAATAGTGATCTTTTTCAGCCATTAAATGAAACTACTAATATTATTATTAAGAAAATCATTGCTAAATATAAACTGCTAGGTATTTCATCTAACATTTATCATTTTCCTTATATAACTTTAGTTCCAAAATTTCATAAAACACCTATTGCTTTTAGAGCAGTAACCTGTGGTCATAATACTTATGCTACAAAAGCAAGTAAATTATTATTAAAATACCTTAAATTAATCTATAAAAATATAACATCAGGTGTTTGTGGTATAATTGATAATAGCTATAGTCTAATTAGAAAACTACAAACATTAGATAACTGTAAATATATTGTAACTTATGATTTTAAAGATCTATTTAATAATATTGATATAATTGATTTAAATAGAATAATCATAATGTTAGTACAAAATAATATTCAATACTTAAACAACGAAATTAAACTAACTCGTTTCAATAGGCTCCTAGAATTAGTAACTAAACATAATTACATAGTTCATAATAATAATATATACTTACAGTCCAAAGGTGTACCACAAGGTGGTAATGCTTCAAGTATGCTAGCTAATTTATACTTATATTATTTTGAAATTAATAATATAGAAAGTAGCAATTACAATATATTTAGATATATAGATGATATAATAGTAATAAATAAAAGTAATAACCCTATAGACTTAAATTTTTACCCTCCTAATTTGGAACTAATTAAAAGTAGCCATGATAATATTAATGTAAACTTTCTAGATATCAATATTAAATTAAGTACTAACAATAAATTAACTTATGACTTATATGACAAAAGATCTGAATATAATTTTAATATTGTTAAATTTCAAAATTATCTATCCTGTTTACATAAATCTGTTTTTAATAACATTATTGTAAATCAGTTAGTTCGTATAAATAGGCTATGTTCTAAAGACAATAGGATTAAGCATATTATAGACTTGAAAGCTGTGCTAACTAGTAATAATTACCCAGTTAGTCTATCCAAAAACATAATTGGTTGTTTTTGTTTTAATGAATAGTTTGTTCTGTTGCATTAATAAGTTAAACATAAATAGGTTAAAATAAAAATAATAACTACTAAAATCAAAAATAAAACATAAGAATAATAAAAAAATATTTAACTAATAGTAGTAACAATAATAAAACTAAATAAATAATGGAATAATATTCTTAAAATAAGTTACCTTAGTAAGTATGTAACTAAGTATCCACTACCTCAATGGTTGCAAGTTATGACGTCAGTCATCTTGCGGTTACAAGTTCTTAACTTCCACTCTGATTAGCGCCAGGCTTGGTGTACTTTGGTTAAGTACTTTAATACCAATTCATTTATTATTCAATTCTTCTGTTAATAATGGATTGTACGGTGTCTGAGTGTGTTTATTTAATAGATCATACTCATCAGAAACAATCCATTGGTTTTTAGACAGTATTGACACCGCTGATGAAGAAATGCTGTCAAAAACCGTATTCATACTTATCTTTACATGTTGGATGTTCCTGGCTACATGTAGCTTTAGAGCTATTACTGGTTTTCTCTTTCATCTTATTCTTATTTATATATATATATATATATATATAAACGTTCTACTTGAAGAAGCATTCGAAAGTTTAAACGGAAGTGAGCTTTATAGTTTGGTCATAATTTAACCAAAAAAGATTTACAGAAAAATTTTCATTTTTATCACCAGAAATATGAAAATGTGCTTGTCGGCGAAAAACTGAACTCTTATTGAAAGCTCAAGAAATAGCTGGAAACAACTAGTAATTTTACCTTCGAAGTACCCTTTACGACATCCTTGTTAAATATGGTTTTAGTATTACACACACTCATATATATCTATATATATAAAAGTTCCGTGACTGACTGACATACAACGCACAGACCAAACCGCTGGACCTAAAGGGCTGAAATTTTGCATGGCGACTCTTCTTATAGTGTAGGGGTGCAATAAAAAAGATTTTTGAAAAATTCTTCTTAGATTTTTTTTATATCACGAGAAAGATCATAAAAATTCCTTTAAAATGAGATCATTTTTGAATCTTTACTTCCATTTTCTGATTTTTGGTGAATTTTTATAGATTAATTTTTAGAATTTAATTTATTAAATACTGATCACGTGATTTCTCTTCCTGGTACTTTAAATAAATTTATCGTCACGTGCATAACTAAATAGACAAAAAAAAAAAATTTTTCTTTTCTTGCTAATGCGGCAGACGATTGGACATTATCCAAAAAAACATTAAAATACAGTAAAAGATATTATGTTCCTCAAACTGTACTATATTCTTTAGTATGTCCTATTACATTTAATTTGAATATTTTCTCCTACATTATTTTGCCTATAAAAATATCCCTCACGATTTTATATATATATATATATATATATATATATATATATATATATATATATATATATATATATATATATATATACATATACATATACATATACATATACATACATATATATATATATATATATATATATATATATATATATATATATATATCAATTGTATACATTGATCGTCGTATTTATTATAAATATATATATATATATATATATATATATATATATATTCTGGCATTAATTGCATACATTAACCGTTGTATTTAATTTGAATGTACTCCGTAGCAAAGTGCGGGTTTTCAGCTAGTATATATATATGGGAATTGCATTATCCCAGGGCTCCGGCTATGAGCTATATGTCGTCATGTACGCTAGGCGACGACAGCGCTACTAGGATTCCGAAAGATGAACTGGGGAGAAAGTGTTTGCGGGGAGACTGAGATTGGGTCCCGACCTGGCAAGACGTGCCGAAAAGCAGCAGACGGGCTGCGATTGCAGAGACAGTCTCGACGGGGCATAACGTTGGCTCCAATAAGCTGCAGACGGTGGCTTAGTTAACCCTTATCGCAACAGACGGCCGGATACTGTAACCCATTCAGACTGTGGAGGCCTGGTGCGGCCTGACGTGTAACGTATATGTAATGTACCTCTACATATGTAAATAGTCCTAAGTGTCTATATATTGTGTTCGTGGAAAAGACGGGACTCTGTCCTTTATTGAGTACTCATTTATTCCGAGTATAGTAGTGTCTTGATAGTGAGTATAGTAGTGTCTTGATAGTGAGTATAGTAGTGTCTTGATAGTGAGTATAGTATAGTTCCGAGTATAGTAGTGCTTTGCAAGTGAATACGCGGCCCTTGATTCTACAAAGATGGGCGTCCGCCCGATAAGTAGTTTCTATAAGACTGGGGACTCGCATGAGATCGAGTTCCTATAAAAGTGGGGGCTCGGCCCGGATTGGATCAAGGAAAAAGACAACCGGCCATTGAAGTGTGCAGAAACATCGGAGTGACGTGAGTATATTATTACTATAATAATTAAGATGGCGTACTTAATCCGTACCAAAAAGGCAGACTTATTGATTCTGGTTGACGAATTAGACCTAGAGGCCCCAGCAAACCCTAAAGTTAAACAATTAACCTGATTACTACATCAGACGGTTGCGACGAGGAGTATGTAAAACCTCTCCTGGCGATTATTATGGCTGAGCGAGAAGCTCTTGAGGCAGAAGCCAAAAAGCGGGGGGAAATGGAAGGTTTCTTGAATCCCATCCCAAAGGAGGCTACTCCACTGAGCACCTATCATATCGATTTTGTTGGCCCGCTTCCATCCACGAACAAAAATTATAACTACATTTTTACAGTGGTGGATGCTTTCACGAAATTTACATGGCTGTACCCAGTGAAATCCACTACGACTCGAGATGCACTGGACAAGCTAAGGTCACAACAGACTACATTTGACAATCCGGATAGAATAACAGATAGAGGAGCTTCTTTCACCTCAACAGAATTCAGTGAGTATTGCACAGAGGAGTCAATACAGCATTTACAAATTACGACAGGGGTCCCTAGAGGGAATGGTCATATCGAAAGAATTCTCGCAATAGTGATCCCAATACTGACGAAACTTTCCCTCGCCGACCCTACCAAATGGTTTAAGTACGTTGACTCCGTGCAAAGAATAATTAATAGCACGACCTCCAGATGTACTAAGTGGTCACTCGAGCTCCTGACAGGGGTGAAAATGAAAAGTAAAGAAGACGTAACACTCAAGCCGTTACTAGAAGAGGAAAGCGTTGCGTGCACTCTAAAAAATCGGAAGACGCCAAGAGAAATATCCTGAAAATTCAAGAAAATAGGAAATCGTTCGATAAAAAGAGGAAGAAACCAAATGTATACAAGGAAGGAGAACTCGTCGCCATCCAAAGAACGCAGTTTGGATCGAGACTGAAGCTGCGGTCAAAATTCCTTGAACCTTATCGTGTGACAAGGGTTAAAGCCAATGACCACTACGACGTAGAGAAACTCGGCAACCACGAAGGGCCGAACGTAACTTCAACAGCAGCCGACCACAAGAAGCCGTGGGCCACCGCTGTCTAATAGCCAAAAAAATGGACATCATTATAGGGTCCAGATATCCTTGTTTGTTTGTTTTTTTTTTTTTTTATCTGCAGATGAAGTTTGAACTTGATGTAGCGTTCTAGAGAGAAGGTTCCTGTACGTATGCTCCTGCAGAGATGTTCGACATGCACCTGAGTGATGGAGGGACATTACTTGCTTCCGAGGACGTCAGCTTTTTAGGACGGCCGAGGATGTAGAGCGGGGTACAACGCCTGCTATGAGGATGTTTCCATGAAGACGACAGCGCCCCTTAGGAGCGAAGGGTGAACGTCAGAGGGGAATGAACTTTCGTCGGGACGAGACGTGTGAATTGAATGCGGCAGACGGCTATGATCCCTTTCTCCGTTTGGTAAAAATTCTCCAGCAGCAGACGTGCTGCGACGTCACTTTAAAGTAAAAACTACTGTAAATAATACTCTAAATGTAATAATTTAATACAGTGTTTGTATTTTAAGCAGAAACTGTCTTCATTGAGTACTGTCTGAGTATAAGAGAGTCTAGTTCTGCTGTGTAGTACGCGGACAAGTTTATATATATATATATATATATATATATATATATATATATATATATATATATATATATATATATATATATATACATACATACACACACACACACAGGTGGTTATCAAAATAATAGAAACACCTATCAATATTACTGGTATTTATGAATGTGCTTCGTATTCCTTAAAATACAAGTCTGGCCACCGGTATTTTTTTATATAATATAGTGTATGTGTTATTCTACTGTCAGGTAGCAGTAATGAAGCTACGGGCATCGTACTTTTGGGGGAACAGCGTAAAATGTCAAACCTTGCAGACCTTGCGAAAAGGGCAAAATGTTGGAGCACGTTTAAATTGGAATATCTGTTACTGCAACATCCAGGCTAAAGGGTGTTTTTCGAGCTATGGTATCTAAAGTCAAGATTGCATATACAGTAGAGTGCACGGAAAAACATCCTTTGCCAAACAGAAGAGTGGACGAAAAAGAGAGCTGAGTGAAAGAGACGGACGACGTATTGAAGCGGATTGTGACACAAAGAAAGAAAACAACTGCAAACAAAATGACCGAAGAGCTCAATCGGCATCTGCATGTTCTGGTATCAACCATTAGAGGTAGAAGGGAACTTCACAAACAAAGCGGAAGAGTAGTTATTCCCAAGCCACTTGTAATATATGCCAATACAAAATATCGTCCACAATGGTGCCACGAGCGCAAATCCTGGTCGAGTAATATGTCGAACAACGGCATTTGGTCTCACGAATCATTATTCACATTGTTCCTCGTATCAGGACGTGCGTATGCCTGGAGAACACCTACACAAGAGTAAGATTCTGGCTGTCTCCTCTCAACTGTCAATCATGGAGGTAGATATATCAGGGTTTGGGATGGCATCTCATGGTTTTCTTCAAGCCCTATTGTAACCCTAAACTGGAGATTGAATGGGAAGGACTATGTCGAAATTTTAGCTCACTAGTCCATTCTATGGTGCAAACATTGTTTCTTGCAGGAGATGGCGTTCTCCAGGATGAGAATCCTCCTAATCATACAGCTAAATCTATCAGGTATTGGTTTGAAGAGCATGAAAAAGAAGTCAAATATCTTATCTTGCCCTGTACAATCCCCCGACTATAAATCATCCAACCACTGTGATCTGTATAAGCGGATAGATAAAGGTATCGATATCCACCACAGCATCTCTACAGGAACTTCCATGATTTTTCCCTGAAGAAATGGTATAATATATTCTTAACCACTATTTATGACTTGTATAATTCAATTCCAAGGTGATTCAGGTGGTATTGAATGACAAAGGTGATCCTGCCCCGTATTAATAAAGGTTTTCATGTTTCTTAGTGTTTCCATTATTTTGATAACCACGTGTATGTATGTATGTATGTATATATATATATATATATCAAGGTCGTTACTAGCATACTTCAAACCATACAGAAAGTATACCAAACCTCAAAAGGATGATTTTTTAGAAAGTTTTCAACGTGCTCATTTTATTTCTGAAAATTTCAAAAATGCAATATGCATGATGAATAACAATAAAGAAAAAACGCTCTAAAATCCTTGATTGATTTTTAACGAATAAAACATGAGAGCGAATGCAATTGGAATAAAATTGCTGTGTAAATTATTTGCACAAATTTCCGAAAAATTTCATTACACATTTTCCTCAACTAACGTGAAAAATTCAAAGCTCTCAGTTCAGGAGAAAGGGCTTTCAGAATGATATTATTTTGGGATTTTTCGATTAAAAAAAAGATAGAGACTCAGAAATCGAAGTTTAAATTTCTAAAAAATTACCTTTACATATCAGTTTTACAGCATGCTAAAACCTTCAGAGAGATTGAGCTATCATACTGTACAAAATACTCAGATATAACAAAAGTTTGGCAGGTATTAAATTAACCGCTAACTTTCTTACTACAGCATTTGCTTACACGTAATGAAAGGATGTTAGATATTTTATTACCTAGTTTGGGTTAAACAGTTTCAGATGCAACAAGGGCATGAAGTTATAGAATTTTCATTCAATGAAATTTAGCTAAAAGTAAAAAGGGGAAAATGCGAAAAAAAAATCGACAGTTGGGAATCTCCGGAGTCTGTGCTCTGAAGAATCACACAGAATTTATAAATACTTTGAAACAGAGAGAATAAAATACTTTTTTTTAACACATTGCAATAGCTTACTTAAAATTTTTATAAACATTTAAAATGATAGGTTTGGCTTTGTTTTTAAATGAAATAAAACATGGCAAGCAACAAAATTATTTTTATAATGGATCATGCATATATTCTTCAATTCTTGATATTTGAGTTTTCCATACCAGTTTCAAGTTCCGAATAGTACAAATACTTTCTAATTACTTCAGGTTTTTTTTCCTTGTTTCTTTCATGGGCGCTTTTATGAATGAGATTTCCGGAGAGAAGGCCAGAATTTACAGGCTAGTAACATTTCTTATTAGGAATTAGCAGAGAAGCCACTTTCTGAAATGTTACCGACTGCCCAATAAGTTAATAATTAGAACTGTGTCTGTTTTCTAAAAATAAATACAACGTAATAGCTCTGCAACAAACAGTTTTAAATGTAATTCTGGATACAATGAAGTAAATTTTAGAAACATGAAATCATAAGATAGAGATACACAAAGTCGTTAAACTTCTGGAGTCATTCCACCGTAAGATAATTTCGAAACTATCAACATTTAAGAAGCAATCAAATTTTCAGTCAGAAAACTCCTTTTCGCCAATTGGTTAAATGTTTGTACAATTCGATGAAATTGCTAGGTCCAGGCAACGCAGGCTAAACCCCAACTTCCTGTTGGTCAGTCAACAAAATATAGTTTAAAATTTACCGGTTTTTTTTTTTAATTTCAAACATAAAAACAAAATTAAATACAGATAAAAATCAGTTTTAGAGTTCTGCCAAATAATGTACAGAACATGAGAGATGTTATGAGCAGTAGGAGAGATTACTCAAAGCCTAGTTCAAACGTAACGTATAGAGGAGCTATAGACTCAGTGATGCTGGAGAAGTCAATGTTCAATATGGAATGTGGCGGACCCCTCTTATAATAAAGCAGGCCAGGCACCGACGATTTATTCCAATAATTCAGAGGGACTGAGGGTAATAAATCCTACAATTTAATTAGAAAAGTTCGTAGTTCCTCGGGGTTGGGTGGCGGGCAGAGATACCACTTCAGGGGGGCATCCGGAAGGTTTTCAATGGAAATACCATCGGGGAGTATAGTGACCACGAAAAGCGATGAGTATTTATTTTTAATGATGTTGTTCACACCATAACTAGTATCTAATAGTTCCCATCACCACGACTAGGAAATGAAAATAAGGTAGGATAGCAAAATCACAAAATCTCTTCAAGGGATTCAAGACATGAACTTAGATTAATTGTACAACAGATAACTCTTTGACTTAACGTATAAAATGCTTTTGTGGACATGCAATGTCAAACGACTACCATTATTCTTCTCATAGGTTCGGCATCTTTGAGATACCTACATTATAAAACCGCTATAAATAGAGATAATCATGTCAACCATGATGTTTTATGGATATTATACATCACAAAATATAATTTAGGAAATATGAATACATTTAAATTTTAATATTCCAGTTAATCATGACGTATAACTATTAGATCTTCCACTATTCCTAAGTTAAGAAAAAAGTCAAAGTAATTTCAATATTGTACCATAAGCATTAATCAAAATACTACTAAAATTATAGTTTAAACTGAAAATCGAACTTTTACACCTTGTTCAGCACCTGTTACACTACTTATGAACTTATTTATTAAAGTAAATTATCTCTTATAACATCAAAACCAAACTATCAACTCCTAAGATGATTCTTTGGAAAATAGTTATTTAATCCTTTTCTTTTTGTTTCGATCAGTATTCTTTGTGCTGGAGCGGATGACTTTCATTGAATTGTTGTGTAGAGGAAGACAGATTTTCAAGTTCTAAAAGATTCATCCACCTATAGTGACAAACATCAGATCTTTAAACACTTCTCAGAAGTTATTAACAGAGCCTTATCTTCTTACATATAGCTTTGTAACATTTCTTTTATTACAGTCTAGTCAGATTAAGACTTTTGGACTTATTTTGAATTACAAGTTACTGCATGAGACTGGCTAAATGATCACTTTTGAGGGTATTGTGGTACCAGCGCACGCTCGTACTTGTTCAGATTAAATAGTGATCAGCGAGGGCTCGATTTATAATTTGGCTAACCTGGCTCGAACCGTTAAAATAATGAAGAGTCTGATTTAGGTAGTTATAATACTGTTAATTATGTTTATATTTATGTATAAAAAATAATAAAAATCTGCTCAGATCGTGTAGTGGTAAGCGTCACGAGTTTCTATGAATAAAATCGGGTACGAATCCCCAATAAGGCATGGCCGTTCTTGTGTTGTCCCTTATAGAAGCACCTTATACGTGAACCAGCGATGCTGATTCACCTATAAGGTGATTCTATGATAAAAAGGTCCGCAAATATCCCGGTGTGAGAGGGAGAAAGACAAGGCCTACATTGTTGGAAAAAATAGATTTAAAACAACTTAATTATTATACTATTATTACGAATAATGTAAGCAGATTCGTATTTTGTAACCCTGAAACTTTACAGCAAAATAAGGATTAAATCATTAAATTAATCCTTATTAAGAATATATTGTTGATTTCCATGTGATTTCACGGATGAATTCAAAATCCCAAAAACTTTGTAGATGGAAATAAATATACTTTTATTTTCCGTTATCCTAAGAGGTATATATTCATGTCCATTAATATTTCATATTGATAAAGTTTAAGCGGTTGTGTTTTCTAAGAAAGCGCTTTTTTTCTAAATTTTTATCTAAAACTGTTAATAGACTTCATTCCCAAATGTCCCTGCTAAACGATTTTTAACATCTTTTAAGTCCTCTAGTTTTAACCTAACATTGAAGAAAAGTAAGCTCGAACAGAATTAAGAGAGGAAAATAGGCCCAGCCCTAGCGAACAAAAGGAAAATCCGCCAAGCATAGCCACCATTCTTTTAAGAGAAGCAGTGGCCCAGCCCGGAACAGGTTGGTGAATTGGGAGTGGTCATTGTTACCGACCCGGGGCTGTGCAGATCGTTAGTTTAAAAAATGTTACTTAAATGTTTTCGCTGCAATGCAAGTTCTATGTATAAAGTTTAAATATACACTCGTCAAAATTGAAATTGCAACACCATGAAGGAATGCGCGTAGCGATGCGAAAATAACAGGATTGGTAGATATCAGAGACATATGCAAATGATTAAATGCGCGTGCGCATCTGGTCATATGATACCCAGTTTCTGGCTATAAAAGCCAGTAGCTAGCCCGCTCTGTATATGCTATCAATGACAGAACTTGAAGAAGGGTAGAAAATGCGTCGGAGACATCAGCGAGCTGAATACCAGCGGTTATCGACTGAGGAACGAGAATGTATCCTAGAACTGCATGAACTCGGTTTGTCCATGCGCGCAATTACCAGTCGTGTTGGACGGGACATCAGTACAATTGAGCGATGCGTCGCGCGATGGACGCAGGACCATCTGAGAACACGGCAAAGAGTTAGAGGATCATCCAGGTGCACGTCAGATCGTACCTATAGGCAAATTCGGCGAATGATTCGTGGGGACCCTTTCGCCACGGCAAGTCATATTCAAACCTACTTACCATTATCAGATGGGGCATCTGTCTCCTGCCAAACCATCCGTAAAAGGTTGCATAAAGAAGGGATGCACGCACGGCGGCCAGCCACTGGGGTTCCTTTAACCACTCCACACAGGGCTGCCCATCTGGCTCGGTGTCGACGTGATCGTTACTGGACGAACGAATGACACCGGGTATTATTTTCAGTCGAATCCCGATTTTGTTAATGGAGGAATAACGGTCGTGGACATGTGTGGCTGCTTCCCGGAGAACGTTACTTGCAAGCCCATACCGTCGAACGTCACACCGGACATCATGGTTTGGGGTGGCATCATGTTCGGGCAGGGACGACCCTTGTGCACATTACTGTCAGTTTAACATCGGCGCGGTACGTTACATAAGTTATTATGCCTGTGGTTCGGCAACTTGTGCAGGCCGCCCCCGGCACGTCATTCCAGCAAGACAATGCCCGGCCTCATGTCGCACGTGACACTCTGAACAGCTTCAATGGAATTCACATCCTTCCCAGGGCGGCAGCCTCATCCGACCTCTCTACCATCGAGCATGTGTGGGGTGCCATCGGACTTGCGGTGCACACGGCACCGCAGCCACATACCGTAGAGGAACTGAGAGCTGCAGTGGACTCGGCTTGACAAAGAATATCTCAGGAGACCGTTAATAGCCTCATAGACAGTATGCCTCGCCGTTTACAGGCCTGTATAGCTGTCCGTGGTGACCACATTAGATACTGAATAAACAGTTTAATTTTTCATATCTTTCTTTGTTTCTTTAATCATCTGCATATGTGTCTTACCTCTACCGATCCTGTTATTTTCACATTGCTACGCGCATTCCTTCATGGTGTTGCAATTTCACTTTTGACGAGTGTAATTGATAAAGTTAACGCAGTATGCGAACATAAGATCTAGAAAAGATAGCTTAGTTTATTCATGGTGGTAATGAAATTTATTTTTATTTTTTTTTGAAGGGGGGGGGGATAAACATTTATTTCTATTTAAGATCTTAAATGGCATATTTTTTCGTCGTCTCTACTTGCCATATCTATAGACACTTGTTATATCAGTTTATGGGTACCACGGTAAAATTTTGAAACAGATACAATTATAAGTTTTCTGCAGCTGCTTGCTTTTTTCTGGAAAAAAAAAGTGGGGGGAAATAGAAAGTGCATACTATTCAGCACTTTGTGGTAATAATAAGATGGAGATTATTCTATAATTAAAAATAGTAAAGCTACTTTCGAAAGATCTCAAGTTTCAATGGTTACAAAATGATCTTTAAGAAAAAATGATTCAAATTCTAACAAATGTGACAAATGTAATTAATTTTATCAAAGTAGATGTACGGCAAATCTTTATATTTACTAACTATCAATGAAGTTTTATTCATTTCAGAGGGCTTTTCTATCTTACAGGATAATCGGGTTCATTTTAATCAGACAGCAAAATATTAATTAATACGCGTTTTATATATATAGATACTAATATTATTTATTAATATTATATTAGGATAATTAATATTTTCTACATAAGAATCTATTTAAATGAACTTCACATTAGAAAGCTCTATTAATTTCAAAGTATTATACAGAGAATTAGATATAATGTGCTGCAGAAAATCAATTTTTCACGGCTACAAAATGATGCTTATTGTCATGAATACATTTTTTCCAGATATCTTCCCTGCACTAAGATGAACCGAAAAAATTAAGTACCTCAATGTAATGTGGAACTTTTCAGGCTTTTAAAAATACTCCCATTTACAAAAGTTAAGTTCCTATGAGATAAGACCAGAAAGTCGTATGACAATGACCAGCCTAAATTGAGATTATATTTCGGATCAAGACACATGTTTGACATTTTAGTGACGAGACAGTTTCATTGCAAAATTGTAATTTCAGAGTAAAAAATACGTAAACTTGAAAAAAGAGTAACTTTGGTAAACGCACTATTTTAAATACATTCAAGGTAAAGAAAAAAGGACAAATTTAAGGTATGAAAATGTCTGTCCACAAAAGCATATTTAAAAACGGTCACTGATTAGTTTAATGTACTCTTCAGCTAAAAAGCATTCTATATGGCACAAGCACAACTTTTATAGACATCTGTATATCTCAATATCTCTGCCCTGACTTTTTTAAAAACTGTTTCAGGAAAAAGTTTCTTTTGAATAAGATTTGTATGTCAGAATAAGGAAAGGGATGGTCTCTGGTTTATTTATTTTCTGTTATGCTATGAAGCAATGACGATACTGGTTCAAGAGTTCATAAATCTGTGTTTGCAGTGTAAAGAGTGTCAAGTCCAAAATCGTCGTTTTTAGAAAAACGGGATAGGAAAAAAACGGCTTTTGTAAAGTCAGTTTTTTAAGTTCAATGTTTAATTATTTTTTTAAGTAAATTTTTCCAATTTTATTTTTGTTGAGTAAAGTGTGTTAAGTCCTTGATTGGGACAAACGTAGTCTGTCCAATAAATACAAGAACTGAGCTTCTAGGGTGGCTGTAAATTGAAGTTTGGCCATGCAAACTGGCTGCTCTGTTGGCGGGGGACCCACTGGAACGTCAGTAACCGCCAGGCCGTCGATGCGAGCGTACAGCTAGAGGTGGAACTTTTTTTTCCCCTTGTCGACGACGGAGATTGATCAACAGATGGAACAATGACTCAACATCAAATTTTTGGTGAAACTTGGGAAAAACTCTCAGGAAATTCATGATATATTGAGGGCTGTTTATGGAAAAAACGCACTGAAGAAAACAGCTCTTTTCAAGTGGATCAAGCGTTTCAGTGAGGGCTTCGAAGACTGCAAGGATGATGCAAGGCCAGGACGACCGTCGATCTCCTGTGTTAATGTTTTTTTTTACATTCATGGTGTTGTCCACCATGAATTTCTTCCTGAAGAACAAACAGTGAATGCTGCCTTCTACGTGGAAGTTCTCAAGCGCTTGAGGGATCGGGTGCGACCAAGTTTATGTGGTGGGGATGGATGGCTGCTGCATCATGGCAATGCGCCTGCACATTCTGCTGTGATTGTCCGCGAATTTCTGGCCCGTAATTCGATCACCACGCTGATCACCATCCCTAGTCACCAGACTTAGCGCCCTGCGATTTCTTTTTGTTCCCGAAAGGTAAAATGTTCATACGGGGTGGCACTGGGACAACTTGGAGACGATAAAACGGGAATCGACAAGGCAGCTGAAGAACCTGACTTCTGAAGAATTCCAGGGATGTTTTTATCATTGGAAACAGAGGTGGGACAAGTACATTGCAACAAAAGGGGAGTATTTTGGAGGGGATAATGCTGATGTACCCTAAATTTCGTAAAATAAAGGTTTTGTGACATCATTTCGGGTATTTATTGGACAGCCTACATAACCCCTTTAACACTAATATGTTTGTGTTTTGTTTCCCATATCCTAAATTTTCCCTGATGAATAAACATGTTTAGGAGTGGAATTTGACTTAGCTTTCTGTACCCTGCAGTAGCCCTTGATTCTTCAAACAAGCCTGGTTTGATAACTCATTTTAGCCCATTTTGGACTTAACACCCTTTGCACAGCAAACACAGAAATATAGAATTATCTTTTAATACACAGTCATGTAATGGTTAATTACATTATGTTAATGTTAATGGAATGTAATTTATTAGTACAACTATGTTTTTTAAGCCTCAAAAGTGACTACTTCTGAAATAAAAGAAATTCATAAGTTAGAGAGTGTGACAGTTCTAGCCTTATGTTCTACATACTACTATGGTAAATTACATTAGTCACTGGAAGTTATAACCTTTATGACAAGTAGAATTATGATTTATGTTATACATAACCAGCAGTAATATTTGACTCAATTTTCTCTACAGGTTTCTATTATTCTGTCTCAAATTCTCCACTTAAAAACTAATCTCACTCACAAACAGCATTTGTAGTCATATATATACAATAATGGTGGCTCATTCAATTAGTTTTAGTCATTTAATAATTTTTATAACAATACTATTTTCAACTAATAAGTATAGTTTCATTAGTTAAAGGATAATACAAACCTTTTTTAAATATATGCAAAAATAAAATTGTAGCTTAAATCTTCGGAAATACAATATTACTCTCAAGAACTTAAATGTCTAATTTTAATTTTAAAACAAATTTTAAAAACTTACTAGCTGAGTGGCAACCCGATGTGTTGCTTTTTTTGATTTAAAATGAAATGGCTTTATATCTTAAAGATTAAAAACTGTTTATTCCCTTTTAAAAATATATTAGATTCAAAAAAAAAAATAATTATTTAAAATTTCCTTTTTCAAATTTTGCATTTTAAACAAAAAAGCTCATTCAATTACAAAAAAATTCTAAAGGCTTTAACTTCTCCTTTCCTAAAACTAAAATTATTTCTGGTACTTCAAATTTATTTCAATTATGTTCTTGTGGATTTCAATTATGTTCTTCTAATATGTTCTTGCACCCGACGGCGGCTGGTTTCGAACCCGGGACCTTAGGATTAGACGTCAGGAGCGATACCTCTGAGCCACCGTTACTTCGGTGAACGGAACTTTGAGAAACGGAAAGGAGCTGGCCCACCCGGAATGTCAACTTTTTCTGCTGTCCCCTTCTATTGAGTTCGGCAGTTTTAATTGAATAATTATAAAAGTTTAAATTTTTGAAAGTTGAGGATAGCATCAGTGCACGCGTCTCGGCCGTCCGCGTATATCGGTACCAGTCGCAATATCCTGCTATGCTCGGTTCGCGAGATTAGCCCGTCCCCGTGTCTGTTAACTAACAAACTAACATTTGTTTACCTTCAGCTGTTAATAAAAAGACTAGCTGAGTGGCAACCCGATGTGTTGCTTTTTTTTTATTTAAAATGAAATGGCTTTATATCTTAAAGATTAAAAACTGTTTATTCACTTTTAAAAATATATTAGATTTAAAAAAAAAAAATAAATAATTATTTAAAATTTCCGTTTTCAAATTTTGCATTTTAAACAAAAAAACTCATTCAATTACAAAAAAATTCTAAAGGCTTTAACTTCTCCTTTCCTAAAACTAAAATTATTTCTGGTACTTCAAATTTATTTCTGGATTTCAATTATGTTCTTCTAATATGTTCTTGCACCCGACGGCGGCTGGTTTCGAACCCGGGACCTTAGGATTAGACGTCAGGAGCGATACCTCTGAGCCACCGTTACTTCGGTGAACGGAACTTTGAGAAACGGAAAGGAGCTGGCCCACCCGGAATGTCAACTTTTTCTGCTGTCCCCTTCTATTGAGTTCGGCAGTTTTAATTGAATAATTATAAAAGTTTAAATTTTAGAAAGTTGAGGATAGCATCAGTGCACGCGTCTCGGCCGTCCGCGTATATCGGTACCAGTCGCAATATCCTGCTATGCTCGGTTCGCGAGATTAGCCCGTCCCCGTGTCTGTTAACTAACAAACTAACATTTGTTTACCTTCAGCTGTTAATAAAAAGACTAGCTGAGTGGCAACCCGATGTGTTGCTTTTTTTTTATTTAAAATGAAATGGCTTTATATCTTAAAGATTAAAAACTGTTTATTCACTTTTAAAAATATATTAGATTTAAAAAAAAAAAAATAAATAATTATTTAAAATTTCCGTTTTCAAATTTTGCATTTTAAACAAAAAAACTCATTCAATTACAAAAAAATTCTAAAGGCTTTAACTTCTCCTTTCCTAAAACTAAAATTATTTCTGGTACTTCAAATTTATTTCTGGATTTCAATTATGTTCTTCTAATATGTTCTTGCACCCGACGGCGGCTGGTTTCGAACCCGGGACCTTAGGATTAGACGTCAGGAGCGATACCTCTGAGCCACCGTTACGTCGGTGAACGAAACTTTGCGAAACGGAAAGGAGCTGGCCCACCCGGAATGTCAACTTTTTCTGCTGTCCTCTTCTATTGAGTTCGGTGGTTTTAATTGAATAATTATAAAAGTTTAAATTTTTGAAAGTTGAGGATAGCATCAGTGCACGCGTCTCGGCCGTCCGCGTATATCGGTACCAGTCGCGGTATCCTGCTATGCTCGGTTCGCGAGATTATCCCGTCCCCGTGTCTGCTAACTAACAAACTAACATTTGTTTACCTTCAGCTGTTAATAGTAAGATTAAATTGAATCTAATGTTTTAAATCACTCTTTCTCATACAGTAACAAATTACTTTGAAGTTTTGTAATGGTTGTTTTTTTCATAATTTTTAAACTGTTTCTTCCAGACTATATAATTTGTTTCAGGCAAGAATGTTTTTTGTGGTTGTATCTCAAGCAATGCATTCAGAGCTAACAAATTAATTTGAATCAACAATATAAAAAAAACTAAAGCCACTGGTTTTAAGGAAATTTCATTATTTTCGCTTTATAAGGCCATAAGAATAAAAGATTCAATTTCTTATTACTCTAAACGTTTACTCTTAAGAATAAAAGATTCAATTTCTCTTTACAGCATGTTCATTTACAATGTTAATGAAAAACGTTAAATTATGAAAAGTATTCACTTATGCAGGCAAATGTAAGGCAAAATTTTCTCAAGCATTCATGTTGTTGTAGGAAGTTTACAAAATTTTTAGATCACTGTAAAATCCTACCCTATTAATCACATAAAAACTGATTATTTACATAGAGTATATGTTTGTCAAGACAAATAGCACAAAAAATATTTTAAATTGAATGAGAAATAGCTATGAGTGTTTTCTATAATTAATTCTACATTTTACATATTTATAGATTATATTAATAGTTCCTCATGATACCCTGTAAATTCTAGGTAGGAGAAGGTATGTCAAACAAAGTTTTTTTCTTCCTCATTTACAGTACAATTTAAAACCTCATAAGAGACTAGCAGAAAATTGTGTCACAAAGTTGTAAAAATGTTATTCATGAAAAGAGTAAAGCTCATTCTATTCTTTGAATGAAAAAAGAAAAAAAAAGCTTGATAGATTATTCTGTAATTAAAATATTTTCAAGTTTTATCCATCAAGCAGTTGCATCAATTTTACTTCAATTATTTTCATTGTTGATAGTTTGAAAAAGAGTCAGTTACCTTCAATGTTACTAGTTTAGTATGCCCTTCTTATATATCACATTAATTAATTCAATAGTCCCACACTCACATGTAGTATGATAGTAATCACATAAAAGCAATTTTCTCATTTATAATTCATAATGTTCATTTATAATTCATAATATTCAGTGTGCATTTTATGGAAGGAAATATTTCCATTAACTATAAATATTTTGAAATGTACTTACAAATCTGAATGCTCATGACCATTTGACTGATGTTTAATTCTTTCATAAGAAAACTTACATATTTTTAAAATATCTGAATGAACTAAATCAAGTAACTAATGACTTTTGCGTTCACTTTTATGACAAATTCCTTAATTCTGAATGGAAGTTATAAAATCTAAATATATATACTTTTGGAAATATCACATAGATTGTTGTGTGGTTATAAACTTAAAATTGAGAGAAATTTTACTACAAGAAGCTTAAGTCTTAATATGTTTTATGTAGTCATGTGGATTGGATAACACATGGGTAATATTTCTAAAATAGGTATTTTACAAACATAATTGTGAAATTAGTATTAGCCAATTAATTAAAAATAAGTGAAAACGTATGTTTGAATATGAAAGTATTAGAAAAATACTAAGCATCAAAATCAAAATCAATGATTGGACTTATCTTAACTACTCATATTAATTACAGAAAACATCAATATTATATTCATATATTTAATTATTTTTGGTATGTCACTTTAAAAAATTTATTTAAATGTAACACAGAAACATAATTTTTTAAAAAAATTTTCAATTATTTGTACATCCTCCTACATGCTATTTAGAAGCTAATATATCTAATAGTTCAAAATCAGCATTTTTATTCAATTATTAACAATCATCATAAACTAAAATTTTCAACTATAATAAAAGTATTTTAATTTAAAGAACAATCCATATGCCTGGAGAACAAGAAAAATGAAAGAGTATATTCTTAGTCAAATGAAAATGATCGAGTTTAAATTTTTCTTAGCATAGTTTATAATTTGAAGACCACATATTCATTTTCAAATACTTTTATCATATGAATAAATTTCTACTACACCATAAAATTCTTTAAGAATGAATTATTCTTGTTACAACAGTTTTTAACAGCTTTACGTTAACTCAGAAACATATGTATATATGCTATTCAGGGTCATAACTAAGGCAGGCTTAAGGGCCTCAACCCCTCCTAACAATCTCTTGAAATCCTACAGACAGTTAAAAAAATAAAATACCTGAATAAAATACATAAAGACTGTCATGAATTCCTCATTAAAACTATGAACATGTTTTAGTAAACAATCCCTTGCTTTATAAATTTCTATCTGCATGGATCACAACATGCTATTAATTCAATATTGATAGCTTTTAATATTTTTTAAATGTCTAATTTAATAAGATAGAACACTAGAGAAATTTGAGATAGATAATTCCCTTTAAGTAAATTACTTGTATGTCACTGAATCATGATCTATCAAAGAACATGAATGCAAATTTCAGTCTACTGTTCACAACAAAATGAAAATTTTATCTTTGCATGATTTCTAAATTCAGATGCAATATTGAAGTGGAAATCAACAAAATAGGAGTAAAAACTTGAAACACTTAAGTCTGCAAAAAATTATGTTCTATTAACAAAGAGGAAAATAACACATTCTTTTAGTGCACTCTAATTTTATACAGAGATTTAAATTTCTTGATTATAATAAAAATCATACTATCTTAAGGGTTTGATTGTAATTGCTGCTTTTATTTCATCAGACGAGACCCCTTTTCAAAGTGGCTCTAGTAACTTGCACATTTCAAATTCTACGTTAATGCAAGTTGGGTTTAGTAACAAATTCTGTTTCAATTTTATAAAATTTAGACGTGCAGAAACCACTTATAAACAACACTAACTTTTTAAATATATGTTCTTAAATATATTTTGACCATGTTAATGAACTCTATAATTTATTTACACATTGATTAAAAGAGAAAGACTGTACATATTTTATCATAACAATTTCATACTCTGCTTTTAATGGTGAAAAATAACTCCTTTTATTCAACTCCCATTAAATTAAGTGTTCCTCTTGGTGTCTTTCCCTGATTATGGTCCTAATGTTATCATTTATTTTATATGCAAATATAATAATGATAATAAAAAAAAGAAATATAAACACTATGACACACAAATACAGCGATCTAATGCCACTCTTAATGTTTTGAGCAACATACTTCCTATTATATATTATAAATTGTTTCTACAAGTAGAAACAAAAACATTATTGAGATACACATACAATAGAATTGTTTCACACAAATCTGACAGCTCTAATTAAAACAGACTAAAAATTTAATGACAGAAATAGGTTATTCCTTAACATAAGTTACGTGGGTGATCATGTTAAAAATTAAAAGCAAAATTTTTTCACAGATTAAAAAGCTTACATTTGTGAATTTTCTTTCAAATAATTAATCAATACAGTATTTACACATTTTGCATTACTACGAAAGCAGCAATTAATATTTTTAAATAATTTTGAAAAATATTGATACTTTGAGTTTCAAATAAAAATTAAAAGGGATTATTTCAAACTTAGCATATTAACATTTTAAAATTAAAACATTAACTGCTGCTCTCTTAAAAGGGGAAGGGAAAAAAGGGAATGCAAGAGACCTCTTCTTATATGATTGGATTCTTTTACTTTTGAATGAGTAGGAATTTTTGAATGTAAGCAAACAATAAGAAAGATGTATTTTCTTATAACATATAACAGAAGGAACACATTAAATTCCAACAGCCTTAATACAAAAAATGCAATTTATTTTTTACTTAAAATGCATGAAATTAAAAGTTATCATATTTGCATAAAATGACACAGTACATGATGGTTTAAAAATACAAATACATTTTAAGTTGATTTTTCTTTCATATATGGATGATAAACTTTTACATTTCTTTTTCAGCTTTAATCTATAAACTAAACATACCACTAAGATAAATTTAATAATATAAACGATTTAAAACACTTAGAAATATTTCTATGGTAATTACCTGGACTAGCCATTGAAAAAGAACATTTAAAATATGCAGAAAAACATAAGAATGCAGTTCTGATTTATAACAGGTAGCAATATCACAGACTTAACATAGGCATACAGAAAAGAGTTTAAATATTATGTTATTTTGACCAAGAATAGACATAAGCCAAAGAGATTGTTAAATTATAATAAAAACTTATATTTGAAACTGGGCATAAAAACGTTGCAGCTATATTAATAAACAAAAAACATCAAGAATTCAATCTCTGCAAAAATTATTAATTGTACGATTTAACTAAAATCAAAGTGAGAACACAGCAGCATGAAAATATAAACAGCATCTCAATGATACTTTTAAACTGTTCAGATATAGAATATTTAAGGAATTACAGAGAATCTATACCAGCCATGCTCAACCTATTTTTCTTGGGCTATATACGTATTTTTATCTAGTTTTGCTATGTTATGTAAGCCGTAACATAGTATACTATACCTCATATTATAATGTATAAAATAAAACTCAAAACCTAAATCTATTCAAACATTTAATTAAAAATGAGTATGATTTTTCTTTACGTTGAGACAAACTTTTGATTGTTTTAAACAAATCATTTTTATACTTGCTACACGCTACTCTCATTACCTCATCAAGGAAAGAATCAATAACCCGATTTCTATACACATTCTTCGCACATTTTATTTTGGAACTGGCTGATTCACAAAGATATGTTACTGAGAACAACATGGCACATTTTTATCTAGTTTTGTATTTTTCAAGCACAAATTTCCAAAATTATGTTTACCACAGTACCTGCCTAATAATGAGTGTAAGTGTTTCAGGCCACACATAAAAGCTTGGTGGGCTGCAGTTTGAGTATTCCCGATCCAGACTATATGTCACACTATTTGTAAACAATAAAATAATTTAGAGTAAACTTCATGAGGATAAATTTGACATGAATGTGGATGACTATGCTTTAACTAATTTATGCTGTATAAAACTACATTAGTTTATCTGCCAATATGAGCTTTGAAAAATTAAAGATAATTAGAAGAGAAAACAGTCAGTCAAAATCCGAATTTTAACATACTAATAGTGATGAATACAGTTATAAATTGGTCAAAACTGTCAAAAACTATTACATTTTGATATATTCGCAAAAAAATAAGCAAACAAGAATATCCTCACATTTTACATTAGCTTAATGAACATTACACATAATATTTATTTTATTATTTCATTTAAAGGTATATCAGGGTAAATTGCTACAATTATGTGTTAAATAAATGCATCTTATATGAGGGAATAATAGTAGCTTAGTCTGAATCTTGAGTTATTCCTGAACTATTAAAGACATAAAAAGATAGTATTTATCATTATTTTTCATACAATAATTTTACAGCCTAAAAATAAGTGACTAATCTATATGAACAAGATCAAATTAAAATGTTCTTGTACATAGACTGATATACAATGAAAGATAAAATTTTACTTTAGATGTTTAGAATTTAAATCCTCTACCAAAAGAAACTATCCAAGATTATTTTATTTTATTACTAAGAGGTATTTCATAAATTTATTTTTTCTATTACATACATTAAATTAATGTAATACTTATGATTATATACATTTCAGTAGCACTTTTCTTTTCTTAAATTTAAATAATTCATTATAAGACAGAAGTTTGTATATTTATTCCGTCAATTTATTTTATTGTAAACATTTAATTGATATGCTAAGATTTACTGAACCAGTAATACAGAATGCTTAACACTGTTTAATTCTGTACAAAACAAAATATTTCAGTATGAAGAGATTAAGGAGAGTTAAGATATATTTTATATATGAAAATATAACAGAGTAAGACATCATATTTCCATGAAAAATATTTTGTCTTCCATAGTATCTGTCAATAAAAAAGGAATATTTTAATTTTATTTCAATCATATCAGTAAAGAAATAATATAAAAATTATGATAAAAAGCATTATCTTATGATGGCTCAGGTTTAACTTTAAGCAACAATGCATTGTGATTATTCTAGTTTCTTCCCCTCCTAAATTATTTATTTATTTAAAACATAATTGTAGCAATTATGAATATAAAGATAATAAAGAGGGAATGAGAAATGCATAAATAACATGGCTAGGCTGAAAAATGCTTAATAAAAATATTACTATAATTTTATAAGAGGAGGATTTATACTATAACTCTAAAGATGACATTTTAGTCAGAAGGATACTTTTATAAAGTACATTGGCTTTAAATTTTTATGCAAATTTTGAAATGATCATTTCTGCAATCCGTTGAGGAGCTACATGATACAATCAAAAAGTTGGATTTTTGAAATGAGAGTGTAGAAAACATTGTCAACGTATCAAGAAAGCCATGTATTTCTACAATATTTTTAATCAGGTTTTCAAGTATCTCTGTCAGTTATGGATCATTTTTGCCCATTCACGCAAAGGGGATCGCTGTTTTGCATCTAAACCTGCTAATCGTGTAAATTGGGGAAATTATTAATTTCTCGAGTAAGGTTCTAGATGGAACCAACCTTTCTCGGGGTTAATAAGTTAAATCTGTGATATACTGCATGGAAACATATCAAGTTTTTAAATAAAAATATATATACTAGGAATAATTATTCAACTATACCTCTGAACATTCTTTTCGCCATTAGGTATTTTACGGAGTTTTTTCTTTTTTAATATTTTAACTGCTCTTCGACATAGTGAGGTGGAATCGAGAACTTCTTTTACTTTGCCATAAGAACCTTCCCCTAATACATCGCCCATTACATATTTTCCAATCATTTTTGCTCGCTTCTTTGGCGACGTACATCGAATTTCCCGGGAATCGAAACGGTAAAATGTAACAGGAAGACATGTTTCGTCATTTAGCCAACTATCGATAGGTTGGATCTCAGGTTGGATTTCATATTCATAATCTGATATGTTGATTTCAAGCGATGCATGTGCACCGCTATTAGCTCCATCCATGAAAGATTAGAAAAAAAGAGACGCAGCAGATAATAAACAAAAAATAAAAATAAAACAATGAACAGCATAACAAGGGTTAATTCAGATTTACGCCGGCATGATCATATCATTGACTGATCTAATTAATAAATCAAAGTTTGACACGAACTTGCTGTTGCCAAACTATAAAAATAAACTCTGGTTAAAATACGTCAAATATATGTCTGCTACAAAAATGCATTACTGCCATCTAGTGGTGAAACTATAATGAAAAGTACTACCACAAAAGTGTTACATCGTCAAGAATTTCCCTGTTTCAACCCTTTTGAACTTTTGCAATGAGATTTGATTTCATGCAATAATACAATAGTTGAGGTTTTGAAGATAAGAAGATAGACGAAACACTAGTTATTTCTTAAGAAAGAAGAATATTCCTATAACTGTACTGCAATTTACATTTTCTGCTTCATTTCTGAGCGTTATTTACATTCAGTTCTCTTCTCTGTGCTTATGAAGTCTTTTGCTTTCTTGTGTCTGTCTTTTGTCTTCACATCCACTAACATAAACACAAGCAGTAATACATGGTATGCTCAAATGGTAAAACATTTTGTTTGACGTGGATGGTCGGTTCCTTTCACAAGTTTTCGACTGGTTATATCAAAAGACCTATAGAGTTTTGCTAGGATTTTTTCTCTTCATGGAAATCTTCCAAGAAAAGTTTAAACTTCGGCTGAAAATATGAGTGAAAAATACTTAACATGTCGTGCAACTTATTTCAATAGAGTAAATGTTGCAAAATTGCTTAAAAAATTTTACTCAGCACAATTATTTTCTTGTGAAGAACACTTCTAAACTAATCAGTGAATCTATCGAACTAAATTTTCATGCTTTTAATGGATTTCCTCTTCGATCATTTCTAATCCATTATTCTCAACGGGTTTGAATTTGAATTTGCGGCAATAGTATTCTGTCCCCATATGATTTGGAATTCAATGATTTAAATAACATTGTTTCGGCCTAAGTTATGCAAAATTAGATCGCAAATATTTGTCAGCAAGCCCGGACTGGCTAAGTCGGCTGGTCTGCGATCGCCGAGGGCCCCGACCCAAGGGGCCCCCGGTGGGATCTAAAAAAGTGGTTTATACTTGGGAACCCCCAAGGGCCCCCAAAATAAGTGGTTTGTATTTTTATTACTCAGGTACTTTTTTAACTACACTACTTTATAATTAATTGCACTAGTACACTACTTTATAATTAGTTGCACTAGAGTCATTTTACTTTTTCCCAGGAAGCTTAAGCGTGTACAATTAATTTTAAGTTTTTTTTTAAACGCCATTTAATGTTTACTCGTAGCACAGCAGTAAGGCAGAACAGTCAGTCTGTATACGTACGAGCATAGCCACCAGTGTGTGGCGACATGTCGCTGGTGAAGGGAAGCAACTGACACATCACTGTTTTCACAAAATCCAAACAAACTGTTTGTTGAATTGTAACAACTGTTTGGAAAAACTGTTTTAAAAAAAAGTTGACGAAAAGAAGAAACTGAAAGTCCAAACTCCGTATCCCCTGTTTTCTGTTCTTTTGTAACAGAAACGCAAACAAATAAGTTAATTTTATTGTAGATGTTATTTTTAATCTCGGAACGGAAAAATGAGAAATTAATAAAAAATATTTATAACCAATTAATATTTTTTTACGTTTTAATTCAAAAATAAATATAGTTTTATACATATTGTATGAAAGCGGAAAACGTTTTTTGTTGAAGTCTGTTACCTGGATTCCAGATACATTATACAAATATTTAAAAGTTTCCATAATTTTAAAAATATGTTAAATTACTTGAGTTCTTATTTGGATCTAAAATCAGTCTTAATTGAAATAAATGGACAATTTTGTTGTTTGAAAAACGTAAGTTGTCGGTCTCTTTGTCATGAACAGCTGTTTCCGTTCAAGAACGAGAAGAGTCGATAGCGTTCTTGAGTTCGGATCGAGAAGGAAAGAAAAACTAAAAACAGTTAAAACATTACCAGTTTACGTTTGTTCTTTTATATTAAGTTCTGTTGTGACCTTAGAACAGTTCAGATTAGAGAACAGGAAGTCTGATCCCCAGATAAAACAGTTCCAAGTGATTGGACCGGTTCAGAAAAACAGTTTGCTCGTTCTTTAGTAAAAAACAGTTGTTTCAAACAGATTGGCGGTTTTCATCCTACCACTACACCTCTCAGTCAGCGTATGTTGTTATTTGTGCACTAGTCAGTTGTGTCCACATGAAAAGTGTGTATCAAAGTGGCGCTACGAAAAGGAAAGAAAAGAGAAAATCTTTAGATGTTGAAAAAAGTGCCAAACTTTTTAAATACTTGGTTAACAAGTTCCACTTCTCAGTCGCAAAGTCAGCCTTTGAGTCCCAATGATGCATCAAATACAGGTAAGAAAGTTGAAATTAGTTTATTAGCTCATAAGTTCAGTAGAGACACCCTAATCCGGATCCCGGTGGTCCAGCGGTTTGGTCTGTGCATTATATGTTAGTCAGTCAATCAGTCAGTTACGGAACTGTTTTATATATGCATATATATGGGAAGAACATGTTTTCTCTGTAGCTTGGCATAGAGCAAATATTATCCCTTTTCCTAAGCCTGGAAGACACGCCTCTGTACCCAACAATTACCGGCCGATTGCCCTAACCAGCTGCCATTGTAAAATTTTAGAAAAAATGGTAAACGCTCGCCTAATCTATGTTTTAGAAACCAGAAACCTCATTGCTCCAAATCAGTGCGGTTTCAGAAGGGGTAGATCGACGACGGACAGTATTATCGCTCTGGAATCGGACGTTAGAAGAGCTTTTCTCTCAAGGAATCATTTAGTATCAATTTTCTTCGACATAGAGAAAGCGTATGACCGCACCTGGTACTATGGCAGCCTCCAAGACCTTTTGGAACTAGAATTTCGGGGAAATCTCCCAATTTTTATAAAGAATTTTTTAACTACCAGACACTACCAAGTCCGTGTAGTCACTGCTGTATCCAACTTTTTTTATTCTAGAAGAAGGGGTTCCTCAAGGGAGTGTGCTCAGCGTCACTCTTCTCATTGAAAATTAATAACGTTTTAAAACAATTACTACCTTCTGTTTGGGGGAACTTGTATGTTGTCGATTTGCAAATTAGCTATCAAGGAAAAGACATGGCTTTCATTGAGCGTCAACTCCAAACTGCAGTCAGACGTATAATGGCTTGGAGCGATAAAAATAGTTTTAATTTTTCTACCGATAAAACTTCAAGTGTGCACTTTTGCCGTAGACGTGGGATCCATCCGGATCCCGAAATTTTTATCCAAAACTGTAAAATAAATGTTGTGGACAAGGTTCACTTCTTGTGCATTGTCTTTGACCGGAAGATGACTTATCTTCCACACGTTTTACAGCTGCGAAGAAAGTGCGAGAGATCGATTTTTACTCTAAATACTTTGGTTCTACTTCACTCACCTTAAAAGATCTTTTAGGTGAAACACCTCACCCTTCTATTTTCCGTTTCTTGAAAAGTACAGGATTTTACCCTTTGATTTCATAGCTTTTTCCTTCCTTTCTATCATTTTGTAATACTTGACTGTAATCTAGATGGGGAACCTCCATCTAGAGGTTTTGACATTAACAGTACTGCGTTTTATCTTCCTATTTCACGATCTACAATCAATGCTTTTTACCATACTTGTGTTATATTGCTTTATAATATTGTTATTTTATCATATTTGACCGTTTCTTAAGTTTATGACATGACTACTTTTAACATACTTATACATCAATAGTTTTACAACGTCTATAATTTTATCATCGTTTTGATGGATTGTGGTTTTAAAATGACCACAATCCATCAAATATTCTTGTATATTGTTATATATATGTGTTTTTTCCGGATTTCACCATGTGTTTGTCGCAGCATGTCCTCTGTGGACCTTGCGCCATTAAACTCCAACCAACCAACCAACCGAAACTCACCGTATTATAGAAGTTTCTCAAGATTGTTAATTTCTAACAAGATTGAACTTTTTCTGGAAGAGCACTAATGGAAACAAAGGGAGGAAATCAACACTGTACTTGGAGCCACCGTACAGAATCGCATTATCGGGGACCTGAAGAAATACTAGAAATATTTATTGGAAAGAAGTTCTTTTACGCGGCTTACAGTAGAGTGAATTGGCAGAAATCGTCACTTAAGGAAAAAACGTTATGCCTCCTCCAGGCGACCTATCCCTCTCTTTCTCTTTTTAGTGGCTTTTGCATCATCGGGATGGCGTGGTGCTATCGGCTTGATCTGGAGTAGGACAGTTACTGAGTTCGGGCCTCGTCGGTGCTGTCAGGATTTTGGGTGATTACCTGGTATTCTTGTGGTTGGGCACAGGTTATTTTGTTTGTTATTGTTTTAATTCACACGGGATTTATATTGCATCATTATTGCAATTTTATAATGAAAAGTCGAGAAACAAAAACTGCGGTTGTATGTGTGTGTGTTCGTGCGACTATCGAGATTCGAGCAGCAAGCATTGTGCGCGGTCAGCTGTATAACTTCGCTTCTAAACACGTGTAAATATTATTTAACCCATTAACCGCCAAAACTATAAGGGGTGAATTTTTTTTATACAAATAATATTGGCTATTCATTTGAACATATACAACATTAATTTATGGGTAAAATAACAAAACTGGTCTTAACTTTCGAAAAATCGAGTGTTGCGTTCGCGCAACGTCAGCGGAATAAGAGTATTGACATCAAGTGAGTTCAACTGAACTTCTGCAGGGTTTTCTTTGATTTGAGCACTGGGAATTTTTTTAAAACTTTGTTACACTTTAGAAAGATAATGATCACTTTACAGGTAATTTATTAATTATAAAGATTTAACTTATTTTTCCTTTACAAAATTACTTATTATATCCAGAAAACAGTTTCTATCACGAAAAGCTTCACTACAATCACGATGTAGAGTAACGTGACAAACTTTGCATGGATAAATTGTCTGGCTATGGCATTGTTTACTACGCAGTCTTCTGCTGTCTTCGGACTTGACAATAAAATGTCCACGTTCTCCACGTAATGGCTTTTGCATGCTGAATTTCCTTATCAAGAGATCAGTAAATTTCTTCCTGAGGTAAAGAATAATATCCCGTCGGCAACAATATTCCAATGAACCGTGTCATTTAGGCTTCAGATGCTAAAAAATGGGGGTGATTCTGTTGTTGGGAACATGAGTTTGTCTATTCGACGAGAAGGGAATAAACCTCTGAGCCAAAGAGAAGATAAAAAATCTCTCCACTAGTTTTATCTTGTATTATACTTTTCATAGTTCCGATTTGATCTTTTTCTTCATTTTTCGGCTGAGACATATTCAATGGTCCCTTCTTTATCCATTTAAAATCTTCAGTTTTTGTTTTTTTAATTTTTTTCGAAAAACTTGTACTGCTTTTAGGAGGCAAAAACTTCTTTTTTACTCCAATTTCGACAGCAGTATCGCATGGTAAATCATCATTGTCACTATTCAAAATATTATAATTTCCTTCTTCTTCATCACTAGCCTCTGCTGTCTCTGGTAGAATAACAACAATATCAGTTTAATTCTCGTCATCATTATCTGAATCTTCGTCGAAAATTCTTTGAAGAACTTTTTTAAACGTAAAGTATCTAGTTTTAGGCATTTCTATAACCCCAGAACGGGGGAAAGTTCTACGTTGTCCAGCGACACATGTGAATACCCTTTTCCCGCTGACGTTGCGCCAACGCAACACGTGTTTTTTCTTCCTCCCCCACCCAAACAAAATCAACCGATTCATGGAATGTTCTGATAAACTTTGACCTTAGCTAAAAATAAATCACCCCTAAATCTCACGTTTGTCTCCCTATATTTCTTCTGTGAAAAAGACCAAGAGAAAGTTCTCGTTCAAAAATGCTTAACTATCTGTCTAAGTTTTGAACTCGTTAATTAATTTAAAGAACAGTTGAAGGCAAATATTTTTCAATTCGATTATTAATCCTACTCAAAAACTACTGTTAACATAAAATTCATTTGATAGCTAAATTTTTATACGCATTTATTTTGACCGTTGCGTCAACGCAACACCAGCGGTTAATGGGTTAAACTTATTTTTTGTTTGTTATTGTTTTAATTCACATGGTATTTACATTGTGTCATTATTTCATTTTTGTTGGTGAATAAATAATAAAATTAATCCGATTAAAAATTTTGCTAGATAACATCTAAATTAAAATAATTAATTTATATATTAAAATTTTTAATTTTAATAAAAATGATTAATTTATATATTAAAATTTTAAATTTTAATAAAAAAAATTTAGATTTTTTTTTTTTACTTGCTTGGTATTGTCCGAACAACCTTAATAACGATAAAAAAATTATATTAATTTTTATTAATTTTTTAGAAAAAAAATGCTGAGCGTGCTAAAAGATATAGAGATAAATTGAAATTAAAAAAGCAATGTGCTGATTTTGACTCAGTTCTATCATCGAAAGAAGATTCATTACTGATGGTATTAATCGACAATAATAAAGAAACTAGTCATCGCCATGATACAAACTGTGAAGAATTAATCTATAGTCAGTTTCAAATTCAACAACCAATAAATATTGAAGCTCAGCAAGTAACAAGTCCAAGTTTTCCATCATTTGAAGCCCCATACGAGGAACATGATGAATGTTCAACGCCAAACGTCCTATTACATCATGAAATAGTCATTGCTGGCGACGGTGACTGCCTTTTTCCATCTCTCATAAGAATGTTACATCTTCAAATATCTGCATCAGACCTTCGACAGAAACTTTATAGTTCATCCTACTTAAATGCTTGTCAAAATCCAATTAGTGCAAGAAGTATACTAAGTAGTGAATTTGAATACGGAGATTTAGATTGTTTATTCATATTTTCCAGAACATACAATCAAAATATATGCGTGCACTTCCATTATTTTAATAATAATACAAAAAGAGAAGTTGTTCGTTTTTGTTATTTTAAAAATACACTAATATAATCAATAGAAATCTACATATTAAATCACGTTTAGAGTTGAAAAAATAACGCAAGGAACTTCGTTCCTGACGAGGTCCCCCGACCGTACATTTTTTTTTGTTGTTGTTTCACGGGATGCTATACTCCAGTTATATCTAATACTAGCTGTACCCGGCCACGCGTTGCTGTGGCCCAGTCTGGTTTAATGGAAAAGAAAGAAAAGAGAAAGCACGTTTCTAATATGTTTAATTTATAAGGGCTGCAAAGCTGTTACTCATTTAGCACTACCCAGGGGGCACGTGTAGCTTGAAGTATGATACGGACTGCACTAGCACTGTCCCTGACACTATGCCAGTCAGCCAGGTGCTGAATGGCACTTCTACTATCCGAAAAGATCCAGATATCATTAAACCGTGGAAGCGACATGATGGAGTCCAGACCTTCAAGAATTGCAATGAGCTCGCTTCGGAATACCGAGCAGAAGTCCGGATTTCTTCTCTTGATCTTTAACTCCTGATCCCGAAATTTAATGTAAATGCCACTGCCCGATCTGTCATCATCAAGTCTACTGCCGTCCGTATACAACTGAACAGCGTCCATTGAGACATTATTAATTCTTTCGAGAGCTAACTGTTTCAGGTAGCATTGCAATTCCATTTGTTTGCTAACCCAGACAAGAAGGTTAACATGAAAGTAAACCCCATCGAGACCCTCAGAAGGGTCGATAATCTGTGATAAGCTGTGATGCTCTATAGAGCTGGCGAAAAGGTTACCAGAGACAACCTTTCCAAAGGGACTATCACGTTTGAGCCTCTGGTTACTGCTCCATGATCCCAGGAATTTCGAAGTGCGGTTCTGAAAGCCTAGACTGGAGAGCTTACTGTAATGCTTCACCAAACGAGCATTTCTTCTAAGTCTCAAAGGCTGTAGATTAGCTTCATAAAGTACAATATCATTCGGGCAGGAACTGCGAAGACCTGTGATGATCCTTGCAGCACTGAGTTGTACACGTTCAAGCCTCTGCAGGTTTGAGTCAGAAGCACTACAAAATATGGGAAAGCCGTATTCCAAAATGGGTAGAATAAGAGAAACATATGTGTTTCTAAGGGTACTAGCATCTGCACCCCAATCACGACCCGAGATGTATTTAAGGATATTAATGCGTTTCCTACCTCTCAGAGTAAGGAAACTAAGGAAACTAAAACAACTCTCAAACATCCTAAGGAAACTAAAACAAGTCTCCCTTTCCCATCGGATCCACTTTCAGTGGATTCCGTCCCATGTCGATGTTGCTGGAAATGAGATTGCGGACAGTTTGGCCAAAGCAGGTGCTGAAGAGGCCATAACGACTGTCGCTCCTCTTACTTATTCGGAGCTTTTTTATAAATGTAAGGCAAATAACAAGGCCATTTGGACTTTACCACCAGTACACACATGGTACCAGAGTAGGAGCCCAGGCGGCTCTTTGGTTCGGGGCAGCAGTAGACGAGATCAAACCACACTTACTCGCTTCCTCAGTGGTCATCTGTCATCAATGATTTTTATTGGTGGTAGTAAGCATTTCGAAATCTGCACTAAGTGTTCTACTGCTCAAGCCTCCCCTGACCACATTTTATCCTGTCTGGGGCTCACCAGGCAGGACCTGGCTCAAGATCCTCTTTTGGTACTGGACTTTCTCAGAGTGAACGAGCTTATGGACCTGATCTAGCTCTGCTGGTCATGGGGATGAGAAACAACAACAACAACAACAACAAACAACAACATGATACAGACGCGAGTAACGTTACCACCAACATATTTTATAGTCCAGTTTTTAGTACTTGCTTGTTTTATGTAATATCTTGGCGAAAGAATTGTGTTACCCTTCGCCCGCTGCATTGGAACTAAAAAAATTTTAAGAAATGTTTAATTTTACAATAGTTGTGGGTATACAATATTTTTTGTTGATCGATTGTCTGTGCAGATATATAGATTGTCTGGTTTTCTGACTCTAGAACACGCAACATATAATTGTCCATGTGAGAAACAATCCGTGTCTAAATCTAACCCGCACAATTGTAAAAATTGGCCCTGAGCTTTATTGATGGTGATTGCAAACGCCAATCGAATTGGGAATTGCAATCTCTTAAATTTAAATGGCATATCCGTTGGTATCATGGGAATGCGAGGAATGGGGAGATCTTCACCTTTGAATGGTCCTGACAAGATCGTTCCTCCTACGACGCTGCTCAGTATTTTTTTTACTGAAAGCCGCGTGGCGTTGCAAAGCTTTGGTTGGTTGATATTTCGCAACATTATAATTGGCAAGCCGATTTTCAATTGCAGTACGTGTGGTAGCATTCCTGGCAGATCGAGTGAATTCAAATTTCTGTTGGATAATGAACTGCTTCATCTGCTTCCACAACAGTGTCGACGGACATGTATGTGGCTGCCTCGCTTTGAATGTTATACTGAATGATATTGTTAAGTTCGTAGACGTCTTTGTTCTTGGCGGCAAGAATAGCTCATTCACTCATCCAATCATGATTCTTATAATTGGTTTGAATATTGGGAAATACTTTTTCAACCAATTCTTCTTTTGGCGATACTAAATTGCAGAAGTTATGAGGCAATGAAATTCGTCCTGATGTCAGATCAACCGGCACCTTTCCGTTCCCAATTTCCATCAATTGATGTGAGAATAACTCAGCTGATCGATCGTTTTGCAGATAGACACGCATATTTGTAGATAATTTCAAGGTCTTTACGTGTCGACACAAAGTAGAATATTTCAGGCAAGCATTTATTTCGTCTGCTGGTGTCGATCGAGGAATTATAGGTATTGTTTGCCTGAAATCTCCTGAAAGCAATATTAATGCGTCCCCAAATGGTCTGATGTTTCCATGCAAATCTTGCAATGATCGATCAAGAGCCTCGAGCGCTTTTTTGTGTGCCATTGTACATTCATCCCAAACAATAAGTTTGCCTTTCTGCAATACTTTTCCCATGCCGGATGCTTTGGAAATGTTGCACGTGGGAGTTTCAATGAATTGCATTTTCAATGGCAATTTCAAAGCGGAATGTGCAGTTCTTCCTCCTGGTAGCAATGTCGCAGCTATTCCGGACGACGCAAGAGCTAGGGCTATGTCATTTTGGGATCGAATTGCTGCCAGAATCAATCAAATTAGGAACGTTTTACCAAATCCTCCTGGCGCATCTAAGAAGATTTCTCCAACCCCGTTATTGACAGTTTGCATTATTTGATCGTAAATGCCTTTTTGATCAAGTGTTAGCTTAGGAATATTTGATTGCACATACAACAAAAGATCACCCGTGTTGTAATTTTGTTCACGACGCAATTCTACATCGAACGAAGCATCAGCAGATCTATTCGGTGATGCCATTCCCAATTGATTGAGAACTTTGCTCGCGATTTCTAAGCACAAATCTTCAATCATTATCAAAGCTTCGTTGTAAATTTCTGCTGGGAAATCCATGTTTATATTTGAATTTTCCTCGCGTATTCGACGGAAAATATCTTCAGCCATGAGCGTTCTCTTATCTCTTCGATCATCTTTTATTGTCTAGAACGATTCCTGCGTACTTTATAACCTGTGGGGACTGCTGATAGTGGGGTCGCACCCCACTGTGACAAATTTCTGTTCTGAGGTGGCAGGGAAAGACATTTCTCGTAAAATATTTAGTATAGCGTGTGTTTAAAAAAAGCATGTTTATACCTGTCACAGGTGTGGCATCTATATAATAGGTATATATAAACACTCACGTATTCGAATACAACGTTGTGTCAAAATTTCAAAGAAATCAATGAAGAACTTTCGGAGATTTGAGGTTTTGAACAAACAAACATTTACATTTTTATTTATATAGATGGGCCAGCTGACATTTACCGTGTGCTATGATTTGCGACCTGGACAAGCCGAGAGATCTGTTAAATTTTTGTTTTGGAAAATCATAGAGCTGATCAGTTAGTTCACTCAAGCTTCATCTGACATTTTTAAGCAAATTTAAACTACATAAAAAGCTGCTGTTAGAATAGTCGTGACAAGGATAACAACATGGGTGGAAATTATATTGCCCGACAAATGCAAACTGAACAACTAAATGAGCTTACAAACTACACTTTATATTTTGAACTTTGATTAAATTTTGAAAGAAAATGGGATGAGGATACTTGAGAAGAAGCGTTTTCTTTTGATTTGTAGAGAACCTTAACCATTCGTTTTCTGCTAATGAATACGGTGGGGGTCTCCTTTTCATTACATTATATAATGGTGAGCTTTCTTGTGGGGAAAATGACCAGGTAATCAGCTCATGTAAATGCAGCAAAAGAACTTTTATAAATGCAGCAAAAGAACTATATATCAAAGAATGCCTCAATTATTTTCAAATAATCATCAGTCGACGGAATGTCGGCAACGAACGCATGTACTGCTACTTTCAAACATGAAATTGAAAACAGTAATAAAACTCACATTGTGAGATAAAATATAACAGCGCTATCTATATCAGTGAATCCCTGCACATTGGGGCTTACTTGAAAACGAGAAAGCGGACCGTTTGGCCAAGGGTGCAGAAGTTTTGCAGAAACCGAATAGGTCCTTAACTTACCATTCCTCTAAGTTTTTTATAAAAATGACCCACAAAAATTATTTTAAATTAAAGTCTAATGAATCCTCTAGAGAAAAGTTCTGAGCTGCTCTATGTAAGCATTCTTCTTTTGTTCCCGACTTACCGCATTTTGCTGCGGTAGCTTGTTTTAAACCCTTAATCAGTCACGAATGTTCCCGGGCACATCGTTTCTGGAATGGTCTGGCTCATTCACCCCAATGCGTCTTGGGCCATCCAGGTCAACAAATGACTGCTTTACATCTTAATGTGTGCCCTGCACTTTTAAATTTTAAGTCCCATTTTTCAAATTATTGGAGAACCTGTGGTCCAATGGCCCAGTGGCCAAATGACAAGCATTTTTCAAATAATATAACAATGCTATCAAAAGGATAGTGTTTTCTCTGCAAACTCTTCCCAGGACTAGAATACATCTTCTGCTCTTAATGAATTATTACATGGAAATATTCAAGCTGTGTTGGCTGAAATACACTCATGGACAAAAAAATTAGTTTCCGTGGAAAAAAAAAATTGTTCCTAAAGTCGCCGATAGGGGGAGATATGGCGCTGTTGTTGTGAGAGCACCCGAGTATTTGCATAAAAGACAAGTAAAACATCAAAATGCAAATTCATAACTATGTAGTCGACAGCAGCGCCAGTATTTTGGGCTATAAAGTGCGCATTCTGTTGCGTCTTCGCTTTACAGAAGAAAGGGTCATCAGTCTCTTTTTCCCACTTGCATGGATACCTCTCTCCCCGGACCTAACCCATGTGACATTTTACTGTGGGGTTATTTAAAGTCAAAGGTGTATTTTGTGGAGTCTCGAACTTGGAGGCCCTAAAGGATAACATTTCCCGGACTTTGATGAACATTCCTGGTGACATGTTACGCTTGGCCGTTGAGAACATAGTGTTCAGGATGCAATGTGTCATCCATGAAGGAGAGAGAAGTGAATTTTCTGCATAAAGTGGTGTTGCAGTGAAATTTCTTTGTTATGATTTGTCTGCTTACAACTTTTTCGGTATTCATCCCTTATCTTTATAGCCCGAAATACTGGCGCTACATCGTGGTGAATTTGTATTTTGATGTTTTACTTGCCTTTTAAGCAAATTCTCAGGTGCGCCGACAGCAACAGCGCCATATCTTCCCCCGTCGGTGACTTTAGGAACTATTTTTTTTTTCTCACGGAAACACTTTTCCATGTCGTCCTTAGTCCCTCTATCCATTTTGGTGGAATTCCGACTGATAGATCGCGCTACAGATGACTCTGAGTAGTGTCAGTTTAAAAAAAAATCACCCTGTATTTTCAAGTGCCGCAAAGGGCATCAAAATGAAAATTTTTATGAAAAATTGATCAAATATGTATTTTTTTAAATTTCTTTTACAGGATATTAAAATAATATATATATATATATATATATATATATATATATATATATATTTATATGTATTGTATGCAAAATATTCAAAATATAATATTTTTACAGAAATCTTACACATTCTAAGTATTGCTAATTTTTAGATGCCATTATATAACAACCGATTTTGTAGAATTTTGTGCTATTCTCATCATATTAATTTTGCAGTAGAATGTTCTTATAATACACATAGAAATGAAAGAAAAACAATTCTTAATTGATGGACTTTAATTGAAATAAACAAATCACACTTATTTAGAAAAATATTAATATAATGTCTTTAAAGGCATAACGTTATTTTGAAAAAAAACAATCTTTTTCAAAAGTCCATAGTAATCACACATGGTATCCATTACTTATTTCACTGACGAATTTAATTGTTTTTTTATTTCCCATTTTGGCATTATCTTTTGAGAATGTATTTTTGTTTTTATCAGTACATTTCTTGCAGAAGTACCACAAACGGACAAGGATGCCTCGGTAACATTTTTAACAATCCTTTCTACTGCTTGCGTGTGACATGGAAAATTATTGGAATCAATTGGTTGACTCTCATGATCAGATTCTTTTGCTTCCTTTATAAACTGATTTAGTTTGTCATCAGAAATATGCCTCGTCGTAGAAGTGTGGTGTTGATTATTTAGAGAATTTCGTAAGATAGTGCTTACACCACTAGCACTTTTTTTGCTAACCCAGGTTCAAAAGAATCAAATTTTCCTTGGTTGCCTCTGCACAATATATGTCCATAGAGTGAATAAAAATGACAGACACTATCAATTACAAACACAATCATTTAATAAAGAATAATATTGCATTTCATTACACATCAAAAAAATTAAGAATTGATCATTAAAAATTAAGAATTGGTATGTCAAAATTTAATAGTCATACTCTTCCTGACCATTCTAAACTCATCATATAAAACATTACTACATATCACAAATAGCATATAAAATTACCCTAGAGGAAGGATTCTACACGGTATAAAATAAAATTTAGGAAAATGTAATTATGACATAGAAAAAAAAAGATAAGAACGTCACCCGATTCACGAATTTCCGCGCTGAGAAGGGGTTCGGTTGAAGGGCCGAAATTGTAGCGTTCCAGGCTTCCGGCAGGAATTGCACTACTGTGTCGTGGAAGAAATGGCGACTACCGGATCAAAATTTCTGATGTTCTCCGGAACCCGTCTCGTCGGTGCCAAAAACGGTGAATCATTGCAGGGTCAAATCCTTGGATCGAGGGAAACACGAGGTCTACAAACTGGAACACGTCAGTACGGATGTGGTTCTGAAGCACACCATCCCTCGTCGTAACTTAGAAATTTTCAGCACGTCCAGCCTCGCAGCGAGTAAAAGCATCTCCGTCCTACACGCTCACGCACTTCAGCGATACTGCTGCACTCTCGCCAAAACCCCTCTGGTCGCCCCGAGTCGACGCTGCCGTGCCGTCTTTTCATTGGACCAAGAAGTGGTCATTCAAGCCTAAGTCCGGCCCTTCTCCCCCAACCCTTCAAGAAAAGGAAAAACATGGCGGACTTTTCGAACAAAATGGCGAATTCGCCATTTAGCCAAACAAAATAAAAGGGGGGACCGTAATACACAAAAAAAAATCAACTATTAATTATTACAGAGTTAGCTATTAAGTGAGATGATGATAATTTACTGACATTACTATTATTTGGTTTAGTTAGTAAAACTTATGGAGTGATGAAAAAAAAAGGAAAGTCGTTATTCGACAGTTAGAACAATCATCACGACAGAAGGTTCTGTTACTTTAGCATCATTCCATTCAATCATAACAATATAATCCTTGGCATCAAAGTTTATACGTTGAATTAAAATTTTTCTGAGGCCTCCTTCATTTTCAGCCCTGGCTTTTAGAATCCGACGGAATCCAGACTCTCTTACGTGAGTGCGATCATCTGATATCGTACAAGCGCAATCGAACGACGCAGGAGGGAGAAACGGGATCTCAAACTCAGTATAAAAAAGTTACGCAGAGGGTTTCTCCTTAGGAAATCGCATTTGAATGTTGGTTGTGTCAGACTCTCGTCTCCCATTCTTAAATGGAATTGATGAAGGTGAGTAATAGCGTCTTCAATAAGCCCAAAATAAACGCAAACAGGTGTAGAACGATATACACCTTCGGAGATGTGCGATAATAGGTAAAGGTGCGCAAGTCATTTAGAATGATTTGTGAAACCTATTAGCGGCGTGCTTTTCCAAGGGAAGAGCCGTCACGAAAGAAATTCACCATAGGTGGTCTGCAGAGGGCGGAACCGGAAAAGGTCCGGTATTCGAGATTGTTCGAAAAAGGGCTGAGAAGAATGCATAAATAACGACGCGGTTGCGAATGAAGAGGAAAATAGACTTGGACTGTTGAAACGTCGCCAAGCGTACGGAGAGAGAGAGGGTCTCGCACGGACTTTGAATAATGAGCCCTTCTCTCATGAGTGTATTAACGTTCATCGAAGCGAACCTTTGTAAATGATTTATTTAACCAAGATTTTAATGTTTCAATAAACCAGATGTAAATAAGAGTTGGTTCTACAGTTATGATTACTTCTGCAAGATAATGATTTGTCGGATCACGACGATAATGGTTTACATTGGCGTAGTCGGTAGGTTGTATGTGAGAAGATCGTGTTATGCCTCATATAACAGGAGAAACGGCTACCAGCTCGTATCGGAATTCGATAGCGGCTGGATCGTGGCCTATCGAGAGTGTGGTTTATAGTTCCGCGACATTGCTACTCGTATTGGTCGGAATCCAAGGACCGTCAGGCGAATAGGAAATCGATGGGTTCAGGAGAATCATACTGAACGCCATGCATGATCTCAACGGCCTCCCGCCACTAACGCCCGAGAGGACAGACACGTAGTCAGGTTGGCCTTGCAGGATCGTACAGCCACATCACGGACCTTGAGTCAGGAAATGGACTTGTTTGCAGTTCGAAAAGTATCCGCATGGACAGTGCGACGACCTTCTGAAGCAGCACGGATTATCTGCACGGAGACCATTATTGCGACTTCCCTTGACACTGCAGCATAGAGACGCGCGGCGACAGTGGTGAACCCAACGACAAAACTGGATACAGGAGTGGCATCACGTCGTATTTTCAGACGAGTCTCGGTTCTGCGTGCAGTATCATTCAGCAAAACTACTCAAGCAATGCACGTGTATGGTCGGCGGTATGCGGCCATGCGTTGTTGTGCAAGAGACAAACGCCAGCAGACAGTAACCCATGCCGTTCAATCTGAATTGCTCGGCGCAGCTTCTTAATAGTTTTACAGTAGGATTCAGCATTTGTGGTCGTACTTTACCATTTATGGTCGTACCGCATGAACATTTTTGCGTTCAAGAATCTTATTTCCGACCGCACTTCACAGCTGGCGGGATTTTCGATTTTAATGTCCACTTAAAACTAACACGGCAAAGCGAGGCAAATATATAGAACAATATAATTAACACAAAATGAAGCACCAGGCGTTCAGGAACCAAATGACGGCGCCGTCGTCGTTGTAATAACGTGACCTGTGCATGATCCATAATCAATCAGTTCTTACATTGTGGATGCATCTCGTATGTATAAGTGACGCGGATGAGATATGTTTTTTTTATGGTCACTCATCTCTAGTGTTAAGCCTTTAGGGAAATAACTCTTTAATATGTATGTAAGTATGTATGCATGTGCATGTATACATTATATATATATATATATATATATATATATATATATATATATATATATATATATATCGGACACTAAGCCTAACACTACATTAGGGTGGGACGGAATAACTTTTTTTTACATAGATATTTGCTATAGCCGGCAAAAGTTGCCTTTTACAATTGGAATAAAGAACATAAACTTTATTGCTCTACTAAAATATTTTAAGTGCCGCAAAGGGCTTCAAAATGGATATTTTTATGAAAAAGTAATAAAATTTGTATTTTAAAAAAATTTCTTTTATAGTATATAAACATAATAATATATATTTTTTGCAAACAAAATATTCCAATATGCAATATGATATTATTACAGAAAACTTACACATTCTAAGCATTACTAAGTATGCTAATCATTTGCATGCGAATTTGACGTTTCTATCATCCCTCTTTCATGGTGTTGCAATTTTAATGGCGAGCAGTATATATATATATATATATATATATATATATATATATATATATATATATATATATATATATATATATATATATATATATATATATATATATATACACACACACACATATATATATATATATCCGTGTGTGTATAATAAAGAGGCTAAGTAAGGAGAATGTTTTTAAGTGGTTCAACATAAAGGGAAGATGAAAGTGAGAGTGCCTGAACACGATATCTATCTTTATTTAAATGCACGGACTTATTCTTAGTTCACCGCTATATTTATGCGCGTAATGATTTATGGGAGAAAAAGTAGATGCTTCATTCAGGTAGTAGGATTTCTTATTATAAGTCTTTGTCTTCAATGAATCTGATGCCTTATGATTGGCTACAGTATTCAAAGCTACGCGAACTGAAATTTTAATGTAGTGTTAGAGCATTAACTAGGTATTTTTAATGATCAATCTTAATTGAATATTTTTAATTATACGATTTTAGCTCATAAATTCAGGAAAAAAAATCGTTTTTTAAAGAAAAATTAATACTTTGATCGAGAGGAAACTTTGTGATCTTTCAAAAATTTTAAAAGTTTATGTTACGAAAACTTTCGTTCAGTGTTCTTGGTGAAGTATATTTAAACTCTTTTTAACTATAGTAACATTTTGTGAAACTGCAATATCATATAAATCAATTCAAAGCATCCACATTGAAATTTAAAACTTTTATGGATGTTAAAATATCATATCAAATGTTTTATTTTCCTTTTCTTTTTTTCCTTTAACACTCCATCTAAACAACACGAATAAGTTATAGTGATATTAATAGAATTTGGTAAAAGTGACAAAAGTAATCGCATGATGGGGATTTATGATTATGATTTCACAAATCTCAATGGCTCGGCTACATTTTTTGTGACAATAGTTGGGGAATGATTGCATAGTTTTAACTAAAGTTTTGAATGAACTGTCACTATTGTATTGTAATACAAGATAAGACTATGTCAGTTTTCTTTTAGATCAGGGGTTTCGAAACTTATTCGGCCTATCACCCCCTTTTCGGGAAAAAATTATTCAGTGCCTCCTTGGAAATTTTCCTTGCAAACAAACAGAGATGCAGTGACAAATTTCCGCCCTTTTATGTATCTATATTTCTAATTATGTCTCCAACATAGTAAATAAAGATATAAATAAGACACCCCGGAGCTTAGAATTATATAATTATTTATTAAAACCAACCATAGTAACATTCGCATTACACACATAAAAGGAAAATATTAAAATAAAAATTGCGGAAAACATTAAAACTAATCCTAATGAGAAAGATGAACTTGGTGCACTGCTATCAATTTATTAATGTTCCGCTCTATTATTTTTCAGCAGCATTTTTAAATCATCGTGATTAACTACTTGTAGTTAGTTTCTGTAAATAGATTTGTGAATACACTGAACCTATGTTACGCTCAATAGGATGAAGGGAGGGCAACTAAAAAATTTTGTAGTACAGCCTATAATCCAGGATAAATAATCGGTGTCTTTGTGCAGCAAGAACTGTTGGTAGCTGAGTTTGATTTTAAATTGTCCCCTACCCACGAATCGTTCCCTCCGGGGGACGGTATCGTCCACTTTTGGAAACCCTGGTTTAGATGAATACATCCAAGAAGTTGTAAAAATTCATTCATAGTGATGATGAAACTTAATAAACACAAATCCTTTATCACTAGAAAAAAAATATGATGACAGCATAGTCTCTAAAAAATGCAATATCTTATATCTCAGTAACTAGATGAGGGCTGAATGTCTAGGGGCCTGGCATTCGGTTCAGATCATGTGGGTTCGAGTCCCACTATTAGCATGGATGTTTGTAGTCGTTCGGAATAGGTTTTAAACTGTAGGGCTCGGTCGAATTAGCCCTCGTGTAGCAAAAAGTTGACCGTAGCGCTCAAGCCAAACCAAACCTTATATCTGAGTATCAGCCGCCCACATGGTATAGTGGTTAGCTTCGTGGACTTCGGTTCAAATTCCAGATAAAGCTTGGTCGTTAACGGGCTGTCCCCTCATAGGGAACAAAGATGGCTCACCAAAATGGTGTTCTCACAATAAAGTAGCCAGGAAGATTTCACGTAGAATAACAAAAGGCGAATGTCTCACGACAAATACACAAGATCGTTCGCACTTTATGGAAACGATTTTGTAATTTATTTTTGTCGTTTGAATTTTGAGATAAAATTTGGCAACTTCAGAATAATCGTCTACTGCTGTTTTGTTTTGATTGGAATGTAAAATAAAAGATTTATTTTGAAAATGACTCCTAAAATTGATAGATGGCTCGAAGATTACGCAACTGCGCTTTCCGATCAGAAATATTTGAATCAACAAATTATAAAGCTGTTTAAAAATCCCGGTTATGACATTAAAAAAAAGATATTTATAATATACTAAATTTGAATGGAAAAAAAGTCTACCTTAAAGTAAAAATGAAAACATTGCCACGAAACCTCATCCTAAGACTGTTCAAACGCAGATAAATATCAAGAAAGTGAAGTCTCTGATCCTAAAAGAAAATCCGCCGACCCAAAGATCCATTGCATCGAAACTAGGAATGTCTTCTGCCACTGTAAGTAAAATCATTTATAATTTTTTCCCCCAATGCGGAGGCACTTGTCGTCAAACATTCGCCTATACTACGCCACGATTTTGCTGCCCATTTTATTGTGGGGGCACCATATAGGCGGACAGCATTACCCCCTATGAAGGAACGACACGGACGGAGGCATTTCTCGTGGCGCGACGCCAGGATTCGATCCGAGCACCCTCAGCACCGAAAACCAGCGCGCTGTACCACTGGGCCCCCACAAGCCCATATTCATAAATATTTAAAGTTAAAAAAGATGTTTAAATCAAAAGTTCATCCGCTTTTCCCAAAGTATATTGCTGAAAGAAAAATAAATTGAAGAAAATAATGTGAAAAACACCTAGCTGCTGGAAAATGGAAAATTGTGGTAACACTCGATGAGGCATGGGTGCATTTAAGGGACTGTAATAAAAAAGCTCAATTTTCTATTGCTCAACTGACGGGAATGATCGTACGAAATGGCTTCGTCAGTGTACAGAATAGTACAGTTCCCAAAGGTATTCATGATAGTTGCAGGATTTTGTTACAGCAGAATTTGTTTGCAGGATTTTGTTACAAATTAAAAATAAAGAAAGTCTCAAGTAAAGCCAAAATTAATTGCCAGTAGCCTAGTTGGCAAAGGCGTCGAGCCAGTGATCTGAGGGTTGCGGGTTCGAGGCCGGTAGCTGACAAAATCCATCGTCATGTTCGCTAATAGCGGCCGCGGCACGTAAAATATGGCGTGGCTGCAAGTTCTCAAATTTACCTCTGGGGTTGCTAGGTCAGGTGGTCTGGTCCCGCCACTTGACTCGGTTCAAAATTCGCGGACCATCAAACGGGTGCAGTGTGGACCCACCCCCTGTGGTGCACCCGGAGCAACGCATGCGGCGAAGTGGTCTCACGCTTCCGGCTCACCCCGGGAAGAGCCTAGGCTCAGTTCTCCCAGCCACTAGAAATATAAATAAATAAATAAATAAATAAATATATATATATATATATATATATATATATATATATATATATATATATATTGTTGAATTTAGACGTTGCAGCCATGTGGTCTGATGCCGCAGAGAAGCGCTGCTGGAGAGACAGTCTACACGTTTTTTAGGGTTGCCAGAATCGGTAACTCTGGCTCGGAAGAGAAGGAATATATTTAATTCGAACAATGTTTTCAAACTTAACCTGACATTCGAATCTATCCGTCAATTCATGTTGTAATTCGATCCTGATCCTGTTTTCGATGTTACTTATCCCTGCATAACAATCTTGCGATTCTAATTTATATTAAATCAAAATTAGCAAAAGGTTATCTTCATTGTGTTGGCTTTACACCATATTTAGGATGGCTGCCCGAGGGAATCTGGGAGAAAGGTAAGTGATTACTTTTCTATGCTTTTGAATTCGAAATCAATAAATTAAATTCTTAATACCAATTCGGTTTTAATCTTAATCTAACTCTAATTTAATGAAATATATATATATATATATATATATATATATATATATATATATATATATATATATATATATATTAATATTAATTGGAAGGAATTTTTGAACCTCTGAAAATAGCTAAGAATTGAAGTTTAATATAAATACTTGTATAATATGGCGCAGAAAACAGCACTTTCCTATGTAAGAAGAATAAAAAAGGTGAAATATAAAAACCATAACAAGGGAGAGAACCGGTAGGAGAGAGCAATAACTCGACTGTTCAATGATAACATGTCTTTTTCAACAGTGTCCACATTATCATTAAACGAAAGATTGTTTCTGAAAGCTGTGATTTTTAAGATAAACATAATGTCAGGTAATGTTTATCTTAAAGATCACGAAGTTTCAGAAACATTCCTTGATTTAATGATAGCGAAAACACTGAGGAAAAAGACATGTTATCATTTAACAGTTAAATTATTGCCTTCTTGTTTTGGTTTTCTTCCATGCAATAGTTTTCTCAGTAAAAAAACAAACAAACAAACACACACACACACACACACACACACACATACACACACACACACACACACATATATATATATATATATATATACATACACACACACTCACACCCCCATACCAAATGATCATTATGAAATTTATTAGGTATATTCTTGTTGAAGAGTTAACATGTTCCGATAAGGAAAGTCGAGACTGGGGATTTCGTGGGCAAAGTTCAAGATTATTTAATTTAATCAGTCAACTCGAACATGTGTTAGCAGAGCAAGGTGGGTAAAAACAACAACGATTAACCCTTCAGCGGGCGCGCCCGTGTACAAAGTGCAACATTATCGTACTTTTGAATGGTTTGTTTTTGCATGCAAGGGTTTAATGTTCTAAGCAGTTTCTATTTATAGCTACACCCTTTCTAACGCAGATCTGATTTTCTGACCCTTATAACCATTCATTGTTAGTCGGGGTTTAACCGTGGTAAACCAGCAATTATACTGGATTACAATACAACAAAAGCAGGAGTCAATGAAGTCGATCAAATGTGTAGCTATTACACGGTACCCCGCATATCACGAAGATGGGCAATCTCATTGTTTTTTAGGTTTTTGGGCATAACTGGAATCAATTCGCAGGTTGTCCTTCGAACCAATAAACCGAACAGTTTTCAAATAATGTGATTGTATCTGTATTCTTTGGCCTTTAATTATAAATATATCTCAATATTATCAACATTTTATATATTGTCATAAAACGCAGAATTATTATTTTCAATTTGAAAAAAAAAAGTTTATTACAAAAGGAATAATCAAGATTGAAAGAGACGTTGCACTTTGTGCCACGCGCGCCTGCTGGTGTCCCTAAAATTGGCGCGCCCGCTGAAGGGTTAAAGATATCGATTTGGGAACTGCAAGTCAGAAGTGCATGTCGTTCCAGGTCTAGATGATTCAGCATGACTTTAAATGTCTACATGTAGGACTTTCTCATGAAACTGTTGCTCGTGCGTTTCAAGTATGATGCACCGACCAGTAGACATTGAGCAAAAGACAGTCTTATGGCCGATAACACCTCATAATTTGTATGGGTCAGTGACACTTGGGCAGGATTACATCTACAAGATGGTAGGCATAAAATTGATTTAAAAGTTTGTTTAAACAAAATAATTTTTATATAATGAATATGAATTACTTCTGCTCTCATCTCAAAAATGCTAAAAGTTAGTAAAGTACTAGTCTTTTCAGTTTTGGCAGAATAAAAAAAGAGTGCTTTTTCTCGTTTTTTCCAAAGGCTTTAACTACCTTTCGAGTTTTATTTGCCATAATATGAATGTTTTTTTTAAATAAATTATTCAGTAAAACGTATAAATTTATTGTTATTTGATAAAAATAATATTTAATTTTTTTTAAACATAAAATAAGTTTACGTATCCAGAAATAACGTTTGCCCCCCGCAGCAAAATTCACTTTTATTTTTATTAATAAATAAAGCTTTTATTAAAAAATTCTTTTTAATCCCTTAACACATAATTTAGTACAGATTATTTATGCGTATGAATTTGATTTAACTTAAAGTTATGACGAGCGCAGCTTGACACCATATTCTTCAGGTTACAATGACTAACAAGATTCGTAATTTTAGTCCAACGTGTTACTGGTAGGACATTTATTTTGTTTATAAAGAATAGTTACTTTTGAAGTTAAGTGTTAATTAGTTAATGTGATAAGTAATGTATAGTTACTTGAACATCTGTTAACTGTTTCATCAGTAATCAGACAATAAACATGCCAGTAGTAAGATAGAAAACATACTGAGAATACAACTCAGGTCCTTAATTTGAGTTCTTGGTTAAAGAAAAGGACTGGGGAACGAAAGTGTTATATGTTAGAATATCACCAAATTTAGACTGAAAAGAGTTTGTAGTATAAAATCTAAAATTTAGAGAACTTCCTAGATTTTGGATTTACTGACTGGATTTTGGATTAAATAACTGAATGAACATGTGCAGAAATGATTAAAAAGCAATGCATAAGAAAAGTAACGTCTTAATTTTTATCACATATAGTGTTACTGGAGGAATAAAAGGTTTCATGTAGTGAGTTACATAAAAAAATGAATACAAAACATTATTTTATATTCTATTACTAACAACACCTAAAGTATTCGGAAATTTTCGAAAGATAAAAAGGAATCTGGCAATCTAGTTCAGAATTTCACAGACACATAAAATTTTTATTTTCAATCCTCCTCTTCCATTCCGTAATTACATAAAATAAACCTTTGAAAAGATAGAAAAGATATTATATCTGATATATATCCGGAAAAAGTGCAGATTTTCTCACCCGCATGTGTTAGTTTTCCCAAGAAAATTATCTAGACTTTCTCTAATACTGATTTATAATCCATGCGTTTTATTTCGCCTCTTCGGCTTTTTGGATAAGCAACCATGGGTAAGTGTATTACATTTTAAACAGCATGTGTAGAGCAAATTCATTGCAATTTTAAAAAAATCATCAAAGTTTTTTTTATCTTTTCAGTCAAGTGGCTATATTATTGATTAAACCAAAATATAAATGTTCGCACATCAAATAAAGAAACACATTTATAAATTTGAGAGTGATAATACGTAGGTAATTCGTAACTGATTTTTGATTTCCATTTATAGATTTATGTAAATCTTCTAATAAACTTATGTCTACAGATCTGTATTCTTCTCACTCATACATATACACATGCACACATATATACTTAAATATTATTATTATTATTATTCATACTCATACACTCATATATGTGTGTATGAATAGAAAGACGAATGTGACAACTTGTTAAAAATACATCTCTTTACACGCATAATTCATATTAAAATAGTCTAAGGCTTTAGAATTTTAGGTTGTTCTTAAAAATATGGGACGTAATTGCTCTGTAAAACTTGGCAGCAGTAACGCAGATTTCAGATGACCGGTCAAATAGTTTCATTTATTACAATAAAAGCTGACTGATGGATTTCTAGCTAGTGACATAAGTTGGAAAGCTTCCCCTTACAGAAGAAAGATAAATATTCTTTTTCAATTTACTTAACATTTATCAAGGGAGCATACGAGCATTTTATCTGAGTGGATATTGGTATAAATATGTTTATAGCTGAATTAATATGTGTTAAGGGATTGGTTTATTCAAATTTCCCATGTTTACATATTTTAATAAGCTAGGAATAGTTTACAGAGAAACTTTAATGTAAAGTTTCTATAATTTTATACTATAGTTTTTTAAACCTTATCCCTTTAAAAAATAGTAGTAGACATTATTAGACTTGTTTAGAACACTTCAAGGGGTTAAAATACGGGGAAAAATTTATTGATTATTAAGTGTTCGAATGTCAATTTTTTTTGTTCCGAGATTCGAACAAAAATTTAAATCTCCGAGGGATTTAACATTTGAATTTTTTTTAGGATAGAGAATTGCCAGTAAAAGGGAATCCGAGTACTTTAATTGAAAGATCATTAGGCACAAAGGAAATCTAAGGCATTATATGTAGAACAACTGAATTTATTTCCTATGTAAAAAGAACCGGAAAAGACATGATTAACTGAGTTCATTATAATAACTAAATTCATCATGAATTTATAACTAACTGAATTTTCATTGGTAGATTTTTTAAAGGCAAGTACTCTTTCTTGCACGCGTGTGCTTATAAATGCGTGTATGTAGTTTACTTAATTCTGATATCCATTCTTTTCAACGACGAAGATATTCCTTTTCGTAATAGCTAAAAGGAAACTTAAAATTGGAAAATGTTTTACATATTTACTTAAATAATGGTTTGTTACATTCGTTTCTCAGAATTAGGATATAATATCAGTTTTCATAAAAATCTTTAGTTTAGCCTTTACAAATTTCTTGAGGCTTTTTTTAACCCATCCAAACAATAACAAGCTAATTGGTTGGAGTAGTTCTGCTCATAAATTCCACAACTGAAGGACAGTAACCCAATGTTAGCATTTTCGTCCTTGGAGAGTATGGAAGACAAAGGCTTATAAAAATTAAATGTCCCTAACTTTGTTTCTAAGAAATATTTATCAGAGCAATTGAAAATGGTCTCTAATCCATTACATTAATATTTCCTTCTCATCAAAGTCGCGGTTAGGACTTCAGGATTCATTTCCAGTATCAACATGGGCCGAAATTTGTGAAATGAAATCCGCCATATATAACTCCGCCCGAAGAGTGAAGCTCAATTTGTTTGAGAAAGACTGAGCTCACAGTTAAAAAAAATGGATCAAAATGGCCTATTCAAATATTTTAATGCTTAAAATGAATTATGCAATTTTACTTATACACTGTGGTGACGTCACTGTCCCCAGTACCTCTGACGTCACAGTAACCTCTGGACAAAATTCATGTTACAGTTATAAACTGCATTGTATTACTATTTTAACGAAGTTATATTAAATATAACATAAAATAAAAAAAACAAATACAGGGTGTCCGGGCTAAAAGTATCCAAAAGTTATGACTTCATAGATTTCTTTCTTCATAGATTTTTTTAAATTAAATTTTTAAGCTGTCTTAGTAACATTTTTTAAGTTTGCATTTAAAATAATAATTTGAGGGTTATAAAATTTATATCACAAGAAAGATCATAGAAATTCCTTTAAAATGAAATATTTTTCGAATCATTACCTCCATTTCCTGATTTTTGGTGAATTTTTAAAGATTAATTTTTAGAATTTAATTTATTAACTGCTGATCACGTGATTTCCTTTTCTGGTACTTTAAATAAATTTATCGTCACGTCATAACAACGAAATAAACAAAAAAAATATTTTTCTTTTCTTGCTATTGCGGCAAACGATTGGACATTATCTAAAAAAATATTAAAATACAGTAAAAATATGCTCCTCAAATTGTACTATATTAACTGTACTATATTCTTTAGTATGTCCTATAAGATTTAATTCGAATATTTTCTTCTACATTATTTTGTCTATAAAATAACCCTTACGATTTTTTTATAAATGCATTTTTTTACATCAGTTGTATACATTGATTGTCGTATTTATTATATATATATATATATATATATATATATATATATATATACAGTGGCTCCCAAAAGTGTTCTTACACTTACGAATTTCAATGAAATAGGGGTTTATCCATTAATTAAAATGAATATTTCAGAATGGGTATTTAATAATAAGATCTATAATCTATTCTTAAAAAACTACACGAAATACACTGAAGTGCACTGAATTAGAGATAGCAAAGCCTATGCAAATTGTGTAGCGCTGCGCATCATGTATGCGCAAGTGAGGGCGCTGTGGTAACTGCATATATAGCACGTACTGTGGTTGTTCTGAATTAGTTTTTGGAATTGCCAGTATGGGTAAACTGCCTGATTTAGACGCCTTCGATCGCGGACAAATCGTAGGTGCGCGACGCATGGGCCATTCAATTTCCGAAATCGTCAGACAGCTAGGATTTCCAAGGTCGAGAGTATACCAAGAATACATGGATGGTAGAAAAAAACTAGCGATCGGGCAAACTGCAAAGGACAATTAGCCTTGACAGTGCGTGGTGAGAGACGGCTCAGGCGTATTGTACGTAGCCAGCGAAGCCAAACATTAGCTCAAATTACCACCCAGTTTAATGACGGTGCCAGTCGTACAGTCAGTAAACGGACTGTGCAACGCTCGCTTCACCGTATGGGTTTCGGGAGCCGTCGACCTACGAGAGTACCATTGCTCTATACTCGCCATCGGGCTGCACGTCTTGCCTGGGCAAGAGAGCACAGAGACTGGAGTGTAGAGGACTGGAAACGAGTAGCATGGAGTGATGAGTCTCGATTCCGACTACTTAACGCCGACGGGAGGCTGAGAATATGGCGTCAGGCTCATGAAGCCATGGATCCTGCATGCCTGGCTGGAACTGTACAAGGGCATGGTGGCTCAATCATGGTCTGGGGTGTTTTTTCGGGGCACAGTTTGGGATATTTGGTGCGTGTACCAACCTCCCTCAATGCAATTCGGTACGTAGAGTTGCTGGGTGATCACCTCCATCCGTTTATGCTGTTCTGTTATCCGCACGGTAATGGAGTTTTCCAGCAAGACAACTGTACCTCTCACAAGTCTCGGTTGGCTACTGGCTGGTTGGAGGAGCATTCCTCTGACTTCTCTGTCATGAATTGGCCACCTAGAAGCCCAGACTTAAATCCTATTGAGCATCTTTGGAATGTTTTGAAACAAGGCGTGAAAGGCCATCACACAGCACCAAAGAACCTTACTGAATTATGGACAGCTTTAGCCAATATTTGGCAAGCCATTCCCGTGGAACGTTTCCAGAAACTTGTTGAATCTATGCCTCGTCGTGTGGCAGCCGTTATCAAGGCCAGACGAGGCCCAACTCGTTACTATGTTGGTATCCCTAATTCAGTGGCATTTTAGTGTATTTTGAAAACATAGTAAAACTTTATTTTTAAGAAACCAGTAATCAAAAAGTAACAAAAACTTTATCTCACAAAAGTCATCGTACACTGAAATATTTTCGGATAAATTCATAATTAAAATTATCGTCTGGCGCTTTATTTTTATTTTTGAATTGTGGTGGTATTTAAAATATCGTTTGGCTTTAATTTTTGCTTGCCTACTCCGTAATATTCTATTTATTATTTAAAAATGGCTCGTAGTCGTAAAGAAACAACAAACAGCATTCGAAAATTGATTATTTTTCATCATAGTGGTAAATCAGTTCAGAATATTACTAAATTACTTAATTTATCCCATTCTACTGTGCAGTATGTGAAAAAACGCTTTAAAGAAGAAAATTTGATCGAAAACAAGGTAAGAAAAGGCCGTCCGGCAAAGTTAACAAAACGTGATCAGAGATTTATAATTAGAAAATTTGTGAAAAATTCACGTTTGAGTGCTGTAAAAGTTTCTGCAGAATTCAATGAAACATTTTCTATTTCAATTTCACCTGAAATTTTTTGACGAGTTCTCAGAACAGCTGGATTACATGGGCGTTCTGCCCATAGAAAATTTTTTGTGAGTGAGAAAAACAGAAAGTTTAGGCTTCCCTTCGCACTATCAATGATAAATAAGCCCCAAACCTATTGGAATAATGTCTTATTTGCCGAAGAACATTTTTGGTACTGATGGGCGTATAATTGTATGGAGAAGAAAAAAATGGGGAACTTAATCCCAAGAACTTAGTAGGAACATTTAAGCATGCAGGTGGAGGTATCCTTGAGTGAGGGTGCATGTCAGCATCAGGACTAGGATATTTGGTATTTATTGATGACATAATGAATCATGCTGTTTTTATAAATATTTTAAGAGACAATTTAAAATTATCAGCTCAAAATTTGGGTATTGGAAACAACTTTGTTTTTTATCAAGATAACGATCCTAAGCACACGGCTCTCAACGTTCGCATCTGGTGTCTCTATAATTGTCCACAAGTTTTCAAAACACCACCTCAATCGCCAGATTTAAACCCAATAGAACATATTTGGAGAGAACTGGAGGTTCGAATACGAAAACACGACATTCACACGAAAAGCGAACTAAAAACAATTATGATGGAAGAATGGGTGAACATTGATGCAAAAATTACAAAAGAACTAAAGCAATCTATTCCCAGACGTTTAAAAGATGTTGTGGATGCTAAAAGATATCCTACTAAATATTAATTTAACGAAAAATTAGAATATTTACTATTATGTAGAGTTTTTTTACAAGTGTACGATGACTTTTGTGAGATAAAGTTTTTGTTACTTTTGGATTATTGGTTTCTTAAAAATAAAGTTTTAGTATGTTTTCAAAATATTTCATGTAGTTTTGTTAAGAATAGATTATAGATCTTATTATTAAATACCCATTCTTAAATATTCATTTTAATCAATGGATAGACCCCTATTTCATTGAAAATCGTAAGTGTACGAACACTTTTGGGAGCCACTGTATATATATAAATATATATAGGCATTAATTGCATACATTGACCATTGTATTTAATTTGAATGTACTCCGTAGCAAAGTGCGGGTTTTCAGCTAGTCCTGATATATATTATTTCTAGAAGGTGATTCTTTTTCTGACGATCCCTTTTTCTCCCTTCATACTTAACCAAACTCGATAAATGAGGCACCATTTTAAAGATGACGTTCTCCGTTTCTGACGAATTGTTAATTTAGAATGACATATTGTATCGTTTGTTTAAAAATAGAAGTTAAAAATTGACTTTTGGGCCCACAGTTCTTTCCCCGGTTGCGTCGATACGGCACGGTAAAATAGTGTGCACAAAGAGGTTTTGTTATGTAAATACCCCCTTTTCCACGTGTTTGTGTCATACTTAACTGTTAACATTGCCTACAAAGGTGTTTTGACATATACATATCTCACGTTCCCCTGTTTTGTGTTACACTTCACCTCCAATTTTGTGTCCAAAGGTGTTTTGCAATCAGTTTTATATTATCCTTAAGCACCATTGTTATTTTACAAATAAACAATGACTACAAATGAATTCTTCTTTCCTCCTAATACAAACCACCAACCTCACTATAAAGTTTATTGTATTTTATTCGCATGTGAAATTGTTGCACTGCCCCCCCCCCCCCCCCCAGTATTAAAAAAAACTGATTCCCCATTTGAAAATATTAATATTTTCTAAGTTTCTCATTTACAATGTTCCCAAAAGAAGATAAACACTGTTTTATTTAAGAAGACATGTTAAACCCAAGATCATCTTAAGAGAATTATGATAAGAAAAAAATGAATAGTATGATATACTAAAATGAATGAATAAAAGGCATTGTCTCCCACATTAAACATATTTGAGCTGAAAATTTAATTTTACTTTCATTTTATTAATACGTATCTCGGGTCGGTCTGAAAGACAAAACTCTCCCAAGAGCCTAAAAACAGGGGGGGGGGCGGCGTTCAATGTTAAGTTCCCTTCCCCCCCTCCCCAGTAGCAAATTATGATAGTTTATTTTTATTTGCTACTTTTATAGACTAAATTCTTATGGTGGTAGAGAAAACAGTTTCTCAGAAACTGTTTCTAATTTCATAACAAGATTAACTGTGTTGTTCAGTACTTCTTTTGTTTAAAAAACATTTAGAAATTTATTAAACGTGCAATAGCTAAAGGTATAATAGTTATGGATTAATTTAAATGTAAATGCTTACTCTTCATAAAACTTTATTTTTATACTTGCATTCAACGATAGAAACCCTATTTTAATTAACAGAGCATTTAGCATAAGATATCCTTAAAGTTATTTATTGTCTTTTTCAAATCTTTTGTTGCATGTTCCCTCGATTTATGAGTTGTATAATGTTGTTATGGCATTATTAAAAAAGTTTTATAAGAACGACAAGTAACTGAATCTTAAAAAATGCTTTTCAATCAACCCTTTTACAGGAGCCTTTATAATTCGAGTTTCTTAAGTTACACATGTAATCTTTTAAAAGTTTTTTTTCATTTTTAAATTTTGAATCTGTTATAATTTTAAAACCCCTTTTAAATATGATATTTGTTTATTGAAAGTATTCGTACCTAAATCTAATTTTCAAGTTCAACTCTTTTTTAACGTAGGATTACGTTCCTCCATAACGGCCCTCCTGAAAACAAAATTTCAGACGCTAAAACCATCCGTCCGTACCCCGTAGGTTATAATTTTGGCAGCGTGCCAAACCCAGTCTGTATCGCTTGGACAAGCAGAAAACAGTTAAACAGAAAAGTACCAAAATGCGTCCAAATTTTGACATACATATATACATACGTACATATATATAGATGCATATATATACATAACACATACATACATATATACATACAAAAGAGGTAAGCAATGATAAGTAATCCCACTTTAATAACCCGTGGTAGTTTCGTTAGAAGAGACTATCTGAAATTTTTTTTGTACTTAAATATAAAGAGATTTCCTTAATAGTATAATGCTATAACTGCTTTTCTTTTCCTATGGATTTAGCCTCAGATATTTTTTAATTTTTCAATTAGTATATAAAACCTAGTATCAAAGAGTATGGTGCTGTGGTTATGGTTTTAATTTATAGAACATTATGACATTAATTCACTAGAAATTAGTGTATTCAGTGATTTCGAAGAGACTAAACCGTGAACATTTTTTGCTGGGAAAGTTACGAGGTTCACGCAAATTTTTTCGTCGGTAGGAGGAACCCTGTTCCCATTTCCAACTATACCTCCTCGAGGCAATATAGTTTTCTCCATATATTATTTATTGTCTTCTTTATTTGTTTTTTATTCTATGTCATCTTTGTGTACGCAGACAAGAAGTCTTGCGTAGATTTGAATGCTTTTATATTCGGGAATAAGATTTGATGTATAGGCTTTTAAATCATGTAAATAGAAGTTCGAAATCTATCTCTACAAGTCGTTGGTAATAAAAGAGTAAAATACTTTGCCGAATCTTCTTTCCTTTTGTCGATTTACAGAGTTTAACATGAAAGGTATGGAACGGATATCAAGACACACTACAGTAAATAATAACGTGTATCTTGAGCAAGTTAAAGATCCCATAAAATATCACCCCAACTTTTAGAAAGTGTATAGCAGATAGACTAGCTAAAATGTGTATTCTCATTATAACACATTCGTTGTTCTCCTGTACACTAATGTTTTACAAAGGTGATTCTCTTGTGCAATGTATATTTTATTTTAACATAACTTTATAGTTAGTTTCATACAAGTACTCCGTGCACCAAAATATAAAAATGATATACAGAGAAAAAAAAAATCAGGTAGTCTCTTCAAATGAAACTACCGCGGGTTATTAACGTAGGATTACTTATCGTTGTTTACTTATCGTTGCTTTTGTATGCATATATGTATGTATTTGTTATGTATATATGCATATATATATATATATGTGTGTGTGTGTGTGTGTGTACATATGTATAAATATATATATATATATATACTAGCGGACCCGACAGACGTTGTCCTGTTCAAACGTTGTAATTCTAGCTGAAGTACCCGGCGATGCCCGGGATTTCAAGAATGTTTGTTAACCAAAATCAATTTAAAAATTAACACAGTATAAATAACATAGAAAAAAAAGCATACGAAATGTTATACATATTAATAATATGAAAACCCAATTAAAAATGTATAAATGTATAATAAACTTCCTCAGATTTCAGCTATATTCGGTATTTCATCATAAAAAAGCTGAAAAAAATAAAAATAAATAATAAGAATAATTTAAAAAAAATAATAATTTAAAAAAATTAAAATAAAAAATAATAAAATAAAATAAAATAATAATTAAGTAATTTAAAAAATAATAAAATAAAAGCTGAAATAAAAAAGCCTTAAAAAAAGCCGAAATAACAGGTCTAGCAAAATTTACACAACTCTGGATTCGAACCCGGGTCGAGAGCATGGTACTTTCCAAATTGGCGACCTTCCGAATGCGCCACGATAACACGGTGTTCTAGTGGGTAAAGTGAAACATATTCGCTATTGGAAAGTTGTTGTGGGCTGGTGATTATACATGTTAGAGGAGTTTTTAGTCAGAAATAAGTTAGCAGGATAGAAGCTTAGTCTTTAGCTCTTCAATAGACACAAAGATATAGGCGAGGAGGATTGCAGTAGCGATTAAAAAATATCTCGTGTCACTTAACGTGGTTGATTCGAATTTTCCATCGCGTGTCGAGAGTATCAATATGCCGTTGGATCTGATCCATTTTAGAGTATAAAATCTGACTTGAAAGATTATTATTTTCATTTATTATTCTGGTTTAATACATGACTTGAAACTTTTTGATTTTATTTATTTCTATTTTTTCGCTCGCTGTTTGCTAACTAAACCTAACGTGGACGCCATTATCTAGAGGGGTGATTTCACAAACTGTAAAAGCTTCCATTTACCGGACGCACCCCCTTATAAATTGTTGGTTTTTTATTAATTAATTAAAAATATAAAAACATATTCTATCGGATCAAATTGTGAATCTAAACCATTCTCGAATCAACTAAATTGCACACACAAAATTTCATAAAAATCAGTCCAGTCGTTTAGGAGGAGTTCAGTTACATACACACGGACAGAAGAAATATATATATAAGATTTCAAAATTTTTATGCATTTTGGTACTTTTCTGTTTAACTATTTACTGCTTGCCCAAGCGATACAGACTGGGTTTGGCGCGCTGCTAAAATTATAACTCATGACGCAGGACATCTGAAATTTTTCTTTCCGAAGGGCCGTTATAGGGCCCTTCGGAAAGTTAAGGGGCCGTTAAGGGGCAGCTATTTCAAAAAAACAAAATATGAATGTAGTACTTAGGAATGAATGGGACGGCTCCTGGGGCGTAAAAACAATTGAGCCAAGTTGCACAATGCGCAAGGAACCAGAATAGGTACGGGGCCTTGAAATTTTATCATTTAATGCATCCGAAAAAATAGATACTGGGAAACCCGAAGTCTAGACAACAGTGAATAATCTAAAAAATTAAATTCAGCCGGTTTATTATGAAGAGGGTGCTTTTTTTCTTTTGTTTTTATTTTATTTTCATGAATTCTATCTTATGAATAACTCAAGAGAGACAGGGTTAAATCTTCAAAATTCACCCCTTGCCTTTCGGAAATATGCAATGTAGGGGGGGGGGAAGGGGGCTACAACTAGCTCCAAATCAGGGCACTTCTGTGGCCAGACAGCACTGAAGCTTAAAAGAAACGAAAGGAAAAGGGTCAGTTTACTTTTCCCCAGTCCCTTTTTCTTGGAAACGAAACTGGCCACACACGCGTGCTGTTAGGGACTAGCACTGGTTTCAACAAACATTCCTCTGGGCATTGGACACAGTGGGTGTTAGACCTAATGGCAAAAACAAGAACTTGCTACAGTTTTGCATTTAGGACTAGTGTTGATGGTAACAGTTGGAAAAGGAGAAGCTGAAGACGGAGGACCCAGGACGCATAGAGGCAGCACTTAGTTATATATTGTTAAACTCGTCAAGAATGCTTAGTTTTTGGTTGGAACAGTTGCCCCTTTGAACGAAAGTTGCCGCTACAAAATGTTAAAAGTCAGCACAAAAGCTCAATTATACCTTGGGCATTGCTCCTCATATCTCATACTGAAAGTAAAACAGCACCACGGAAAAACAAAGGTTTAAATAAGTTTTTTCTTCAAAAAAAAGAAAGAAAGGCCGTGGTACTATAGTTATTTTGCCATCATTCCAAAAAATTTGATTGCATCTGTTTTGTGGGGAAGGTAACTGCATTGATAAAATTTTTGAACATTTTAGAATCCTGGAAAAATTTTATATTCTGCAAATAATTTCTTTATCCCCCCCCCCCCCCTTTTATCTAAAGTTACTTCTGACATAAATTAATTTGCATGAGCTGAGAAATAACCCTTTCATTTTGTCGTAGTTTTCGCAATGATAAGCAATTAATTGATAAGTAATTCCCCAATTCAAACCAATATTAATATCCAAAATTATGTGGCTGTAGAGCTTACATTATATTGAAAAGCTGCTAAGCTTTTATACAAATAAAGATCTTAAGATTTAAGAAATTCCCCAACAGAAATCAGTAGAGGTGAGACAGTATTTCCATGCATTATTTGTTTCGGTTGATGTTGTTCAGACTGCTTCGTCCTAGCGAGAGTTATTACAGAATATTCGGGGACTTTACTGAGTGAATCTCCCTATATATTAGTTGAACAGAAAAAAATAAGGAATTATCTGTATTCAAGGATTTACTTATTCAACTGCTATTTAATTATTTAACTGTAACCTTCTTTTTTGTTATTTTGTTTTCCGAAACGGAAAGACACTTTTGGCTTGAAATCCCAGTCACATTATTATCTAGTTGATAACTGATCTTAAAATTAATCCGAATTTGTAAAAAAAAAAAGACAAACAATAGTAGGGTATATAAATAATAACTATCTTCAAATTATTTGAAAAACTTTTTATAGCTAAATATAAGTAGCTATACTGTAACTGCCATTGGACGAAGCTCGGTTCAAATCCCGAAAAGCGTCACTAAATGCTCTCATGTCTACGCCAGGTATGGGGGCGTTAAATATGTAGATCGCAGAGTCTCCCCGTCAGGTTTGTAATGGTTGTAGAAGTTCCCGGGATGTCGACCCTGGTGGTACTTGGTCTAAATTGTGGTGGTACTGGGAGTTGTGTTTGCTTACCTAAATGGTGCCTTGAGAAGAAGCCAACAATTAATCACGATGTTTGGGCAAATTTCTCTGGACAAGTGCCCCACGTTAAAAATAAAATAAAATAAATTAAATTAAAATAAAAGTGTTGAATTGTAAAAGGACACGGTGAGTTCTATAATGTTACCATGAATGGTCAAAATTTTCAGAATATTCAGAGTGTTCATGGTTCTAAGGGAAACTGTCAACAAAAAACTAACCCTGTCGACTAAGGGCCTGTTCACATACGAGTCCGTTGCGTTGCGTTAAGGAAAAGATGACGTTGAGACAAAAATAAACCTATCAAAGGCGTTAAAAATTTCATTGCTAATCGTTTGGAGGCCTATGATTGGTTTATTTTCGTCTCAACGTCATCTTTTCCTTAACGCAACGCAATGGACTCCTATGTGAACAGGCCCTAACTCAACCCAATGACAGGCTCGCCTCCATACTTGGAAGATGAAGTGGTTTCGTTAACCGTTTTTTGGACTTCATCCACAGTCATTAGTAGAACATAGCTAATTGTCAGTTTGGGTAAAGCTGTCAAGCTGTCAACAAAGATTGGTAGTGGAAGTAACATTGATGCTGTCGACCCCATTCGGAGTTCTCAAGTCACAGATGTAAAATCCCCCGTCCCTTCATTTTCCTGCAATCTGTGTTATCTCTTGAAATATGGGAATTAGTGTCCTTTTAACTTTTTTTTGGACATAAGTTATGAACTAATATGAATAATCTCAAAATTCCCTCACTTACCTTTTATTACTCTTTTTAACCTTTCAAAAAGTGGCCGGTTATCTGGGGTAGCATTTTAATTAGTGAGGAGTAAGAGGTTTAACTACTAAGGATTAGTTACCCATGAGGGCTAGCTGGAACTGAAAGAAAATGAAGACTGAACTTCAATGAGTTATCCGGGTGTCTACTTATCGTGGTTTTACTTGTTTAGAAAATACATGTAAAATGCAATTGAAAACATGAACATAACCTTCTTGGAAGGAGAAATAATTATCGCTTTTGAGCCACCAGCAATGACTCTAACATAGTTTACCCTAAAGCTAAAACAATTTTAATATCAAACGATATAATTCTAAGATTTAAAATGTTCTTAATATCAAATATTCTATTGTTCTTTCAGCTATTGTGAAGATAGTTTTGTGGTTTGTGTTGGTAGCAACCGTTGCAGCCGATGACAGTTGCCCCAAAGCAGAGGAAATTAGCCCTTGCACATGTGACGGTGAAGGACTCAACTGTATGGGGGCTAGAACCTTGGAGGAAGTGAAAAAGGCTTTTAGAGCCAACTTTAAATATGGAGGCGTACGATCAGTGTGGGTTCAAGGCACACCTATTACAAACATACCAGGAGACCTTTTTGGCAACGTGAAAAGCCAGCAGTTCTACGTTGAGGTTAACGGCATTACTTCCATTGATTTCAATGCTTTCTCGGCTTCTAAGAAAACATTGAAGACATTAAGCTTGTTCGGAAATAAGCTTGATAAAATGGACTACTCTGGTCTGAAGGATTATGAAACCCTAGAAATCTTGAATTTAGGACGAAACGAGATCACATCAATTCAAGACAACGCATTCGACAGCAAGAGCTTGTATATTATTATTTTGGCTCAGAATAAGATTTCAAATATAGGTATGAATGCTTTTGCCAATTTACCAAACTTAGGAAAATTAGAAATCTCCATGAACCAGTTGCGGACTCTTGGACCCATGTCATTTGCATTCAAGTCCCATTCGGCATCTTTGCAGGTAACATGCTTCATATTACCTCTCTCGCTCTTTCTTTATAAGTATATATAATGAACCAGAGAGATATTTTATAACAGGAAATATGTAGATGTAACCCAGACAGTGAAGCACTTTAGTAATTAACTGATAATGGTGACTTCTTGGCTACGATCGTTCAAACATTTTTTTCTCACACTTGAAAAACGACTTAGAAGGCGGAGAAATTGGACCTGGCTCTTTCTTTTTATTTAAAGCCCTGTCGAGATCCTCTCGAGCCAGCGTCATAAACCCTTTAAATGATACAATGGTTCTGTTTACTGCAAACCATATCAAAATTTTCTTATGCATGAAATGTAGATCTATACAATGAATGGAACAACAACAACGAAAAAACACCATTTTATAAATTTGGGTTCAATAATCCTGGATATAGTCTTGATTATGAGGACTTCTTAGATTTTATCAAATTTTAAAGCGGAGCTAACTTCTAATGTCTAGGCAATTTCCAAATCTACCCTTATTCGTCACTTTTTTAATATCTTTTAATCACGTTTGATTGTTTTTTAAGTTGCATATTCACTTGGATAAAGTATTGCTATAAAAGGGAAGAAATACTCAACCTCCTATAAAGCCAAATATAACCTATAGATATAATGTAACGAAAGGAGTAAGATAAGTGACGAGATAACATAAAAATATTGTTGCAATAATCACTCAGTCCCGTTTCTTTCTGTAAGAAGTACTTTACTTTTTATGACTTCACAATTGTTAAAGGCAGAATACTCTGAAAGTTATTTGTCAGTAATAAATAATAGGAACTATAGAGAAATTTTAGTTGGGGGGTCAACGTAAAAATAGAGTGTGGCTGTTCAGGGGGAGATAATAGTAAACATTGCTCATGGAGTCCTTCGGTGGTAATAAAATGATAAAAGTATATTTTTGTCTTAATATTTTCCTTCCTATATGAACGACCGTGTTGGCAATATGCCATGTATCTTGCAGTCCTGGTACACTTCTTATAAAATTCGAAAATTCTGACAAGGATCTTGTGCTATCTAGAGCCAGATAAGTGGAATGATGTTCAGCGAACATCTCGTCTATAAGGCAAAGCGTACAATTCGGAGATTCTGTGATGCCTATTCGATGGAGGTGTTTGTATAAACAGTCTTGTCAGGTAATGAACCCCGTGGCTGTAGCAAGTCACGTAGATTTCCGAACTAGGGTGACAGAAATACGGCACTCTGGTTTTAGGAGGCTCTCTATCTGTTTACCTTTGGTGTAGGTGGTAAGTATCTTAATAAGCAATTCTATTATAAGAGTTGTCAGTGATTCGAGGGCGCGGGCAAGGAGGAAAATAAATCTTCTATGCCATTCATGTAGGCTAAAGGAGGTACATATCCATTGTGATGGCCGTATGTATTGCTTATGAGATTCAATGAAATATTTGAATACATCCCTTGAAACATATATTTCCCAGTTGCATGCTGATAGTTAAAATCATGAACTAAAACCAGAAGACAGCTTTATTTATCCAACGGTGTTCTTATTGCATAAAGTAAAACGAATAGGTAATAGATAGAGCTTGGCATCAATGGAAAACAGCTTATCTGACACTTATAAGAATAATTTTTTAATTTTCCTTAAATTTTTATAAGAATAATTTTTAAAATATTTTTCTTGCAGTGTTCAATGTAGGTAAATTGCATCTATATAGTTCAACAGCATTAAATTTCTAAATTATGCGGTGCTATGATGTTATACTTCAGGCAGGAATGCATAACATGTAGGACATTTAAGGGGCAGCACGTCTTCTTTTCATGACATCTTTGCTACATAATTCCGAGGCATTCATCAACAAAATTGCGAAATAACCATTGACTTCTATGACCGGGATTAAGATATCTTTTCTGTCATTTTAAAATAGTCTTCATAGGTAAATTGTCGCTTGTAGTCCATGACAATTGCAAGGGATACATGCATACGGATAGGGTGCTGTCAGAGAAGAAATATAGTTTTTTGTAAATGAGAATTGGTTGAACATTCTCTACAAAGTAATAAAAGTACAAGAAAACTAATCACAGTTGCAATAGTTATGTGTTTTTATCTAATTAACTAAGAAATATCAATTTCTTGTTTTGAAGGGAGATGATTAGTCAGTTCCTAGGCTAATAGTTTCAGTATGAAAAATATAGCCTCACTGATATCGATAAAGAATAATTTTTTTTTTTAAATCTATGGTTAGAAATAAATAATTTTGTAAACTAAAAATTCAGTCTCATGGCCCTTTATTATCATGGAATTCCGGAGAAGCTTTCATTTCTAAATAGACATGTTTTGTAATTAATAGGTTTATAATTAGGAGATGAAATGCTTTATTTTGGAACGTACCGGAATCTTTTGGGTTTTTTCTTTAATCTCATTACAAATAGGGCAAAACATATTGGCTTAAAATAGTTGTGCCTTCGTAAAAAGGCTTTCAGAGAAAAAATTCATCACCTTTCCAATGCCCCTCTAGAAGAATACGTAAAAGCCAAAGCTCTATTACGTTTGTAAGTGTGATGTCTCGAACTGCCAATACGCTTAACAGAAACTCCTTATTTCTGTCTTGCCTTTGTCCCTTTAGGTTTATTATTTTATTTCAATAGGTAACGTCTGTTAACATACTCCTATGGAGTAATGTATATTGTATAAATTTTATCAAGGCTCCACTTCTTAAAACATGCGAAATTTTGTCTCACGAAATTGATGATGTCATCAATAATATTTTGTTGATTTGAAATACGAAAAGCGATACTTAATGCTCTTAACTTTCCTTAAAAAAATTATCAAGATCACTACTCTCAGAAAATATTTCAATGGGATAATGACATGGTCATATCCACCCCCCTTTTTAAAAAAAAACTGATCATACTTTATTGATGAATATTATGGCTTATACAGATAGTTATCAAAATAATGGAAACACCTAACAATATTAGTGGTGTTTATGAATGTGCTTCGTATTCCTTAAAAAACAAGTCTGACCACCGGTATTTTTTTTTATATAATATAGTGTATGTATTATTCTACTGTTAGGTAGCAGTGATGAACCTAAGGCCATCGTGCTTTTGGGGGGAACAGCGTAAAATATCAAACCTTGCAGACCTTGCAAAAAGGACAAATTTTTAGAGCGTGTTTAAATTGGAGTATCTGTTACTGCAACCCCCAGGTTAATGGGTGTTTTTCGAGCTATGGTATCGAAAGTCCTGATAGCATACAGAGTGCAAGGAAAAACATCATGTGCCAAACAGAATAGCGGACAAAAGGGAGAGCTGAGTGAAAGAGACGGACGAGGTAATGAAGCGGATTGTGACACGAAGAAAGAAAACAACTGCAACCAAAATGACCTAAGAGCTCAATCTGCATCTGCATGTTCCGGTATCAACCATTAAAAGTAGAAGGGAACTTCACAAACAAAGCATTTACAGAAGAGTAGCTATTCCCAAGACACTTGTAATAGATGGCAATACAAAATATATTCTCCAATGGTACCCCGATCGCAAATCCTGGTCGAGTAATATGTCTAAAAACGGCATTTGGTCCGTTGAATCATTGTTCACACTGTTATTCGCAACAGGACGTGCGTATGTCTGGAGAACAGCTACACAAGCGTATGATTCTGGCTGTCTCATCTCAACTGTCAATCATGGAGGTAGATCTATCAGGGTTTGGGATGGAATCTCATGGTTTTCTTCAGGCCCTATTGTAACCCAAAAAGGGAGATTGAATGGGAAGGACTATGTCGAAATTTTAGCTCACTAGACCATCCTATGGTGCAAACATTGTTTCTTGCAGAAGATGACGTTCTCCAGGATGATAATCCTTCTATACATACAGCTAAATCTATCAAGTATTGGTTTGAAGAGCATGAAAAAGAAGTCAAATATCTTATCTTGCCCTGTACACCCCCCCCCCCCCGACTATATATCATTCAACCATTGTGATGTTTATAAGCGGATGGAGCCAGGTATCAATATCCACCACAGCATCTTTACAGGAACTTTCATGTTTTTTCCCTGAAGAATGGTATAATATATTCTTAACCACTGTTCATGACTTGTATAATCCAATTTCAAGGTGAATCAGGTAGTATTACATGACAAAGGTGATCCTGAGCCGTATTAATAAAGATTTTCATGGTGTTTCTTAGTGTTTCCATTATTTTGATAACCACCTGTATATTGGTGCTATTTTACAGATGCTTAATTAAGTCGACATTGCAAATAAAAATCCCATTCCGTTCCGAGGACAATAATAGAAAAAAGTATACAGTAATAGAAAAGAATGTGCACTATTAAAAGTAACAATAGATTTAGCAACGGAATAACTGTAAAATCTTTAAATTGAGAATTACAGAACCGCTAGAGCAATCTATTTGCTTTAAAAGAATTCTTGAACATTTCACGGAAGGAAATAATTATTGCGATTATCATTCAACAAAAGAAATAAATAGTACTAGTAAGTAATACAATTTATTGAACCTCAAGTTATAAGAATCTAATAAAGTGACGAGTACAGAATGTTCTAGATGTCATTACAAGCCGGAGCCCTACTAGAGAATGAGAGAGGAACATTAATGAAAAGGTAACCGGTTTTCTGCCGCTGGCGATTTGCCAAGTTGAAAACTTCTCTCTTACTTTCGGGGCTGCATTTTTATGTGGAATATTCATCTTCCCGCATGACTCTCTTAATATGGTTCGGGTGCAAAGAAGATGAAAAAGCCACTAAATTTGCATACGGCTAATTTACATAAGACGTCTCATTAGCAGCAAAGATATGAAAATAATATTCCTCAAATAAAGCAGGTAAGACTGGAGTAATGTTATCAGTTAAGACATTTCTTAAAAGCTGCAACCTCACATATGCACACGTAAAACTGTTTCATAAAAAAGTTTTTGTTATGTTTTTTTAAATTTATACTATAAATCTTATGCTTTAATTTTAAACTCTTCAATTTACCAGGAAAAATTTGGCTAGATTCGGCAACTGAACTTTGTTGTAAAAGTAGTCGGTTTACTGATTAAGGTAGTCACCTTAACCTAAATGAGGATGATAAATATTAACACCAGAATCCCCAGTAAAATAGCATAGAAGAATAAGCAGAAAATTCAGATATGCATTTTCTAAACTTTCTGGAAGGGTGTACGTCGAGAGGTCTCATCGAAACTTTTTATGAGGATATGTAGAAGAAACTTTGTAGCTAATCGGTAGACATTTCCAGGGCTTTAGAGGAATGGCTATAATGTCAAAATCTTATGTATGTAGACTGTCATGTGTAGAGAGCAAAGAATTTAGCAATTCCTAAGACACACATTAAATTATCAGCTATGACTTATTTTGTTTGAAAAGTAGCTTGTTGTTTTGAAACTATTTTGATATTACACTAAATTCTCTTACACGAGTTATTTATTTTTGGCTACGTGGCCGATGAACTATTTGAAAAATTATGATAATTTGGGTCACGAACTGACATTCTAAGGTTTTCCTAGGATGTCCTGAAAATGTAACAATTGCATTCCCTTTAAATATTGGCTTATAGAATAGACCACTCTTCCTTTTAGTAAACTTGCCATATCCAATTTTAAATGATATAAAAGCTATATATCTGATTCTAGTATGGGTTGAGAAATTAATTTCAGTCGACTTTCTCTAGAAAAGAATACCTTCACTGTCATTTAAAAAAATATTATTAAAACTTTCATCACATATAAATTTTCTCCAACGCTTGTTTTTTCTTTTCTTTATTTTTAGGTTAATCTGGCTGCAAATCAAATATCAAGTATTTCAGGCTCAGCTTTCCAAGGTCTTGCGCCTCAAGCAATGTTTCTATCGCAGAATAAATTGACATCGCTACCATATGACATTTTTGGTAACTTGATCACAAAAATTGCACAAAAAGGGGGATTTCTTGAAGTTAGCGGTAAGTAAATTTTATTTTTCATATTAGCGCTAAGATAAACTACGTATAAATATATTTATATATAATTTCTAGTATTTTCATATGAATGTAAATCGATAAACCAGATTTCTCATTTAGACTTGGAGATTCGAGTGTTAGTATGCTGTTTTCGATTACTTGAAGAGGAACGCACTGTCTAACCTTTGCATAAGTAGCATTGTCCGCCTCTTTCAGGGTAATAACTGTCTTTTGCGAAAGTGGGTGACCCAAGCCCAGAATCCTAAATTCCTTATAGCATACTTTCATATTATCTGGGCCTCTCCCGTCACATCCGGCAACTTCCCTGTGTATCCTCGTTTCTGTATGCCTGTCTTTTCTTTATCTTCGGTGTTCACATACGGAAGGAAATATGGGAAACATTTGTCTCTAGATTAACGTTAAAACCCACCTCTTGAACATCTACAGAATTTCATGCAATCACTCAATACGACAGCATGTATTATACAATAACGCGATGCAAAAAAGGGAATCTTAAAGTATTTGTTTCAATGGAAATATCAGCTTTAAAATTAATTAGCTAACAAATACTACAAGTTAAAGCATTTCCAGGCCTTGTTTCAATTACTATGGCATGTTCAGTTACTATAGCGTGTGTTAAGACGGCCAACTCAGATGTAAAGTACAGGTTACCTCGAAGATTTTCCTTTACTTTTGGTTTTAATTTTCAATAAGCATGTTAAAATGTTCGTCTCTTGAAAATAGTGAAGTGGCTCTGTATCGATCATGGTGAAGTTTCTACATTTAAGATAAAAACAGAAACATTCTTATTATTTCCCAAGACAATGTATCCCCCTAATTTCATCTTAAGATTTTCTGTAAGAGAAAATCTTTTGAAACAGATGGTCAAAACACCAGTGTAAAAATTATGTCTTATCTCACAACACATGACATCTCTGACGAATTAAAAAACAAAGCAACAGAACGCAAGTTAACGTAATCAATAACTTATGATTATTTTTTTAGACAATATTGATGACAATATTAATTGTGAAATGTATTCAAATATCAATTAATGGGGACAAATAATATCTTAACTTTTACTACACCAAAATAATCCTATAAAGCAATACTTAAGATTTAATTTCCTTAAATAATTACTAAATAAGTTATTTTATTACTTGTATCTTACTTTAACCTCAGCTTGGGTAGAACAAATATTTTTGTTAAGACATTTGCGATTTCGTTATGTGATTGAAATTTGTTTACCATATTTTCTCCACTATAATATTGGTAGTGAAATGAGATGAGTGATGAGTCAATTTGACCAAATGAATGTTAGAAAGGGTTATTAATTTTTTTTTATGTCAGGGACAATATTTTATCTCGTGAAGACTAATTCAGTAAGGAGACTAACGTTTCACATTTTTCAGTTCAGTTGATAAGGACAATGGTCCCCTACTTTGTTAAAGAGAAATGAATCTCGCAAAGATAAGGCGGAATATTTGACTCTAGTATTAAAATATTTGAAATGATAATGCTTGTAATTTTGTTTTAAAGGCTATGATGACTCTTTGAAGTACCCTTGGATTGTGGAAGTTTTTGAGCTTATATAATTTTGATGTTAACACTATTCACTGTTATTAACTTACCTGAAATTAATTTGGAAAATATTAAATCTAGCTTTCATATTCTATAGATAATTTAAGTGCTAGATTTAATATCTAAAAAAAAAAGTTGTAAAAATTTTTCATTGTAAAAACTATCATTATAAAGGAGCTATTTCTTTACATACCTTTAGTTATACGAATCAGTTCCTAATTTTTGAAATAAAGTTATCCTCATACAAAATCAAAATATATTTTATTTTTCTTGTATAGATGTTTTAATTTTTTTTCGCACAGTACCTAGAATCCAAGCTAATGGTCAGTTATTTCTACAGATAAATTAACGTACAGTTTACATGATTATCCTCAAAACTATCATTGAGAAACATTTAAGGTCGAGAATAAAGGACCTGAAAGCTGAAACTCGTATACGTAATAAATTAATGAGTAAAAATGCATCGCGCAATCTTTGATTTGTGAAACATATATCCTTTTATTAAGAATACTGAGATTAAATTTAATTTATAAATTTATATGTGATCTCCCAATTAAATGATATTAGACTTTATCCTTGAAATATTCGTATTAATGCAATGCTATGATAAAAAGAATGTTTAATTGTGTTGAAATAATTTTTAGCTGATAATAATGCATAAACATAATTTGCAACTATCTCTTTTGAGGAAATAGAATATAGTTTCTAATACATCAGTTAAAACACTAAACTTCAAAATTTGAGAACATAAATATATAACTCAAACCTTTTTATTTAAAACGAAGATTTTTGAGCATTTATTTGAAGCATATGAGTGTAATCTTTCACTAATGAAAAAGTAATTCTTATATGTTCATTAAACATAGATCCTGTTCCATTCTCTTAATGATTAAAATGGACCTTTTTAAACGTAAAAAATATTAATAATGTGAGAGTATTAGTTTTCATGCAGTCTAAAGGATAAAAATTTACAAAAATTAATTTAAAAAGCATTATTAATTTCAAGGAATAGAAATGATGAACTTATAATAAAAGGCAAATCAAAATCATAGCTTTATAATTTAGGACAAAATGGAAAGTGTGGTATATTATTGAGCACAATTGTAACATAGATGATGGAGAAATATGTATTCTAAATTCAAAATTTTTTTTTTTTTCATGTAGTTCACAGATTTGAACTTGGGACCTTTGTGTATGTATCTAGAGTTATAGAATGTTGGTTTTAAGCCCTCAAAAAGAAGCAATACAATGTTTTGAAATTTTGATTAGTCCTCTTTTGAAATATTACCTCGAAATCAAAACCACTTCATTAACTATATTTTATAACAACTAATCCACATAAATGTATTCTTTTTGATGAGGAAACATTGCTAGAACGAAGTATTTTTTTGAAACGAGAGAAGCCTCCCCTAATAAAGCATCCTCTTTCCAAATAATGACTTTCAGGTAGTGTGTCTAAATTGAGCAGATTTTGATTGGAAATAGAGGTTTTTGGTAGGGAAAAAAAAAAAGATAGGAACGGTTCAAATTGATCCGCTTCACATCATCAGGCTGGTACGTTTCTGCTTGTCAAAGCTGGAAATCTCATCCCACTGCAGGCACAGGGGAATAGGCGTCCCCTTTATTGATCAGTACATGGGGTCGGGTTGAACCCAGAACATTCCCCTCCCGCCATGAGATCCTGAAGCAGCCCGGAGTAGAGACGCCTCGGGGATCTCCAGCTTTGGGAATGGCGCCCCCTTCCTTTCCCTCCCTCCCCTTCCCCTCCACACGCAGGAGCCCACGTTCGAATTCAGGCAGTTCGAAAAATGGGCTATCCTAGAAGACCACCGCCCTGCAAATGCTTGCTGAGAGTCAGGCCGGAAAAAAAAGACCCTTCACAGAATCAGATTTTAATAATATTAATAAAACACCCCAGTTTCTCATTAAAAGAACATTAATGACAGTAAACATCTTAGATAACAGGGGAAAATATCTGAATGAAAAAAAAAAATCATTTTGTTCTTGAAACTTTTCGCATTTACATTAAACTTATATAGGGAAATTTGCCAATTTAAGGTCGAAAATAAGGTGCAGTCTATCGTTATATGATAAAAAGTTGCTAAAAACTTAAACTAAGTTCATTTCCTTTCACAAATGTACTGGGATAGTAAAAAATAAGAGAACGTCTTACTCTATGAATGTAAGATTGAAAGAGAAATTCGAGCACAATTAACCTATGGCTTACGGGGCCCATTTTTTCGATTCCCCTTTTAGAACGGGAAATTTCATACCCCTTTGCAAGAATGGTCATTAAGAGAATTATATATATATATATATATATATATATATATATATATATGTGTGTGTGTGTGTGTGTGTGTGTGTATGTATGTATGTATGTATATATATATATATATATATATATATATATATATATATATATATATATTCATTCTTGGGCACGTATTCTTGGGATACATGCTATCCCACCCCGTAAGGAAAAGGTTAAAGACAAACTGCTGTATTTATGGCTTTTTGAATTCCTCCCAAAAAATACTCTTTTCGTAACTTTACAAGACAGAGAGAAAGCATTAGACGAAAAACTAATTTCCTCCTTCCCTTTCCAACTGATTTGTAGCAAACCAGCATACTGATATACTGAAGGAGGAAGAGTAACCGGTTCATTTTTTCGCTTTTACTTTGACCCTCCCCCTGAATGATGCATAAATTGAAATTTATAGAAAAATTACAAAACGGTGACAAATGGCGCAGTAGATAAACTCAGAAATTGGATTAAAATATTGAATACCAGTTTAAACTGAATTCATTAGTTTATTTTTACCCTTACACTTCTTCCGGAAATATATTGCGTATGTTAAGGACATAGAGGCTTGATTATATTTGATTCGATATTTTCGAATTAAATTTGAATTTTGTATACCCTTTAATCTTAAACTTCCTCACTAAATCGAATTCATGTTCCTGGCGGTCAAAAATCGGTAGCAATATACCGTCAGGCCTCACTTGCTTGTTGAAACATTTTATGAAGTCCCTACCTTAAAGGAAATAAAATAAACATTAAATCTCAGATTGAGTTGGGCTTTCATTAGTTTTGTAAAAAAAAAAAATTAAAAAAAAAAGAATCAAACGGTAGTAATGCCAAAAAATTGAATACAGATCTGAATTCATGGCTGAATTAGCTTTTTTTCTCCTCCGATTCAACTTCTAAATCACATTTATTTTAGTCAAAACTCAGGCAAACAAAAACTCTTATAAAAACATGCATAGAAAAATTGATTCTCAGTTTATGTTTCGTTTATTTATAATTATTTTTTTATAATTTTTATCTTTAATCCAGAAGAAATCTAATATATGTCAGAGAGAAAAAAACCTTAACACGTTCTTTACTATGGATAATTAGCATTACTGTTTTTCGAAATCTGGAAAATGCTTTATGAATCTGAGCTTTGCTTTCTCATCTGGCCTCACTTAAAAACCATACTTAATAATAATAACATAAATTGGCCTTGAAATACTAGTTGAACTTAAAGAAAATTATAAGAACTTTTTGTCGTAGTCTTCTAGATTCTAGTCGTAACATTCTTCATTCAAAGAAATAGGTAGCTGCTAGAAAGAGGAAACTTGTTTTACTGTACTTATAAATCAATGCTTGATTATATCTTACTTTATATCTTAACAGGGGAATTTTCTAATTTGAGACGGAAAAATCAGTAGCAGTAAAACCATTACATTAGAAACGGTTGGCAAAAAGTTTAAATCATTCCTTTTGAACCAAGTTCATTTCCTTTCATTGTTGTATTTAGTGTCAGAATATTAATGCTGATATAAATAAACGAGCACAAAACCATAACTTTTATAATATAAATTGTTGGACTTTCGTTTTAAAGAACTTGGAATGGTAATATTTTTAGAAATGAATTAAATGCATTTGCGAAAAACTATTTGATTCAAGCGAAGTATAATTTCTGTTATATTGGCTGCATTGTAAATTGGGAATTTTTGACACTGGGCGATCTATAAATAAGTTTTTGGTGTCCTTCCAGCTGAATATCATGTTAAATTTGGTCCCTAATTTTTGAATGGAAGATAGTTCTTGAAAAATCCGGTGCTCTTGAAAGAAAGTTCAAAATGTCTGTTAAAGGCGATGAAATTAATTTCGATATGCTGACTCATTTTATAATTCACTCTTGGATCTCAGTTTAACTTTTAAGTAATATCTTAGACAATAAAGAATATTCTTGCTAGCCCCTCAAAAGCTGTCTCAGTATACTTTTCTATTTTAAAAAATTTGCAAAGAATGGTCATTTCCAGCGTTATGATACAGCAATTAAAGACTCTAAGTATATAATGTTATATACGAGTACGAGTAAGAATATATAGATTGATTTAACCCTATAAGTTAGTATGACTCGTAACTCTTCAATTTCAAGGACTATGAGATCAAATATTTCAATTACCTCTTGTCCGGGACATCAACGTAAACGCAAAACGTAATTATATATCATGCACAATAAATTGGCCCCAGCAGAGAACGTAATATTCCGATATGCCAACTAAGAACAAGGGAAAAAATATTAAGCTTTGCATTATTCAGAGAGATCAACAACTCTGGTAATGATTGAGGGAATACAGATTATGTTCTGTGAAAAATACGGTATTACATAAGTTGCTTGTTGCTTAAATATCAGGTTAGGTTATTTTGGTCTAATATTAAATACTGCCTCTAAGCTTTTTACCTAGATTTTCTTGAAATATAAATTTTAAAAATTTGCATGCCACACATTTGGATAATCATCACAAAATAAGGACAATTATAGAATATTTTTATATAAATCATCATGAAAATACTTTGTGCTGCATAATAAATTATATGATTTGGTTTACCCTTAAAATTATTAAAGTATAATTCGTAGAACATTTTTAGCGAAACTATAAAAAATCTGTACTGATTAACCATTTAAAACCATATTAATTACAGGTAAATACAAACTTAAATATCTATTAACTAGTTATATTTCATATTCATACATATTTTAATGGTTTAAGATGAATCGAACAATTAAAGATTGTAATTTTATGTTTGGACTTGTATAAAGATGTCAGAGAAGGAAAAATAATTTTTACCCTGGAGTAAAGTTATCATTAGTTACGAATTTAGAGCCCGAGTAAACATATTTTGCCGGAATGCTTCATGTTTTAAAAAAATACTAAGATAACTGACTAAAAATTACTAAGTTAAAGAATACTTTTTCCTTTTTACGTACAAAAGATTATGCAATGGAAGCTGGTCTTTTTGTGTGTGTATATATATATATATATATATATATATATATATATATATATATATACGTGTGTGTGTGTATGTATACATATAGATACATATATTAGTGGGATTTTTTGAAATTATTAGTAAATGATATTTTAGATACTAATTTGACTTGAGAATAACCCCAAAAGGTGTATTGAGGGATTAGATACCTTTTATTCTTGAAGATCCCTATGACCTAAATATAGATGTTGATTTAAATGAAAACCAAAGAAATATTCCTAAATTATCCTTAAAAATCTCAATTAAAATAGTGAAATATTATTTTGTACCAAATTATATACTTGCTACTACCCACTACGTTCTTTTTTTCAACAGCATCACGTGCGAGGAAAATAATTCGTATACTGGGGTAGTTTTATCATTATTCACAGAGTTTATCTATTATCTGTATCAATGTTTATATGATGGAATCTTTGCGACAAAATATTTTAATTATTTAAATAATTTTATACCATTTATTCTGTTTTCTTTTCAGGTAATCCTCTCACCTGCTCTGGTTGCGACTATTCATGGATTGTCACCAATAAAGGAATTCTTCACGACAGGCTTATCGGGTTCACTTGTAATGACGGCCGATCCATTTCAGACTTGACAAAATCTGGAATTAAATGTTAACAGCTCATAATAATTAATAAAATTTGCATAATAATTAATAAAAGACAGAAATAAACCGTGTCATGTATTTAATGCAAAATAATTTTGTATGAAAGAATCCTCATTCAGTAATTCTTTTTTTGCACTTATTACTCTCGGAGAGGGAAACCATTTAACTTTCTTCATAGTACAATGCAAGGAATATGCCTTGTAATGTAACATTCCTGATCTCTTTTATTTTTCAGAAATTTATTTTATTATTTTTTGTGAAAAATGAGATTTTCCAATGTTTTCAAAAGAGTGGGAAAATTTCAAATTAAGAGTGTGAGAAAGTATTTTTCCCTGATTGCATGAATATTTGAAATTCTTTCTTAATTTTTAAAGTTTGATAAAATTATTCATTTTTTAAATATCCCAATATATATATATATATATATATATATATATATATATATATATATTGATTGGGATATTTGAAGGGGATATATATATATATATATAAGCATCGAAATCGATTTTTTTAAAATATTTAAATGCATGGAAGTAAGATAGCTCTAAAATGTTATGCATACACTTTCACAATGTAAAAAAAAGCTATTTATACAGAAAAAGTATGAAGCATAGCAATTTTACAATTATGTTTACGAAGCATTTTAGAAGACAAAATAGAACAGTCATGCAGAATTTTACAAAGATACGTATTTAACTATTTGCCCCCTTTCCGGTGGTAACAAAGTTATATCTTGTTTTTATTAATGCAAAGCTACTCGAGAACTAAATGTTTCAGAAAGTATGCTTTCTGGAAAGGACCTTATACGGAAAGTATGTAATATAAGTTTCATGCTAAGAAACATAATGAACAACATTATAGCTGCGAGAGTAAAATTAACGTTTAGAATACATGTTTAATATAAGTACAGAATCTAGATATTTATAAATCTGAACATGTTATAATAACCCGAAAAACAATAACAAATAAAAATTTCAAAAAAAAGAAAAAAACCATTGATTTGTGCTCTAAACAATCATCACATTTTTTTTTTCCTTTGCAGTTTTTTAGAACATGTGTTGTTAATTCATGATGGAAAAAAAATTACTTTGTTCGGTCTTTGATTACGAACAAATTCATAAAAAAATACATTTGCCACACAAACGAGGCAACAGTTCTTTTCTCTCTTTTTATTAGGCTTTTTTTTATTTTTTATTTTCGATAGAACATCTGTGGGACAATAAATGTACGGCAACAGAGAGATAGTTGCCGCTCAAGCAGAACCTTTTAGATGGATATCGCATTTATGTTACGGTGTAGGAAATTTATTTCTGAGTACAAGCATTTTACAATAATAAAAATAACGAAATAAATTCCAAATAAAGTATGAATGAGAAATTTAATATCGGCTAGGTATACACAAGAAATCCAATTTCAAAGTACGTTGGACTTATGATTATTAATAGGTATTGGATACAAAAAATTCTGGTATTTACAGAAGAGTTTATACAATTTTACCATCATAGCATTTTTTTAAAATTGAAAATAACAAATGTCTGCTATCATTAAATTTTTTTTTCTTGTCCGTGCTAAAAAGGAAAAATTGCACTATTAATTGAAGTACTGCTTTGAAACATAGAGTGACATGAGAAAATGCAAGATGCATGGGAAAATGAAAGAACCCCACACTTGAAAAAAGCCTTTGCCTTAAAATTGTTTGGCTCACTAATCCAGGTATACTAATCAGTGATTCACAATAGGATACAGAATATAATTTTAACCACAGAACTGATTTTATCTATGTCTTCGAGAAGATCGCTAAGGTAATGAAGGATCAATCTCGAAAATTTTAAAAGTACTAGAGTTGAATATAAGAAATATTTCTATATAAATTTATATATGTTTGTATCTGAAATTTGTTGAGAAATATACTAGTTGAAGTTTCAAAACAATTCGTATTTCCCAATATTGAAATTCTTTAACGTTAGATATTTACGACGAATGAATTCATGGATTATAGACAAAAAATGATACGAAATAGGTCATCGGCATGTAAAATTTTGCTATGTATTTCGTGCACTGGTTTAATATTGTTATGGAAAATATTTAATAGCTGCACGGATATTTTAATATTAGTATGACTTGCCACATTTGTACATATCTGCATAAGTGATTAGACTGTAAATTGATCAACTTTGACCCTAACATTAATTTACTTACAAACTTATTGTTTAAAAAGTATCTTTAAAATACTCCTCTCCCCTAATATTGGAAATCAGAGAGACTAAAATTAGTTTTAATGAAATAAATGCTGATGTATCTCGTTTAAAAAAACAAAAACAAAAAAACACTATCAGTGTATTAGATTCTTAATTGGAGGAATTTTAAAGTTTAGAACATCAATTAAAAAGTTTTTGGAATTACGTCATGCAGCTTTTAAGCTATCAACAGTGCGAAATAATTAACGGAAAATCTGTTGAAATTTTTTAAAAGTTCTCATGAGAAGCGCTAGACTAATTTCCCGAACACATAAAAAATTATCTTGTTTTAATTTCTTTCTCAAATTTTCGTTTATAGGAATCAATTGAAATGTTAAGACACAATTTTGGAGGATATTATATTTTCATTTTCTTCTAGATTGGTAAAAAAGAAAGGCATATAAAAATTATCTTCATCACTGCTGCCATCCCTAAATATTAATAATAATAAAAAAATCCTGCACTATGACGTCACATTGTCATCCCGAACTACTATGAAATTTGACAAGAACAAGAATTCATTTTTATTAAAAAGTCTGTAATTAGGGATTTCTTTCATAAAGGGGAATATAAACTGGAAAAAAAGAAGTTTTAAAATTAATTCTCCTCTCAGTCATACATAGTTTTAAATAGAGTTTATAAAACTTGACGATATAAATCTAAGAAGACCAGAGCTGCTTCCTCAGCTCTCCTTTACTACTGAAATCGACACTGTAAGTTTAGTTAACACTTAAGTCAGTAAATTATTTCAAACTATAAATCGTTAGAATTGCAACTATGGTATTGCACGGAAAAAAGGATTTATCAAATATAATATTTTTCTAATGTAAGTTATGAAAAAGAAAAAAAATTACATTAATTCAGACCTTTTGAAGAAAGTTTTCCATGAAATCGCAATTATCTTTGATTAAATGAATTGGATGGGTAGTATTTCTAAAACTTTAGTACATACAATTTCTATCCACATAAATATTAAAAGGTTTTCAGAAGTGTTAAAATTTGCAGAAATGCTTCAATTTTGATGCCTGTTATGAGCTAGTGCAATAGTTAAGTTGAGAGATTAAACCCCATACATTCTATACATTTTTTCTAATCTGCCATAACAATATGCCCTAAGATAACATATACCATATACCTTACGGCATCTTTACGTAATGTATGCAAATCAGTTTCTGTGAATTCAATAACTGTAAAATTCAATTTGGAATATAATCTATTCAATTTAAAGCAAATTCAAAGTATATCTGTGATCTTCTATGATTTCTGCTCAGTATATCTTACGCTTTACTAGAGCATTTACACATTCACGACACAATGAATGCGTATTTACAGCCAAAACACTAAAGCTAGGCAGGAAATTATATTTCTTTTTATTTCTGAAACACATAACCTAGGCGTGAGCATAAAACAAAATTATGACCACTGATTATTCTTATTCTAAGACTAGATAAACTTTGCATTTATAAAAATATTTTAAATTTATTTTGTCTAATGTAAAAAAGTCTTAGTCATATTCAATAAAACAATATACGAGTAGTTGTCTCTAATTTCAAGCATAAAATTTTAGAGGATTCCCAATTACATTGATCCAACCCATAGCAATGACGGGCAAAATAATAATTAAAAACTTCAAAAAATCAATTTTTCTGCTTCTAAGTATACACACAATTCTAAGTCTACAGGGATACAACAATCAGGCATGTCGAAATAAAACTGCACTCATTTGCAAGTGTTGCATCAAATAAAGGAGTATTGTTTGCCCGCAAAGCAACTTCACAGCATACAAGACTGAATGGCGTTATTTTGAAAGTGCTTAATTTGAGATCTATCCTTTTTACCTTTAATAGTTACAGCAAAGGATAAAAAAATTACGCAGTTGTAGAACAGTAGAACAGTTAATCTTTGCTTGCTAACTAGTGGAAAAGGTTTAAAGTCATCAGGTATTTTGTCAGTTAAAGTAAAACTGCTTCACTGAAATCAATATTTAACTGAAAGATCGGTTAAACTTGAACTAATTTAAATGCTAGATTTTAGCGTGACTTTAAAATGGTCTCTTTGAGTTTTTTGAGAGTCGATGATAAAAATGTTTCACAAACAGTAAAGGCAATAGAGAAGCAACATTTTCACTACCTGTATGAAGTTAAATATTTATTATTATACTATCTAAATCAGAAACTTTTACTGACCGATGAATTAATTTTCTAAGCAGACTCTGGAAATTACACCAATGCCCATAGGGATATGAACAATTATATGCAGATTATATTCTGAAAACAAACTCATTGTGTTCATACAAGAACTTGTTTATTCAATAATCGGCCCCAAATCTTGGGATCAAAAAAATTGTTTACCCTTTTATTCCCTTCAGATACCAAAAATGTGGGATTTCTTGCTTAAAAAACAAAACAAAACACAATAACGCATGAGCAAAACAGAATTGTGGTATCGTGGCCCACAACTGAAACCAACATAGATGATAACGCTGACGATCAGTCACACATAGACTTAGAATGAGATTAAAGTTCTTTATTAGAACCACTAACATAGTATCAAGAATATGTACAATAGAAAAAATATGTACAAAAATCTAAGGAAGGTTACACGACAGTGCAGTCGTTAAAAATACACCAGCATCTCGGTGTCTCTAGCAGTTTCTCGTTGTCTCTCGTCATCTCTAGTTCTTTCTAGCCATCTCTCGTTCGGAGTTGACCTCTTTATACCTAACTTCCCTCAAGGGGGGGTATCAGTGTCCTTTGCTCTGGGTTCCTGACCATCCACGATTGGTGATGGAATCCAAACAGGCCGTTTCCTCTTTGACCACGGTATAGATGAGCTTTCCTCTCTTTACTTCCGTGTCGAGTATTGGTCGACCGCCGTTTAGCGCTCCCAGCCATGGGGGGCATCTCAATTAGCCACTGCACGGAACTTCCTGCCGAAAATTGTCTCGCAGTGAGCACAAATCTGAAAATTCAAATAGCCACACAGACAGACACTAGATCCTACACACGATGCTACAACTCTCCCTCCCTTAAAGAAATTTCAAGAGTGAAATTTCCAAGGTAGGAGCACAACGATAAGTTGCCTTAAGCTTACTCAGAGAGGTCACACACATAGAGCTCAAACCTTTCTACTCTTAAACTTTTGGTAGAGTGTTTCAAATAAAATTTCTTCATGCCAACACACAATTAATTTAACTTATTACCTCAATTAAACAGTTGCTGCTGTTGTTGTTGTTGTTTATTATGCCCTCTGGCTGGAAGTTCCAGACCAGGTCCATATAGACTACGAGCTGAAGTGTGCGGCTCCGGTTTAAAATAGCACCACAACGGTCGGAATCAATCTTAGCTACTTGCCACCTCAATTTTGACCGAGCAGCCCCGGGGGCGACATCTGGGGGATCGTACCCCTCCCATCCACACTGACCTTCATAGAGGGACTTTCCGATCTACGGATTTAACGTGACCGCAAGACCACCTTGAACCCGTAAACAATTAGTTATGCTTGCTTCAATCAGGACGTCAACCAAATTAATTTGTAAAATTCTATACAAAAATTATTCAAAAAACATAAAAAATTTGTACTCCTAGAATTTTAATTTAATTTCACACTTGCCTTACAACCTTAAAATTCACAACCCACCTACACAAATTTTAACAGGCCTCTCTAGAATTTAAATTAAGTGGACTTACCTCCAGATGTAGAAACCTTCCACTACACTTCACTGCAAGGAATTCGCTTTCTCCAGGACCTGTTTTCCATCACAGGCTATCCGAACTTTTCCGTTCTCTGTCCAAGGTTATCCCCAAAGTAACACCGTCTTCTCCAAGGAATCTTTCCCAGCTTCCGCTGCTTCCTCTATTCGCCTTCCGATTGGAGTTCTGGATGTGACGTCGCAGGCTCGAATGTCTAATTTACTCTAGACATATATCCCACCGCTGCCACCAAGATGTGTTATTGTGGCCCCAACTAAAACCAACGTAGATGATAACGCTGACAATCGGTCACACATAGGATGAGATTAAAGTTCTTTATTGGAACGACTAACATAATATCATGAATATGTACAAAAATCTAATGGACGTTACACGACAGTACAGTCGTCAAAAATACATCAACCGCTCGGTGTCTCTAGCAGTCTCTAGTTGTCTATCGTCATCTCTAGTTCTCTCTAGCCATCTCTCGTTCGGAGTTGGCCTCTTCATACTCCACTTCCATCAAGGGGGTATCAGCGCCCTTGGCTCCACGTTCCTGACCACCCACGATTGGTTATGGAATCCAAACAGGCCGTTTCCTCTTTGACCACGGGAGATTCGCTTTCCTCTCTTTACTTTCGTGGCGGGCGTTGGTCAACCGTCGTTTTAGTCCCAATTAGTCGCCGTATCCCAATTAGTCGCTGCTCGGATCTTCCTGTCGGAAATTGACTCGTATTGAGCAAAAATTTGAAAATTAAATTGAGGGCCACACAGATAGACACTAGATCCCACACACGATGCTACAGTATACAAATAACATGTGCGGACTGCCTTAGTATAGTTATAAAGGGAAGAAGAGATTATTAGAATCTTCTATTAGCATTAAACACTGACTCTCCAATTCTCTTATGAAACATCCATCTAAATTAATGTTAAAACCTCAAGCATTTAAATAACATATTTATATAACATAATATAACATATTTAAATAACATAATTATTAAAATAATTTTATTTTGATTATTATTACATATAGTTATACGTAAATCTATAATTTTAAGTTCCTGTAAGCCCAATGAAGTTATTTCCATCATTATGACCTATTTTTTTTCACATCAGATGGAAAAGTTGCTTTATAAGCATTTCGCCATTCTGATGTTACACTTTGATCAAAGTTTTTTTTCCTGATTTGTTAGTAACAGACACCATTGTCTCATAATCGAGTCATTGCATTAGATTAGTTTAGATATTCAAATTATTAAGTTTCACTAAAAATATTCCCAAAAAATTTCTATGGAATTTGAGCTTCTTTATTCGGACCATATAACTACACTCGCTATAAGCATCGAATGCGGGATAAAAGATGAAATTGGGCCCATACGATTACTCATGAAATTTCATATCAAAGTTTGAAATCGTAATCGATGACGGCTTTAGAGTACGAACCCATCAGATCTGGGGGAGATTTATTTATTATCTCTATATCTTCATAGCAGATTTAGGGAGATACAGCGAAAAATATATCATATTATGATATCTAAATAATATTATTCGCCAATGAATATAGAACTGCTGCAATTTCTTCTGCTGCAGTGGGAACAAAATAATCAGAACTGCATGTATTATTGTTGAATTACGATATGCCTCAATAAATACTAACCACAAAGCTATAGAATAAAGATCTGTTAAAATAACAATATTTATGGTTACTTTTTTGGAATCCCGGCATCGTGATTGTATCTTATATATCTAAAGTAATCTTTTAAACTATATAAAAGAAGCCACAAAATTTCATAAAACGTATGTCATGTGGTATGGACAATTAGTTTAGTTACATGTAAGGAGATTACAGCTATGCATTTTCAAAGAAATAAAAGACGCTAAGAATTTTAATGTCAAAACAATGCCATTAAATTTATTGTGACAGAAGTAAATCCAGAAACACATGCACTGGCATAAATCTGTTGAGATCGAGTTAATAAAAATGTTGTAATTTTAGTTTTTGAGATATTTGAAAATGTCTATCCATTTCTAATGAGTTTATAGTCTTTACTAAAATGAAGATAGAAACTAAAATGTAGATGAAAGATGTAATATTGTTTCTATTTCCTGTTATCATTGTTTGTAGGTTTTTAATCTAAAACAACACAGTGTGAAAGAATCTTACCTAATTATCGCGGAGTTGGGACCCTCTCTGGGAGATCCTTTACCATATCCTTCTAATAATGCATAATTGAGGAGTTACATCAGAACTGAATAAAACTACCTCATTATTTTTCAAAAGCAGTCTTATATTTGGCACTAGATAAAGAAGGAAAATTCTGAATATTTGAATTATAGTTGATTTGGTAATGTGGTAATTACATGAACATTACACATACGAGTACATACTACCGTGCAGCTTTTTCTTTTACTTAAACATCATCACAAATCATAAGGGGTTATGTTTAATTTTTGACAGTGGAGTAAACTTTTTTGTAAAGCGAAACTACTAAGAACTGAAATTTATATACTCCAACATTTTGGTAAATCCTGACCAGTCACATAGAATAACAATTCATTAAGTAGCATAATTATCTATTAAATACAAAAGTAGAATTTTTTAAAATACATATTAGTTTAAAAAGTTTTCAGAAAATCTATTAAAATATTATACTCGATGTTTGATATATAATACTTTTAGTGAATATTTTAATAGTCCACAATACATTGTTCCTTCATTGTGAAAATAGAAAGTTGAAACAATAAATATCTAAAACTCTTTTGAATTTGAATCTAATTTGATTAGATGAATGTGATAGCTTTAAAAATGGTCAATATGACAAGTACAAAATAATCCTAATTTTACTTCCTCCGGAGATAATGCATCTGTTATATACCCCTATTTATAAAAAGAAACCAGAGAAAATTAATATATTTAAAATAAATTAGATAACTTACTTTGTTTTGATATAGATTTTTGACGTTCTTTATCTAAATGAGTCAAATTCAAATAATGAGCTTAAAGATATTAAAAATAGATGATATGTTAAGTCAGCCCATTAGTTTCACCAGTAATGTAAATAATATTTAAAAATAATAATATAATGTATTTTAGTTATTAAAACTCAGACGTTAAGAGGTAACTCATGAACTTAAAATTCATACAATTATTGCTTCTTTTCAATAAAATTGTTTTGTCTATAAATATTTTCAAAATTTATCTTAGCTTCACAGATTTTAATGCATTGGTTATTGTTCATTTTAAAATTTTTTATTAATCATCAATTTTGAAATATTTTAATCCATTTTTTTACAGAAACATGCTCTATCGGCAATTTGAAAAAGTTTGTTAGCTGTTTATTAAAAGTTAAAGTCAATATAATGTGAGACTTTTATAACGCGGTGTGTGTAGAAATTTGTAACACCGATATCTCCAGATTTCACATTTCTGATATTTTATCCAAAACAGTTAGTAATTCCATTCTCAGAAACTGCATGTAATGAATATTTTGGGCCCTTTATTTTCATTGCAAGAAGAAAATGTTTAGACATATTCCGATGCATCTTCTGGGGGTAATTTATAACTTTATGAATAAAAAAAATTATTATATGGTTTGGAGAGGGAATTTTTTAATAAAAGTTTTGCCTCCAATACTTTTGTGATAGAAAGAAATTTAACTAAATTTTGATACAACTAATATTTTAGCGCCTAACTAATAAAGGGGGGGGGGAGGGAGAAATAGGGTAATAGAGGATTATTGACAACATATATGTATAATAAGATATGCAATATCCAAAGCTAAGAAAAATAAAATTAAACGTAATTTAAAGCTCAAAATTAAAATAATAATAATAATAATAATGAACTTAAATAATTTGCAGAAAGGCTATTAAACTGTATGATAGCTTGCAACCATTTTGAAATCCTCTCTTCTAACTCCAAAATAAATATAATAATATATAAATTAAATAATCTACAATAAATACGGAATATTCCCAAACATTAAAAAACGGCATATAATCAAATGAAACTGAAAACTTTGAAATCCTTCCACTGAAAGAATTCTTGTGTCGAAAAAAATTCTCTTGTGAATCAAATTAATCTCAAAGGATCTAATATATCATACTACGATTTTTCGAAGCTTCAGGCATCATGGAATCTTTGTACACGAAGAATACTCCTTTCATTTTTTAAATATCTTTTATCACATCCTATTAAACTGCAAATAATTTTTGTGATTTGAAATTTTTTTGAAAAACAACAATTTGGGGCTTTATGTAATCAGAAGGAATAAAATGTGGTTCCATTTTATTTTATCAAATATAAAATTTTTTTATGTATTTATGTATGAGAAATTTTGTAAGTTACGAGACGTTTTATAAGAACTTAAAAGTTAAGAGAAGGAATTTTATGAGATTTTAAACTTGTGCTTTTCAAACTGGAGGGCGTGAGTGATAGCGCGGGGGGGGGGGGTTATGTAGGAAAAAAATGTGTGTAGAATGTATTTTAGCAGCGTTATCTACGTTTTTTAGGCCTAGGAGATCGTAAGGTATGAAGATCATCTGGAGGGGGGGGGGTAGACATAAAATACTGAGAATCACTTTTAAATTTTCCGTTTCAACTTAAAGTATACTAGTTGGTACCCGTCAAAACATAACGGCTAGATAGTAAATAAATGTATTAATACACAAATTATACTCAACACATCATTGCCAAATGTTGAAAATCATAATAATGCACAGAAACAAATTAATGTATTTAAGCGGCCTCGTTCTTAGTGAGTATCTAAAAACAGATTTAAAAAGTCACTGACCATGCGCAGAAAGCAATTTTTTTTAATTTGTAAATTATAGCTAATTAAACAGCGCGAAATAAACAATTTCCATCAGGTTTAAACTTATATTTCACAAACATAATTATCATAAAATAAAAAGGGCAGAAGGAGATCTAGAGAGACTCGTCGTAATGAACATGTTTATCATTAAAACATGTCACTGAGCATGCGCAGAAACAGTGAGTTTCTAAAGCCAGATTTAAACATGCCACTGATCATGCGCAGAAATCAATTTTTAATTTCAAATTATCGCTCATTAATAGAAATTGCGGTTACAAAAACCAAATTTGACAAATCTACAGATTACAATCTTTCGTTTAAGACCAAAATGAAGTAAATAGATACAGTAGTTTTCTCTCACAGACTGTCCAAAAAGTCGGCTTAGCAACTTAAATACTATATAGATGTCGTGCTTTATTACAATTTTTATGAGGATTTTCATGATTATTATAACCTGACTAGTAAAAATACTCTTTTCATTAATATGCAGTGAACCCTTTGTAACAAAAAACAGAAATAAATGCATGCAAACTAGTGAAGCAAAGGAAAATTTAATTTATAAATTCCTTATATGAATAAATTAAACTTTATTAGAGTTCAGAAGGGCCTTTTTTGTGACTCCCATTATATTCGAAGTAAACAAGCTCAGTTAAAGAAATTTTTTAACTGAACATTCTTCCCTTTTCTTCACCTTAAGGTGACTGCCTACGTTGAAAATGTCATTTTTTGACTATTTGGGTCAATTTCATTTTTTGCAAAAATCGAGTGATTCAATCTTTTCTCTTTTCAAAACTGTTTTGATTTTCATTCTACATCAATTAGAAGCAGAGTTATAGCTATTTTAAAAAATCCTCTGTTACAAAATTGAAGTGACAAACAACTTTAAATGTGTTTTTCTCAGAATTATGTTTTTTTGCACAAATCTCTACGGTTATCATGATATCTCATATAATAATATATATAATTTGATAATATTTTCAGGTAATGTTTTAGATGCTATTGTTAATGAAATGACGCACAATAATTGGTGTATAATAAGTAGTTTTTTATTTGGGGCTGTTTTTATAAGGAAAGGAATGACGAATCGGGGGAAATTTTCATATTGGAACATAAAATTGCTTGTATTATTTTTGCATTTTAAAATTTCTCTTAGATTGTAGTCATTTTGAAGAAAACTGTCATATGTATCATGCGTGAAAAGGAAATTAAAATAGTAGCATTAGGATTTTGTGCAGAGTGATAGGCGTTTTAGCTAAATTTCATTAAAAATTTCTTCAAATTGACCAATTTATAAAAAAGTATGCTATTTACAGGTAAGTTTTTGTTAATTGTTTTAAATTTTTCAGTGCTATTTTACCATAAAAGACCAAAAAATCCTTAATTTTTATTTTTTATTTTACTCCGAACGTAGACAGTCACCTTAATTGCATAGTGTAAAACTCTTTCATTTTTCTTTCTGTCTGCAGGGGTGCAAGACTTCGTAGCAATACATTATAACACCCTATAAAAAATACTCTCTTAAAAGCAATGTCAGTTTCACCATTCCGTTTTTAGGTTATTTCTGTGTTAGGTCAGAATAAGACGCTTTTAACTCTCATTTTCGGCAATAAAATTTATTTGAAATGTCATTCAGTATTACTTTTTAACAGCTCGAATACCGAATAGTATTTTAATGCAACAAAAAGGTTTTAGACGTACATTAACATTGTATCGTTACATATCTGAACTATGATACACTCAATCTCAATAGTGTTAGATACTGCTCATAACATACCGAATCGAAGTTGACTTGTACTCATGCCACGGTAATCCCCTTTAAAACTAGTTTTTCAGCAACTAGACTTGATTCGAAGAGGAAGCGTCTTTCAGTATCTTTCAAGTTAGAAAATTTTAAACCGGTATGGAGAATCAAATTTCTTTAATAATACTTAAGAATTGATACCTTGATTGTTAAGTTAGCCATTTTAAACAGAACTTAAAATGCATATATAAAGAATATATATTTTTTCTGACTGTTTTTAACACTTGTAGTTTTAATTCAATACCTTAAATCTCGATTAATTCAAAACAAGACTGGCAAAGTTAATTGTAACTAGCAAAAAGATGAGCTTGAAAACGGGTTTAGAAGTAACATGTGAATTCAGTGCTTCAGATTTAAAGTAGAAGAATGTTTTAAATGAAGTTAAAAAAAGTGTATAAATATTTTCACGGGTGACATTTATACCACTAAAACATCTTGGAAATGTTTATTTTTAAAGAATGTGATTAATCCTTGGAGAAATATGTAAAAATATTAATATCAAAGGCAAAGTTCACATTAAAGCAATCAGATAAGGTATTCACAGTCTCTTTAAACGCGTGATACTAACTCACAAACAAAATTTATTTCAGGAATGAAATTGTTTTTTAACTTTGAGATCAACTGTTTAATTAAAAAGAAATAATAAGCAGTAGCATTTCTCAAAAATGCATTTTAAAACAAAACATGTTTGTGTAGAGATTATGAAAAATTTCTTAAAAAAAAAGAGCGTCAGGCCTAAACTAAGATCTCGGAAAAAATGAGTAAGAAGACAGTTCGTAATTTGCTGTAACAACCTGCGTTTAATAGTTCTAAATTTCGACAAATAAATAAATAAATAAATAAATAAATAAATGCGAAAACAAAAAAATTTAATTTTATAATGTGTAGTAGCTTTTGATTCTGTTTAAAGGAAAATAATGACAATATTTTGGCTTAAAACTGCAAATGAACATAAAGTGAGTAAAACATAATGCAAAAAAGGTTTTATTGCGACTAGTTCAAACGCCTCTCAAAATAATACCATAGAAGCTAAAAGTTTTTGTCTTATGATTAGTTGAGCCTTCATTTTACTCTGATGACCGCGCTCAAGAGTTCTGGCATTATTCCAACAAGTCTGGTTTTTTGTTTGTTTCTGGAGTAATTTTACTCTAAACGTGTAGTGAAGAAGTTTTTAGGTTTTTTATTTGTTCTGTTTGTCTCCTTTTTTTAACTTCAAGTTCTACTTCTCTTCATAGATGTTTTATGGGTTCCAAACTAGGCAACCTACATACCAAGTACTTACATATTGTCACAACAATATTCCGTACGAAGTTGCCGAGGAATTACTCAACAGTCTTTACCTCATATTTTGAATAATTTATGTTGCTGAAAAATAAATGGCTCTCCAAGGCCCAATTTTCCCACGCTTACGTTTTTTTCAAGAGGTATAGATTTATAAGTTTATTTACATACCTTCAATAATTTTGAGATTGCTTACTTCTTGCCCCACCCCCCAGACATATACTCACACATACACACATATGCACTTTCGCATTTTCACTATCATGTATCACAATTTTACACAAAGTTTTAGCTTGTATTTTTTTTAAAAACTATGACTACCCCATTTGAACTTTTCAATCTGAATATCGATTCCTCGCTAAAAAGCTATGTTTATATAGTGACTCCCGAAATTGAGGGTACCTCTTTTTTTATATGAAAAGTCATGTTTGAATGGAAAAAAAGTCCTGAAATAGGGAAAACAGTCCAGCTTTATTATCATAGACACGTTAAGATATTAAATGTTCATCCTTTCTTGTAAATAAAAACAAACAATTATGTTTAATTATGCATAAATACCATCTTATAAAGGAAATGTGCAGATACTTGACCTCACAAATCTAATAAGAGTACGTTCAAGAGTTTCCTTTCATACAAAATGAAAAAAATGGAGAATCAATATTTAGTAGCATATTTTTTGCTTTAATGACTTCCTCGAATCGTCGTGGAATTGAACATACTAGAGTTTTAGCTGTTTCGGCAAGTATTTTCTTCCATTCGTCTTGCAATATCAGTCTCAAATGTTCTTTACTGGTGATGTGGGACTTTAGTGCAGCATTTCAAGACTGGACCACAAATTTTCAATAATATTCAAGTCAGGAGACTGTGATGGTGTTTTAAACTGCTGTGGAGAATAATACAGCAGTCATTGTTTTACTATATACAGGGTGATTATTTTAAAACTGACACTACTCAGAGCCACCGGTAGCGAGATATATCAGCCGGAATTTCCCCTAAATTGATAGAGGGACTAAGAACGACATGGGAAAAAGTTTCCGTGAAAAAAAAATAGTTCCAAAAGTCGCCGATAGGGGAAGCTAAAGCGCTGTTGTTGTCGGAGCACCCTAGAATTTGCATAAAAGCAAGTAAAACATCAAAATGCAAATTCATGACTATGTAGTCGACAGCAGCGCCCATATTTTCGCTATAAAGATCGGTGCGGAATCCCTTTACAAAAGAGCGGGATGATCAGTCGTTTTTTTTCCACTTGCATGGCCACCTCGCTCCCCGGACCTAACCCATGTGATTTCTTTCTGTGGGGTTATTTAAAGTCCTAGGTGTATCTTGGTGGAGTCTTTAACTTGGCGGCCCTAAAGGACAACATATCCTGGACTGTGATGAACATTCCTGGTAACATGTTACACTCGGCCGTTGAGAACGTGGTGTTCAGGATGCAATGTGTCGTCCGCCAGGATGGTGGTCACATTGAAGGAGGGAGAAGTGGATTCACTGCATAAAATGGTGTCTCAGTGAAATTTTTTGTTATTAATTTGTCTGCTTATTGCAACTTTTTCGGTATTCATCCCCTTATCTTTATAGCCCGAAATACTGGCACTTCTGTTGACTACGAAATCGTGAATTTGCATTTTGATGTTTTACTTGCGTTTTGTGCAAATTCTCGGGTGCACCGACAAAAACAACGCCCTATCGGCGACATTTTGAACTTTATTTTTTTCATGGAAACTCTTTCCCATGTCGTTCTCAGTCCCTCTATCAATTTTGGTGGAATTCCGGTTAATAGATCACGCTACAGATGACTTTGAGTAGTGTAAGTTTAATAGAAATCCTCCTGTATATACTGTGTTCTTAGGATCATTACCTTGGAGAAATGGGAATTTTAATCCCAAACCCATTTTGCAGCACTATGATTCAAATGTTTCTTCAGTATATTAAGATATGCCTTCTTGTCCATGATTTCATCTATAAATACAAGCTTCTCCACCCCTGCTGCTATGCACCCTCAAACCATTACTGACCCACCTCCATGCTGAACGGTAGGAATTGAATTTTTTGGATCGAAACCAGTGTTTGTCTTGCGCCTCACCATACGACGGCCGTCACTTCCAAAACATTGTCCTTGCTTTCATCACTAGAAATAACTTCTATCCAAAACTTTTTGGGCTTTAATGAGATAATTTGCAAACTGTAATTGCTTATCTCTATTCCTTTTATTGACAAAAAGCCTTTTCTAAGCTTTCCTGACATTATAGCCAGCTCTTCTGAGGATTCTGCGTACAGTTTCAGGAGAAGCAGACTTCCCAGATTTCTAGAAGTACTTGAAGAAATTTTTGGAGGACTTATGACAAGTACAAGTTGGTACAAGTATACCAACCTTTATTTGATGTAAAATTCTCTACTCTACTGTTGAGCTCAATAGTCTTTTTCGGCCTCTTCCTACATTATTTTCTAATGTGCCATCCTTTTTAAATCTTTAAACGACTTTTTGAATGCAATTCATACTTCAGCCAACAATCTGAGATATTTTCCCCAAAGATTTATCTTCATTTGACAGATTAATGACCTGTTTTCTTTCCTGGATCGTTGTTTCCCTTTGATTCTCCATTTTTTATCTAATTAAAAGTAAACAAATACTAGTTTTGAAATAGAAAAACATTTTTGCGGAATTACTGAAGTGTAAATATTTATAATATAATATTTATTATAATTAAAGGTAGTTAAAACAAGCAATTTAAAAGTAGTACTCTCAATTTTGTGTCTCTCAATTCTTGTAGCTCTTCTTTCGAAGCCCGAAGTATTTATTTTTATAAATTACCAGTTCTTAATTTTTAGGAAGTTTAATACAAAAAGTTTGTCCTTTAGTGGGACTGAATTAGAAAAGCATTCCTTTTATATTGTGCATAAATTTGACCTTTAACCGAAATTCAAATAAAAACAAGTATATCCTCAATTTTGGTAGTCACTGTATGTTGTTTTGCAAACTCTATGTACTTTCTATTGACTAGGCTTGTAAGGAGCCTCTATCTTGAGACATGTACTTTGATATTGGCCTTCATGATAACATTTCTAATACTCTGATTTGATATGTATGTTCCACAACTGGTTTGCAACGAGGATATAAGTTTCGGCAAATTCTTGGATTTTCTCCAGCTGTTCTTAGTATGTCTCTTTGAGTACACGAGGCTTAGTTTTTGAAATACCCCGGAAAAACCTTCTAATCGTGGAAGATTTCAGTTTATTTTATTTACTTATAAACTATAATAGCAAGCTTTCGTTTTTCAAACATTATTTGTTAAATATTTTTCTCGGATTACCCATCACCTCTAAATTTTTTCACTTACTCGTAAAAAGGCTTTGGGACTGCCTTTGTATTGTATTTACCAACATTCCTAGTTGCTCAGTCCGTTTCATCCCGAAATTCCGAAGGAATAATAACAAAACGCGAAGGATTTGTATATCAAGATGTAAAACATTTTCTTCTTTACTTCTTTTGACTAGTTCTGCATTTTTAAAAGGATACATTTTTTTGCTTTCATTTAATGAAGGCAGTTTAATTTCTGCGTCCAATGAAATTAAATACACCCCTGCGTGCATAATCATTGGCGAAATGTTTTTTGATCTTATCTAAAGTAAATGAAGATTTTTCCCTACCATACGGACACAATTATTATCCACTGCAAACACATTTATTCAAATTTGGTAGAGGAAATCTAAACTTACCGAAATTAGTCTAGGCTGTTAAGCTGAAGTCCATAAAGCTGAAGAACAAATTTTGAAGTTTCGTGATTTTGATAAATCTCATAACTTAATTTCAGTTTTGGTTGAGATACCTTGTTCATTGGTGTGATACAGTCAATAATTATAAGATTTAGAGCCCATTAAACATTGCTTGACAACCTTGATCAGCCTCGATATCATATGGTTGTTGGTGAATCAAGCTTCCGCCTCGTGGGCCCGGGTTCAAATCCTGTTTAAGACATGGAAGTTCCTGTCTTGTCATAGGGACAACACCTGGACTTTTGATTGCATATTGGGATCTTCCTTAGTAAAACATTCCACAAGTTTCTCGGTGTATAGGGACTAATTTACTCAGTGTAAGTGATGGTTATTCTGGAAAAAAAATTAAAAACCTTCCTTTGGTAAACCACTCTTTTTTAGCTACATTGGCAGGTGCTTTTTCGTAAAACAATCAAACAAAATTCATTGAACAAATATCCCTCAATTTGCAATTGAAATGGGAAAAAAAGGTTAGGTTGCATTCGTAAATATAGTTCGATGTGCATTCAGGCAAATTTTTTAAGCTGAACTCGACTGAAAGTTTTTGCCAGTGAGAGGAACTGACAGTTGCAATAAGCCTATGCTAAAAACTAATTAATACGAAAACACAAAATAAAAGTTCTGACATATTAAGAAACGTTATTTTCCCAAAGAACAAAAACGAAACAAACAAATAACAAAAAATTATGCTAGCTGTATACAAATATGGAAAGAAAACTAAACACTTGTTGTTGCTTATGCCACTTGAACGTCAGCAACATCAGATCAAGTCCCGAAGGATATGGGAGATGAAGGTGCAGCTCCTGTTTTCACTGGCACCCCAAGGGTCGGAGTCCGACTTGGCCTAAGGACTAGTCTTGTAATTTTGAACCGAGTCAAGTGACAAGACCCGAACACTTAACCCAGCACCTCCAGAGGTAATTTTGAGAACTTGGAGGACATTGCAGCCACGACAGATTTTACGTGCACCAGCCGCCATTAGTATTAACGACAGTGGATTTGTCAGAGACGAGCATCGAACAAGTGGCTTTCAGATCATTAGTCCGCTGCTCTTGCCAACTGGGCCACTGCGTCCATAACTAAACACTTAGATGCACTAAACAAATTTGGTTGAGACACTAAAACAGAGAGGACTTTCCGTGCTTGCATTGCGTTGTATGAATAGCTCCAAAATTAGTAATCCAATCATAATCAATCGAAATTAAATTATGAGAAATCTAAACGGGTGATAATTAGTCCTCGTGTAGCAAAAGATTATTGTAGCTCTCGCAACCTTCCAAGCAACTAAACGAATGATTTATAATGATTTGAAATGAGACTGATCCTTCATTGTGATTACTTTTCGGTACACGTTAACAGTTTTAAGCATACGGCAAAAAATACACTTCTACAGATATTATGTGAAACCCATAATTTTCATGAAATTTCTCTCTTAATCTCCAGATACCAACTGAAAATAGCATTTGTGAAAATTTTCCAATCGTAAACTTAAACCAAAGAATTTTTCCAGTTTCACATGGAGCATTTTGACTAGAATGGGATTCTATTTCTTCCTTCTATATCTTCATATCTATAAACAAAGCCTCCTGGTAGTTATTAATGCGAAAGGGAATCTAATACAGTGTTAATTGCAAAATATTATTAAAGATGGTTTTTTTTTCAAATTCTGTGTTTTTTGCACCTAAGAAATATGAGGGAATATTTATACTTAATGACAACGAAACCCAAGTGTAAATTTTCCGTGTGTAGAATTTTAATGTCCATTCTGCATTATACATATTAAGTTCATTATCATATATTTTTATCAGAGATCATTATCAGAGTTTATATGTGTAAGATGCATTCAAGCGTTTTGAACATAATTGTATAGCAATGGTGAAAAACACAATGATTTTGGGGAAAAGGCTCTGATACTGGCAAGTCGGAATCAGTATTTGAACCTGAAATCTCATAGATGTAAACTGATTCATGATTCGGATATGGTTAAAAGGTACAAATAGGGAGGGAGTGCGTATACGCCGAAATTATCTTTCCTGGAATATGTATATGGACGCATAAAATAGTCATCTAAAGCAAAGAGCATCCTGTTCTTTAACAGAAACACGCTTTAACCTTCGTTTTTTTTCTATCGTAGCAGGCACCTGTCTTTCCGATATTCGTCTATCCCACAACGATATTTTGTTGACTTCTTTATTATAGGAATACCAGCATCCTTGATAGATTACAGCACAAGAAAGTTCATGCTTTAGTCGGAATTCGAACCCAAGTCCACTCCTTGGAGGCTTACGACGTTAACCGCTATACGAAGAGGGCAGTACACACTTTTAATAATCCTTCCTGAATTCAGCTCCTTTGTTAGAGTTATAATTCGGGATACGAAATTTTCGTATTTATGAAATAGGTGCGAATAAAGGCGAAATTTGCCGATATGAGCGAATAAATGCGAAAATTATTTTTTTACTACTTTTCGGGGAAAAGTCGGTGATAAATGGCTTTCTAAGCGAAATTAGGTTAATAATAGCAATAATTTATTAACATAATTGCTTATTTAAGACCATCCGTGGTCTTCAACTGAGACATCTCACTCTCGAAATTTGCTTATTATTGCTAAAGACTTAAAAGGAAGAGAATGTGGAAACTGTTAGACTGTTAGCTTTTAACTAAGAATTTTGACACTTACCTAACCAAGTAAGTAAAATTGTGATTTCTTATAATAAATGCGAAATTATATATATATATATATATATATACACTCATGGACAAAAAAATTAGCGCACCAAGAAGGAGTCGTCAATATGAAACGAAATTTTACATACGTAATGACTACTTTGATATAAGTAAATGATAAGAAAATCAAAGAAAAGGGATAATTTATTTCAGAGAAAAAGGCAAAAGAACGGTGGAGTTAATACTCCGTTGGACCCCCTCTAGCGCGAATGCACGATGCGATACGATCGGGCATTGAGTCATACAAGTTCTGTATGATGTCTTGCGACATTTCGTTCCATATTTGCTGTAACCTTGCCTCTAGTTCATTCAAACTCGTGGGATGCCCAACTCGTCGTCCCAAATGATCCCAGATATGCTCGATTGGAGACAAATCTGGAGATCGGGCAGGCCAAGGAAGGGTAGTAACAGTGCGGAGACAGTCTTGTGACACCCTTGCCGTATGAGGCCGAGCATTGTCTTGTTGAAAAATGGCTCCTGGGAGCCGTTGCATGAGTGGCAACACATATGGTTGCAGGATTTCATGAACATACCTCTGGGCTGTCATGGTGCCACGGAACAATACTAGGGGTGACCGTGTATTGTAGGCAATGGCACCCCATACCATCACACCAGCTGTGGGAGCGATGTGTCGCTGTACAGCAAAGGCAGAATTGAAGCGTTCACCACGGGCTCTCCACACACGAACACGATTGTCATCACTGCCGAGATTGAATCTGGATTCGTCGCTAAAGACGACCTGGTTCCATTCCGCTGCAGTCCAGTTTCCTCGTGCGCGGCAAAACTCCAAACGGAGGCGTCGATGGGTGGGCGTCAAGGGCAGCACACGTAATGGGCGCCGCGATACCAACTGTCATTCAGCCAGGCGCCTTCGTATGGTTCGAGAAGGCACAGAGGCCCCTAGTGAAGGTGCTTCCTGTGCCTGGATGGCGGCCGATGAAGCAGTTGGCTGTACGCGTGCATTTCTTACGATGTGGCGGTCTTCTCGACGACTGGTCTGTCGAGGGCGTCCTAAGCCTGGTCTTCGTGTACATGACATCTCTCGGGTCCACTGGTCCCAACACCTCCTCACAACACAATCAGAGCTGCCTAATTGACGAACTACTCGCATAGCTGACCACCCAGCTTCCATCATCCCGACGATTCTCCCCCTCTCAAACTGCGACAACTGCTTATATTGTCCTCGAACATGGCGTAATGGCATGTCTATCTCAGCTCTTCCTTTGTAAATGATTCAGCACACTCCAACAAGCTTTCGTTACATGTTTTATACTCCACAGAGTACGATGTTCAACGCCCTCTACCGGCTATACGTAATGCGCAATCACGCTGCATTTCTAATCATTTGCATATCTCCCCGACATGTACCTTCATTGCAAGTTTCGTTACGATCCCGCAATTATTTCTTGGTGCGCTAATTTTTTTGTCCATGAGTGTATATATATATATATATATATATATATATATATATATATATATATATATATATATATATATATATATATATATACAGGGTGTCCCATAAATACCACCCAAATTCTGCACAGCCAGATTCCTCGTTGGGAGTACATAAAAAAATGCCCAAAGAACTGTACTTGTACGACACATAGTTTTCGAGAAAAATACGAAAAACGAAGCATGACGTCACATCCGGTGCAAGGAGAAAACACTTTATTTGACACATCAGCAGCAGTATTTGCATACCTTTTCCTACGATAATGCTCAAAATGTTCGCCGCGCATATCGCGTCATGCATGCGCGCGTCGTGGAATGACGATAAGCCGTCGTTTAACTCGTATTTAAAACGCTGCATCTTGCAGCTACCGGCATTCTTCGGATGATGATCATGTATTCCGTTCGTGAATATTGCGACATGTATTTGATCTACGACCAATGTACTGGAAATGCCTTACGAACTGCTAGGGAGTATTCCCGTCGATATCTGTCACGCCGTCCTCCCGATGCCAAAGTCATCCGCTGGCTGGACGACAGACTGCGAAATACGGGAGGCGTATCACGGCGCGCTCAAGCCTACCTCGATATGCACGATGGACACTTTGAACATCTGCCTTTATAAATATTTGCAAATACTGCTGCTGATATGTCAAATAAAGCGTCTTTTCCTTGCACCGGATGTGACGTCATAATTTGTTTTTCGTATTTTTCTCGAAAACTATGGATCGTACAAGTACAGTTCTTTGGGCATTTTTTATGTACTCTCAACGAGGAATCTGGCTGTGCAGAGTTTGGGTGGTATTTATGGGACACCCTGTATATATATATATATATATATATATATATATATATATATATATATATATATATATATATATATATATATATATATATATATATATATATATATACATACAGGTGGTTATCAAAATAATGGAAACACCTACCAATATTAGTGGTGTTTATGAATATGTTTCGTATTCCTTGAAATACAAGTCTGTCCACCGGTATTTTTTATATAATACAGTGTATGTATTATTCTACTGTCAGGTTGCAATAATGAAGCTAAGGGCATCGTGCTTTTGGGGGGAACAGCGTAAAATGTCAAACCTTGCAGACCTTGTGAAAAGGGCAATTGTTGGAGCGCGTTTAAATTGGAATATCTGTTACTGCAACCCCCAGGCTAATGAGTGTTTTTCGAGCTATGGTATCGAAAGTCATGATAGCATACAGAGTGCACGGAAAAACAACCTTTGCCAAACAGAATAGTGCGGACGAAAGGGAGAGCTGAGTGAAAGAGACGGACGAGATATTGAAGCGGATTGTGACACGAAGAAAGGAAACAACTGGAACCAAAATGACCGAAGAGCTCAATCGGCATCTGCATGTTCTGGTTTCAACCATTAGAGGTAGAAGGGAGCTTCAAAAACAAAGCATTTACGGAAGAATAGTTCCCAAGCCACTTGTAATAAATGCCAATAAAAAATATATTCCCCAATGGTACCCCGAGCACAAATCCTGGTCGAGTAATATGTCGAAAAATGACATTTGGTCGACGAATCATTGTTCACCTTCTCCTTCGCAACAGGACGTGCGTATGTCTGGAGAACGCCTACACAAGCGTAAGATTCTGGCTGTCTCATCTCAACTATCAATCATGGAGGTAGATCTATCAGGGTTTGGAATGGAATCTCATGGTTTTCTTCAGGCCCTATTGTAACCCTAAAAGGGAGATTGAATTAGAAGGACTATGTCGAAATTTTAGCTCACTAGTCCATCCTATGGTGCAAACATTGTTTCTTGCAGGAGATGGCGTTCTCCGGTATGATAATCCCCCTATACATACAGTTAAATCTATCAAGTATTGGTTTAAAGAACATGAAAACGAAGTCAAATATCTTATCTTGCTCTGTACAATCCCCCCAACTATAAACCATCCAACCACTGTGATTTGTATAAGCGGATAGATAAAGGTATCGATATCCACCACAGCATCTCCACAGGAACTTTCATGATATTTCCCTGAAGAATGGTATAATATATTCTTAACCACTATTTATGACTTGTATAATCCAGTTCCAAGGTGAATCAGGTGGTTTACATCACAAAGGTCATCTTACCCCGTAATAATAAAGGTTTTCATGTTTCTCAGTGTTTCCATTATTTTATAACCACCTGTATATATATATATATATATATATATATATATATATATATATATATATATTTGCGAATAAATGCGAAATTTTATATATTGTTATTTTTTGTGTGCGAAATTTCTATATTTTTTATGAGAAATTTACGTACCCTTAGTTATAATGTTTGTCGTATGGTAAGTCTCGAGAAATTCACCTGATACTCACTGTGTCTATTAAAATGTGTTAAAAATGAAAGGATTCAGAACGGTTGGGACTGCTGATAATGTAATAAAAAAAATATTCTTTTGCTGTACAATTTCTTTCCCCTTCTACTATCACTACTCTTCTTCTGTCAGTCTCAGAAGCATAAAAAATAAATAAACTTTACTGATATAAATAACGATATATGTCTGCATGTGACACGTATTTTGTAGGTGAATCTTTTACCTTTTAAAATCTTAATTTTAAACTAGCAATGAGTATTGGTGAATCTCTTCAGGAAAAGTGCCTGTCGCGCTAGGAAAAATAATAAAGTAAAACATAACAAAATACTTTTTATGTAAAGTTTATACTAAAAAAGACATACTTAAAAGTTATATATTTTATATAATGTAAGGTAGCTACTGTTTCCTTTTACAATTAAAAGTGTGTTGGCTACTCTTTCTCAAGAAATATTACCAGGAGAGAACAGCAGTGGTTTTATTAGTGCAGATATACTTGTCGCGAGAGCGACGGTAAGATTAGGAGGATATCTGAAGAGGGGGAGGAGAATTATGCGATAATAAGAATAAGCAAATCAACTTCGACTTCTGGGTTTTGTAACATCCATATCCACCTTTGCATACAAAGGATGACATGCCATGACCTACATGTGCAAAAAAGTATAAAAAAAATAAAGTAAAACATAACAAAATACTTTTTATGTAAAGTTTATACTAAAAAAGACATACTTAAAGGTTATATATTCTATATAACGTAAGGTACCTACTGTTTCCTTTTACAATTAAAAGTGTGTTGGCTACTCTTTCTCAAGAAATATTTCCAGGAGAGAACAGCAGTGGTTTTATTAGTGCAGATATACTTGTCGCGAGAGCGACGGTCAGATTAGGATTATATCTGAAGAGGGGGGGGAGAATTATGCGATAATAAGAATAAGCAAATCAACTTCGACCTCTGGGTTTTGTACCATCCATATCCACCTTTGCACACAAAGGATGACATGCCATGACCTACATGTGCAAAAAAGTCAACAGCAATTTCTTTTATTCATATCCATTCCAAAGGTTACCGCTATCTCACCTTAGGGTATCGGCAATATTGTCTGCTTTTGGGCTAAATTTGAAAAGCGGGGAATACCTGAAACTGACACCGTTTAGTGTCATGAGGAGATCGTCTATTCTCGACAGTACCGCTTGAAACGAAGCCGGTTTTCAGTGGACGCAGATGACCCCCAAAATTCGTGTCTGGAATTGACCCTACAGTGCAGTCCTGGTTTCTTTGTGGAATGACACAAAGCCCTCACACCTGGGGTTACCAGACGGGGAGTCATTTCCGTCGGCCATTCCTGGTATCAGTAAGCTGTGGGGTACCGATGATGGGGTGTGCAATGCGCAGAGCCTTAGCAGCCCAATCAGCATTCCAGGACTTCTCTGTTCCGTATGGTGTCGCGTTGCTTATGTTACTTTCTAGAAATCTGCATCACCCAGTATGCCCGATACTGCAAATCTGCTTATAAATTCTACTTATAAGTAGCCCTTCACGATTTCTTTGATTGAAATTAAATTAAATTATTTGATTACAAAGCAAAAATTTAGAGAATTCACAGAAAATACGCATTACAGTCGAACCCTGTTATAGCGAACCTGGTATATAACGAACTCACGGATATAACGAACGAAAGTTTTGGTCCCACCGTTTTCCTATTGTACGTAATTTAATTAGTATTGTGTCAGTTTAATGTAATCGATTTTAGTCGATTTAATTCATTAATGATCGTTTTTAATAGATTTTATCATTTTCTTAATACATCATTATTGAATACACATTGCACCTAATGAGTTATACATTTTGTGAACTCAAGCATTTTTCTTAACGGTTCGGATATAGCGAACCACCGGCTAAAGCGAACAAAACCTTTGGTCCCTTGAAATTCGTTATAACGGGGTTCGACTGTATTATAAATCTTTTCCTACATTTTTCAGATTTCTTTAGCCAGAAACTTTTCTTTAATTTATCAACGTGGCGTATATTTTTAGTAGATATTAATCCTATTTTTCAGTTATTACACACAAATTAAAGCATGCATTATTGAACCTACTTTGCATATAATACAAATCTTCTTTAACCAGTAAATCAAGCACGAACTCTATGTCCCTTAAAAATGAACTTCGCTCGAATAATAGAGTATTTTTAACATTTCGAGAGCTACTAAAGAATTAATGACATAGGGGAACGGAATATTTACAGGGATATTATCCTATTCTCCGCCTTGCCTTTCACCCTCATCCTACTTATTCCAAATCAACAACCAACCAATAGCCATATCTATGGGGAATGCGGCATCATTACGTTTGTGGCTTCGAAAGTGCTCTTGAATAATTGAAAAATAGAAGATACACGTCACTGAAAAAATGCCTCTTCTATAGGGAGTATGACATGTTAAATTTGCACATTCTCACAACGGAAAGGCCAGACGATGGCCGAATGCCTAGGGCACTGGCATTTAGAACCAGAGTCTGTGGGTTCGAGTACCGCTCTTGGCATGGACTTTTGTAGCTGTTCAGAATCGGCTTTAAGTAGTAGGACCCGGTCTAATTATCCCTCGTGTGGCAAATATGACCATAGCGCTCCAAACCAAACCTCACAACAGAAAGACTTCATAAGAGAAGGTATTCAAACCATGGGGTTTCTGGGCTGGAAGTAGATACCTTAAATATCAAATCAGTTTGGGAATGTTAGGAAGTCATCTTTTTAATAAATTTCTTCAGCTATTTCTCACTTCTATTTACATTCATGCATACAACCCACGAAGCTTGGCGAATAAATTATTTTTTTGCTTATATATTTATTTTTTTTGACGACTTTTATACCGTTATCCCCGTTCTTCTGCCGGTATTCGAACCCCTTATCTTCAGACGCACAAAGGGATTTTTAACCTACAAGCTGTCTTAACTCGAATCACACCTCCACACTCCTCCACACTCTTGAATGTAGAGAGAATAAAGGAATGTATTACGTATGCGGGAAATTTAGGGAGGGAGCTCTTTCTCCCCAGAAATAGGTCAACATTGTCATCGTTATGCAAATCACCGTACTGCCTTGCAGATATAAAGCCATACCAAACAAATTAATATATATATATATATATATATATATATATGTGGTCTTGTGGCAGCCCTGTGGTACAGCGTGTTGATTTTCGGTGCCGAGGGAGCTCGGATCGAAGCCCGGCGTAGCGCCATGAAAAGTGCCTCCGTTTGTGTTGTCCTTTCATAGGAGGCGATGCTGGTCCACCTATGTGGTGCCCCCATAATAAAGAGGCCAGCAAAACCGCGATGATAATAGTGGAGTGTTTAAAGAGAAAAGGACTCCGCATTGGAATATATATATATATATATATATATATATATATATATATATATATATATATATACAGGGTCATCGCAAAAGGTTGGACACATTTCATATAATCATATTTAATGAAATAATTACAAAACATTCTTTCGTTGTGTAATGTACAGAATTTAATAGAATTTTACCTTAATAAGTTTCAATATGAGCACCATTGGTTGCTCTACACATATCAAGTCGATAATCAATCTCTAACCAGGTGTTACGGAGCATGTCTGGCGTCACTGTGGCAATTCTCTCCCGTAAATATGTCGAGTCCCGTACCTTTACGCTGTAAACAATGTTCTTGACGAAACCCCAGATTTGTGTTCCGCTAACCACAACACACATTGAGCTTTCTCCTGAGCGGTCGACATTGCACTGATGAAGCCGAACGAAGACCTCTTCCACCTTGCATCGCTTCTGCACAACGTTCCATGTCACGGTTGCGCTCCAGTTACATTTAGAAATCTTCGACACTTGCCAAGTTGTTTGAAAAGAATATTATTGCGTTTGCTCAATTTCTTTTAGAATTATGAGGTTTCGAAATGTGTCCAACCTTTTTCGATGACCCTATATATATATATTCCCCTTATTGCTGATGAAAGGACATTCCTGCTACTTCTTTCATCAAGTTCAAGTTTCTGGTTCCTTCTTATCAAACGAATCGAGTTTTAGTCGTTATTTTATAAACATGGCCCAATTTAACGTAAAACTTCTTCAATTAACCTCGTAAATTTCCCTCGTAAGTTCTACCCTTAAGTAAGTAAGACCCCTTAGCCTATTAATTTTGGTACAGTTTCCTACTCCTTTTCCCTAAAGTGGGCTCATCACACCTTAACTTCCAACCAGATGCAAAACAATAGGTGGTGTCATTAACAAATATTAATTTTGATCTTCGTGATATCATCGCTTAGATGCACTAGACGCTCTGTAGTACTTACGTAATGATTTAATAAGTCACGTATGTTAGCTTGATTTTCCGATTACAAGGTACATAGTGTATAAATGACATCATAAATTCTTGTTATATGGAGGTTAGTATGTCTGGTTTTCCTGAAAATATCTAAAACGAATATAATATCAGGCAAATAAAGGGTTTCAAGAATCTTATCCTTAAAACTAAATTAAGATTTTGCTGAAAAAGAAAGAAAACCTTTAAAACAAAATTATCATAAGATAATTGCAATATAAACTTGCGATTAGTAAAGGTTAAGGGAGCATGATTCTTATTTCTGAGCAAGAGGTCGAGTCACTTTGGAACTGCAAGAGAAAGTGATCATCAGAATGTCAATCAAGGTCACGGGGTTAAAACTGGTCCTAAATTTTCTGCCTGTATTATGCTTCTCTTACTGTTCGTAATTGATAATATATATCTAGAATATTTGAGAAAAATGTAAGGCCGTCTGCACACGGAGCAACTCAAAAGAAACGGATAACTGACTTCAATCACAAACCAGTCCGTGATGAGTCGTAACCCATGTAATTGAATGGAGCCACGCACATGGCGCAACTGGTTACAAACCCGTCAACGCGTCGTGACGGGTTTGTGATTCGAAAGAGTCAGTTATCAGTTTCTTTTGAGTTGCTCCGTGTGCAGACGGCCTAAGGCCGTCTGCACACGGAGCAAATCACACCGACTCAAATCACAAATCAGTCCGTGATGAGTCGCAACCTATGTAATTGAATGGAGCCACTCACGGAGGGTTTGTAACCAGTTGCGCCGTGTGCGTGGCTCCATTCAATTACATAGGTTGCGACTCATCACGGCCTGGTTTGTGATTTGAGTCGGTTATCAGTTTCTTTTGAGTTGCTCCGTGTACAGGCGGCCTTAGTGAGGAAGTTTTCTGGTTTTCAACTTTTTTCAAATATCAATTTAAAGTCAGAAATCTATTTTGTTGCTTGGTAAACAACGTCACAGGTCATCTGATTAAATCTGCGGATATGAATAAATTCCTTAATTTATTATTAAGACTAAAATTTCCCTTAATTTTTTTACTCCTCGTATGCTACTACCTCATATGTTCTCAACTAGATAAATTCAGAATGTTTTCTGGCTTATTTTAAATTCGAAAAATCCAAATGAAGGCTATATGTTCATCCACCGAAGTGTCGGCCATTTTAGAGTATCTTCCAAAAGTTTACATTTCTATTCTTCCAATGAAGTCAATACATCTTGAGAACTTCTGGTACACGTAATTAACTCTAAATCTATGACAATTAAGATATGACTATTTTCAATAGTGCTGGCGTGCTCGTATTTTGAGTAAAGAAGAAGATTCTTAAATGTCTACTTCATAAACAGAAATGAAACCCGGAACCTCTCGGACAGGATTCTTTCCGATCATTGTAACGGAATTCATAGATTTGATTACTCCATTTGCAGCAAACGAACCAAATAGACAACGATATGAGTCTGGTGTTTAGTCTAGCCACAGTCGATTGAATTGACACAAAATTTAATTCACAGGCTGCGTATTCGTCACTGCAAAACAGATGAAAAGGAGAATTCGAGAATGGTGATGCATTCATCGTTAACATGATCTGTCAAGCCAACTGGATGCTTTCTGAAGATAACTTACCAAGGAGATGTAAGTCACATTTAAGTACATAGCAGGAAAACCTCTTCTAGATTTGAAACTGAATCTTGTTGCTTAGGCACGCATCACTAAGACAACGAATGAAAGGAAGGATTTGAAAATTGCTATGCATTCACAGAATTTTGTGATCTACTATTTCCGCTGAAGATTTTTAAACCATTATATTTAAGCTTCAAACTAGAAGAATTGGGGGAAAATCTAGTACTTTTAGCCTCTCCGGGGTGCAGCTATCGAGTTTAAATCGTTATATTTGTTGTATTAACATTCGATGCACACACGGGATCCATCAGCTACTGACTTTAAAACGAAATAGATTCTTAATTTTTCTTCAAAATGTTTACACAGATAATAAAAAGGGATGAAAATAAATTAAAAAAAGTTATGGGACAAAACTGTAAATTACATTTATACAGTGCTTATAGTTTATTTCCTTTTCTATTTTGCCCCAAAAGAATTGAAATGTGGAGGGTTTTTTTTTTCCAATGCGGCAGTGCCCTTGTCTTCTGACGGTAGGCACTTCTTCTGACACTGGCCCATGAATATCCTGGAAGTTTTGATGTCTTCTTTATTATGGGAGCACCATTTCAGAGAGCCAGCATTGCACCCTATGAAGGCCCCCTATGAAGGCTCCGTATGAAGCCAGATTGCTCCCTATAACCCAAGCCCACTGCTTGGCAGCTCAGAACGCTAACCATTGTCCATTGAGAGCGGCATGTGGAGAAATGTGTTGAAAATAAACATAATTTACCTTGGAAAATTTATAATCCTTAAATTACTTTAAAAATCTGAGCAATAATAAGACTGTATCGTTGTTCCTCTCGATGTAGCATTCATTTGATCGTAGATTTATTTTAAATTTAACAAATAGTAGGAGTGTGGTGCCTATTTCCACCTCCTTCCTCTAGAATCTATGGCTCAGCCTTTTCGAGAAGACAGATTACAAAAGGTCATTTGGAAGTTAAGGGTTTCACTCATCCCCCCAGCTGCATGTAGATCCATGCTTAAAAATGCGGGAAAATTTCATTCATATATTTTTTATTTGTGGAGGTTAATTTTGCTGTAAATGTTTCATTGTAAAGCAAATTTCTTTTCGATGCTGGACAACTTCAGACGCTTAGCTTTTGTGGACCAATGTGCTCAAAATGTTGGGGTAACTCAATCTGAACAATCAATACTAAGAATTGTAAATATAATACAGGTCATTTAACCTCAGGATCTGTTTCTTTCATTCATATAACAAGCTTCATTAATTAACAAGCTTCGTTTTGCTCTCAAGAGAGTTTTAAGTTTTGTACGCCATTATACACAATTCTCGTTATGCACGAGGATCTGTGAGTTGGTTGGTTGATTTTCGTAGCGCAACGATTATGTTTTGCCATACGCGGGACTTGATGTTTAATTCCAACTCCGAATGGATTAAAACACACCTGCCAAACGTCAGACTCGATCGAACCAATAGATTTTGGGGCTGAAGGCCAGCATTTTAACGAATCGGCCATTAACCGATCTTCGTGAGCTAGGCAGTAAAAATATTCCATATGCTGAACTCTTTTAATTAATTTGCAAAACAAAAACAAGGTTAAACATAAATATTTTATAACGGGGTGCTATTTTACAGTTTTCTGTAGATTGGAACAAGTTTAATATGTATGATTTACTTTCATATATTACGTTTAGATTTCTACTATGAGTAAAACTTTTAATCAATAAACTTTTAATCGATAAAAACGTCATGCAAAAGCAAGGTGTTCTTTTGAGAGAAAAAAGCTGAATATGCATTTCAAAATTTCCAGTGTATTATTGCCTTAAAATAAAAGATGCTATCCAGTCCGCCAATGTTCACACAGCCCACAGTCATGCATATTTATTATGCATATGTTGAAATTTTGGCTCATACTTTATTCTCCATTACATTTAATCCCTGCGTGTGTTTAAATATTACTTTTTGTACATCCATTTCTGTTCAGAATTTTATGTTTTCAATGTTTCAATGTCAGGCATCAAAGGTTTCGATATACTTTCATTGAAAAGTCCTGCACTGAAGATTTTAGGTCCGTTTGGGGCCGTTTATAGCGATAAGATCACCATATTGCTTCAAAACCAATCAACCAACGTGCTCTGCAGGTTTTTTACCCAATCTATTAGAATGAAGAAATACGGCATTGACGTTTTACAAGCCTGTCTTTTTCTCTAAATTTTTAACTATCTTCTGACCCAAAAATTGGGGAAAAAAAATTGAACAACGACATTCTTTATCATGATGTTACAACGTGAATCTGATTTCTTGAATGGCATGTGTCTCAATTCACTTCCACCGATCTAATAACAAACTTCGTTACAAAGAAGGTTCACTAAATAGAAATATCTAAGACGTAAGAACTGCATCTCGAAGAGCTGAATGAAAAAAATTAACTAAACAAATATTCATATTTTAAGGAAACATCAAGTGTTTACTTTAATTCATTTCACCTATGGGAAAATGAATTTATTACGAACAAGACAAAAATCAATATAATAAATATTTTGCACAAAACCTAATCTAATAAAATGTATTATACACACTTTTTAAAAGTGCGCAAGAAACGGAAACAATTATTTAACAAATAGATCAGTTAAAGAAAACAAATACTTGCAATAATAGAGGTCGTTCACGTAATTTAAAATCTGGGGGAGGCTCACCACGCTTCGCCTTCTAACACGCTTAAACATTATTAAAAAAATACCCAGTAATTCTACTCTGTTCAGTTTTTTTTTTACTTAAAGCGTTTTGTTTCTTTTTTGTGTTAATTTATAGCGATCTGAACACTTCGTAAGTAACACTCTCTTAAAACTGTAATCTCCGTCGAATTTTATTGACGGGGAATGTTTTTCTGTTCATAAAACATCGATTTAAAGGAATTTCATCCTTAATATGGGGATAATTTTTTAAGGTAAAGTTGTTAAAAATCAAGGTTCTGAAGAATTCTCAATAAAAGGAAATTCATTTAACGGAGATTTTACAGTATTTTCAATGTTAGTCCAATAGATTTAAAATAATGTCAGAGTATGGAACAACATTCTAAGCGAATGGGGGGTATAATTCCGAGAAATGACAGCATTCTCTGAGTTTGTTTGCTTTAAAGATAATGTTCAATATTCGGGAAGATTCATAAATTATATGACTTTGAAAGTCATTTTTCACACAATCTGTGCAGTTTCTTTTATACAGTCCTTAAAAGTACTTTAGGAACACATCTGTATATTAAAGAAATTGAAATATGCCTAGCACCATGAGCATTAGAGTAATAATCCAAACCGACTCTTACCATTTTCATACATTTAATTAAAAAACAAACAAAAATACATACATCGCTGAACACTCGAACACATCCACTTTCTATCTGCGAATCCAACTGAATGTCTTTTTACATACATTCTTTCATGCCCAGACTGTCTATCGTATCAAGTTGGCGGATGCAAAGTTTGCTTTTGGTTTGGTTTGGTTTGGTTTGGAGCGTGTAATGAATTTGTCGAATGGTAGAGTAATAAAAACGACGTTACAGTCTAGTAAAATATTAAATTAAATGATTTATTCACAGATGAGATGAATTCGATGAAATATTAGTAATAACACAGTAGATCATACACTCTAAAGGACTTGTGGGAAAACAAGTTCAGCTACAGAACGTCATTCTATATTAGAAGTCTAGAATTCGCTATTCAATCACAGATTAAACGCTAGTGTTCTATTGCTTCTTACACGAAAGCTCAGTAGGACGCGCAACGATAACTTCTGCTAGAAGTCATTTACACAGCTGGCAAATCTAATGAACAGATCCGTCTGGGATCTAAAAGAAATGAGCTATCTCCAATAGCTATAACAGTTCCTTCTGGAAACAAGTCGACAGGAGTCGAGAAATCTTTGCCTATTACAAGAACTTATTATATTATTTCACTAAATTCGCTTCGTCTAGAAACGGTCTACAGGAAGTCGCGAGATCTTTCTCTATTACAAGGACTTAGGTTTCTTAGTCAAGAAATTCGCTTCGTCTGGAAGCGGTCGACAGGATGTCGAAATGCGTTGCCTCTCAAAAGGACTTAGAATCTCTTAATCACGGCTGCATGCCGGAGTAGCTGCCTTCTAGACGCAGGTCTAGGAGCTAGCTATCTGAATTTTAATATTTCGCAGCGACGCAACTTTTAATTTTTTGGCGCTGCGAAAGCTGGAAATTTAAAAGGGTTTTAATTGGTGCCCTTTAAAGTGACGTCATTTTCTGGAGATTGGCGGGCCACTTCCCTCGCCATCAGATCAGCTGGAGTTTCAGACGATTAATTTTCCCCGATCATCATCGATCAAGGGGCGGAGCGGAACCAATTTCCTTTCAACTTTATATCTGAAACTCAGACCTACTGACGCCCCGCGTCTAGTCTGGTATTGTCCGCACTCTTTGTCTAGCCCGCTTTTGTTGTTCGGCCGCTTTGGCATGTGGACACTACATTCTTGAGCCTTCTGCTGGAAACGTGAATTAAATGAGAGGGTTTTACTCTATTAGGAAAATCATCGATTCTTCACAAGCGTTACGGTCAACATTTTGCTACACGAGAGCTAATTAGATCGGGACCTACATATAAAGCCGATTCCGAATGGCTACAAACATCCATGCCAACAGTGGGACTCGAACCCACAGGATCTGAACCGATTGCCAGCGCCGAAACCTGGTCACCGGTTTTTATTGAGGTTCTGCTCTGCGTCTTTTGTCGGCATATTGCCTACGTCTATCTTGTTTTTGTTCTACTGGTTCGTTCACTTGCTAGGTAAACATGCAAATCTTTTCAAATGAGGAGTAATTTCGGATACTAAATTATCAATTGCAACAGCACCGCGAAAGTCATTAGAGAAGTCATCTGTAGTACTAAATTCTCTTCCAAACTGTAAAAACGCAGCGTTTTAGCCAGTGTTCTCCCATTTTGCTGTATTCAAGGCAAACCGAATAGTTGGTAACTTCTCACTCCAAGTAGTGTGGTTATCTTCTACAAGAATTGCTAATAGAGGTTTCAAGTCCCGATTTTTTTCATTCCACGGGGTTGGTTTGTGCATGGTAGACAGGAGTCAAAATCTTTTTGTATCCAAGAGATAGTATATTTGTTGCTTTACGGCACTAACGAACTGTATACCATTATCATTAATAACTCTTCATAGTATACCATACCTTAGGAAGATGTCCTCGAGTAATGTGACAACACACTCCATAGCCGTACCTTTAGATAACGAGAGAAGTTCTACCCATTACGTAAAACAGTCTAAAATAATTAAAATTAACTTTTTGACATTTTTTCTTTCCGAAATAGAGGTCCGAAAAGATCTATCGCAGAGTTTCAAAATACTGTGAGTACAATGGTGTTTGGTTTGGTTTGGCTTGGAGCGTTACGGTCAATTTTTGCTACACGAGGGCTAATTAGATCGGGACCTACTGCTTAAAGCCGATTCCGAACGGGTACAAACGTCCATGCCAAGAGTGGGATTCGAACCCACAGACTTTGGTTCCGAATGCCAGCGCCCTAGCCATTCGGCCATCTTCCGGCCAATGGTTTTTGTAACAAACCTGCTGGTTTCTAGTTTGTTGCTTTATAATGATTGCATTCGTTACAGTTCTTGACATATTAAATGATATACTTACACCTATCAGTCCATTCGTATCGCTTAGCTATTTTATCGAAAGCACCCTCGATACCATAAAGATCCGCTGTTGCATCATCATGGTATACCTTTAAAATTTTTTCAAGTGCTTGAGTTCATACGACTAATTGATCCTCTTCTGACTCCGAATCAAGGCCTATGGATGATATCCTATGGATGTCAGGACTGACCAATATTACTTGTAGAGTCAAGACTGACGACTCATTTTATACACTGTAAAGGATTTGCCGTTTCATTTCTACTACATATACATACAGACTTGAAAACTAATTTCAGCCAGGTTTGACCATTCGTTGCTTAAGAGAAAAGGTAAGACCATTCGCTGCTTAAGTTTACTAAATTTTTATCAATGATGAGATTAATGATATTGTTTTTAAGTTCCGGATAAAGAGTGGCTCCCTATGCCAATAGTCCGCGAGCTTTCCAATATTTTTGCGCAGTATCTCTAAAACCATTAAATGCAGAACTTGCGCACAAATATTCTGCCATCATAGGCTATGTATATGATCATAAAGTACATAATAGTGAATCAACCATTTCTACAGAATCAAAATGAGGTCTCAAACAGTCGTGTCCCGTCAGGAACCTAAAAACAGCAACCGTAGCACTATGACAGGCGTCAAGGGCAAGAAAGGTGTTTTCAACTAGGAAAGTTAATTTTTTTCTCTTTAGACCAGGGGTGTTTAACCTTTTGCAGCATCTGGGCCACATGGTAAATTTTTTGAAGGCAGGCGGGCCGCATAAAAAAGTCAACTACATTTAAAAGTTTAGTTTTGTTATGAAAATGAAAAATGCATTGTATATGTAATGTATATAATATTATAATCTAATGTATATAATATTATAATGTACAATGGTGTAAGAAATTAAGAGAATTTGCAGACTTGGTCGATTATCTCTAGAACTACTGTACCGATTTTAAGGAAATTTGATATGTACATACATTGATACAGTACAAAACAAATAACCATTCAATAATTGTAATACACACGCATGATCGTGCGTAACACTCGTTGGAGTTGGAAGGTATGAAACAGCGGTTGCAGAATAAACAAAAAAATTGGTTAATAGATGGGTTAATAGGGGGTATGGTCCACTCTTAGGGCCTGTTCACATAGGAGTCCGTTGCGTTGCGTTAAGGAAAAGATGACGTTGAGACGAAAATAAACCAATCATAGGCGTTAAAAATTTCATTGCTAATCGCTTGGAGGCATATGATTGGTTAATTTTCGTCTCAACGTCATCTTTTCCTTAACGCAACGCAACGGACTCCTATGTGAACAGCCCCTTATAGATATACAGGTCTCGCAGCGTGATTTAATACTTGAAATAAAGCAGTTTATCATTTCCTGTGGCAATTGGTCCCACTCGTTCAGCAACTCTATTTTCATTCCCTGGATGGTTCTCGGAGGGGGGTTGCGAGTTGCAATTGTCCTCCCCAGAGCGTCCCAGACATGCTCTATAGGGTTAAGGTCTGGATATCTGGCTGGCCAATCCATCCGGCGAATATCCTCACTCTCTAGAAATTCGTCGACCAGATGAGCTCTATGTGGTCTCACGTTATCGTCCATTAAAATTAACTCGGGGCCAACTGCACCCCTGAAAAGGCGAACATAGGGCTCCAAGACCTCATCCCTATACCTCACACCAGTCACAGTGCCTCTTTCAAAGACATGGAGAGGTGTGCGGCCATCCAACATGATGCCTGCCCAGACCATTAAACTTCCTCCGCCATAATGGTCAATTTCGCGGACATTGGAGGGTAGGTAGCGGGTCCCCGGTTCTCTCCATATGAACGTACGGCGAGAATCGGTGCTTAGGCTGAACCGGGACTCAGCAGTGAAGAGAACGGTAGCCCATTGATCCATACTCCAATCTCTATGCTCTCTGCACCATGATAAACGGATTCTCCTGTTCGTAGAAGTGAGCGGGACGTAAACAGCAGGTCTTCTTGCAAACAACCCTCTCTCATGAAGTCTTTTGGAAGCAGTCACCCTTGATACACGAGTTCCTGTGGCTGCATACAAGTCACGAGTGAGCTGAGAAGCTGTAGCACTCCTGTTACGCCTATAATCGACAAATGGAGATCTTCTCTGGCCGTCGTGGCTCTTGGATGACCTTACCCAGGCTTTCTCTCGATGGATCCGGTATCCTAGAACTGTTTCCATAAGTTACACATGACGCTGGGCGTTAAATTGAACTCTCTACAAATTTGGACTTGAGATTGGCCTACTTCTAGCCTCCCCACAATTCGCCACCTCATTCCATCATCTAAACGTTGGTGGTTACTCATCTTTACTGTTACAATTTGAAATTAACCGATTGCTGCAAAATAATACCAAGAAATTCGCCGAGGTGTGCTAGCGAACGAAATGCGTCTTAACTTACGCGCACTTATAAAGCCTGTTTCTCTACTGACTCCGCCTACACACACATGTACGCTTACGTATTTGACGTACAAAATTTGCATTTTTGTCTAGAAGCAGTGGTTTTACATTCAGTTCAGTTCTTTTCATAAAATTCGATAAAATATGCAAATTCTCTTAATTTATTTCACCAGTGTATATAATATTATAGTTGTTATAATGAAATTATAACAAGTATTGCAAATAAATATGATTTTGAATTAATTTTAATTGCATTGGGATTAGAAAAATGGTGAAACACAATATCAACATTGGAATGATTTATATTTGTTATACCATCCGCGGGCCGCAAAATATGGTTTGCCGGGCCGCAAGTTAAACACCATTGCTTTAGACGGTATTAAACAATCGGAATGATGAGATTAATTTAGTAGAATTATTTTGATCTAAAATATTTGAGGTATATTTCAACAAACCTTTATTACAAGAATGACATAACCATTCGGATGAGATATTTAAAAGAGGTAGCTGTGAGACTTTCAGAAGACAGTCATGAGAGCATCAAGTTGTTCTTATATTTTATAGGCTTTGTTTTTTCCATTATATTTTTTTTTACAAATATGAAATGTGTTCATATGTCCCCTTGCAGAAATGACATTAAGGCTAACCCTTATCATCCTGTGCAGTTGACGAAAAAAGACAATATATGTCAGTATTATTATTATAATAATTATTTGGCTGTAAAATTGAAATCTGTTCTATTTTGATCACTAAAATAGGATTTATAAGCAGCAGAGCAATTTTAGGATCGAAAGTGACCAACCCTTATCGTACGATGAGCAACTTTTAGATTTCGGCTTCGAAAAACAATTAAAATCAAAACATGTTGAAAGCAATTTATCCTCAGTTTGTCTCTTTTTTATTTTTCTGTAACAGAGTAAGAAAACATTGCCAGGTGTTTGTTGAATCTAAGGCTAACGAGTCAACTTTAGATCCTAAGTGAGCACATATTAGAAAACCAAAAAATTAAAATATAAACCCTTCTTAAGTAATTAATACGAAGTTTTGTTTGCTTTTTTACCATGTCTGAGTTAAATTTTTTTTTCAATGCGGAAGCACTTGTTGCAAAGACATTCGCCTATAATTCACCGCAGTTTTGCTGGCCATTTTATTATGGGGGCGCCATATAGGCGGACCAGCATTGCCCCCTAGTGAGTTAAAATATAGCTACCCGTATGTACGCCTGAGGATTAAGGAGATTAAAATAACCCTCAACACTCTCTTGAATAACTCACGATAAAAGTCAAATTTGTGTTAAAAGTAATTGACAAGAAAAGTTATGCGCAGTTTTGAAAACAATAAAGTTTATTTTCATCCATTTTCGTCACAGTGATAGTTACAACGACGAATTTTTCTTAACCTTAAGAGATTAAACTAGTCATCCCCGGTCTTCAGATAAGTAATGGGCTGAAAAAAAATATGCAATAAAAGTATACTTTATGACGCAGTAAAAGTTTTAGCATTTTTTATATCAGTGATAAGTACATGTACGAATCCTTTATGGGCTTTAGTCCTTAAAGAGCTTTAGTCTAAGGGATACAAAATTTTCACCCTGCGAAAAAGGCGTCATCGTAACGTATATTTTAAAAATCTACCACTAAGCGTTGCTGTCTATTAAGAATATACGTCAAGATGACGTCATTTTCTGTCAGCGAAATTTTCGTATGCTCCGAGACTTAGGCCGAAATAAATTGAAAAGTCCACCATGTCAACCCATTTGCTCTATTTCGATTAATTAATGAAAAATCAAACAATAAAAGTTACAAGAACTTTTTATTGATTTTTGTAATAAAGTTTGTTTCTTTCATTTTTGTTCGTGCAGCCATGAGTACGCGTACCAATATTTCAAGACTGTTGAGACTTGAATTTTTCTTGAGAAATTCACCTGAAAGGAAACATTAAATGTACTACTTTTTTTTTTCATGCTATAAAACTTCTTGCCTATTTTTTTTCTTCTTAGTAATGATAAGTAACTGAACCAGCACTTAAAGAAATAGGAATTAAAAAACCAACCTCGTGTTTACCTTACAGTTTATTTCTCATAATACTATTACGTTTCAGTCAGTAATTAGTATTAAATGAAACAATATTAGTTACCAAAGTTTACATCAGTTTATTTTTTAATTTAAGTTCATTTTTTTAACTCATTTTCGGTTGCATAAATTACCTTACGAAAACCGAGGGGCCAAAGTGCCCTTGCCAGTCCTTATTCTGTCCCCAAAATTGACTTGAAATTGGACACAAAAGTTATTTACATTTTTCCTGTAGTAAAACTTATTTCAAATTTTTTTTCATTTACTTAAAAAACATGCACCAATACTTGGGTAAATAAATGTGGCGAAATCCTTTTACTTTCCGAGTAATTAGAGAAAATCGAGCTACAAAAGTAACGCAAATTTTAGTTATTTCTTTACTTTTGGTAGAAAGTTTATTTAATTATTTATATACTTATTTTACAAATCTCAGAAATAGATATACATAAAAGGATGGAAGATTGAGTAAAACGATGTTTTAAGAGTGTGATACATAGATAGAATTAAATTGTCAACCCTCGTCCCGTCTGAAGTGCTTGGCGAAAAACAAAACACCAAAAGTTCCATATTGTTTGAAGCTATTGAGTGTAAGTTAGTTTGTTCCGTATTTGGGCTGGTTGGAGCGAGGGAGACATATGCGATGCCAATAGCCCTGCTCCTGAGTAATCGGCGACGAACGGGGCGCTCCCCCAGTGACTGGGCAACGGGAAGTGGCGCGCGTGGCGATCGGCCGAGCAGCGTCGCCTGCCATTGGGTCCTCGACTCTCCAGTGTTGGGTCGGCGCGCGCAGCGGACGGGGCACGCACCACTCGCACACGGCTGGCTTCGGCGTCCCAGACTGTGATCGCGTGCGGGAGGCGTCTGTTCGCGAGGCACGCGGAATGGGGCATAGGTAGCGGACTTTCTGCATGGAGCCCAAACGGCACAATACCCGGCACGCGGCGGCGCGGGCCGCTGCTGCAGCTGAGACCTTCTCTTCGCCATCGCCCTCGCCCCCGGGATCACGGAGCCCCCAGGACAGCCCCAAGAATGACATGTACGAGTCTTTTCAGGCCTGGGCTCTAAAGACCTATGGTGACAGTGCCAAGACAAAAACGGTGACACGCCGCAAGTACAACCGTATCCTCAAGATCCTAAAAGGAGAGGAACAGACAAGTGTCGAAAATTCAAAGTTCCGCTTTTGGGTGAAAGCCAAAGGCTTCCGCATCGGACCCCCTCACGGCCATGTAACAAGCAGTGAGCAGGTTCTCTACATACCTTGTTCCAAAGTTCCGGTAAGTAATAGTTTCATTGTTTGCACCGCTGCGCTTTCTGGGGCCTTTTTGGGGGGTGCGTGCATGCTAGGGAAAGGACTAAACACTTTTACCAAGAGGCGTTCCCAAGGGAATAGAAATTTGAAATTATTCTCTCATACATCGTTAAAATTGCAAATGCTTTGTAAGAATTGCCTAGCAGCAGCTGAGTGAAAAGCATTTTAAAGTTTTTTCTTATTTTTTTTAAAATTTATTTTTAAACAGAACTTCTTACAATCGTCCCAATAAGGACACTTTTTAAATGTTATTGCCATTGCTGCAATGCTAACTGTGCTTCTTTACTGAACTTATGTTTTATTTTCTCTGGCATTTTGTCACAGCCAAATGATTGCGGGAATCGAGATCCGTGATTGTTAATATAGGGGATATAAGGTTAGTGGGACCCCAGTTTAAACCCGCCATTAGTTGTTATAGCGTTTTTTTTTTCCTGCCATAAATTTTTAAACTATCTAGACTCTCAAAAAAAGTTCTTGAAATCCTGCCACATCCAACCTCAAATAAGCCAATTTTACACTGAAAAATATCAAAGTTTCATGGGCAACTTGGTGCCATGTAAAAATAAGCCTATCGCAGGCGAAATTAAGTTTTAGGGTGGTCGAGTTTGAATACTTCCCTCCTGAAATAACTGCGCTCGCGCCTGGGCTTTTCAATAACTACCCCCTCTGATACTTCCCGGAAAGGGCCTCTATCGGTTATCGAGATTTCAGTGAGAGTTGGAAAGAATCGGAAGTGCGCGCGCCGTTGGTCCTTCCCCGAATCTAAACGAGGACGCCAGAAGCCAGTGAAGCGTGAAAAACTAGCACCGTCCGAATCGTCAAAGGCTGCAAGTGACCGAATCTTCTTACTAGTGCAAAACTCAAGAGACAGAGTTATACTTTTTAAAGAGATTTTCACCGATTCATTTTTGTCCCGAATCAAGTTGTATGTTCAGCATTGCGATTCAATAAACTTTCACTAATCGCCTTAAAAATATGCAGTTTCAGTACCCATTTAATTAATAGAAAGATGGCTGTAATTAATGCTGGCACATATTAGGCGACAGCCTTTAACGGAATTTTCGGACTTTATACCCCACCCGAGGCTTTCTAAGGCTTATTACTGTAATTTATACAATTTTTTTACAGTAATTTTTTAGAAAAATAACCAGATTTGTCTCAAGCAAAACTCCCGGGGTGTCATATTTATCATTAAAAACTTTTCACTCAAATACACTCCAGGAGGAGTGTCCATTTTTATCCCCCCTCCCCCCACAGAAAAAAGGGAAACCAAGTACGCGTACTAAGTTTTTTTCCACATGAGATTACACTATTAGAATTGTATTTCTTTTTTATACTCACAAAGTTCTGATTTCTCAGCCGCTGCTAAAATATTTAGGAAATTAAATGTGTCTCAAGCACCCCATTTACTTATACATCACCAGGCTTTATTTAGGGTTGTCATTTCATAAAGCTATGGGAAGGGATTAAACCCTATTTCCTAATCCTACAATCTAATATTTACAATATATCCTAATGTTTCTATTATTTTTAAATTCCTCCCTCCCCCCACTGCAAAGCTAACCTTAGAAGCAGTTTGTCTTATCTTTTACACATTCAACACAGATTATCATAAAGTTAAGCAAAAATATAATATATGTAGGGTAGATACGTAATTTTCGTATTTACGAAATAGATGCGAATAAATGCGAAATTTGCCGATATGAGCGAATAAATGCGAAAATTATTTTTTTACTACTTTTCAGCGAAAACTATGAGATAAACGGCTTTTTAAGCAAAATTAGGTAATAATAGTAATATTTTATTAACAAAGACCATCCGTGGTCTTTAACTGAGAGATCTCACTCTCGAAATTTGCTGATTACTTATTGCTAAAGACTTAAGGAAGAGAATGTGGAGACTACTACAATGTTAGCTTTTAACTAAGAATTTTTATACTTACCTAACCAAGTAAGTAAAATTGCGATTTTTTAAAAATAAATGCGAAATTTTTGAATTTATATATATTTTTAATAAATAAATAAATATATATATATATATATATATATATATATATATATATATATATATATATATATATATATATATACGAATAAATGCGAAATTTTATATATTGTAATTTTTTTTTTACGAAATTTCGATATTTTTTATGCGAAATTAACGTACCCCTAAATATATGTCATCGCGTATCCTAAACTGATATCTTTCTCATCGTTATGAATTACAATGTAACGATAAAATACCCCCAATGCACTGAGCGAAAAAAAATGTCACGAAACGGGAGTGACGGTAGAGGGAACAGGACCGCTCTTGTTCCCCCCAGAAATGGCGCCCTTAACTGAAAAGGGCCCATGGAAGGCGTTTTTGGCTCGCGCACGTTTTCTGCCAGAGATGGTCCGTTCAGTTTTCCGCCGCTGATAATACAAGCGCACATTCAACAAGTGCTCTCTCCGCCGCGCCATATCCAACTCATGCTGTTGGAGTCTAATTGAAAGGAGTTTTTGCTATTAATAGTTTTTCTCGCGGCTCGATCAATGACGATGCTTTGGAACGGAGCGTTTCTGTAGGTCACATGGCATTTTTGTTTATAATCTGGATAACTAACGAACAATTTCCGACTCTATCGGTTCCTTTTGAAACAGATTGGGAATTGACATTATTGGATCGTCTTATTTTGAAGAGGGCGCAATGGATACAGTTTACGAGAAGGGAATCAGAGCGGGCATCGATTATTTGGGAGCGTTTCGAACTCTTGTGTTCGCAGAAGAAATGGAGATAAGAGGAGAAACGATCCGCTTCTCAAGCTGTGCATTCTCTGAATTACGGTACGGGACAGGAATTGTGATCAACTTGAATTCAACGATTTTCAACTTGATCTCTTGAACATGTTTATAAGTTGTAAGGTGATGAAATGTAAACTAATGGGTCACAGGATGATATTGCATTCTACGAGAGTTGCAGGGGCCGCTATTGGGCTTCTTTTTATTCTTCCATAGGACACAAAGTATTCATTTTATGTTTAAGGCAAGTCATGAGTCCTGTTTATATAAAGAATGTTTACTTGCTAAATTTTCCTTACAGGCTAGCTTTATTTTCTTTCTCTCTCTTGTATATAATTATAATAAACTAATTTTGTGTGCAAAGAACGATGATGATTTTTTTTCTTATCCCAGTGATGATATTAAAAAATTGACTATATTACGTAACCTTAAACAGATAACATGTGAACTAGGGTTACGTTTTTCAACATAACACACCCAAGAGAAGTTTAATCGATATCAGTAGGCTCTTATTTTAGATATTTTTCTTATCTTTTTTTAAGTCTATTGGGCTCTCTGAAATTTTGTATTTACCATATTAGATAATCCCCCCTCCCAAACAGATTGTTAAGCTTAAAAATTCATATTTAACAAGCTTATTAAGTTCTGAGTAAAGTCAAAGAAGTTTTTTATTAACCTATGCTGATTTAATTTTTTTTTTCAACATACCATACCTAAATAAAAGATAATAGAAGTCATTCGGTTAGGTGAATGACCTTTGCTTATATTTTTATGGATCTCTGCAGGACTTTATCGATCTCTGCTACTTATATCGCATAGTAATAAGTGAGGAATTTTCTTAGTTTTTAATTAACAAGATTGCATATTTTCCTGATTGTTCTTACAAAACTTAAGCTACAGTTCGTATAAATTATTAAATCATTTTGGACCTCTCTCTTGATACTCAATAAACCCCTCCCTCCACCCCCCCCCCCCCCCAAAAAAAAAAGTAAACTTTGACTGAATATTTTTCCCTTGATAAATTTATTAACCTTGTCCACTCCATCAGTCTAGGGATCAAAAGTCTAACTGTTTGTATATTTTGTTTAACTAATATTATACTTAGAGAAGAAAGGGGGAAATGTCAGGAGATATTTTGGGAAAAAATTTATTCTATTGCAATCATTTAAGGTTATGGAGTGGTTGAAGGGTTCCCTTACTACTACTTTCCTAAGCTTAATATTTTAGAAGTATTGCATCTGGTAGTTTTGTAAAAGAATATATCTATTTATTACTTTTTTTCACTCACCAACAGAATCTAGGGATGAGAACGTTCTGTTTAATGTAGTAATAACTTCAGATACAGTTGCGTTCTGTAAGATTGTAAATGACTGATTTCACAAAGGTAATTACATGGTATCTGAAGTAAAATTTGCCTATATTTATATTGTAAGGAGTAGTTTCAATTATATATTATGATAATGGATTTTGGCAGCTTTCTAACAATAGAATTTTACCACTGAAATTCACTGGATGTTTCTCTTGAATATTCATCAATAATAAAACAAGGAAATTAGTTTTGTGGTTATCAGTTTTAAACCAATTTCAGTCAGATATTTAAAAGTTCCTTAAACTTCCTAAATAATTTTGCAACTTTAATTTGAAAGGAAAAATTTCCGCTTGTGCAGATAGCTTACTTCAAAAGAATTCCGTGAAAAAAGGGCGCAGCTTGTCCATTCTGGACCTTGCGCCATAAAAAATCAACCAACAAACCGTGAAAAAGATGCAAAATATTTTTTGTTTCAAATCCTTATTTCTCTTCGAGTTTAAGATCTTTAAGAAAAAAATAACATAACTGTTAAAAAAAAAAAAAAAAAAACTTTGACGATTACTAGAAGATGTCAAATTTCGCTGATTTCACAATAAACTTGTGAAATCAATTCAATCTTGTGAAATCAATTCTTGTGAAATCATTTCACAATAAACTTGTGAAATCAATTCTTGTGAAATCATTTCACAATAAACTTGTGAAATCAATGAAATCAAGTTGTGACTGAACGTCACAACTTGAGAGATGCTTACCTATTATTTACAGTCATAAAGTCTGTAGTCATAAGATCTAATATAAAGTTTGCAATTTATGTTCATTGTGTAAAAAGTACTGAAGGATGCCGCTCAAATATTTCAGCACTTCAAAAGAGACAACTGTTTGACAAAATCTAATTTGTGAATCCATTCACTTTTAATATGAATCAAATAAATTGTCGGGATAAACACATACGCTTATTCCAAAAATATAAAATAAATAATGTAAAGGTTATGCGTTACAATAACAGATTTCCCACGCATTGCTCTCGGAATTCGAAGTCTACAATGCATACTCCATGTCCACTGAAAGTGAGTTTTCGTAAAAGAGAGTCTCCGGGTGTTAAATTATTTTCTAAGCTTTTTTCTAAAAAGCTATGTTTTATGATATCGTCTGTAGAAGAATATGAATATTGCTCTGGTCTCAACTATCCGAATATTTACGTTTATATAACCAACTGAAAGTTAGTTTGCAGTATTATAAACTGAATGGATATGTGAACATTTCGGAATTGATATGTCATCCAGCAGTGGAATATAGTGGAATAGATATTTTATTTCTACCTTAATCCTCATAGCCTGTATTACTCTCTTTATCATTCAGCTTGTGACAATTTTATTGGAAAGATTTATTAAATTTTAGCAGGCAACTTTGTAGCAGTATCCCACTTAAAATTTGGCCCCTTTCACATACATTTCATGCGAAAAAGAAGGGGGCTGGAGGAACAATGACGAATTTTCAAGCTGAACCCGTTTTCTTTCGAGGCAGTGTTAGATTTTAGGAATTAGCGTTAACAGTTTGTTGATCAATTTTGGTATGTTAATAGCGGAAAGTACCAAATATTGAAGCTAAAAATTTTTGTATATCAATAAATTTTGTTTGTTTTTTAAAGCATGTCTATTTGCCTGTTTCTTAAAAAGGCATCTATAAAAAACATATTTGTGAGTTTTTATATAAGATTTTCAAGAGGCAAAAGAAATAAGATAAAGTCAATAGATATAAATGATTGGAAAATTTATAAATAGGATTATGCTTTATTTTGCTTGAGACTTTTCGGAAAGGGTTTTTGCACCCATTAAATTTTTTGATTTGCTGAATTGATGCATCATATACAATTATTGGATTTTTGCCCTTAATCTTCTCATCAGCTCACAAGATACTTTCTGCTTTGCAGAATGGACTACTCGATATTCAACAAACTTAAAACTTCATAATTGTAAGTGAAATCAAAGCTCAAAGCCCTTTTAGAGAATATTTCGATTTAAAATTTATTTTGCTGCAGGTAGGATCACTATATCCTTCGCGGATATTTTGACTTTGATTCGAGAAACAGCTCGGCGCGGCCTGAAATATCGATTGATGAAAGTTTTGAACTTTAGTCAGGCGTCTCTCGGAGAATAAAACGCAAGTACCCAGTTTATTTCCGTTCGAAGCGAAATGTTTTTAAGTTGCAAGCAAATAAATTTAGCTCTTAATGCCTAGACTTTTCCCCACTTCCATTGACAGATACAAAGAATGATCAGGTTTTAAACTTGCTAAATCAGAGATTAATACTGAACTTAGATTCACTAGATCGTACAGAAATACGAGTTTGACAATTTATCGTTATTAAGTAATTTTTTAACGTGTTGATTATTCAGTTATCTAAGACAACTCTTTTTTTTTCGTTCATCACATTTTTTAAAAATCACGTAGCTTTCAGGTTTATATTACGTGTCGAACTTCCCTGTTGAAGAATTTCAGCCTATTTCCATTAGATTTTCCTGGTGTTTGATATTCCGTAAGTTTGGATGAAGTATTCTTCAGCGTTTATTTTTTTTTAAACAAAGAAGTAATGCTGTGGGGTTGTAAAATATTTCAGAATAAAGACTGAAAAAAATGTCTATTGAATGAATTTGCCGGTTTTGTCCTGGCAGATTCAGCTTGATTAAAGAGTTTGTTGCTTGCACCACTCAGAATACGCGTTGATGTTATTAATTTATACTTAAGATATATTATAAATTTGTGCCTAAGAATTCTTTGTTTTGGAAACTTGTTTAGATTAACTTTATATGAAGATAAATAAAAACCATTTAATATATTTTTCGAAGAGTTTCTAGAGTATAAAAGATCATGACAAAAGTTTTATCAGTTGGTTAAATTAAGAACGCTTTATCGATGGTAGTAAAATCTAGAACAAAAGCAATTCCTCAAACGTCAATTAAAAGTCTTGGCAGTACCCTTCCTTCATCTTAGAGGGAAGGGAAAGGTTGATAAAAATATTAGAGAGTATTAAATCAAAAATTCAATTTATGTTCATATTTACATATTATATAAAATATAGTTTTTTAGATTACAACTAAATCACTGTGCCTTAGTTGTAACCAATATGAAATATTATGCATCTATTGTTTTTACGTGGCATTAACCCATTTAAAGAAGATAGAAATAATACCTTATATACCCTAAATATTTCATTTAGATAACATTCAAATGTAAGAAACTGCAGTGAAAGGAGTAAGGGACGCTGAGAAAATGCCCTATTTTGGATGTAAAAATTTTTTAAAGCTGTAGATTTTGCCCCGATACAGGTTTGAAAAAAAAAATGAACTGTTAAATGAAATCCTAAGAGCTTGAAATGAAATGCTTGACGACTGCTCCTGAGAAAAAAAAAATCTCAACGCTTTCGGAAATTGGAGAAACGCAATTAAAAGTTTTGATCCTTTTTTAAAATTATTTTGAAATTCTTTGCAAATAGCCTCTTTCTGATACAAACATTGGGAAGTTATTACTGATTTAAATAGTGATAGGATAAGTTTTTGTAAAGATGAAATACGGGTATAAACCAAGAGGTAAAGATTTTCAAACTTTTTAATTTCTTTACTGATGCCAGGATTTGTATTCGAAAATAATGTTCTTATTTTCCGTTGTGAGAATAATTTTTATGATAGATTGGGGAATAATACAAGGTTTAAAAATTTTATTTTCAAAAGTAAATAGATGCTAAATATAATACTCAATCATTAAATATATCAAATGCATATATTTTTTGACAGATTAACTACATTTAAAGATTATTTAGAAGACTACGAGTTTTCTGAATAAGAGACTTGAGTAAGAGTTCTTGCAGATTCAAACAATACATGATGAATGAAATTCTCACAATCTCCAATAATGTATAATCTTCCATTAATCAACAATAAACTGGATAAGTTTTCAATCCATTAGCTTAGCTACAGAACAAGTCGATTAGAATGACCGACTTGCTACTCCATGGTTGGCTCAGGGCCAAATGTCTTTTATCTTTGCAGGCCACTATGTGGTCTGTTTGGGGCATACTGTTTCAGTTGTTTGGAAAAAAACATTTTAAAAGTTGATGAGAGCTGGAGGATTTAAATTAAAAAAATGTACTCTCTATCACATGACAATTCTAGAGGTTAATATCACCCCTTAACTCTAATTCAGTATTTCACACCAAATCCAGGGCTAAGGTACTTAAAAGTAGGGGTTCAAATACTTAGTGAAGCGACTGAGGTTGTGAATTTGAACCCTGTTGTTTGCAATCATGATGTGTGCAATTATGATGATTCAACAATGTGTGTGTATGTGAGGGGAAGGAATAATGTGTCCGATTAGTTTCCCTATCATTTAAAGTACAATGCCCTACTTAGAAAGGCCTCTATAACAGTATATCTTTTCTCTGAGGAAAAATCATATTTTTACAGACGGCGCCTTGTCCAGATCCTATCTTTCCTATACTGAACCTCCTCCACTTTCGAGGATTACAATCGAATGAGTGCGCAGGTTTTAGGCTTTAAGGGATACTGCGTGAATTAGGGTTACTGTTAAATGCATTACTCTAACACGAGCACAGCTAATCTCACTGAAGGTATTCTGCTTTGGTTTTGAAGATTGGCCGAAAGGTGCGTTTTCCCGAATTCTGATGCATATAATAGAAGAATATAGACGATGGCCAATTGACTAGAGCGTGAGCCTATAGTCCAAGGTTCAAAGTTTGAGTTCCTAGATATGCATGAGCGTTTGTAGCCACTCGAAATCAGTTTTAAACTGCAGGTAGGTCTATTTAGCCCTCGTGTAACAAAAGATGACTGTGCTCCAAAACTGACCAACAAATAAACCTTCCAGAATATGGCCCTTTGGCCACACGAAATAATTATATATAACACACACAAGCGCGTATGAAGAGACCGATATATATAATATTCCCTTATTCAATACTAAACGATATAAGTTTTCAATTCATTAGCCTAACTTCACGGTAAGCTGATTAGAATGCCGTTTAGCACATCCGACTAGCTACTCAATGGTTGGCTAAGGGCCAAATGTCTTATATTTGCAGGCATATATCTAGTATATCTGATGTCACATACCTATCTCTAACCCAATACATATAAATTCCTACATACCTTTGTGTATGCAAGTGGTCAGACGTTACCTGTATATTGTGAATATTACTTTTTATAAAGCTTATTTCTTATATTTGTTTTCCTGAGTGCCTATATAATTGACTGATAATAAAGAGAACACACACGTAAGCAAATTGAGCCATTTATACGAAGGGGGAGATACTGTTGGTTTGTATGGAACTTGGAAATAGCCCCTAAATCTACAGGAAATAAGAAAAGACAGATACTGTGAAGAAATAAAGGGCCACAGTTCTAACAAAAGTGAAAATAAAATCAGCTAATAACAACGAATGGTTTATATTATATTGATAGAGTTGTAAATTTAAAAATAGGAAAATCCGTTTGCAGGTATTGTCAAAGGTAGATTCTTTGAATTCTCTATTGAAATAGCAATAGAGAAAAGCAAACTTACAAACCAAAGCCTAGAAAATGAAAAAGCAAAATTTAGATTTTTTTATTAAAAAAAGAAAATTCTTAGTCTTGTGTTTTATGAAAGATAAATTTTAAATGAAACGAGTATTTGTCCTTCACCACTTCTTTCATTGCGTCTAAACTATTCCACTTTTCACATACACTGTATTAAACGTTTCCTACGGGATTTTTCTCCTTAATTTTCATCCTTTTCATACAAACTAATAGATCGAAAACCAGAACGTTTATTTTGATCTTTACAGAAAACGCGACGGATTGCGGAAGTTCCAGCCTTCGTATTGGTTGTCAGAATTTTAACTCTGTCTACCAAATCCTCGTGAAATTCGATTTTGAAGCACTACAATAGTCACTTTGAATAATATAGAGGATTCTCTCTTTTAAATTTGTGAAAACGTTATTTACGTATAACATTCAAACCACGCAGAAATCTACGTATTTTTATACATTTTTGAGATATTCGAAATAATAAAATTGCATAAATCTTTAACAATAAAAACAAATGTTTTTATAATTTGGAATATACGGTGTCCATGTCATGCGTGTTTGATTATTTTATAGCAGGAATAATGGAACTTAAATTAGAAAAAAATATGTAGAGTAATTAAGACTCATAGTTTTCGCATTTTAATGTTCGTGTGTGTCTGTGTATATTAGAATATTTAAATTTTCATATACAACAATAAGAATCAGAAAGTTCATATATATATATATATATATATATATATATATATGAATGAACTTTCTGTAAAATTAGTTATAAAATACAGTAAATATTACATAGGAAACATTTTATACAGCTGAAAGTTGATGGAATAGTTAGCGGTTTGTAAAAAACTGGTTTTATTAGTTGTATTTGCAGCGGGTTTTTCATTATTTTTACAGCAAACTACCTTATTGAAAATGTGAGTGAAACGTTTTATATCTACAGAGGGTCGTTCGCACTTAATGGAAACGGTTTTGATAGTTAAGTTTTATGTATAAATGCCGTATTTTATGCGGTGATTTGCTTCTATCTGATAGCCATGGTTCTTGACAATAGCTGTAACTCGAATTAGCTTGACAATAGCTGTAACTCGAAGTAAATTTTTGCTTAGTACTGTCATGTCAGTTTTACCTCATTCCTCTTGGACTGTTTTCCAAAGTCCGTTCAGTGTTCTTAGATGCCTTTTTCCTAAGGCTCGTATTAAAAAACCGAAATCTCAAAAGTCCATTGGAGAAGAGTCAGGTAGTTTTACAGGTATTTCATTAAATGGGATACATTTTATTCCTGTTTCTGATTCTTTCTTTGCTAAATAAGCGGCAGTTGATTTAGACGTGTGACTAGAGGCTTTGTCCATATGAAGCTCAACTTTATCAATGTCCTTTCCATATAAGGTTGAAATTTCTTCTTCAAAAATTGGTTCTAAAATATCCTGCTGATAGTAGAGTGAATTAATTTTGGCTTTACATGAGACCTTTTTTTATTTTTAATTTGCCGTTGTAACAAAATCCTGCTATTATCATGGACTCCGTTGAGAACTTTTCTGTACACTGACGTAGCCATTTCGTACGGTCATTCCTGTCAGTTGAGCAATAGAAAATTGATCTTTTTTGATTGCATTCACTTAAATTCACCCATGCCCCATCGTGTGTTACCACACAATTTTCATTTTTCAGCAGCTAGGTGTTTTTCAAATAATTTTCTACAATTTGTTTTCCTTTCAGCAATATGCTTTGGCAAAAGCAGATGAACTTTAGGTTTAAACATCTTTTTTAACTTCAAATCTTTATGAATGATTTTACTTACAGTGACAGAAGACATTCCTAGTTTCGATGCAATGAATCTTTGTGTCGGCGTATTTTCTTTTAGTATCAGAGACTTCCCTTTCTTGATATTTACCTGCGTTCGAACAGTCATAGGATGAGGTTTAGTGGTCATGTTTTCATTTTTACTTTCAGTTAGACATTTTTTCCCTTTCAAATTTAATATATTATAAATAACTGTTTTTGAAATGCTATAACAGCAATTTTTACACCGCTTTATAATTTGTTGATACGAATGTTTCTCCCCGGAAAGTGCCGTTACGTAACCTTCGATCCATCTATCAATTTTAGGAGCAATTTTCAAAATAAATCTTTTATTTTCCAATCAAAGCAAAACAATAGCAGACGATTATTCTGAAGTTGCCAAATTTTTATCTTAAAATGCAAACGTCAAAAACAAATTACAAAATCGTTTCCATAAAGGGCGAACGACCTCTGTAAAGCATCTAATTATGTCCTATACACATGTTCAGCTAAAGTTAAATTATTCAATACTTTTCCCATTTGAACAATAATGCGATTAGCTATGGCGCCTGAAAATCGCGACTAAATAGTTGTTTTTGACTCGCAGCTGTAGTCAAAGGCCTTTTGAACAACTCAAATTCTACACCTGTTATAGCAGGAAAAGAATGCGTTAATTTCTTAGTATATCAAGTATTAAAGTAATGCTGTATGAAATTAATAGAAAAAAAATCGTTATAATAGGCTGATTTCTATACAGTTTTATCTCGACTACCATCGCAAACAGTGTAGATTGAGCGGTATTATGCTAAACCAACGAATCAACCATGCAACATTTTCATATGATTTCTCTTCAAAAAGTAATGCATTGGTGAATGCTTTAAAGGTACTTTAAAGGTTTAGATCACATTGTCATCGAATGTGAAAGGTTATTTCCAGTAGCATAGAACGCATTTAAGATACCAAACCATAGAGCGACCACAAGTCGAACTTCACATAGAGGATTTTAATAACTTTTTTGAATGCAAAGAATCCTAAAAGGCAACTTCCACCACACGTGGATAAAAAGAAATTTTGAGCTCAAACCAGTGAAACAAACCAGGCGGTATAAAAACCTTAAAAAAAAAAAAAAAAAAGCTTTTTTGCCTGCCTTGGCTTATTGTATAGACGTTCCCTTATTCACCACAGTTTGAGGAAAAAAGCTGGATTTGCTTTAGAAATTCGAATCGAGCTTATTTTGCTGTTAATTATATTGTTTTGAGGTTTTTCTATTTCCTACTCTTGGATTGCTTATTGCAAAAAGAAATAGTCATGTGTCAATGAATTATTAGAAACAAATTAAAGGTGATTCCGCCGTTAGACTACCAGGTTATCAAAGGTGCAACCTGCACAACAGTTTCTACAATGCCGCCAAAGGGTGAACAAGACACAAATGGCTCATTGAAATCGTAAAACCCGTGTTAGTTGGAAGTGTCTAACTTTTGTATGCTACTGATGGAATACTCACAAGTGTTGCCCAAAACGCTCATAAACGCTTTATGCACTTAACTTTGGCTGAAGATGTTTGAATGAGAACACTACAGGCTATCATGATTGAGCACAATGCTTTTTGAGGAAGGCCTCTCAAGCCGCGTTGCAAAAACTAACTAGTTCGCAGAGGGCGATGGCTGTCAGGTGCGACAATCCAAAGAATGTATATTGTGGAATGCCAACACTTGAAATCGCTACTAGAGATATAATTTTAGCATCCTCAAGCAACGCCTGAATGAATTTTTGCTATGAATCAAGGATGCAGCTGCATGCTATTAAAATTTGGGTCCCATTGGTGCGTCATTCTCTCCCAGGTACAGGTAGCGAACGGTAGGTGCGGACTCCCTGTGCGTGTGTGTACCGTAGCACAGGTGGATCAAAGATGGCCCCCATGCTTTGTAGGCAGTGCAGGAGCGATACACCTTTTCCCCGGTCCCACGTGTTGCGAAGGGTTGGGACGCATGCGCGGCTCTGGACGATCGATGCGATTCTCTGGATGTGTCCCGTTTCACGAAAAGAGACAAAAGTTCGTCGCTCTTCAAGGTCTCCCGTTCGCACCAAAGTTTTCTCATCGCCTCTTTATTCAGCTGGGATATACGGGAGCGGGACTTTCGTTATTCTTTTCCAACAAAATTGAATCTCACTTAAAATGTTAGTTTCTTCCAACGGAAGATAAAATTTTCAAGTCAAAGCGTGAATGATGTGGCGGGAGGAATTGACGTTTTCAAATTCGGAATGCATTGGGAAAAGTTTTGAAAAACTTCTCCTCTACATTTCTTTCCTGGGTTTCCTAATTTTTTTAACTGTTCAAATGATTAAAAGCTCTTAGGTTAGGGGCCGTTCAAGTATTACGTAAGCACATTTTTAGTGGTTTTAGACCCCTCCCTCCCCTTGTAAGCTAAAATAAGCAGATGTCTGACTCCCCCACCCCACCCCTCCACCCCCTTTTTTTACTTAAGATTTTGAAATTTTTTTATCGCTATTTCGAAGACCAAGTGATATTTTTTAATCAATAAATTTAATGTACATTTCTAAGTAAAAGTGTGTAATATTAAATCATTAACAGTAAATACATTGAACAATAAATGAAAACAGTTATATTAATACTGTAAATATTTTATTAATTCTTTGAAAGTAAATAGTTTAATACAAAAGTAAGTAAATATTTCAAAACTGAGGAAGAATCCATCATTTATTTTTTAACGTCTCGACAAAGTCCCTTTAACCCAAGCTTCAAAATCATCAATTCTTACATTATTAATTGGGTTTGCTTGGACTGTGGCTGGCCCATGTCATTTACCTCTCCTTCTTCAAGCCCCTCCTCTATATCGTCATCTTCACTCTGGGATTGATGAACATACGTTAACACATTGGCACGTCGGACAGCAGTACGAATTGAACTTATTCGTGGTTCTTTCTTGAATAAGTTTCTGATACAATTTTGATTTGTCAGTGTTAGACGAAATTTTCTAGTATACAAGATGTAAACTAAAACTAAACATGAGTCTGCCGAAGAATATAATTAAAACACAGCAAACTCACTTTCGATCACTACAAACAGAACAAGTATTTTTCTGCACCGGATGGTAGGACAGGTGGTCTCTTGCGTGCATGTCTGTCTGAAGTAAGCATTGTACTGATGCCACTTTCCCCCTTGTCAGCAAAAATAAGCAAAGCTTGAAAAGTATGTATTGTGAGCAAACTGAGTAAGAGAATGAGTAAAAGATTTTTAATTGTCATTCTTTGTTTGATGTTTTAATTAATGCAACCATACTGTTTGTAAATAGATTTTGATATACAATACGCCCTAAATGGACATTCCAAGTGCTTTCCCATCACATAAGTTCTTAAAAGTTCTTTATATATTAAATATGTTGGGTTTTCTCGAAAGAAGCATATTGCATTAATGTTTCTTTGGTACGGTCTGTAAAACAAAACATCAAATAACATGTACGTTCTAGGGCTCATTTGAAACTTGAGGAATAAATTCAGCGGGGTCAATACAAGGCTGTACTAAACAATATGAAAACCTTATAACCATCCATTAATGAGAAGGAGCGACCTAAAGAAAATACTGTCCGAAAACATTACAAACGGAAATTTATTCGAATTTCTTATTAACTCGAGTAGCTTTTCACGTGTCTTTGCACTACTTCAGTACTTTGCACTTTAGTTGGTCAATGGATGAGAACTTTGGACCAAAGAATATTTCGTGTTGTAGTTGCTCATTTCAAACTTTTAGGGAGATATTTGTAGTTGTGAATCGTGGTGCAGGTGTGATGGTTAACCACAGTCTTCTTAGCAAATGCCTGTAACATAAATATGACGTAATTGCCTCTGGAGAGCTAAACTACACCGAAGAAATTTGCTCCTTTGTTTACAAATGACTTTATTCAAATCGTTATTCTCTCCGCGCTTCAAAATTCTGAAACGCATTAAACGTGGTGCATGATCCCCATACTCTATGTTTCGACCCATTTCTGGGAAAATGTTGCTTAGCCTCTTTGACGTCATGCGTCCTTTTCATTCCCTTTTACTTTAGGGAAATCACAAAGGTCAACTTTTCTATTGCTTATGCTTTTCTGTTCAGTTCCGTTTTATTTTTAAAATTTCATTACCAGTCAGAGTTAGGGCCTGTTCACATAGGAGTCCGTAGCGTAGCGTTAAGGAAAAGATGACGTTGAGACGAAAATAAACCAATCATAGGCGTTAAAAATTTCATTGCTAATCATTTGGAGGCCTATAATTGGTTTATTTTCGCCTCAACGTCATCTTTTCCTTAACGCAACGCAACGGACTCCTATGTGAACAGGCCCTTAAGGTTTATAGCGTCAAAAAGTTTTTTTCTTCTTTCTTGTAATATATATCTGCAACGTAAATGATTTAACCATTCTAATTCATCTCTATGGTATTTCAATAAATTTCGACTGGCATTTGATGTGAACTCTAACAGTTTTCATATCTTAATATTTTCGACGATAATTTGAAGGTTTATCGGAGTAGTCCATGGAGTTTGTGTAGCCTGAGCACTTTGCACCAAAGTTAAGTTCTGGAGTTAAACGTTTACAATGAAACGGTCAAAGCAAAGAAAAATTATTTCTTTCGACTTGCAAAGATCGTAAAAAAGAAAAAAATTCAAATTTCATTAAATTTTTTTTGTACTTACTTTTGTAAACCTTACAGCATAGAAGAATTAAAAAAATAGAAAAAAAAAATATTCGTAAGCAAAGGTGAGAAAGAATAAACATTTTCTTTCATTTAGATTTAAGTTTTAACTGCCTTTTTTTTCAAAGAAATTGTCTGAACAAATGCAAAAGTCATACAGTTAAGAGTAGTTTTATATAACAGCTGCTCAAGAAATATGATGCAATATTCAATTTTCTTTCCACTCAAACCAATTAGAAAAAAGGGTGGAAACCTCCACCATTTTTTTTTCTAAATTTTAAAGAGCTTTGCAGTTAAAACTCTTTAGTTTTTTTTAAAAATATTTTAGTTTCTAAATAGTTTGAAGAAATATTTCACACATGACTGACGCGTTAATGTTTGCCCCTTTGATTTCTGTTTGTCTAAAATTGTTTTATTACTTCAAAAAAAAAAAAAATAGTAAACCGCATTTTTGTGTCTCCAAGTGCTGAGAAATTAGATTGGTTTTAACTTGGTTTGGAGCGCTACTGTCAACTTTCGCTACACGAGGACTAATCAGACCGGGACCTACTGCTTTAAAGCCGATTCCGACCGGTTACAAACGTCCATGCCAAGCGTGGGACTCGAACCACACAATTTGGTTCCGAATGCCAGCGCCCTAGCCTTTCGGCCACCGTCCGGCAGATTGGTTTTAACAATTTTCTTTATTTGTCACAAAAATTGACACGTGTGTAAAATTTACATATTTTCCCTTTTTTTTTTTGAGGTGTGTGTAAAAGCATTCAGTTCTGAGGATTCTTTACATCTGTTTTATTAAACCTTTAAAAATAAAAAAAAATGTGACTACAATATTAAATTATCATTCATCAGAAACACATGCATGCCACTATTTTTTCATATTTTGCTCAGCTCTCTTCTGTTGAATGTTTTAGTACAAGACTTAAAGCATGGCGCCGATGGGAAGTACTAAGTAAGAAAAAATTCCCTTTTTTTGTATCACTGTGAATTTTAAACAGTGTTTCTCACTTGTTGACCTCTAAAATTGTACAAAAGAAAACATTTCCAAAATATCCATAATGCTTAATTTGTTTACCACAAAATACTTGTGATAGGGTATCCATAATATCTTCAAGTTCAGTGTGGACTAAATATAACACCTCAAGCTCCTGATTTCAGTCCGACTGAGAACATTTCGTACTTTCTGGGTTCAGACGTAAGAAGTCTTCATATAAAATTCATGTTAAAAGCATTCTTTTGATAAATCTTTCTTCAGGTCAGATATAAAAGTTAATAATTTAAATGCAAAGAAGGTTGCAAGCTATTACAGGCTCTTAAAGTCTTTTTAGAAAATATTAAATCTTATTAACAATAATAGTTTTGCACGATTTTTAGCTGTATAATCATGTTCAAATTCTATTTACCGTTTTTTGGTGTTTATATTTTCTTAAACTACGGAGGAGGTATTTTCCATTTATTTGTTAATGGGGCATTTATTTTGACAAAATCCAATTAAATATCAATTGTGTCACAAACCATATCATGCAGTGGTTAGTGCCTCGAGTTTTCACAAGGTGGGCTAAGGTTCGAATACGAGATAAGACGTAGATGTTCCCGTGCTGTCCCCTCACAAGGTTTAGTGTTGGCTCACTTATATGGTGCTCCCATAATATAAAGTAGCCAAAAAATTCGTAGCGTGGATGGATCAATGTATCAGGACAAAGTACCTGCAGGGTTGGAAAGAAAAAAAAATCAATCGGTCATATTAAAGTTACTCTGAAACAAAACATATGTAAAAATCTGTGCTCAGGTGGCAAAATGTTATAAGTCACTTTTCTTAAAAAAATTGAGTTTTTCACGTTCCGGATTCTCTTTCATCGATATTTCCTGTTTACTGTAACTATTGTAAGTAATAGCCAACTAGTTTTCTGAAACATTGGTACCATGTTTGCTCATGTAAAACAAATTACTGATTTTTCAAGACATCTTGAATCTTAGAATTGCTGTCACGTAAATTTAAAAAAAAAAAAAGTGGCATAACATTTTGCCACCTGAACACAGAAATACTGTCCTATCTTCAGTGGCGCACCCAGGATTTTTTCTTGGAGGGGAGGGGGCGAGATGAACGAGTAAAAATATTTATAATGCAAAATCAATATTTCTACTTTTTTTTTGGGGGGGGGGGGCTTGCCCCCCCCCCTGGGTGCGCCACTGCCTATCTTTGTATTTTGCCGGAACTGAAATGGAAGCAACCTATGTAAAAAAGGGTATTTAAGAGTATGCTTCTGGGTAGATCCAGTTATTAAAGACATTTTCCATGAAGCATGGTCACTATTATATATACACTTTGTGCGATCTATTTCTACTTTTTTCTTCTTTTATACGTTTCGAATAAATGTCTGAACCAGGACCCCAACCAAGCCAGGTTCTCGTGGACGCGTAATCGATCGAGTAACGCCCTCGCTGCTTCAACCAAGCAGCACCACGGACTGCGCGATCACACACAACTATTTCTAGATGAACTCAGACAAAACACAATGGCCTTTTCGGGACGCACTTTTCAATGGGATTCACATAGAGACATATTCATTCTCACATAGCACTCAATTTCTTTCTTGTGTCAGCACCATTGCCTCTAAGATATTGTAGTTTTTTAACCTAGAGTATTTCCCTTTGAAGTTATAAATTTTATATTTTATGCTATATTGAATGCTTTTAGCCGAAAGCTCCCACCCCCGCTTTCTTCTTATCATTTTTTTTTCTTCATTTCGTAGGCAATCTATTCCAAAAGTTTTCAGTCCTAAGTAGTTCTATCGAGGTCTTTGGCGAGGACATTTATTCTAAGGAATTTTTTGGAACGTGTTATTACCAAGAGCCGAGATAAAACTTAATTGTAGTTTAGAGGATGAAGAATTATAGAAAAAACTGATTTGATCTATTGAAAATAAACATAATTTATTAATTAAATTTTCCGATTAAAAAAATTCGACTCTTTCAAGGTGCGTTTTACTGGTACTCTTTTCTAAATAAAGAAGTTTTCTGAATAGACAGTTTTTAGAGTTATCAACAGTTAGCAAACTTACTTTTGTTAGCTCCGATCACTTTAAGACAGACTAGGCAAAAGAAGAGGTAGGAAATTTTTTTTTGTGTAATGCGGAGGCATTTGTCGTTAAACATTCACCTTTTGAACAAATTCCTAATGTAACTTTGGCAAATTATAACAGAAGGGATTCCTTTCGCGGAAAGAAAACAAAATTGAAATTTTTGAGTTATATATTTGTATTTCATTCCTTTAAAATCTTTATATTAAAAGGTATTTCAACTATTATATTTTTAACTCATGAAGAGCAATGTATGGGATGCTACTGAAAAAGTTCGATACAAGTAGTAAGATAATTAAACGATTTAATGTTTTCCCCATATCTTTCCTACACTTATTCTAGTCTTTTACATGAAACTAACATTAATATATTGCCTGATTTATGTATCTTTGAAAAATGAATTCTTGTGCATTTTTGTATTTTAAAAGGATTAAAGCTCAATATTTTATAGAACATTCTTGATATTTTTTGTTTTACAGTTTTCATTCTGTAATTTGCCCGTAATATTTCAGACGCGGGCCGTGGCGGCCATGTGGTACAGCGCTCTGGTTTTCTGTGCTGAGGGTGCTCGGATCGAATGCTAGCGAAGCGCCACTAAAATGCCTTCGTTTGTGTCGTCCCTTCATAGGGGGCAATGCTGGTCCGCCTATATGGCGCCCCCATAATAAAATGGCCAGCAAAACTGCGGTAAATTATAGGCGAATGTCTTCGCGACAAGTGCCTCCGCATTGAAAAAAAAAATAATCAGACGCATGTAAACGAGAGCAGTTAAAATAATCTAGCCTTATAATTATCGAATATTTTTCAGAGGGAAATGACTATTGTTTTATATATTTGTCCTACTTCATTTCTACTTGTTGTGCTTTAGCACAAAAAATATTTCAGTCGATATTTGTGCCCTTCTGTTTCGACAGACGTACATGCTTTATGTAATTTTCTGCATTCGCTAAACTGCAAAGCCCTTGGGCAGTAACAATTCTAGGAAAGTTGTAGCCAAAAGGGTCCACACAACAATTTACATCTAAAAACTCGAGAGAAGTATTCATCAAATCTTTTGTTTTAAATTCTGGAATATTCTTACTGACGTTCAAACTGCATTATTTTATTTGATGTATGCCGATGTTTATTGTTCGAAATTACCAGCAAGCACATAGATTTTTGTATTCGGATAATTGATATAAATGCCCATATGTAAATGTTTATATACATACTCTTATGTATTTTCAAAGTATAATAATTAAGGAGTCCGTCTACCTTACTGAGAGATATTCTATTTTGTTATTTCCTTTTCTATCTTATAATAGCTGTTTCAAGAGGTAATTTGGTGTGGAAAACAAAAATTTCAAGTAGAAAACAAAAATTCTTTAGCTGTCTGTATACATGCTCATAAATTAAAAGTTTTTTCTGTTTTTGTTTTTTACAACTGTGGAGTATTTAAAGTGATTTTAGTCAAGAATATTGATCAACATTACATTATATAACAATACTCATATAGACCAGGTGTATGGAATCTGAAATAATTATTCCAGACTCCATTGCTGAGCTGATAACAAGTATTTGGATCTAGAAGTGTTCTTTTCATACAAGCAACTGCATGTGGATTGCACATCAGAGTTACAAGGCTGAAATATTCTTTCGAGAGATTAATCAATTGGCTCACTGTAGCTTACATCAAAGAGGGTGCTAAATTTGAGTCATAACAGTACCAGTAAAGAAAGCAAAAAGAGCTTTCCTTCTTATAAACGCACGTTTTTGTTTTTCTCACCCTGTTGTCTATTGACAGTGTATGTAAGTGCCTCTATATATACGTTTACTTATTCTTACTTAGCTTGCATATGTTTGTTTATTGTTCATATTGTAAACTCTCGTGTACACTAACCAGGATTATACAAAAGCGATATCCTTTCATAAAACCAGAAAAGAACTTAACCCTCTCTTTCTGTGGTGATTTTTTTTGGTTTCGTTTTGTCCGCATTTAAAGTATTAAAATTTCTAGACTGTTTCCTTTCGGGACCCAGGGCTTTTTTGCTCCTGCCTTTGCTACGCCTCTGAGAATGAATGAAGCACTTTGCGTTCGGGTAAAAAAAACAACAAAGCCTTTCCAAGCACCGGAATTCAGTGTGTCCTAATCTGTTCCCGAAGCGGGAGAGTGCGTCATGTGACCCACCTTCTAAATTCCCCCTTCCCGTTAGATTGGGACTAGGGTGGGGATCTGCGAGGCAGAGGGGCAGGGGCAGCCCAATGACTCACGTAGTCCAATAAAACTGCATCGGATGGAGAAACCCCACCAACTGCTACGGGGATAAAATTTTTGTTGGAGGCTTGCCAATCCGTGGATGGATCAGCTTCTTTTGGATAATTATGTTTGCGAGAAACACACTGTAAAATGAATGCTTCATTCCGGATTTGTTTTTCCATCGAAATAAACAGAAATTGCGAATGGGCGATATTTCTTTCATTCAATCAACAAATCTGCAATAGCCGTATTTGAATTCCACTAATGTAATACTTAATACATCCGAAAAGGGAATTCGAGAGAAAAGATATCCTTGTAGGTTTTGGACGGTAAGCGTTTCAGTAAGGCTTTCTGCTGAGGCAGAAAAGTTAGCTCAAGGTATCCCCAAGTTAGAAAGTATCGTATCCACGAAATTATAGGGAGAAAAACCTATATTAATGATGAATGATGTTGGATATCAAATGACGGATGTACTGTAGCTATGCCGGATGCGATGAGATTCTTGTACCAGTTCGTAAGTGATGAATGCTAACGTGTATACTTCAATATACAACATATAGTATTACACATGTGTCGATTTATTCTTTTTTTAATATTATAAAGTGCATAATTTTATCAAGAGGTTATATACTCTGTCTGTGAACACATGAAGGGATTCTAAAGTAGAAATTTTATTTCCCTAAGGGATAAAATAAAAATTTCACAATTGATTTTGCAGTAAATGTAACTAAAAAAAGTTTATTGAAATATTCACTCTATTTCGATGCTCTTTTATGCATTTTGTATTAATTTGAAATCAATTTTTTTATTGAAATGTAAAGACTTAATTTTCTGAGTTGATATGACTGTTCCCATGGAAAATCTATCATATTCAGTCCACGGTGAAGTAATTGCTTTCACGATATTTTTCAAGAAAATGAAACGAGAAAAAGAATTCATAGTATGTTCAACTGAAAACTGGTGAATGAAAAACAAAGCCAAAAAAGACATGAGCTGAGAAATAGCATGAGAGCTTTGTGTATGAAAGTTGGCAAATGCTTTGTTGAATTGTATTTATTCCAAATTTACTTAAGCGTCATATTAAAAAGGAATTAAATACTTAAGTCATTCTTAAGAAAAATAAAATTGAATCATATTGAAACACACTAGCCCTTTTGAAATATGGCATTTCATTCCCAATATCCGATAGCGTTGGATTTATAAAGAACCAAGGTTAAGTGTTACTGTTAAAAAGCAACCATTTTAACCTAAATAATTTCAAAGGCTCTTTTTGAATCTGACAACTAATTAAATATGATATAAAACATAGCAGTAAAAGATAAAATGAGTAATGGTTATCTCAAAAATATATTTATGTACTTAAGATTACAGATCAAGGTTCGAAGAATATGTATTTTTAAAGGGATAATTTCCACATCCTTTAAATTTATCATTAAAAACAATGTGTTTTGTTATAACTGAAGAGGTGGTGAGAGGTTTAGCATTCAAGCGTGTCCGCAGGCACAATGATGCCACATTTTGCATACATATTAAAGAATATTTTTCGGGTTACTCAATGCTTTTTTAATACATTTACAACTTGTAAGATCTTCTAATTTATTATAGACACTAAAAATAAGAGTTCAGACTTTAGATTTATTGTGTTAACAACAAAAATAAATTTGATAGAAAAAATTAGGAAATTTTGGCAAAATGTCTCTTCAATTTTATTTTAAAATACGCAAATACTAGATATCCGACGTGATTTCAGTTAAAATAGAATTTTTTAAAATGATACAGAGCATGATTATTTCCAAACCTTCATACTGAAAGCTGCTTACCTGATTTTGCAAAGGTAATATTTCATATTATGTTGGCACAAGGAGAAGCAAGCTTTGACGAGCATGCTTGTAGAATTTTGACTGTGTCGCCTAGTTTGATTTGGTATTGACCTTGGTTTAACTGACATTTTTGACATTCACATTGTTTTTACAATCCAGTCATTGTTACTTGATTTCCAATCGTCAAACAAGTTTCGTATCCAGGAAAAGTGATCCACAAAATAAAATAAAATTAATTAAATAAAATAAAAAAGAGAAAAGAATTAAAATAATATATTCCCCAAATGATACAGATTATGATTAATTTCAAATCTGCATACTAGAAGCCGTATACCTGATTTTGCAAAGGTAGTATTTCTTATGTCGGCAAAGGGAGAAGCAAGCTTTAACAAGTATGCTTGTAGAATTTTGACTGTCAGTTATTTAGATTTGGTGTTAACCTTGGTTTAACTGACATTTCAGACATTCACAGTGCTTTAACAGTCCAGTCGTTGTTACCTGATTTCCAATCGTCAAACAAGTTTCGTAGCCAGGAAAGGCGATCCACAAACTTCATCTTCCCATTCCTCGCAGGCACGTGAGCCGAAGATGCTCTGAAAAATCAATGAGCTTAAAATAAACTAGAAGCATGTTCTCTCGACGGAGCGAGAAAAAAGTTCATTCCAGAACTTGTAATCGAACAAATATAAAGACTTAATACAGACCGAAAGGTTCGGGTAGGTGTGTGCCATTAAATATAAAAACTTTTGATGACCGATGCGGAATTGGGAGCTTGATCACTGATCTTTCTTACCAGGACTTTAATACACTTTTTCTCATTCACTTTTTTAGCTTATACGGGGATGCCCCTAGGAAATATTTTACTGAAAAAAAATTAAATATTCATAACTATATAACTTTTCAAATCTTTTTTGTAAAGAAGATAATTAAACGTGTCCATAAAATTATATTTAAAATTTAAAATTTATTTGAAGTTTGTTGTATGGGAATTGTTTGTACTGTAATATTTTTATTTGAAACGAAATTTTTTATTAGGATTTATTTAAAGGAATATGAAACTTATACTATTCCCAAAGTTCTAACATTTTGCAACAATTTCATGTATCGAGGGTTTTCGAAACGTTTTATGTCCCGTACCCCACTCCTTCCAAAATTAGAGAACTGAATTCACTAATCATGAACCATTTCCTAAATTCTAATCTTTACAAATATAAAATTCATTCATTCATACGTACTATTGAATCATTAGTTATTTAACCTAACACTGAACACTGTAGATATGCGTACAAGAAAAATCTGTTTCACTCACTCATATTTCGTCATTAGTAACCACTAGATCTTATTCTCATTAAAAGCACTCTAAACAAAAGTAGAGTGCTTCTGATGAGATGTTACATCTTAACAAAAACTAGTTGGTACCCGTCAAAACATGACGGCTAGATAGTAAATAAATGTACTAATACACAAATTATACTCAACACATCATTGCCAAATGTTGAAAATCATAATAATGTGCAGAAACAAATGAATGTGTTTAAGCGGCCTCGTGCTTAGTGAGTATCTAAAGCCAGATTTAAAAATATCACTGAGCATGCGCAGAAAGCAATTTTTTTAATTGTAAATTATCACTAATTAAACAGCGCGAAATAAATAATTTCCACCAGGTTTAATCTTATATTTCACAAACATAATTATAATAAAAATAAAAGTGGCAGAGAGAGATCCAGAGAGACTCCTCGGAATAAACGTCTTTGTCATTAAAACATGTCACTCAGCATGCGCAGAAACTGTGTTTCTAAAGCCAGATTTAAACATGTCACTGAGTATGCGCAAAAATCAATTTTCAACTGCAAATTATCGCTCATTAATAGAAATCGAGGTTACAAAAACCAAATTTGACAAATGTATAGATTACAATCTATCGTTTAAGACCCATTATCGTTTAAGTAAATGGATGCAGTAGTTTTCTCTCACGGACTGCCAAAAAAGTCGGCTTAGCAACATAAATATATAGATACGCTACTTTTGTTTCATTTACTCATTTTACATAACATTACAGATATTGTATTAAACATTTTGATAGTTTATGAAAAAATTCTGCTTGTATGCTCATTTGATTTAGGACTGTTGGCCAATGATGCAGTATTATTCATTCTACCGGACTTCAATTCTCTATGCATTTGTGAAAACTGTGACCATTAGCTTATCCGTTTTCCTAATCATTCTACATTATTTGTGTTGCTGATTTCCAATAGTTTTGAGGGTTCTAAGGAAAGGTTGGCGTCGAATAATAATTCTCAAATAATATAAGTAAAATATAACAATACCAATTTTTTTTAATGTGTGGGGGGAGAGGGGGGGGAGTTATTGAATGAGAAGCCCCTACGGCGCTACAAAATGAGACAATTTTAGGGAGTTTAAATTTCAAGTAAACCGATTTTCAGTGCTCTTAGTCATCTTTCGCAGAGGTAAAGAAATACTTGTTACTAATTTTAAAACACTCCATAAGTTTGTTCATTAACTTATAAGTTAAATCAAAAAGGACATGAGATGTTACTCTTCACCACCCTTCCCCTCTAAAAGTGGGTCTGTCTTCCTAAAACTGTCTCTCATTATACAGTGTGTACATAAATGAATATCTCAACTTTGCGGGGCTATTGAAATAAAACTAAACAAAGTACAAACTTGTTGTTCATTGGAAATCAAAAGTAACAGTTGAAATTTTATGAAGATTGGGTTTTTAAATGGCAAATTGCCACACCGGTGGATTAGTCGCCTAGCACCCCAGGACCTTGCTTTTCATCAATGGCCTCCTCGCAGCCCTGACATCACTCCATGAGATTTTTTTTTCTTTCTGGGGCTACATCAAACATCAGGTGTTTGTTCCACCGCTACCAAATGATGCTGACGAACTTAAGACACGCATATCTGCAGCCTTTTATACCGTCATATCAGACATGCTAAAAAGAGTGTGGGATGAGTGTTATCGTACCGCCTCGATATCCTTCGTGTTACTAAAGGGGCTCATATTAAACACTTATAACTGTGTCGAATTTAAACTTTCAACTGCTATTTTTTATTTCCGATGAAAAACAAGTTTTTACTTTGTTTAGTTTTCTTTCAATAGCCCTGCAAAGTTGGGATATTCATTTATGTACACACTGTATATCAACTGAAGTCATGGTATTTCTTAAAAACCCGAGCATTGAATAGATAAGCTTAACATCTTGGATTTTTATTTACTTAACTACATCTTTGATACGTTGAATAACAATATATATATATATATATATATATATATATATATATATATATATATATATATATATATATATATATATATATATATATATATATATATATATATAAGGTGGTTATCAAAATAATGGAAACATTTAGGAATAACATGAAATTCTTTATTAATATGGCATAAGACCATCTATGGCATTTAATGCCACTTGAATTAACCAAGGAATTGAATTATGCAAGTCATGAATAGTGGTTAAGGGAATTTTATACCATTCTTTATAGATAAATCGTCAACGTTCCTGTAGAGATGTTGTTGGTGGATATCGATTCCAGACTCTATTCTCTAAAACAGACTACAGCAGTTCGATGACATTGAGGTTTGGGGACTATGCGGGCCAGATAAGATGTTTGACTTGGTCTTTAAGTTCCTCAAGCCACGACCTGACACGTCTAGCTGTATGGATCGGAGCATTATCATCATGGAGAACGCCATCTCCTGCAGGAATTTTTTTTTTTACACCATAGGATGGATCTGGTCGGCTAAAAGTTCGACATAGTCCTTCCCAATCAATCTCCCTTTCAGGGTAACAATAGATCCCTTTTGAAAACCATGAGATGGCCGCCGAAACCCTGAGAAATTTCCCTCCATGTTTGATAGTTGGCATGATACAAGCATGATCATACGTTTATGTAGGTGTTCTTCAGACATACGCGCGTCCTGTTGCGGGGAACAAAGTGATCAATGATTCGTCTTACCAAATGTCATATTTCGACGTATCACTCGATCAGGATTTGTGCTCGTGTCACCACTGTAGAGGACGTTTTGTTTTCATATCTGTTACAAGTGGCTTGGGAATTACTACTCTGCCGTAAATGTTTTGTTTTTGAAGTTTTCTGGTTACGGCACGATAAGAAATATTTTGGTGGAGTAAAGTATAGTGGTTGAAATACTATTGCGTTGTGTAATTTTAAGTTCGTAAGATATAGTCAAAGTGAAATACTTATCTATACTCGAGAAATTTAACATCTGAAAAAAAAAACAGTGTCCTTTCCGTGATGTCGGTAGCACGTGGAGACGATGTACATCAGCTAAAAAACATGAGGATCCGGCTACGAGGGAAAGGTGGAGTTAGGCCTACTCGTTGAAACTGTAGAACGAGTCGATGCATAGAAGATGGATGATGAAGCTTTAAGCTGGACACACCTAGATGCAGTTCGGCGATGAAGTTGAAGGACCCAAAAGTCTGGTCAGATCAGGAACATTAGAAGATCTTGATGGATGACGCAATTTTGGACATAAAGGATCGACACAAAGAAATACTGGCGCTAATTTAAATTTAATTATATTTTATTTTATTCATCGATGATATGGTGATGATGACAGAATAATTTATACAGACTTATGCCAGTGTCGTAAATAAGTCCGGAGACTAGATCAATTGAGGGATCTCGCCCTGTTCACAATCTACACCACACATGGTTAAAAAAATGAGCCTAACAAAATGCTCTCACTGCAAAAAATGCTCTTATAAAAATGCACTCATAAAAGCACTCGTAAAATGCACACACTTCACTGCAAGCGCGTTCTCTTATATAGAAGCATAGCCTGCTCACAGACTGGAGCTCGTAAGCGCTAGTATGCTTCCGCTCTGATAAATAGATCGCATCTCCTTTTGCACATATTAATCAAATCAAACTTGTAGGAAGGGATAAATAAATAATTTTCAAATGCTAGCTGTAGCAAAAGTCTATATTAAAAACTAAATACTAAAAACTGCGATTACATTGTTATTATTATTAAGGAATACATTCACTATCCTGCACGTGTTTATCAGTTAAAGTACAGTTAAGTGAAGGATTCGAATCGCCAAGCGATTTCGAATATGAGAATCGATTCTGTTATTGATATATTTGATTATTGTAGGTAATAACAATGTAATTGCTTTAAGAATTCAAACTGTACCTGGAAAATTATCAGTTATATTTTAATCATTAAGTTAACCGAGCAAAGTTAATATTAATACAGCTAGCGAATAATTAATTTAAGAGATGATATAAATTAATGATGTTAAATATAGTAGTTAAAGTTGATATTGATAATTATATTTTATGTTAAACAACTGAAAAGGTAATTAATTTTCTACATAGTGACATTATGTCACACATACCTGTAATGACTGATACTGGAGCCTGCAGATTCAGATAGAGCTCTACGTTCACTTTGGCTGCAGTTGTCTTCTTTTTTATGTCACAATCCGCTTCAACATCCATCAGTCTCTTTCACATAGCTTTCCCTTTCGTCCTCTATTCTGTTTCATAGAAGATGTCTTTCTGGGCACTTTGTATGCCATCATGACTTTCGATATCATAGCTTGGTAAACAACCAAAACGATGGGGGATGTTGTGACATATACTGCAATTAGACGAGCTTCAACAATTTGCCCTCTCTGCACGGTCGGACATCTTACAGGTTTTACATCGTACGCCATCCCCCAAAGAGCCTGATGCCCATAGTTTCATTACTACGACTGTAGAGTAGAACAATGTATACACTATATTCTAAAACGAATACTGGCCCCTAGACTTGTTTTTTAAGGAATACGAAGCGCTTTCATAAGGATTACTAATATTGATATGTGTTTCCATTATTTTGATAACCACCTGTATGTATATATATATATATATATATATATATATATATATATATATAGTTAAGTTGATGCCACTTTTAAGGAGGTGCACATTTGATAGTTAAATATTTTGTAAGCAAGGAAAACCAAGACTACTTCAGAGCTTGTCAAGGAAAGGTTATTTTAACAGACCATACATTTCTTAGCATGCTTCAAATTCTTCTGAAGACTGCTTGGGACAGACAAACATAAAATTGTTCCTGATTAAGTGCTTCGAAACTGACTGTTAAAAAAAATGATTGAAAAATATCTAAAGAAAATTTGGTTGCAGAGATACAAGTTTCAAATTAACAGAATCCTACATTCACGAGATACACGTTGAAAATAAAGTAATTTATCTATTTGCTCTTTTAGTTCATAAAGTACTCTTTGCAATCCGGTTTCCAGTGCGCGAGTTTGACTCCTAGCAACTTAAAACTGAATAATATGGTCCAGTGGGTGTGTTTGGGATCCTACATTTTGTACTCTTTATCTAAAGTGATGTGTGCGCGGCCCATTGTCCCATAGGAATTAAAAGTGGTTTAATTATAACCGTTTCCGCACGTTGAGCAAATAATTCAAAACATAAGACAGTAAGCAAACTGAATTTGGTTCAAAATAACTGTATGCTAAATTCTCTCTGTGTAAAACTGATTTGTTAAGTAGCGCGGGTCCCGAATGAAGTCACGGCATTGTGTGACCAAATTTTTAAAATATCATTGGGATGAGAACTAGGAGTGGGGTGTTATTGTTTCCACATAGATGATAAAAACTATATTTTACAGCAGTGCGATCAATTAACTAGTATATTTTACTTTGGGGGAGCAAGGACTTGTCTATTAACCCTTCAGCGGGGGCGCCAATTTTTGGAACACAAGCGGACGCGCGGGGCACAAAGTGCAACATCTCTTTCAACCTTGATTATTCCTTTTGTAATAAACATTTTTTTTTCAAATTGAAAATAATTCTGCGTTTTATGACAAGATATAAAATGTTTATAATGTTGAGATTATTTATAATTAAAGGCCGAAGAATGCATATACAATTACTTATTTCAAAACTGTCCGGTTTATTGGATCTAAGGACAACTTAAGAATGGATTCCTATTATGTCCAAACACCAAATAAAAAATTATGATAATGTCCATCTTCCTGATATGTGAGATACCGTGTAATAGCTGCACATTTGATCGAGTACATCAACTCCTGATTTTGTCGTATTGTAATCTAGTATAATCATTGACTTACCACGGTTAAATCACGACTACCAATGAATAGAAAGGAATACAAGGGTCAGAAAAGCACACCTGTATTAGAAAGGGTGTAGCTATAAATAGAAAGTGCTTAGAACATTCAAACCTTACATGTAAAAACAAACCATTCAAAATTGCGAAAATGTTGCACTTTGTACACGGGCGCGCCCACTGAAGGGTTAATTATTATTATTATTATTATTATTATTATTATAATTTTTAATTTTAATTTTAATTTATTTTTTATTTTTATTTTTATTTTTATTTTAACTAATAGATAGAAAAATGCGTTGATGGGGGGGGGGGATTTTCTATGTTCGTAACATTCAAAACATTTAAACATTTAAGATGTTATGTATAATTTTTCGTAAGCTCTCTTTCAGGTGGAAGAAACCAAATAAAGAAATAACAAATATTTAAAGAGTAAATAGTTTAAGAGAACTGCTTTTTTAGCATTTTATAAATATTCCCATTTAATTAGTACTTAATTCCTTTTATCAAAAAATCAGCTTCAATTTTCAATTAAACTCATTTTAATAAAAGCTCTTTCTTATTTGGGACACATATTAGGGCAAATTCTAAATCAGATCAGTATTGTGTTTTAGCTATGCTATAAAAATGGAGTTTATATTTGTATAAAATAGTATGTTTTGTAAAACAAATTAGGAATGAATATTATGTCACATTTTAGTACATTATTTGAAATTTGATAACATTTTAGGATTTATAGGAATTAAAAAAAGGTGGGGTAGTACGTGAAAGCTAACGACACTTATCTTGCATACTATCTGCACTACTTTCTAGAGATTGAAACATATTTAATCCAACTATGGAGCTCTGATAACCTAAATTGTCAACGAAATGTCTAATATAAACTCACATTCAAACCCAAGTATCGCTGAAAGGACAGACTGATATTGAGATGCGTCACCTAGTTATAGTTTTTCATTTCTTTCTTTGACGCAATGGTATCTACATAAAAATTGTGTGGGGTCTTAGATCTACCCGTTATTCTACTTGGCATCACAGGCATAAGGCGATTCCAGTAACTGCCAGTGTCTAGCTGACCAAGGTTTGGTGAGTTGTGAAACACATAAGCAGCTGGGTTGCTTGCTGTTTCTGTTAGTTGAGTTACATAAGCAGCAAGCAACCCAGGTGATATTGAGATCGCAAAGCCCGTTTTCAGTATACGAGAGCCTTAAAAATTCCATGGCTAAGTGCATAAACATATATACTTTCTCAATCAAGAAGCTCTCTGTTAAGCTTATGTGATCAAAATAGAGGATTTGAGATATTGTTAAAAAGGCTTTATTATAAACTTGACATATTCTAATAATGGGCTTTGTGAGTCCTCAAATTCAAACCAATGCATAATATGTCTGATTAAATCTATTATTTATATCAACTATGCATTTTCAACCGTATTTCATATTTTATTATACAATATGTTTTAAAAACATATTACTTGTATGCACATCTTATGCCAAACGAATTTGTGTGTATATATATATATATATATATATATATATATATATATATATATATATATATATATATATATATATATATATATATATATATATAATGTTCTTATAACTTAAAGTGTTAAAAATAGAAATAAACAAACATAAATTAAATAATTATATAAAATGTCTAACTATTTTCTGTCTTCCATTGAATTATTTATGTTCGAGCCAAAAAGGGTTAACAGTAACTTTTAAAACAGGTTTATATTTCACCTACGATCAATTTTGTTGCGTCCAGTGCTTTGTTTTTGTCTTTTATAAAATAAAATAATAATTCGCCATGAACTCTTGAATTGTACTCAGATAGAAATCCATAGAGCTCCCTTCTGAATTGTTTGAAAAATTTGTTTCATTATTACGGTAAATTTTAAAAATCACAACTTGTGAATTAAAAACTAACCCTTAGAAGAAAAAAAAAAGGGATGCATATCAAGATAGATATCCTCTCAAAGCAATCGGAAAGAATAATCATCTTCAAAAACAGAATTCTTTATGATTAACACTCAGTTTTCTGTCTAGAAGGTTTGTTTAGCATGCGAGTCATTCCTTTATCTGATTTAATTTTCTAATTTACATTCTTCCGGAATAAAAATTGGTTCTTTACTCTGAATACTTATACCATAGGAAAATTATTTTAGCGTCTTACGTTAACATATTGTTTGTGAATGTGCGTGAAATTTTAAGCTTCAGTAGGCAGTATGAGGGGAAAAGGAAGAAACATTTCCTGGCTCCTCTTAAGTGGAGTAAAGTATTTTTCATTAGGACAGTTGTCACGATATCTTGCTCATACTCACGAAAAGAAGTAAGGGAAAGACCTCCTCGCTTCTACAATAAAGTAAACTCAACATTATCTCTTCTGCCTATGGCACTTGAAAGGAATTTTGACGTTAGAAATTTCCCATCTTTACCGCAAGTAAGAGAATGATTTTTGATAAAAGTGTTAGATTCGTTAAGTTCTCCGCGTAAGGTTAACGCTTGGAATATAATGAAATCTGTAACTTTTAAAATGAGCACTCAACATTTTCCTCTTGAGAAAGTAAATATTTGACGTTACAGTAAAGAAATATTTTGGATAGCAATTTTTATGTAATATATATAGTATATTATTTCTCTCAAGACAGAGAACAGCTGTATCCGGAGTTTTTTTAGACATGCGGCGATTCCTCCTCAAGACTTGTAAAATGTGTATGTTTTTCTATCAAGATACAATTTAGCAAGTTGATGAAATATGTATCTTAGATCCAAGTTATACTTAAAAATACCATTTTAAGTTGTATTTTTGTTTACTTATCTATAAAAGGCAAATAGACACATGAAACTCAATAATTAATATATATATGTTATTTTAAACTGAGTGTTTAAGTAGCAAATATAACTAATTAGTTTTTAATACTTAAAAACTAGTATAAATATTACTGAATGAGCACGGTTTTCAAAAGAACGTATGTTTGGAAAAAAAATCGCTTAAGCCTCCTTCATTCGCATTGAATATTTGTTAAATGTTTGAATTATCATCAACATCCTATCCTTTGCTTAATTAGAACTGATCGGATTAAAAAATTTTAAAGCCATAGGTTTTATTATCGTATATTTTGACTGTGGCTGCTTCTTTGGAAATTATTTTAATTTTTTTTATACGGACGCTATTTGGTTTATGTTCTCATATAATCTTTATAAAAACTAGGTGGGAAATATTTTAGCGTTAGTTCATTTCACCTAACTTGAAATCGAGATTTTAGATCAGTCTCCATCAGAAAATACGTTTGTATAGCCAAAAATAGTGAATTACAGGATTACTAAAAATGGCTCTACCTGCCGCTATGAGCAGTAAATTATAGAAAAGCTTGATTGCCTTTTCTACCCTCTCATCTCATAAAATAAATTTGTTCAAAAAATAAGATATTACAAGCTCTCATTTAGTTATTATTAATAAGTTCAAAACAAATTGACCATCTCTTGTAATAGAACCTCGATGAGACTATTTTTTTTTAACCCTTAACTTGTTATGAGACTGAATCTATTGTACTAGAGGTGATGTTGAAATATGAGGCAAAAAGTGCAGTGATGCTGCAAACAGTTGAAGTTTTTACGTGATGTGACTAGTTTCATAACATAATGCAGGATTAAACATAGGATTAATAATCTATATATGAGGCGGTGAAAGGCAAAGTGGTGTAAGTCATGTTTTCAAATTTTTATTTGAGGGAAAACATGTAATCTCCATGTTCAATTTATAGTGGAATCGCAAATAATTATTGTTTGCAATATTATAATAATTATTATGAATTATAATTTGTTCAATTTATAGTGGAATTTTTTGTAGTTTTTGCAATAAAATGCTTTGGACTTACACCACTTGACTTCCTGACTTACACCACTTTGCCTTTCACCGCCTCATATATAAAACAGTTCCGTAACTGACTCACTGACTGACATACAACGCACAGACCAAACCGCTGGACCTAAAGGGCTGAAATTTTGCATGGCGATTCTTCTTATGGTGTAGGGGTGCACTAAGAAAGATTTTTGAAAAATTCTTCTTAGATGTTTTTAAATTAAATTTTTAAGCTGTTTTTGTAACTTTTTTTAACTTTGCATTTAAAATAATAATTTGAGGGTTATAAAATTTATATCACGAGAAAGATCGTAAAAATTCCTTCAAAATGAAATCTTTATCGAACCTTTACCTCGATTTTCTGAGTTTCGGTGAATTTTTAAAGATTCATTTTTAGAATTTAATTTATTAAATGCTGATCACGTGATTTCTTTTTCTGGTGCTTTAAATAAATTTATCGTCACGTGCATAACAACTAAATAGACAAAAAAATATTTTTTCTCTTTCTAATGCAGCAGACGATTGGATATTATCAAAAATAAATATATATCCCTTACGATTATATATATATATACAGTCGAACTTCCATATATCGAACTTCCCTATATCGAAATTTTCTATATATCGAACTCTTAGCAAATCTCCATGTTCATTACATAGAAAAACTGTTTCTCTATATCGAAAAAATCTCTATATATCGAAATTTTTTTTACGACATATTGGGAAATTTTATTCCATTTTAGAATAAAATCTTTCAATTTTTGGCGCTTGAAAGAATACTTCGTGGACTTCAATTCGTGGAAAATTTCCCTGATGAAGTTTTTAATGGGCTGAATGTAACCACTGTCTGGATTATTGTTTTTTTTTTTAAGGTATATAGTACTCTTTAAATCTTTCATATTAATTCATTTTTTAGTTATTAACTTTCATTTAATGTGATTTGCCTATAAATTGGAAATGGAGTTTCGTATACGAAAATTAGCTTTAATTTTAATGTTTTAGAAGAATTATGATAAAACTAAGATCAATTCTATATATCGAAATTTCTATATATCGAATTTTTTTCCGGCATTTTGCTACTTCGATATATGGAGGTTCGACTGTATATATATTACATCAATTGTACTATACATTGATCGTCGTATTTATTATAAATATATATATACTTATTTTTTTGGCATTAATTGCATACATTGACCGTTGTATTTAATTTGAATGTACTCCGTAGCGAGGCGCGGGTTTTCAGCTAGTTCAATATAAACTTGTATGTTTCAAACCTCTCTGCTTTTATGCAGTGATGATGTACTGAAAACCTGTAATATTGTAACTTGTCACAAGCTGGGTTAAGAATGTTTTAGTCCTCTTTTGCTACGCAAGAGTTAGACCCGAACATACAGCTTAAAACTGGTTCCGAGGGGTTGCAAACATCTACACCAAGAGCGGGACTCGAACCCACCGACTCTGGTGACCAAAAAAATGCCAGTGCCTTCTAGCCATTCGAACGTCATCCGGTCTGTCACAAGTTTATATTTGTTGAAGCCTCATAGAAGGGTGATAATAAAAAAAATATTAATAGCTCATCGAAGAAGTTTATAAAAGAAATAATCGATCGAAATGCAAGGAAATACTGTTATGTCTATGTAAAAATGGAAAAGTAAAATTGTATAATGTAGATCCTCTAGTGAGATATGAGAAACTTCGATGGGGAAAAATCTTATCGAATTTTTCTTCTCTGAAATTGTTGTACTCAAAGGTTTAAAAGCGGAAAGATTGAGCACTTCGCACAAAATGTTGATTCACATTCCCTTTTTTGAATGGATGGCTCGGGTTTCCATAAATAAGAGAAAAATGGTAGTACAGAGAGCGTGTTAAGTATTGCGTCATGGTTTTGAAACTATTTGCTATGGTATATTCCCGCTAAAGTGTTTAGTTTTAAAAAATGTGAATCATGTTAACAGTATTTTTTCATGCATTGCTTAAAAAAATACAATATAAAAATTAGGTATAATAGTTTGCTGCACAAGTTAAATTATTTTAATGGCAAAATATGATATTAAAAAATGACACGAGTCAGAACAGTCGGGACTCTCATTCAAGAATCAATATATATATATATATATATATATATATATATATATATATATATATATATATATATATATATATATATATATATATATATATATATATATATATATATATATATATATAAATGAATGTTTGTTTGTTCGTATTTTATGAGCTGCCGTACCGTTCATCCGATTGCGATGAAACTTGGTCAACTTATTGCTTGAACTTGCGCGAAGGTTATAGGCATAGTACAATTATTAGAATTTATGTGTAATAAAAAATCATTTAAATAATCTATATATATAACAGTTCCGTGACTGACTGACTGACATACAACGCACAAACCAAACCGCTGGACCTAAAGGGCTGAAATTTTGTATGGCGATTCTTCTTATAGTGTAGGGGTGCACTAAGAAAGATTTTTGAAAAATTCTTGTTAGATTTTTAAAAATTAAATTTTTAAGCTTTTTTGTAACTTTTTTTAAGTTTGCATTTAAAATAATAATTTGAGGGTTATAAAATTTATATCCCGAGAAAGATCATAAAAATTCCTTTAAAATCAAATCTTTTTCGAATCTTTACCTCCAACTTATGATTTTTGGTGAATTTTTAAAGATTAATTTTTAGAATTTAATTTATTAAATGCTGATCACGTTATTTCTTTTTCTGGTTCTTAAAATTAATTTATCGTCACGTGCATACAACGAAATAGACAAAAAAAAAAATTTCTTTCTAATGTGGCAGACGATTGGACATTATCCAAAAAAATATTAAAATACAAGAAAAGATATGTTCCTCAAACTGTACTATATTCTTTAGTATGTTCCATTACATTCAATTTGAATATTTTCTTTTACATTTTGTCCATAAAAATATACGTTACGATTATTTATAAATATATTTTTTCGTTATTTTTACATCAATTGCATACATTGATCGTCGTATTTATTATAAATATATTTATACATATTTTTGGCATTAATTGTATACATTGACCGTTGTATTTAATTAGAATGTACTCCGTAGCGAAGTACGGGTTTTCAGCTAGTATATACTAAATAATGCAACCAAATACTGTTCTACAATGTGTCTAATTCAAATAAACACTACCCGTTCCATTATTTATATATATATATATATATATATATATATATATATATATATATATATATATGTGTGTGTGTGTGTGTGGTTATTAGCACTTGACGCCCAAAGGAGACATGGTAGGAAAAATCTGCAATGCAACAGGAAAATACATGTCTTCTGAAGGGGAAGGTTTTTCCTCTTTAAAAAAAATTGAACGCAGAAAATGTCACCAATTTTCTTCATAAATCCCTATTCAGTTGCATTAAACTGAAACTGCTTTGAAATGAAATGTTTGATTTAATGTAATTCGCGTTTAGATACTTCATTTCAAAGTATGTTCTTTAAAGTTATTTGCTCAAAGTTTGAAATGATATTAGGTCAACCTGTGACTGAAGGTTCATTACGCTAAGCGTAAATGGTGGTCGTTTGTTTGAATTCCGCAGCTGAAAGGATTTGTATGTGCTAAGTTTTTCAAGCGTGTACTTGCAACTGATATAAACCGAAGCGTTTCTGATTAGATAGGTATCTTCCAAAAGCTACGTGAAAGATCCCTTTCCAAATGAAATTTTTCATGCTTGGCACCATCATATGAGATGTAAATTTAGTTTTCTATAAATATATTTTTAAAGTTATAAAGAAAAAGGTTAACGATTTAAAAATATGTTTTATGGGTGTTTATAATTTGTTTTTAAACTTGCCACTTAAAATACCAATACAAGTGCTAATTTTTTTTTATCTTGAAAAACCCGTAAAAAGTTATTTAATGTTACAAAATTGCTTGTTTTAGCTGATGTTTTATAAAATTATTCTCAGCGTTAAAAATTCAGAACTATCTTTTGAAACAGTATGTTAACGTATCATGACAATACAATGAGGACCTTTAATTAGTATTCAGTAAGCACAAATAATTTGCCAGGTCTTAGCGAAAGAGAGTGAAGGTATCAACAGTATATGAGGATTCATAATATTTATATAGTATTATTTATCACAAGTGCAGTGGTTTGAGATATTCCAGCAAACATAGTGCGATATAAGCTACCGCACTACTACATACTGAATCATTCCATGAAAAAGGAAGCGTCCATAGAGAGTCAATATCCCTATCTTATAAACAACATAAGCTTGCGGAAGGACCCGTGGATTTAGGTTTTCCGCACTCTGGGGAGACACGGAAATTCTCACTAGCTTTAACATAAATGCTAGATTCACTTCTATTTCCTAGAGATGTTAAATGCTTTTTAACTTTCCTAGATAAATGGATAAATGTGTGAGAAAGGCTCATGAATACGGAAGTGCAAGAAAGTGCTAGATAAAAAATAATAATAATAATAAATACAGTGGAATCTCGATCTATCGTTTTTCAAGGGACCGATTGAAATGAATGATAAATGAGGAAAAATGATAGATGCGGAAACATAACAAAGCAAAATGATCGTTGGGACTGGATAAAAAGAACGGTACATACGGAAAAACGATGGATCCGAAAACGATCGATCGAGATTCCACTGTATACTGTATATGCATAGGTGCATGTGACATTAGAAATATTTCTTTAAAGCAGAGAGATATATTTACTTGTCGATTGACTTCATTAGATAAGTTTCAAGAGACAATTGCATAAAGGAGTGACATCAGGAATCTCCTTTGTTCGATTTGTTATGAGTTGAAAGTAACTTATATTTTCCCTCCAGTTTATTCTTTTCTGATGATATACAGGACTAGGGACAGTCGTGAACTGATGGCTCAGCACGCTATATATATATATATATATACACACACTGAAGTGCCACTGAATTAGGGATAGCAAAGCCTATGCAAATTGTGTAGCGCTGCACATCATGTATGCGCAAATGAGGGCGCTGTGGTAACTGCATATATAGCGCGTACTGTGGTTGTTCTGAATTAGTTGTTGGAATTGCCAGTATGGGTAAACTGCCTGATTTAGACGCCTTCGATCGCGGACAAATCGTAGGTGCGCGACGCATGGGCCATTCAATTTCCGAAATCGTCAGACAGCTAGGATTTTCAAGGTCGATAGTGTCAAGAGTATACCAAGAATACATGGATGGTTGGTTGGTTATTAGCACTTTACGCCCTATTGAGACATGGTAGGAAAAATCTGTAATGCAACAGGAGCATACATGTCTTCTGAAGGAGAAGGTAAAAATTGAACTCAGAAATCGTGAGATGGTATCCTACGATTGAAGCCTTACACGTTTTAAGAAGAAACTAGAATATTATATTTGAAACTCATGAATGAAAAAAGAAAGATCTTAAAACTAAATTTCACATATCTCCGCTTATGTAGCAATATTTTTTGAAAGGAATAATTGCAAAATGAAGCATTAATTAGGAAACTGATTCGGGTACTCTGGACGTAAGTACTACGCAACTTGTTCAATTACAGAGTTCTCAATGACTAGGACATAAAAATAATTATTATTAAAGGAAAAATAATATCTAAACTCATAATCCCTTTCATATGTTTTGTTTATTTTTTCTTTTGAGAGCTAAAATGACATACCAGAGGATATAATCTAGGCCTACAGTGGTGATGTTTCGTTATGAATTTCATATTCATAGCAAATAACTAAGTTATAGGTTTAGAATACGGTTCTTAGTGAAGCGGACGGGGCAAGTCAAGCAAACTGCTATTTCATAGTCCGGTTATATCTAAAAAGTAAATTTATACAGGGAAACACCTTGTGGAAATAAAAATTAAAATATCGAATGGGACAAACTTCTTTCTACAGGAATCAAAAACTACACGATATCTAGTTTTTGGTCTGATGTTAAGTAAAAGCTTTCGTAATTATATTTATTGCAATTACTTTAAACGTTAAGACAGAAGTAGCAAAAGTTACATAAAAAATGCTGATGCACATTAATGCAGTTTTGGAGCAAGAGTGAAAAGAAACTGAATATTTTTGACAATGATTTAAAATTTCGCATTTCCTTTAGAACCACAGTCATGGAGTAAATACCCATTATATATATATATATAATAATTTACTGAGAAAAATCCTGCGATAATTTTAGTCAGAGTTTGATTTAAAATGTATTAAAATTTGATTTTGTTATCCTATTAGATAAGTTAATGTAACAAGTTAATAATTGGAAAATTGTTTAATGTATCAAGTTCTTATAATAACTTTGAGGAAACGGGAGAGAACGTGTTCAAAATAATTTTCTAATAAGTTTTCATTTTAGGTTTTAAGAGCGAAACTTGGGAACTAAAGAATTTTATGATATTGATTTTTACGGAAATAACTGGAATTAAATATTTACGATGCATCGTTGCTTCCAAAAGTAGTAGCAATTTCTAATGTATGTGTCTTTGCTCATGATATGTAATTATGATATAAAGAAAACTAAAATATAGGGGTTTGAGTATCCTAGTAATTATTGCCTTTAAAAAATGACGTAGTTAGGTATAAAATTAATTGGGTACCAAATATGTCAGCATTTATGGCCTCTGAGGAATGGATAAACTTTTGAAGTGTACTAAATTACTATCCTTTACAAATAAGATATGAGTAGTTTCCATCGTATTAAATGTTATAAATTTTTAAGCATATTTGATTGATGCTAATTTATATATAGGATAAAAAGAACTAATATTTAGGAAGAAAACTAGTTGAAAAGTCTTTATTAAAGAATACAGCAATACTTGTAAGTTTGTCGTATAAAATTTCAGTGTATCTCTTAAGGGCTTTAATTTGAATCATTATGTTTAAATTTCCCAGTATTTTAAAGTATTAATGTTAAATTTTATTGTATTCCTCTCATTTTGATCTAAGGGGAAATTTTCTAACCTCTATTTTCAGGTCTTTATTTCCCAGGTTTGTAGATACATATGCAAAGTTCTTGTAGACTATTCATGACTTATGCTGAATAGTTAAGCTCATTTTAGAGTAGAATTCACAAAATCAACTTGAATATTTTTACTTTAATTATGACGAAAATAGACTCATTTACTCTGTTTTGCATTTTAAATTTCCTATTTTGGCAATTTTATTGCTCATTGTTCCCTGGACCAATCTGTATTTTTGTGACGTCGCGAGGAGTGGATTTCATTCTCCAGGTTCTCATTGAATTGGTCGGAGAGGGTCCATTAAAATCCTTCGAAAAGGACTGGATGCCTTTCCCCTCTATTGATCTGCACCGAAAGAACAAGTTGTGAGGAACCGCACACGCCACGGAACCGAGTGGTGCCATACTGTTAGCCGAAGGAATATATTGATTCGAAAAAAAAAATTATCCTTCTATTCATCTTTTTTTTTCCTTTGTCGTTTCTTTCAGTGTTTAGCTGTGTAACAAGATAAAACATTTTTATTGAAGATTGGTTCTAAAATTATGGTCATGATTGAAAAAAAATTACCATTTTTGCTTGAATTCATTACCGAATTTTCTCGCAGAAAGAGATATTTCTCAGAATTTGCGATGGGTTATTAGTAAGGGTACGTAAATTTCGCATAAAAAATATCGAAATTTCACAAAAAATACTATAATATATAAAATTTATTCGCAAAAAAAAAAATATATATATATTCCAAAAATTCAAAAATTTCGCATTTATTAAAAAAATCACAATCTTACTTGGCTAGGTAAGTATAAAAATTCTTAGTTAAAAGCTAACATTGTAGTAGTCTCTTTCTTAAGTCTTTAGCAATAAGTAATAAGCAAATTTCGAGAGGGAGATCTCTCAGTTAAAGACCGTGGATGGTCTTAAATAAGCAATTATGTTAATAAATTATTACTATTAAATTTTGCTTAAAAAGCCGTTTATTACTTAGTTTTCGCCGAAAAGTAGTAAAAAAATAATTTTCTCATTTATTAGCTCATATCGCCAAATTTCGTATTTATTCGCATCTATTTCGTAAATACGAAAATTACGTATCCCTAGTTATTAGCAAAAAGTGTGCTTTTTTTAACACTAGATACAACGTTAAGTAATATTCTATTACGTGTCAAAAATATATTTATACAGTTAAGTACTTTGTGGAATGCAATTCCTTCAATCCTGGTGTGCTGATATATTTTGAATATACCAGTTATTGAAATAATAAACTTACCTATACTCTTAGATAAATTTAGGTAGATCCCATTGGCTATAGAATGTTTGTTCTGAGTTTGGAATCCCTAAATGTGATTTTTCAGTTTAAATTTTCTATCAGAAGCTCTTATTTTTTAAGTGACAATTTTGCTTAAGAAAATATTAAAAAAAAATTAAGTATTTGACAAGTTTCAAGACCGGATGCGCCAGAATGATTAAATTATATTTCATACTATTTATGTTGTTATATAGTCTATGATGTAGTTTCACCCCTCACATAATACGATATGTGTGAATAGTTTATCAAATCTACAAGCTCAATTCCCTTCCTCGTGATTTCAAAAAATAAATAAATAAATAAATAAAAAGGATCAGTGACTCATCAGTTTTGAGTGAATTTTATAAATTTTCCCCTGGAAAATTATCTACTGTATTGATTAAAGAGAAATGTGGCTCAGAAAACGCGTGACAATTTCGAAACGTTTTTGTGGAGAAAAAGGTACTATTGACTATTAAAAGGTATTGATTGACTTTCAAAGCTTGCATAGGAAGGCCAAAAATGTGTCAATAGGAAATAAATTATTTAAAAATTTAATTAGCTTCAAGAACTAAATTAATTTAAATACAAAATTTTATAAATTAAATATTTATAATTTGAAAAATTTAGATAAAAAATAAAAGTTAATCGAAATTGAACAGATCAAAGGGATAAAAAAAATGCATTATTTACATATTTGTAAAGGAGGTCACACGAATGGAAAAAAAATACTTTTAGAAACTTGCTGATCTTTAATTAGAAAATCCTTTAAAATCTTCCTGTGGATAATTATTCGATACAAAATTTAAAAGATTATAAATTAGACAGAAGTGGTTCCCATTAGTGAATACACGAAGCAGAAAAAAATAGTGGATATACATAAATGAATATACGAAAAGCCTTATGATAGTTTAAAAATACTTTAATGAAAGTAAACTTAAACATATATTTTGTACAATAGATGTCAACTTGCCAAAGTATAATATCTGTATTTACCTGCTTATATATGGTTCTATTAATACATCCATATATATCTGAATTTATCCATAGAAGAATGTGCATTTTTCAGTAGTTTACTTTTTAAATTACATTTTATAACATAAATGCTGTAGAAAAGGTTTAAGTGAAGTTTTCTTCCTTTTAAAAATATTTTCAAAGAAAAGTGTACTTGAAACAGGGAAGAAATAGGAAATTGGAATTTATCAGAGCATAAAATTTAAATCGAGCAATATACAGCTGAAAACCATCTTTGTTTCACCTCAGTTTTTTTTTTTTTCAAAAAATTACAGATTTCATTAGGAGAAACTTAGACTTCAATGTTAATGGCTGATTTAATTTTTTTTTGTGAAAGCATTTAATTTGGTTGAAGTACATATGGTGCTTTTTTTTAATTGTTCCAACGGCGTTTTTTTAAAGGGTTCGTTTTTCCACGATTACCACTGAATACCACGTGCATTTGCTTCTAAAGTGTTTTCCGAACGGTAGAAACTGAATCTACATGTTTCTTGGAATGTTTTGAACCCCTCTAATTTAAGATTTTTTATTGTTTTTTAGTCTACGGGGACCTTAGGTGTTGGAATGCAGACGCATATTAAGAATCAGTTTGCACACAATACTTGAGAAAACTATCTCAAGCTTTACTTGAAAAAACTATCCTGTTACGATATGTTACAATATTTCATCTGACTACGGGAAAGTGTTGCAGTATTTGATCTTCTCGTCTAGCAGACGTTTTAATTACGAAATTTTCAACTCGCACATCGGACACAAATGTTTCTGAAAACACTCTTTTTTTCTAACATTTATATTGAGCTATTTATAACGGTGCATTCTCATTATTTCGTATTGGTCTTTAATATCTTGCCGGAGAAAAACTAATACGGTCTGAGGATTGTTCCTTCTCCAAGGCAGGACCTGTATCAGCGTCGTTCCAAGTAACTTTAATTCAAGTTTTCGCTTGAGTGTGAAATATTAGCATTTATTTAGAAAACTTCTATAACGCTAGAACTGATAACAATTAAGGTACCCTTTTCTACCAATGTCAAAATCAGTCATTTTGGCATATTGTTAGTTTTAGGGTAAGTTTTTATTAAGTTTTGCGATGTAAAAGCAAAATAATTTGATTGCTGTCCAAAAGGGTTTTTATAGATTAAATTAAAATTACTCGCCTCCAAAGACTTAATCCCAACGAGGATGCGATTTTCCTTTCATATTCTACGCCTTCGGTTATGGTGGAAATGACATTTTCATTTATTTTTTATCGTTTTGTGTTTTGATGTCTTACATAGCAGCTATCAATATGGCTCTTGTAGCACGGGCCGTTGAACTTGAAATTTATCTTTTGGACATTGCTTTTAATATCCACTTAGTTGCAGTAATGTAATATTTGGGTTGTAGCACATTGCTGTTGGGTACCACATTCGATTTACCCTAGCTTTCCCCATTAGGTGAATTTCGCTTTATTTCTCCCCCTGCTGTTTTTTGACAGCATCCCCGTACCCTCTTTCGTCATCGTGAAGACTGGCTGCATCTCGTTCGATCCACCACCCACTCTCCCTTTGCACTGCGAGGGGGGCCGTTTTTTCTCACTTGAGTGTTGCCCTGGTTTTTATCCCTGCAAGTCAGCAATACATGTATGCATCCTTACACTGGTGTCTGGCGATTTCCTCCAGTTCGAGTGTTCTATCGAGATGCATTGTATATTATATCAAAATATTGATCCTTTACGTGTGTATTGTCCACTTCTGGATAAGCATCAGAGTACAAGCTTTATATAATGATGCTTAGCGTTATAGAGCTTTTTTAAAAATTTTCTTTTGAGTAATTGGGGCTTGATAAAGTATTTATAACAGCACTAGCTGAAAACCCGCGCTTCGCTACGGAGTACATTCAAATTAAATACAACGGTAAATGTATGCAATTAATGCCAAAAAAATAAATTTATATATTTATAATAAATGAGACGATCAATATATACAATTGATGTAAAAAAAATATTTATATATATATTTATAAAAAAATCATAAGGAATATTTATTTTTTTTGGATAATATCCAATCGTCTGCTGCATTAGAAAGAAAAAATGTTTTTTTTTGGTCTATTTAGTTGTTACGCACGTGACGATAAATTTATTGAAAGTACCAGAAAAAGAAATCACGTGATCAGCATTTAATAAATTAAATTCTAAAAATTAATCTTTAAAAATTCACCAAAAATCAGGAAATGGAGGTAAAAATTCGAAAAAAATTTCATTTTGAAGGAATTTTCATGATCTTTCTCGTGATATAAATTTTATAACCCTCAATGTATTATTTTAAATGCAAACGTAAAAAAAGTTTAAAAAACAGCTTAAAAATTTAATTTAAAAAAACTAAGAAGAATTTTTGAAAAATCTTTCTTAGTGCACCCCTACACTATTAGAAGAATCGCCATGCAAAATTTCAGCCCTTTAGGTCTAGCGGTTTGGTCTGTGCGTTGTATGTCAGTCAGTCAGTGAATGAATGAGTCAGTTACGGAACTGTTTTATATATATAGATTATCATGACGTTTCTCAAGCTTTACTTACTATTGAATTTCAATTTCATTGAAACACATTGAGTATGTAAGTTGTGGACTGTTGTTGATGTTCATTCCACTTTTAACCATTTCATGCCGGAACCTTCATTAGAAATGAAAGCTATTTCGAGACCGTCAAACTTACTTAAATTTTTTTAAAAAATCATAAACACTTATTTTCCGCGATGTTTAGTGCATGTGGGTATCTAATTTTCATCCAGAATTACTAAAGATGTGTCTTTGGACATTAGGGTATGGACATTCGGTTTGGACATTCGAGTATCCATTCGGAAATTCACATAGGCACCACATAACACATGCTACATTTTAATTCATTAGGGCTCCATTAATAACGTCTAAGCTAAAACTACAACAGCAAAATTATTCTTGACTGATTATAACATTAGGTTTGGAATGGAAACACATATTTTAAGCTTGAAAGGGGGATCTTCATGTATCCATATGAACTTTCCATTTCGGATATATCTTTTGTAGTATTTAAATCAAATATAGAGACATGAAATCGTAAACTGTATTCTAAAGCATTTCGTTGTTTTAGCACGTAACAAATCTTGGTTTGCTATCCCCTTAAAATTTGCTCGTTCAGCATTGATGGCAAAGACCAAAGAATTTCCTCACTCTAAGGATTAGTTAAACCTTGATGTTGACAGTAATGGAACAGAATGAAGCAAATTCGGACAACTGAATATTAAGATTCATCAGGTATTTTTAAGAGGATACCATAGTTAACAAGTTATCGTCTTTTATTTAACAGCAATAATAAAAAAAACGTACAAGGGTAGCTGGTAACATATTGTATACATTTTGCTCTAGTTTTCTTGATATGTGATGTCAAAAGAAATGAAGTTGCTCTCAGTAAGTCCATCCCGTGAGACATTAGTTAGACGTCAGTGAGACGTCATGCCCTGTTTGAATATCTCTCTATCTTAATTCCTCCCCCAGAAAAATGACCCCCTAAAAATTTTAAATAAATAAATAAATGATAATAACAATTAAAAAATAAACATAAAAGGAATGTTTTAGGTTCATGGTAGTTTTACATGTATATTATTTTCTTTGCAAAAATTAGTTTGCTTGGTTCAAAAATATTGTGAAACGCATAAAGTTATAGGCATTTCAAGCACAAGACCAAAAATTTTCTTAAGGTTAAAAAACTATCTTAAATAATTATCTCACAGGTCACTCTAAGCGAATTTTCCCCCAGCCATTTGAATGTTAGGTGAACTTCTTTAAATATCAAAGGCAAAGTCACATTAACCTTTGAATGTTTTACCCGAGAAAGAGAGATAGTATTACTCTGTTCAAATATTTGCCTTCTCAGTATTTTTTAAATTTTTTTTTGGATTATAATTCTTATTGTCTTACTTTAATAATAACAAAACCTGCATTTAATATCCTATTTAATATTTTTTGACTCCAACATTTTAATTTGAAACTGTTAATGCTACCCTAGTATTCTTCTGTACATTTATTTGAATATATTATATCAAGAAATTCCTCAATCCTTTGTCCGAGTGCAAGAATGTAGAAACTAAAAAAAAAAAAAAAAAACGAAAAAAAAAAAAAAACTACATATATTGATTGGGAGCATTTTGTTGAAGAAGCCTTATGAAGTCTGCTGCAGGGATCAATAATGTTTGATTTTAGATAATGAGTTCGCGTGCGAATAACAACATAGCTTTAATATTTCATCAAATGAAGATAACAATATAGTTTCAATGTTTCAGACCTGAATGATGTTGGTACGTAATTGTTTGAAGTATTCTGATATCTCAGAGAAACTTAAATATTTATTTTAAGGAAAGTTTATAATGTTTCTATTCAAGATATATTTGCACGAAACCCTCCGTTCAAGCTGATGAAAGGAAAATATCTACTATTTAGAATTTTCTTTGAAAACTTTTGGTTTTATTTACATGGTAGAAGTGCAGATCATTGTTGACAAAGGGATTTTGGTTGTTCGGTGACCAGTAAGGGGAAGCATTGAAGAGAAAAAAACAACGCGTTTTGTATACTTTACTGTATGTTCTTATAAATATTTTAAAGGTAGTTTACTACAATTTTAATATATTTTTCCCTTTTTCTTACTTGAGCTTTCAACGGTCAATGAGACAATGTATTTTCTCAGTTATTTGAATATATGGATTCTAACTTTTTCTAATTTTGAAATTTTCGTGATAATTCAAACTGCAGGGTAAAATTCCGCAAATAAAACTTTTCGACCAAAATTTCACGATACATAAGAATTATTGCTAACTTACGTTTGTGTGCCTTCATTATTGGAGGAAAATAGTCCCTAGTACCCTTAAAGTCCCTGTATTTAACACATTGTTGACTTTCAATTTTATTTTAATATATACGCAAGTCACCGTCAAAGACTGAAATTTTGGCATAAAGTAAGGCACTTTTATTTTTCAAAATCTGTTTTCTTTATTTGGGGGTCAGAAATTCACAGTTTAAATGATAAAGTGTGAGGATTTGCCTGACACTCATTCTGGTCATAGTAAAGATCATAGGTACTATAATAATTATTTATTTTAGGAATTTCATAGATCAATCCATGGATTTAACTCCTGAATTGTATTCAACATTTTTGTGAAAATACGCGAATTTACTGGGTTACCTGCCAGCGCTATGTTAAAATGGTTTAGAGTCGTTAGAATTCTTTTTCAACGAATTTCGGTTTTCCCCGTGTTATAGACCGACCCTCATTGCAAAGTCTAATGCTTATCATTTCATTCTGACTTGAACATATTTTCTGAATTTGTAAGAAAAGTTCTTATTAGCAGACTTTTTTTGCGGGAAACTTGCATATATTCAGTAATTTCGCCTAGCGTTTTCTTATCTAATTAAGGACAACGATTTCTCAAATCCTTCCTTTTACTGTACGTACGAACTTGGAGTTCGCTATTTCACTGACATGCATTATAGCCCTGAATTGCGTATTTATATTGTTCGATGGTTTAAAAGCAGCCCAAATAAGCGGCAAAAATATTTAATAAACAAGAAAATCTAGGGGGAATTTTGTAATAGAGACGGAGTATAGATAAAAATTAAAATGTAAAATCTTAGGAAAGGTGAATTTGGGAGAATAAAAAAATAAAATAAAATCATACGCATACCTGCTCTAATAATGGGAATGTTGTCCCTAGATGAAATGTTTTGAGGTTCCATATTTATAATTCGAGGGTTATACTGCCGAAAATGATGCAGAGAAGGGACGCACTACAACCTTGGAAAAGCGGCTAAACTGTATCCAGACCAGATGCAAATCGTGACTCAAAAATACATCTTTAAACTGACTTCTAAAAAGGGTAATTCTAATGATCTGTGTAAGAAGAGACAGACATGAAGGGGTCACGGTCCTCAGTCCCCCTGCCGGATGCCGTAGTGTTTCCTCTATAGAAAGAATTTGCGAAACCATTATTCATCGTAACGCGTCGTACAAAGCTTGTTTTAACCTAATGGGGATTTTTACAGATTCTTGTTATTATGAGTGTTTGTTATTGCGAGAGAGCGCTTCATTATACACTCATATATTTCCTCCTAACAAGCTTTAATTTCTTCTCCATGTCTGTGTTACATGATAAAATTACTCAATTACGAATTTGTAAGCATGGTTTTCATACTTCCTTCTTGTATAGAAATATTGCTTGTTTATACATGAATCTCCTCGTGAATAAATGAATAACTTTCTTTGGAAGATACAAAACTAATCCAGGAAAAGCCAGTACTGTAATTTTTTTGGCATTCTAAAGTCTTCATCCATTTTGAAAGAGAGTGATTTCAGTATTTGAACGACTTATACATCGTCATCTTTTGTTGACTTCTGAAAATTATCCAAAGATGTCGCTATATACCCAGTCAAAGTTATCCTCAGTAATGTCATTTCCACTTACATATTTACTCTAAATGAAGTTTTTAAACGCGAGAGATATCCAACAGGTTTAATTTTTTCCCCCTCTTGTAAAATACTCATAAACTTTAATAAGTTTTCTCCGAAACCTTCTAAAATATTTTCCAAAAGCTTGTTTGAATTAACAAAATGTACACGATCTGTGTCACAAAATATTATTCAAGCGTTTAAATCTCCAACAGGTAAATTTTTTTTTCTTTCCTTGTGCTTTACTAAACTGCCAAACTATCGATAAAGTTTCGTTGTAAATTTTAAGCGAACGCCAAGGGAGAAGTGGGTGGCTTAAAGTCTGCCTCCATCCTTCCGAGTGCCGACGCCATTTCAGATCCTAGGAAGAGTGTGTGCCGTCCCTCCCAAAACCCAAGTTCGAGACAAAGTTTCCAAAGGGAAGCACTCGATTCAATGGCGGGGCGCTTTTCCATTTGGTTACCATAGAAACCAAGCGGCATAGTGTAGTGACCTCATAGAGCTTCATGATGTACGTTGAGCGGAAGACTCACGCTGTGCTTAGTGCACCACCCCGGGTGTGTGCTGTTCCCCGTTGCCTAGGTGACAAAATTTAAATCCTTCCAAAATAAAACAATATAGAACGATAACTATTCAGGACCTCTATGGGACACTTTTCTGCCAAAAAAGCTTTTCTGACTGTGACATTAAACACTTAAAAACTTTTTGGTGAATCTGTTGCTTCTGTTTTCTGTTCATTCAAAGTATTTAGGATCTGTAGTCTCCGACTCTCCAGAGGCAGGATGAACCAATAAAAGCTTGTCAATAATAAAATGATGAATTCCTGGTTCAAAATGAACATCATGATAAATCTACTAATATTCACAGAAAATTTTTTTGAAAAGCAGATAATACTTTTAAACTGTTATTCTTCAGTTTCAAACTTTTCTTAACAAATTGAAGAGTCCGGCAATTTGAAAGTGTTTCAGTTCTTGATTATTATCGTAATAAGCATTTAAAAAAAAAATTTTCTACTTTATGTATATACTGCCATTTAATATTCGCGCTAATTGTAAACGATATTTAGACTGTTGCAAATATTTTTCATTCGCTTTTCATTTCATAAACTCTGCACTGCACGTGTAGAGTGCAACGTATGTATGTCAATATTTTTCCCATAAAAATTTTCTAGTCTCCGATTTTCAAAACCTATAACGAGATTCTACAAGGGAATTTATGTAAAGGAATATTACTGTAACAGAATCGGCATTAACAAAAGTATTTACGAGAGAAGAATCATTCTTTATTGATCAATGTTACGTAAGTTAATCACTGTTCATAGTAAACAATTATTATTTTTTTTTAAACCGGAGGAGGTAATTTTTTGGGAAAATTACTTTTTCATTTTAATCCTTGTCTAGATAGAAGCAAAATCTGCGAATTAAGCTAAAAATTAAGTATTTTCCAAGAAAGTGTATAACACAATATTTTTTCTCAAATTTTTCATTACTTTCGCTAGTTTTTTCGCAGTTTTTACCAGTTGTAAATTGTTAATATTTGCAGTTGTTTCTGTGAAACGAAATCAAAATGCATAGCTGACCAACCCTCCCTCAGACACACACACACACACGAAGTTGCTTTTACAGATTGTATTGCGATTATAAACACTGCAATGCGTATACGTTACAGACAACAACACGGATAAAAAATAGTTTCTTGTGAAATTTTCGCTATTAAAACAGTGCTATTGCATTTTTATCTGAACCTCTGAGAATTTTTAGCACGTGTGGAGTTTGATTGCTAGCTGAGCATTTTATTTTGTGGTCAGTGGCATGAGCTACCGCTGACCTCGCGGAATGAGTGTATGAGAAGAATGTTAATTTTCAATGTAAATTTAGAAAAATACATATCATGTAAGTTTAATTTTTTACAGAACTATTTGTATGAACAACAACCTTGTGCGTAGTGATAATCCCTATGTAAGTTCTACACTGCACAACATAAAAAGATAAATTTTTCCCCATTCATTACTCATGATCAACTACTTGATTAATATATGTATTTAATTTTTACCTTGTTAGTAGTTAAGTAAGATTCTCCCCATTCTACGGAGTTTTGCGTCTAAATAAGACATCTTAAAATAACCTCTTTGTTAAAAATATTGTTTGTTTTAAATATTGAGAATATTCAGATATTTTATTGAAATAGTGACCCTTTTGGAAGAGCCTGCCCCAATTGCAGCAAAGCAGTTTGAAGCCGTTTGCTCTCAAGGAGGGGAATAACTGAAACAGTTTCATTTTTACTTCTTTGAGATAATCGTGTGTAACTCCTGCTGAGAGAGATCAGCATTTCCAAAATATAAAGTTTCTGAATGGGAAATATACACTTCGTATTTTCCAGAGGTGGATTATTTGTACTCCACGATAAATAATATATTTCGAAATAATATACAGAAAAAAGTCCGAAAGAGTATATATCAACATAACTTAAACAAAGAAACATAACAGAAGAAAACAAAAAAAATCTATGTAAGTTTTAGTATCTTAATTAAACCTTATTTAAATCACTATTTGTAATTCCGTTGAAACGTCCGATTAGTTTTTAAGGGGACAGTAGACCTTTAAACCTAACTTTTTTTTCTTCTTTTGAATGGATTTGCTTGAAATTTGAATATGTGATTAGTACCATAGATATATAAAAGTGGTTAAAATTTAATGATTAAATATTAATAATTTATGAATTATGAATTATATCAAAAATTGGCCTAATTGAAATGTTTTATGCGCATTTCTTTTGCATATAATATAGTAATTTTTATTTACAGGATACCTTATAGAAATAACAATGAAACTTATTGCTTATTTTAAGCATTCATTAAAAATATAAAGAGAAAAAAATAATAATGGTGAAACCACCCTTTTTATTACGCAAAATACCTACAAATCATCTTTTCAAGTTCAAAATTTAGAAATTCTGAGCTACGAAGCATAATTTTTTTCAATAAGATTTATTTTATGTACGGTTAAGTATATAAATCTTAAATTTCAAAGTAATACGAAAATTAGAAATGCGCATGGAGCAGTTTGAATATTCGTATGACAGGAAAATTTTTATTTTGAGAAAAACACATTTAAAGTTATTGCTATTAGTAACCACCTAATATCTAAATTAAATACAAATGCCTATAACTAGGAAAGTAATCGCAGAAACTAAAAATTCTTTTTGCAACACATTCCAACTCGTCCTTAGTTTCACAGTTAAATAAAATTAAAAAATCGCATTTTTGGACAAATTTCACAATTTTGAAAGTCCACTGTCCCCTTAAACACAAGTAGTGTGCAATACTATTTTAGGAGTATCTGTATTTTCGGGTTTTCCACGCACACCTGTGCATTGATTTACGTAGATAATTGGGAGTTCAGTGCATAATTCGTTAAAAAAGAGCTGAAGTTCTTTCCCCTTTTTTTGAAAAGTAGTTGTCTTTTGTCTCAACAATCTAAAAAATATATATATTTTAAATTATTTTTATTTAGATTTTACCCCAAATGTTTTACATTATTGAGCGTATTTAGTCCTCTCAGAATACAGTACTGTTACTGTTGAATCCATTCAGTAGGAACAAAGCTACGCTATGGTACCTAGTGCCACAGGCAGAAAGACAACCGAGACAGTTTCTTAGCTTCTTCAGTAAAAGATGTGTTGATACACATGTTGGGGAGTTTTGTCGGTTGGAGCGGAGAATGTTATTCGATACATCTTATTTTTTGCGTATATTTTGTATTTGTCTACAAACAGATGTGTTGTGTGTATCGTAACTTTGTATTTTGTCTCTCATGCTATCAGTAGAAGCGACCGAAAACCAGGCGTTTATCTTTTATATTATGCGCTTAAGATTTTCGATATATATATTTTTTGATAAACATAACTAATAGCATGGTAAATCAACTGACTTTCAATGTTAGAAAATTTATATTTCTTAAAAATAAATAAATAAATATAAACACCCCTTTAAAACTTTTTTCGAACTTTTTCTCAACAATTGGAAATTCTCAGTAAATTAAAAAGTTTAATTCTCGACTATTTGCATAATACGTGCTCTCATAATGGTTCTCTTTTCTTAAATGCATATATTACCACTTAACATTCATTTAACTGCAAACGATGCTTTAAGTGTTCTTATCTTTCATTCACCTTTCTCCGACATTTAAACTGGGATCTAAATATGTTAAAGAAGAGTTCCTTTTCTGGAATTTCCATGATAAAATTTGTTTATTTATTTATTTTGTTAACCTGTAGTAAAAAGTATATAAAATTATCAAATGTCCTACTAAATACACTAAATAGTTCTTAATTCACCCTTAAAAAAATTTACATATATTACTACTGTGTAATTTTATTGTTTGTTTGTTACATAAGAAAGTGTTCTATAAAAAAATTTCTAATAAAAATAAATTCACAATTTTGAGAGCGATCATTTAACTTCCATGAACAGCTCTACCATGTTAACAGAGCATTATCGGGTAATAAATATTTACTATTTTTTTCCTATTTCCATTAAATACTATGAAAATAATCGGTACAAGTACATGCAGAACCGTATGCATTTTTCAATTATATGCAGTATTACTAACAATGATAAATCATTTCTTGCAACTTTTCAAGTTGATTGAATGAATGTAAATGAGTTTATCCGTTTTTTCAAACTTAGTTGTTGCAATTTATACCCCTATGTTTTGGGTGATCAGCGAGCTCTATTCACCGATTCTTTTTTAATAAAATATGCTGGGTCTTCAAGAGGAAATGTGGTACTGACTTCACCTCAGCAGCTTTAAGATGAAGTAAGTGTCTTTACTTCATCTTAAAGCATAAAAATTGTAGCTATTATGTTACTCTTTTAAGTAACTAAGAATAACATAGTAAGAGTAGTAATAATTAACGATAATTTGATTCAGGATAAAAGAAACACTATGAGGTAAATTTTTGTTTCAAAATATGCTGAGCATACTTCCTCGCCTTTTGCACGAATGAAAATTGCCTCAAAAAGTTAGACTGCATGAAACATCTCCCTTTTTTTCCCGAGGCGTCACTAAAATGTATGGCCTTCTGTAGAGGCTATTTATTCTTGCTTCTCCGTGATCGATCCGAAAATTTCATATTTTTACTCCATTTTTTTCCGCTTCTGATTTGCATATTTCCAGCCATAATTCTTACTTACAAACAGACAAATAAAAGTAATTTGAAGTAATGAAAATAAATCACTAAGACCTTTTCCTAGAAGAAACTTAGACTCTGGCTTAAAATATGAGTTTCGCTATTTATAAATAAAATTTTCCAGTTTGGTTCGTTATGTAGTGGGAAAAAGAATCCTAAAATAAATATTGAAGCAACTGTCAAGCGTAAAGCGTTGATTTATTTCGATATTTGTTACTTTTTCGACATTCCAAATCTGTTTATGTAATATCATAGATTTTACGCTCCTTGCGCGATTCAGGAAGAGCTGTCTTATATATTGGGCCCTAGGAGGTCTTAATAACAAAATTAATTTTTCTTTTATCTTAGAATTATAAAATTAGTACTAATGATAATTATTTAAAATAAATGTTTAGTGTATTTTGAGGATGCATGGGTAGGTTTAGAGAATAACTTGTTTTTAAACTATTGATACAACTTTAATCATAATTTATCTTAGATGCTTTTTTACAACTGCGGAGGTCCTACTGCAATCCAATCTTCAAGTTAGAAATGTTATTGCATTATTCACGCAGATTTTTAAAATTGCAGGATTGTGTTCTAGTGTACTTGATCATTAAAACCTCATTTATTTAGTTGACAAAATAATTTTAATAATTTTATCCCATAAAAGATTGAAAAATGCCGGAATTACTAAGAATTAAAACTTAGGAAATCATAAAAATAATCTAGACTGAATATTGACTGAGAAGACGTGTTCTAGTTTTGAGTTAGAGACATTTTGTGAGCATATAGGTTTAAAAATATGTTCCCTAAAGCATGCTATTTAGAAGTCACAGTTAAATTTGCCTAATGAAAAATAGGCAGTCAGTCGAAAATGTTCCATCTTTAGATGTATTTTAAGATTGTATAAATGTAAAACTTTTATAATTTACTAGCTACACAAGTTGATTTTCAGTTTGATGGCCCAAAATTTTAATTTTATGAAGCAAAATAAAAGGTGGTACTGTCATGATTAAAAAATTTTTCTCGCGACAGGCCTGTTCGTGGTACGTAACTATTTCTACATTAGTTCTTTAAATGTTTCTTAGCTATTAGTTAGTTCTTCAAAGCTTCTTAAAAGGATGAAATATTTGAGGAGACTCACTTTATCTTGGAAGATAGGGTTAGAAAGAGAAAGAAAAAAGTTGTTGAAGTCAAGAGTTGAATTTCAGTTACATATCTATCCTAGCTATCTAGAGATACGAATTAATTTCTTCTGCGTTAATGTTCATGGATTAATTTTCTGAAAGATGGGTTGTTTTAATGGGAGGTAGCTTGGCTACAGCCACTATATGATGTTATCCACTAAAAGCTTATGTTATCTATTGATTTTTAGCCAATAAGCCCAAGGGAATTCCTTCCTCCGGGGGAAGTAGGCAATATAGACATAGATCGGAACTATAATCAGTTTTAATCACTCACCGAGGCTCCTTCGGCGCCTTTAATATATCATAAAACTATTATCCATGTCCAATGAAATACCTTAAGATAAATTTAAAATGTTCAACATTTTGAGTGTATAACAAAATACTTAAGGAAGGATATGCATAATAAAACACAAAAGACATCAATATATTACAAAAAAGAATTCATGAGTTAATAATGCATTTATACTTTAATGACGTATTATTGACGGAATGGCAACTGCACAGCCATACATCTGATTCAATTCAAATACAAAAGTTAATACGTGGGGTTTTTTTTCTATCTAATTCACCGCATGCATCAGTTTTATTTTCAAATAAAAAGTCTTGAAATTTGTGCTTTGCAACATGAGCGAGTTTCTGGACTAGAATTCTCCTCCAAGTCAGCGGACACCCAAGGGGTCCAAAGACTACATGTTAAGAAACCATGATCGCGACAATTTGCGTTTGTCTAACGACAAACGGCGTAGTAAAAGTTTTCACAACCTAATAACTAACCAATAAAATTTCTTTTTTGACCGTGAATATCTTAAGTAATGAATAATATTCATTAACAGTATTTAGAACAAGGGGGCATAGAAACTAGATTGCGCTTGGGGCCTTTAAATGCGTCATCCTCCACTTTGTATAATCCTAAATTATTTCTTGTATATTTTTAAGTGGTATACAGAAATTGAGTACAAGTAAATCACCATGTTTTTTAATTGAAGTCTGTCGTTTTGACTGCCAGACCCTTGGAAAGTAATTAAGTATTGTTCATGCCCAACAGGTAACAGAAAAAGGAATATGACCAAGTACTCTTTCAACGGGAAATTTTCATTAGAGATATTTACAATAATTTTATGATCTTTATATATATATATATATATATATATATATATATATATAATGTCATTTTCCCATAATCTCAGAGGACTGCGAATAACGATTTTTGTTTTTAAAAAACTGCATGTGAAATCGGGATTTTTTTCGCATGAAATTAATAGTTGTTTCAGATTGAAACTATTCCCATATTTAGTGACAGATTTTTTTTTCTTCTACAAATATTGTTCGCGCAATCGATATATAAATAAACCCTGAAATAAGTAATTCTTGATTCGTCTTGAAAAGACCCCCCCCGTTTTAGTTTGAAAAGTGATAATGTTAGAAACGAGTATAATTTTTTAAACAACGTTTCTTGATCTACAAGCCTAAGGGCCTGTTCACATAGGAGTCCGTTGCGTAGCGTTAAGGGAAAGATGACGTTGAGACGAGAATAAACCAATCATAGGCGTTAAAAATTTCATTGCTAATCGTTTGGAGGCCTATGATTGGTTTATTTTCGTCTTAACGTCATCTTTTCCTTAACGCAACGCAACGGACTCCTATGTGAACAGGCCCTAATTCACAAGCCATGAATCTAACGAGAGATTATAACGCGGACAAAGCACCGATCACTAAATGCCTTATTCCATACAGTTATTCTATTTATTTATTTATTTTTCCCAATGCGGAGGCAATTTGTCGAAAGATATTCGCCTGTTATTCCCCCCAGTTTCTGCTGCCCATTTTATTATGGGAGCACCATATATATATATATATATATAGACAGACCAGCATTACCCCCTATGAAGGAACTACACAAACGGAGGTATTTTAGTGGCGCGACGCCAGGATTCGATCAGACTACCCTAAGCACCGAAAACCAGCGCGCTGTACCACAAGGCCACCTCGGCCATTCCACACCCAGTTATTAGCCTCTCGTTACGTGGCAGTCCCCAAAAGGTACAAGAAAGGCTGCTACCCTATTTGAGTGGCAACCAGATCTTGACATAAATTTTCTACATAAGAAAATATCTTTTCGGACGGATATGTCTGTATATGACGATTTTCTGAAACGACGGTAAAATAGCTCTTCGAAACAAACAAAAAAATTGAAAACGCTCTTAAAAAAAAGAACACATCATACAGCGTAAATTCATTTTTTTGTGCCTGTGGACGTAATGTCGGGACTACTAAATCTCTTTGGACTCTAAAAGTCTGTTGAAGATAGGCCTTAAAGTGATGAGTATATATTGCCTCTTTAATGTCCGTTTTTATATTCTCTCCGCAAAAAAGGTAAATTTACTGAATCTTTTTATTCCGCAGAAAGTATTTTCAAACTTCTTGCAGAAATATGAATTGTTGAAACGTAAATGAATAAATCACGTATCTTGGAGGGCTTCTGCTCTCTCATCATTTTGAATGGACTTTGGAAATTCAGCTAAATATATATTTAAAGTAGAAGAAACATTTGCATTCAATTTTTTTCCTCGTACACATTAAATTATAAAAGTTCAGTGACCATTGCTTGGGTTGGCGACGGACTGCAAGAGAAATAAAATAAAAAATAAAATTTCCACTATTTATACCTCCGATTAGTTAGTTTTTAAGGAAAAGCTAAAGTATTAATAATCGGGAAAAATATTTTGGAGGAATAAAATGACTTAAAACTTTCATCGAGCACTATAACTAATGGTTATTAATAAAAAATATAAAAATCTTTGACTACTTCATACTTTGAAAACCAAACACTACTTTACAGTAAGAATGTGCAGCGTCTGCAACTAGAGGCAGTATACTGAATTACATATTTTTCTAGATTTTAGTGTCCTTGAAAGCAAAATATGTTCATTTATTCACAGGTATTTAGAAGATTTGGGATTATTATACTGTTTGTTAAAAAATACTGGATTAAGATCATGTTAATTTTCGCCTTTAATATGAAGATAACAAAACCCCTTTCTTTCCCTAGGAAACTTCTTTGAAATGTTCTCACCTACAAATTTTGAGCTTTTTTTCCTAGAAATTTTGGGTTGCCGTCTTTTTTTCCGAACACTTATTGCGAGTAATCAAATATGCTGTTCTCAAAGCATCAATTATATGTATGAGAAAGACCCGGATAGTACAAAAGATCCCCCCCCCCTATTTTAAAGAATGATATGATTATTCGGGTACATATTTTCCCCGTTCTTCATACAGTAATGAAAATTAAAAAGTCTGGTTGCATTGTACGTTGCATATTCACTGTATGAATAACAAATCTTCTGATTCCATGAGTTTTATTTCAGTCCATGCCGTCACGCCAGGTGATGACCGAATGGCCAGAGAGCTGGCATTCGGTTCAGATCCTGTGGGTTTGAGTCCCACTTTTGGTATGGATGTTTGTAGTCGTTCGGAATCAGCTTCAAACTGTGGGCCCCGGTCTAATTAGCCCTCGTGTAGCAAAAAGTTGACCGCAACGCTCCAAACCAAACCGTACCGTCACCTAGACCCAGCGATTTTAAAAGAAAAAGGACTAAAGAGAAGACCTTAAGTAGTGAAACAAAACGTAGGAACTAATATTTCTATTATTTTAAAGAAACTAAGGAGAACTGTGACTGGGCTGTTGTATTTTTATTTTAAAATTATATTTCATCAAAATAATTTTTGTTAACATAGGAAAATTGACAATTTGTTCCAGGTCAAATAAACGACAAGCAATTCTTGATTAAGCCTTTTACCCTGTGCTACAGATCTTTGATTATATCAATCGCTATTAAAGGTGCGTTTCAAAATAGTTTTTTTTTTTTTTTTTTTATCTTGGGCCTACGCGTCAGTGTGGCTGAAAGACAGTACACGTACTCTATGATCCTGAGATCATCTGCTCGAAGAAAATTGCAAATTCTGTCCGGTACCAGCAATAGTAATTCAAGAATAGCGTAGCAAAATAAACGTCATATGTTTAACATCTGTTGATGATGCAAAAGTTTCTTAACCTGGAAATTTGATTGATTTTTGCCAATAAAAATTGAATTTTAATCACAATGGAGCACCCGCACACACAGAGAAGCCCGCTTGGACATAATCCCATTGCCCTACGTCAAATCCGCCGCTAGGGCTTCACAGTGACACCGTGCGCGTTGTTTTACTGATCCTAGATCGAATCGTTATTTATTGTGCACAAGCACAGTTTTGAAGCTTTGTCCTGGGACAAACGCCCAGATGTGAATGAGATGGAGGTGAAGCTACTTTATGAACTGCCGATTTTCTACTTGGTGCAGAACTGGAGATTGAAGTGGGAACCCTCTTCAAATGTGTTCCTCCTTCCATCTTTATTATTTCGAAATTTACCGACTGCGTCGGAGTGATCATTCCGGCGTCCCGTGTTCGGCTGGCGGGGTCTGTGAGTAGGCCAGCGGGTTGCCATGGCTACCGGGCGAGGCACGTGCACAGCCTATGTGCCTGTCTAGGGGAGGGGGTTGCTGAAACCTACCACCTGTAAGGGGAAGCCTGCTTTCTGCTCTACCCTGGGTCGATCGACAAATTTGCAGGAAAATTCTAATTACTTCGGACCGGCCTGTATCGCTTCACAGGTAATAGAAGGGCTCTCTTCGGGAACACTGAGGTACAGGGAGGTTCCTCTCCCTCGTACTTTGAGTCAACCCCAAGTAAAGTTGGACGCCTTCCATTTAATATCTCATTTTTATTTGACATAGTTCTTCAAGATTTGATGGAGGTTTCTGGGGAATATCGGGAAATACTTTTATAATGTAGCTTATTTATTTTAAATTTTTTTTAAATACCCCGAAATTCTAACTTCATATATTTTATGCATTAAAAATTTCTTGAATTTTTGAGAGTAAATCAAACTCTTTCAAATATACTTAAGTGTTAGTTCAAGTTTCTCGAGTGGGATTTAATGAACAAATCCTCCGCGGGAACATATCTTTAAAGCTCTAGACAATATTAACAGAAGAGAACTTCGTATTCTAGGCCGAATGAAGCTCTTCATCAAAATTATAGACCATAGTTATTCTCACACCAAACCCTTCCCAAGTATAGCATCAATACATCCGTTGTTACGGAAACGACTATGATAGCGCTTCTATCGTATAATTTGGTCATACTTTGTATTTTGTTGAAATGCAGTTTCTTCATGAAATTATTTGAAAAAAAAGTCAGTCATACAGTGTGGTTTTAAATTTATTTAGCGTCATAGAAAGTGTTTGTATTTCTTCCTTATAGACTTATCGCTTCATGCGTTGGCCCTTTGCATTAGAGACCAAAAATTTCTATTGAAAAGTATGGTGATGTCTAATGGACACGATGAATGAATGTCCAATTATCTCATAAGGGGGTTTTAAGATAGCAGCCCGTGAAAGCAAAATTCGACTAGAATTCATCATTGAAAAGCATTAGTTCTATCAACTGATACGACCGCGTGTTTTCCTAAACATATAAACAGAGAAAAATATAATAGTTTACGATTATAGGTAGTATTTATGTACTCACAGTTCTGTTGACAACGTTTATGATTAAAAATTGGGAACTAAAATTTTTTATAAGGGATTTTGCTATAAATATATCACGCTTTTTCTTAGCTTGATAGAGGTAGTTATAAATTCTATGTTTACCATGTGATCTCAACTTGTTAAAGAAACTTACAGGATTTTTCGAAGTGTCTGAACTCTTGGGATTTCAAGAGTTGGAGAGCACTGAATATGACAGGCATGTTTGTTAGTGTTCCAGACGTAACTGAGCGCAGCGTGTTTACCAAAAAGGGCACCTAAGATTTTACTTTGTCTTAAAGAAGTTAAGCATGATGTCGTTTGGGACATATGAGTCTGTGGTACAAATAGTCTGTGGTATATATATATATTACATAGTGGTGTTACATGTGGTGTATATATTACATAGCTAGATGGTTTAATATATACATGAGGACATACATAATTGTAATTTTTTTTTTCCTTGTAACCTATTTTTCTTATATTTTAGCAGTAGATCAACGTACAAAAGTATTCTGAAAAATTTAAAACAAAAATATTTACCATCAGTTTTACAACATGCTTTCATGGCATTATGTAATTATCCTAAACATGACTAGTATTTTTTATCGATGTGTCTCTTATGATTAAATAAATCTCTTTAAGGGAGTCCAGGACACAAAATTGTCGAAATTTTCGAAAAAAATTTTTATTGCATTAAAAATTTTTGTGTTCTTTTACTCTTAAAATGACGTTTAAATCATGTTTCTATCTTAATTAGAAGAGGCGAAATTATTATTGTTTTTTTTTTGGCAACATTCTAATAGCAGCCAAGCTTTGTTACCTGTAAGTGCGTTTTTCTGCAAGATGGGTTTTTTCCCCCATTTCTCGTCTTTAAATAGTTATACGTCAAGAACCGTTAAAGATAAATGATTGAAACTTGGAACATGTCTTCTTCAACTATTTTGCTTTAATTTTGATTCAGAAAATTTGAAAAAAAAAATTTACTTTTGAAAATATGATTTTTTAAAAATATGTTGCATCATTTTTTTTTGTAATTTTTAATATAAATATTTTTAATTTTTTTAAAAATTAATATTTGAAAAAATACTGAATCGAATTTAAAACTTATATATTTCTGTTTAATTAAAGGAAAAAGAATTGAAATTCGACAAATAATATTTTGAGTTATAACAATTTTAAATTGCCCCACTTTTTTTTTAAATCTTTAAATTTTAAAATTTTTTAAAAAAATTTTGGGAAGTTTTAGGGAGTGATTCTGTTTACAAATTATATGGTTAACCATCACAAAAAAATTCAAAATTTTAACTCAATAAATAAAATTTTTTAAAAATGTGTCCCGGACCCCCTTAACCAAATTTTAAACCGTCTATCTATAAATTAAGAGCTTTTACGTTAATAAATGAGCTTGATAGTTTAATGAAATATTTTTAAGGAAAAGTAGTAATTTTAAAAAAAAAAGGATGAAAAATGATTGGAATTAGTAAATTTTGTCTGCTTCTTGTTTTTTGGTACTTGCGATTTTTCGATATTTTGTTGCTGTAATATAATATTGAAATGTATTAATTAAAAAGAAAGAAAAATTTAAGGAAATTTAATTTGATTGGACATATAGGATATCTTGAAAATACTGCGAAAAGAAATTCCAAAATTTTTTTAGAGCGTGTTTCTGAAATGTCTCTCAGAAAAATTTCCCCAAAAATTTCAATAAATTTTAAGCTCTTGAAAAATTTAAGCAAAGGATAAAAAATGGCTTGAAAACTGTAAATATTTTCCAAGATCGGGACGTCCGTAAATGTTAAAAAATCTGTATGTAACATAATTTAAAAATTTGTGTTTCTTGGTCTGTATTTTTCCGTAATAATGCGAAGTACCTTGAAACCAGGGATAAACGAACCGCAAAAACCGCAATAAAAATGGATTATTTGTAATAGCTGACATAACTGATTTTCAAGATATTTTTAAATGAATTCGTGAAATAAATTAAAATTATTAAAATAAATAGTACCAAAATATAGAAGACCTTATTTTGCGCACATTTGCATGATTCGCAAAAGGTGAAGCACGATCACGCGTTATCCAAAAATAGGAAAAAGTAGTGAAAATTTGATTATTTGGAACTTCTCTTCCCTTCAAAAGAAAGCTTTGAAATCTAAAAGAATTAGAAATGAAGTTTGTCACAGACTTTTTGATATTTTACCCACCAATGCTTGGCCTTTCTTACACACAAGAATCAATGTCTGAATGTTGAACCAAATACATTTCAAAATTCGATGGATCACCGTCATTTACATAGAGAACACTAATTTAAAAAAAAAAAATACATTGGAAAGCTTTAAGATAGTAACTTCAAAAATGGTAGTGTTTTTAAAAATGACCATGGAACTTAGTCTTTTAAAAATTCAATGGCACCTGTAGAGAGGGGCAGGGTGCTGCGCCCTAATAAAACGTTCTGATGGGAACATTTAAGGGGTATTTATTATTATAAAAACAGTGTGTGTAAGAGAGTGAGGGAGGAGAGAGTTTTTCTGTTCGTATGTCTAAGAAAGTTTTCAACGAAAAAGACATTTTGCGTTTGAAATTATTCACCTTTTAACCCCCTCTCTTATATATATACTAGCTGAAAACTCGCACTTCGCTACGGAGTACATTCAAATTAAATACAATGGTCAATGTATGCAATTAATGCCAATATATATATATATATATATATATATATATATATATATATATATATATATATATATATATATATATATATATATATATATATATAATAAATACGACGATCTATATATACAATTGATGTAGAAAAAAATATATATTTATAAAAAAATCATAAGGGATATTTTTATAGACAAAATAATGTCCAATCGTCTGCCGCATTAGCAAGAAAAAAAATATTTTTTTATCTATTTAGTTGTTATGCACGTGACGATAAATTTATTTAAAGTACCGGAAAAAGAAATCACGCGATCAGCATTTAATAAATTAAATTGTAAAAATTAATCTTTAAAAATTCACCAAAAATCAGAAAATGGAGGTAAAGATTCGAAAAGGATTTCATTTTAAAGGAATTTTTATTATCTGTCTCGTGATATAAATTTTATAACCCTCAAATTATTATTTTAAATGCAAACTTAAAAAAAGTTACTAAAACAGCTTAAAAATTTAATTTAAAAAAATCTAAGAGGAATTTTTCAAAAATCTCTCTTAGTGCACCCCTACACTATAAGAAGAATCGCTATGCAAAATTTCAGCCCTTTAGGTCCAGTGGTTTGGTCTGTGCGTTGTACGTCAGTCAGTGAGTCAGTTACGGAACTGTTTTATATATATAGATAACATGTTAGGATTATTAAAGGAAAGAATGAAGATCTTGAGTATTTTGCGCTAAACAGCTTGTTATCCACATATACTGAGCCGGATGATGGCCGAATAGCTAGAGGGCTTTGTCTTCGGAACCAGAGACTGCGGGTTCGAGTACCCTGCTGTTTGTAGCCGTTAGGGCGGTAAGAGATGACCGTAGAGTTCGAACCCCCCGTATCCCCCCCCCCCCAAATACATAAACCTCAAAAGCAAATACAACTGACATAGGTAAATCCAAGTTTCTCTTTTTCATATAACACTACACTACGAGATTTGGTGGTACTGCTCACAGTAACCTGAGAGAGAATTCTGTTAGAATTACTGCAGCAGTGCAACTATCCCCATTCTAAAGGGATTTTCATGTGACTCGAGGAGGGGGGGGGGATTTTCGTTTCTGAAGGAGGGGTGTTGGCTGATGAAAATTTACATGGGAATTACTTTTTCCAGTGGTAGGGTACTAGAGCGTCTCCTTGGTTGGGGTCACTCGGCTGTAGTACGATATTTTAAATTACACAAAATTAATGGCGCCACTAAACAACTGAATTCAAAATACTGACCTGAATGTTTTAGTCATGAGATTTGTGGTCATCTAAGTTTTTAAAGGAATTGTCACTTATTCTGAACTTTTGCTCATAAAAAAATATTTTACTCTTGAACTGCTCTTATTGGGCTGTGTAAGTTTTATTTAAAAACAGTCCATGCACTTTGGATTATGTAATAGCATTAAACTGTATCTCAAAACAGGTAACAAACATGTTGGTTTACATATGATAGGAAAAGAAAATATAGTCGAACCTCCATATATCGAAGTAGCAAATAGCGCGAAAAAAATTCGATATATAGAAATTTCGATATATAGAATTGAGCTTAGTTTTATCATAATTCTCCTAAAAAAAAATTAAAGCTAATTTTCGTATACGAAACTCCATTTGTAATTTATATGCGAATCCCATCAAATGAAAGTTAATAACTAAAAAATGAATTAATATGAAAGATTTATTGATTACTACATATCTTTAAAAAAACAATAATGCAGACAGTGGTTACAATGATCACAGTTACATTCTTTTAAAAAAAAACTACGAATATCTTGCTGAACAGTTAGTTTTGCGGAAAGTTCAAAGAAATATTCGTATTTATTCAGTCCACTAAAAACTTCATCAGGGACATTTTCCGCTTATTGAAGTCCACGATGTATTGTTTTAAATGCCAAAATTTGGGAAATTTTATTCTAAAGTGGAATAAAATCTCCCAATTTGCCTTGAAAAAAATTTCGATATATAGAGATTTTTTCGATATATAGAAACAATTTTTCTATGTAATGAACATGGAGATTTGCTAAGAGTTCGATATATAGAAAATTTCGATATAGGGAAGTTCGATATATGGAGGTTCGACTGTATGTCGTAAATTTCAAATGCTTAAAACTACTGCTCGTTAATAATTTTACCGATATTAAGAGTTTCAAAAGGATTACACTCTCGTAATCTTGAGTTGCAGATAGTTTCCTCATTTTTTTAGAGCGACTTGGCACAAGTTACTACGTAAAATCAGTTCTGTGTCTGGACGTTCCTGATATGGAAATCATCTCGCCATATTGTTACTATAGAAATATATCCATTTATCTTACTCAAGAAAAGATTGGGAAAAACAGCAGAAAAAAATAGAAAACAGCCTCTTATAATCGAGAGTCAAGTTTCATACTAACTGCTGAAGTTCTTGGTCTGCCAGGAGATAATCGATGCTTAAGGATACGTAATTTATACGGAATAGATGCAAATAAATGCGAAATTTGCCATTATGAGCGCATAAATGCGAAAATTATTTTTTTACTACTTTTCAGCGAAAACTCGGTGATAAACAGCATTTTAGGCGAAATTATGTAATAATAGTAATAATTTATTAACATAATTGCTTGAGAGATCTCACTGTCGAAATATGCTTATTAATTATCACTAAAGACTTAAGCAAGAGAATGTGGAGACTACTACAATGTTAGCTTTTAACTAAGAATCTTGATACTTACCTAACCAAGTAAGATTGTGATTTTTTTTAACAAATGCAAAATTTTTGAATATATATATATATATATATATATATATATATTTGCGAATAAATGCGAAATTTTATACATTGTAATTTTCTTTTGTCGAAATTTCGATATTTTTTATACGAAATTTACGTACCCCTATCAATGCTATTATGGTCGCTATCGGCAAATCATGGATGTAAAGAATAATTGAAAGTTTGATAGAGAAGGGGGGGGGGAGAATAATTCCAGGCTGAACTTCGTCCACGTAAGCACGGTAGACAAATAGGCCCATATTCCTTTAGTATTTTAGGGACATTTCCTCTCTTAGACGGTATTTATTGTGGAATGTTACTTCATTTCCCCGGGTGTATCAAGCAGTTGATTTTTCTTTGCGTTTGGGATTCGTTCGAGGAGGCATTCGCACCCACTGCTCTTCTGCCCGATAAAGGTTGATCTGAAACAAGACGCATATCGTTTGCACTGTTAAAGTTTTTAAATACCTCTAATTTTTAACGTATTAATTTTTTCGCTTGTTTTTCTGCTATATTTTGCCTGCATGTTATGCATTACTAGACCTTTAAAACTTTTTGTCCGTAGCACTTTATGTACAGTGAATTACTCCCTTCATTGCATTTATTTACTGTTATATATATTTAATGTATTTATGTAACTCAAACATATTTATGAGCCCTGTGTTGAAACATGTCCTGTTTGAAATTTAATGAAAGCAAATAAATGGAGCATTTTAAAAATCACTAAATCTAAGAGGAGCAAAAGCAAACACGCATATATATATATATATATATATATATATATATATATATATATATATATATATATATATATATATATATATAATTTAAGATTGCAAAATTAAAGATAAAAGTTTTATACATCTAAAACGTCGATTACCAAATATACAGAGAATGGGCATTTTGTTTGGAATTGGGAGGAAAAAAAAACTTATTTCTGTCTAATTCCCAATAGTTCAAATTAAATGAACTAAGAATTACAAAGTCGGGTTTGTTATAGAGAGGTTATTAGAGTTATCCAAACAATACTACTTAATTTGGTTCTGAAGATCATAAGTTTATAGTGAATTTTATTAGATTTCGTAAATGTGAGAAGCAGGCCTTCTAATATTAACGTGCCGGACGATGGCTGAATGGCTAAGGCCTTGGCATTCGGTACCAGAGTCTGTGGGTTCGAGTCCAACTGTTGGCATGAATGTTTGTAGCCGTTCGGAATCGGCTTTAAGCAGCAGGTCCCGGTCTAATTAGCTCTCGTGTAGCAAAAAATGGCCGTAGAAACGACCGTCCAAATCAATCTAAACCAATACAATCCTAATATTAAACTATTGAAAAATGTCACCTTCGAGTACTCTTTTCGTTGCATATAAACATTAATCTTGGCCTCTCAACCACTCTCTCTCTCATAAAAAAAGAAGTTTTAGATTGCGCACAAAAAAACAGCCCCGCTTTGGTAATTTTCCAGACTAAATCCGTCGAAGATTCTGTGAAGTGCAAACTAGAGGTTTCCTAAACACTGATTAGGTGTTCTTACTATAAAAGATCTTCAAACCTCTCCTTACTTAATCGCATGTTTGTAGCATTCAGATATTGTTTTAGCCTTATATATTGAATGAGGCGTTCTTTTAGGGACAGGACGAACTCTATTTGTCCTTGTACCCTCATTATCAAAAGCTTAAATACGTTGATTGCGTAGAAAAAAAAAATTAAACTTGATCTTGACGGGGGAAAAATGTAGCCCTCATATTCTACCGACCTACGTTTTCTATTCCTCCTTTTACCCTTCTTTTAAAATCTCATTCTAAACCTTAACTTTGACACAAATTTTAATTTTTCTCCCCATAAAAGTTATTTGGAAAATCAGACTCATTCGCCATTGCAGAATCGTAGTCGTATATCATTAGTTCAGTGGTATCTTATTAATTTATCTAATATCTTATTATACATATAGACTAAAATAATACGAAGGACGCTACAAATGAAGATAATGAAAAAAGATGAAGGATAAACATTACTGTATCGCTAAATATAATTGTTCTAATATTTATTTATTGTTTTCAATTTGACCCCGTGAGAAGTATGTAAATAAAGAATTCTGGTCTGGATAGCTTTTCTCATATATATATTTTTGCTTATTGATTGAGATTTAATTTGTCCTTTCACTGTCCCATGACCCAAAGTACGTTTTTCAAAAGCGTAGTAGATCTGCCTCTCAAATAGGTAAAATTACAAGATAAAAAGAACTTTTTATATACCATGTTTTTAAATTTTCTGTTGAATCATATAAACTTGACAATTCTATGTATTTAAAAATACTTTTTAAAAATTTTTTTGAATGAATTATGCCATCAACTTGAAAGAAAATGAAGTTAATTGGAAGTTAACTTGCGTTTAACTTTTCCTTCCCATCCTGGTCGATAGATGGCTACACCAGTCTACAAAACAAAATTAACTGAAAATGACTGAAAATTAATTTAATTCTGCTTAAAGATGGCTAAAAGTATTAAAATAATGAATTGTCATCGTGTTCTGAGCTATTCTAAAAGTTTCAAATGTCTAGCTAGTCGGGACGTTAGTTAAAAATCAATTGTAAGATTTGTACTAGTCAAACACACAAACAAGAAAGCGAGTTAATAAAAACATGTAAATAAGTCTGCCATGCTCTCTATTAATGATAAAAATGCTTTCTCCTTTCTATGTTGGTTGTGAACATTTTTGGCAGCTTTTGCCTTTTAGTACCTCCCGCCATGTATACCCAACTGACAACACCCCTATCTTTTCATTTATGTATGGTTGCATATAGAAAACACATGCCTATAGATTCTTTCCTATATAGATTTTGGCCCGTCTCGGGAGGATTCACCGTGAGATGATGAAGGCTAGAAAGGTTGGAGCCTCCCAGTCACAGCAAGACGTGAGTATATTCTATCCTGTCTCACAGTCACTCTAGATATTTCCCCCATTTTTATTTTTTATTTTACCACTGCGTTACAGCGTCGCTCAGTCTTTTACCTTACCGTTCACTCTACAGTAGGGAAGATTCGTTATCATGACACATTTATTTCGAGGAAGAGAGGCAAAGTAATTTTCTTTTACGTGCTCTTCGTCTAATACTATTGCAATAATTAGTAAACACACCCGGGTGGCTGTGTAAATTTATGAGTTGAATATACAGTATAACCAGATATCTCATCACATAGGTTTTAAGTATATTCTATCTTGTCTCACAGCACTCTAGACATTTTCCCCATTTTTTATTTTATCACTGCATTACAGTGTCGCTCAGTCTTTTACCTTACCGTTTACTATACAGTGGGGAAGATTCGTTTTCATGACACATTTATTTCGTGGAAGAGAGGCAAAGTAATTTTCTTTTACGTGCTCTACGTCTAGTGCTATTGCAATAATTAGTAAAAACACACCGGTGGCTGTGTAAATTTATGAGGTGTATTTACAATATAACCAGATCTCGCATCACATAGGTTGTAAGCAAACACCACGGAAGAGTCAGCCACTTATAAAATTTTATAAAATATTTATTTCATCTAGACATTTTTTACATACTCAACTAGGCTTAAACGAACCGACAGAAATCACTCAATCCATGCTCACTTCAAACACTGAGTCCACTGTTGACGTCCTCGTAAATTCACCTACACTTTCAAAGAAATGGATTTGCATAAACACAGAAAATCTGAGAGCGAGTTTAGACCTTTTCTTAATAATAATGTGCCAGTCCTTAGAACCAATGAGAGGAAATAGTTGAGTACATCATTCTGGCTCTAGGAAAGTGATCTTACCCCATATATAAAGCATAATCTCTATTAATTATGGTGAAAAGCTATATAATCTTCAAATACTGTTTCTGTATATTCAAATCAAAGCATAAGTGTAATAAAAATCCCATTTAAAAAGCTACTATACCTTCTGCAAGCCTTCATACACACGACAATGCAAAATCAGGCCCAAGCACAATCACATGCTCCTTACTAATCTCAAACTACGACCCTTTACATCCATCAACAACGAGGTGTCGACTTCTCTCGGTCCACTGACAAATTAGCCCACGAGATGTAAATTAGCATAAACATCGCTAATCTGAGAATGAGCTATAAAAAGAAAGACAAAAAAATTAGGTTGCACCCAACTGCAATGTATATACATTAAAATGCCAAAATTTACCTTAATATTTTAAAAAGTTTTTTCAATGCTTTTCGGAAAAAAAAGAAAAAAACACAGACTTTATGTATAGTGTTTGAGGAGTTTAGAATGAATGTTTGTGAGATGGCTCATTATCTATGTATATAAAACAGTTCCGTCACTGACTGACATACAACGTACAGACCAAACCGCTGGACCTAAAGGGCTGAAATTTTGCATGGCGATTCTTCTTATAGTGGTGCACTAAGAAAGATTTTTGAAAAATTCTTCTTAGATTTTTTAAAAATTAAATTTTTAAGCTGTTTTAGTAACTTTTTTAAAGTTTGCATTTTAGATAATAATTTGAGGGTTATAAAATTTATATCACGAGAAATATCATAAAAATTCATTTAAAATGAAATCTTTTGAAATCTTTACCTCCAATTTCTGATTTTTGGTGAATTTTTAACGATTAATTTTTATAATTTACTTTATTAACTGCTGATCACGTGATTTCCTTTTCTCATTCTTTCAATTAATTTGTCGTCACGTGCATACAACGAAATAGACAATTTTTTTTTCTTTCTAATGCGGCAGACGATTGGACATTATCCAAAAAAATATTAAAATACAAGAAAAGATATGTCCCTCAAACTGTACTATATTCTTTAGTATGCTCTATTAGATTTAATTTGATTATTTTCTTCTACATTATTTTGTCTATAAAAATATCCTTTCCGATTTTTTTATAAATATATTTTTTCGTTATTTTTTTGCATCAATTGCATACATTGATCGTTGTATTTATTATAAATATATTTAAACATATTTTTGGCATTAATTGCATACATTGACCGTTGTATTTAATTAGAATGTACTCCGTAGCGAAGTACGGGTTTTCAGCTAGTTTTACTATATAAAATTTTAAAATTACCCTTTTTTATTATTCTTGAAACCGAAAAGTAGGAATTGATTTATTATTTCTATCTTTGAAAATAATTTAAATGTATTAAATTCGGAAAGGAGCACAGTTTTATGTAAGAGCTTTAATTGCGCCGTTCACTTTCAAAATGCATTTTTATTTTGTTAAACTGTACAGTCCAAACGCTTTATTTTTAAATTTACTGTTCCATTATGTTACAGTTTTAAAATGATATCGTATATTTTACTTCTAATATTTTTATTCAAAGAGGATACATAAAGGGAACTGCGATAACAAAACAGATGAGAGACGATGCTGACAGAATACGTCTTTTATTCTAACCGTATTTATTTAGGGGATCACATCCATTTATTTGCCTGCACATTTTCTAAACATCGAAATTACGACTGAGTTATAAGCACATTCTTCCCTCTTGCGTTGTGGAATGAGAAATTCCTCTCTCTATTCCTTCTAAACATGTTTTACGGAGAAAATGGGTCAGAAAGGATAATTAGCGCATATTAAAATATTAATACAAATTATGCGAATACAGCAGTCTCCTTATAAGGAACTTTCATTCAACGAAATTCTCTACAAAACTTACATGGAGATTAATCCCTATACTCCGTCAAACGAACTTTATGAAACGATGCTTATTTCCAACGAATAAAACTTTTAAATCTTTCCATAACACTTTTTTGTGTTTCAAAAATTTTGCATTATGGTTTTTTTAGGTCACGAGTGAGTGCATGGTTGAATGTTAATACCTAAATTTTGCATCATGCTCGAGTATTTCCATCCTATTACTTAGTTAAAAATATCGAATACACTAATAATTCTGTATAATTTATCACACTTTTTTGCTTATAATGAAGTGAAATCACTGATTCATTGCAAGTAAGAGTTATAGAGGTTAGCGAAATTCTTTATACCCTCGCGGTCCAGTTGAAACGGCGAACACACTGTTTCCATTACTTCTAGAAATTGAGGTTGCTTTTTCGGAATATAGGGTGGTAAGTTCATTGTCCCTTCCCGCATATTCCGCCGTTTGTTTGAACTGATTGGCTTGTTCCCAGATCTATCTGCACCTGTGACCGAAACACAAGGGGACACCTGTTTGTGCGGGTTGTTATTTGTATGTATCTCCAGGCCCGTATCCGCAAGCGGCTGTGACCTTGGCTACACCTTGTTCCATCTGATGGATAGTCACAAAGATAAAATTGGGTTTTCTATATATATCTACCAAATTTAAACTTTTATTCTCAATAGGTTTGGAAACTCTGGGTTGAAAGGTCATGCCTCAAACTTTATTTTTATTTTCGAAAGATTCTTTCGAATCATAGACCACAGGCTTATTGTCAGCTTATACTCTCAGTCTGAAAGCGGGTAAGATATAGTTATTGAATAAGGTATTAAGTTTAACATACTCCCTAAAAAATTCAAATATATTTTTAGGCAAGTCACAACCAATACGAAAGAGGGAAATATTTTTTGTAATACACAAACCTGTAAGGGACTGATTTTAAAGTTAAAATATTGAGCTGATATCTAGGGAAAAGAAGTGCGTACGTTTTTAACCTGGGAAAAGTATTTTACATTGTTTATTCTTGAACAATAATTTTTTTCATGTAAACCTATATTTTGCAAATGAGATTATTCTGAATAGTTAAAATTTGGATAACTTAAAAAAAATTAAATATTAACTCATATAAGAGAACCAAAATTTAGGATGACAGCAAAATTGGGGTTAAAAACAAATATTTTTTTTTTCTAACGAGAAGGACTTGTATTTTCGACAAAAGCAACTGATATAAATTATACAAAGGATTCCCAAGGGAAAATGTCAACAAGATAAAATAAAAATTTTGTAAAACCGTCAGTTAAGAATAAAACAATTACCTTTCAAATATGTTTCAGTATAGTTAAGATAGTATTAATTTTAGAGATAAGTTAGTAATAATTAGTAAAAGCCTTATGTCGAGAGATTTCTAATGCGTGCGAGCATCTTAGAGTTAGCAAAATTGTATTTAGAAGAATCTTAGTGGGGCTTGATAATGACAAAACAAAGCTTTTATTGAAAAGTACATTCTAATGCATGATGCTGATTCTAGAAATTTTGATTTGCCGTATTATTAGATACTAGGTGACCTAAACTTGGTGCTGAATGTAATTCATAGGAGCATTTATCTGCATCAGGATGTTTCCCCCTGACCATCTTACTCTTTTGATTCATAGAAGTAAGAATATAGAAATTTTTCGACGGTAAGCTCGGGGGGGAGGGGGGGGGAATATTATGCCTGGATTTGATTTAGTCAATATATGTTACATTCCGTTGCTTAATTCTATTTCAGATAGGAAATGAAAACATTAAGAGAAGCAGAGAACTCTAGAGAAGGGCAAATTTACTTTTAGGTGCCATAGGGCCAACGTGCCGTGGCACGCTTTAGAAGGGAAATTTCGCTGATAATTTAACAAAAAGTATTACTATTTTTGATTGTATCTATATATTTAAGTTGCTAAGCTGACTTGTTGGACAGTCCGTGAGAGAAAACTACTGCATCAATTTACTTAATTTTGGTCTTAAACGAAAGATTGCATTCTATAGATTTGTCAAATTTGGTTTTTATAACCACAATTTCTATTAATTAGCGATAATTTACAATTAAAAATTGATTTCAGTGCATGCTCAGTGGTATGTTTAGATCTGGCTTTAGAAACTTACTGTTTCTGCTTATGCTCAGTGACATGTTTTAAAGATAAACAAGCTTATTCCGAGGAGTCTCTCTAGATATCTCTCTGCCATTTTTATTTTTATGATAATTATGTTTGTGAAATATAAGAAATATAATCCTGGTGGAAATTGTTTATTTCGTGCTGTTTAGTTAGCGATAATTTACAATTTAAAAAAAGTTGCTTTCTGCGCATGCTCAGTGACATTTTTAAATCTGGTTTTAGATACTCACTAAGCACGAGGCCGCTTAAACACATTAATTTGTTTTTGCACATTATTATGATTTTCAACATTTGGCAATGATATGTTGAGTATAATTTGTGCATTAGTACATTTATTTACTATCTAGCCGTCATGTTTTGACGGGTACCAACTAGTTTTTCTTAATTTTGAATGGTTTTGTGTTTCCTCTATTTAGAATATTTAACCAAATGATCTGAGAGTACCAACTCTGAGAATTAGGAGTTTTAAATCATTTAGGTCGTTTACTTTCGACATTTACTGCAGAGACAGAGGTCCAGTGCAACATTTTCTAGGATATTATTAGTCATATAAACTCGAACCCTAAGGCGTAGCAGTGGGACATCATTGTCCCCTTGTATAAGCCAACAGGGTCACTAGACATGTCTGCAACGTCTAAAGTATTGATAAAAGAGGCACCAATAAAAGATCATTATTTTTTCCCTATAATAAAAAAATTTTAATTTTTCATAGCCGTACTTGTGTGAGTATTTGTGGGTATGTAGGATCAGTTTTGCTGATAAATTTTTTTTTCAATCTATGAACAATATGCTTTTCACAAGATACTCGCGGAGAGAAAAATTACGATTTTTTTACACTTAGGATATGTTTATGGTATGGGCAAAAAGTTTGAATCCGTGTGCAATTTATCGTTTTTGAAATAACGGCGGATATCTTTATCATACCAACCTTTGGTTTTCTTAATAAAGTTCATAATCAATCTGTGTGTTCATTCTCATGTATATATATATATATATATATATATATATATATATATATATATATATATATATATATATATATATACACATACACACACACACACACACACACACAGTTGGCTCTCTGTTTAACGACGCTCTACTTAACGACGATCTCTATTTAAAGACGATATTTTCCAGTCCCGGCCCCTCCGACGTTATGGGAAAAGTTACTTCTTCACAAATTCTCTACTTAAGGACGATTTTTCACGGTCCCTTGAAAGTCGTTAAACAGAGAGCCAACTGTATATATATATATATTACTGCTGGCCATTAAAATTGCAACACCAGGAAGGAAAGCAAATAACAAAACTTTACTTATTGTACGTATACAGCATAGTAGGAAGGAAACATGATTAAATTTGTAGGCAATTTGGGAGTATACAGGATCCGAAATTAGTACACACATCTGACACCTCTGGCAGCTAGAACGGCTCTAATCCGGTTAAGCATCGAGACGAACTGGGATGACAGATACGGGTGGGTCATTTCATGCTTCTTCAAGTTTATGACACACTTTATCAGTCGTAGTGGCTGGAGAGCGGTAGCGGTCCAGTCTCTTAGCAACCCATGACCAGATTTTTTTCAATGAGTGAGAGATCTGGAGAACGTGCTGGCCAGGGCAACAGTCGAACAGCCACTGTGTCAAGGTAGGTCAGGACACGATGGGCAACATGCGGTCTTGCGTTATCTTGTTGAAAGATGACGTCTCCGAGGCCTCGAAAACAGGGTACAGCCACAATCTGATGAATCTAACGCTGGCTGTTCAGATCACCGACGACACGAACATGAGGTATTCGTGTCGTGTACCCAATGGCTGCCCATACCATCACACCCATGCAGGGCCCGTATGGCGATATCGATTGCAAGCAGGTCACGTGCGTTCTCCTCCGTGACTCCAGACATGGATACGTCCATCATGATGCTGCACGCAGACGCGGGACTCGTCTGAAAAGACGACGTGGTGCCACTCCTGTACTCAGTTTTGTCGCTCGGCGCACCATTGTCGCCGCGCGTCTCTATGCTGCAATATTAAGAGAAGCCGCAATAATGGTCGCCGTGTAGACAGTCCTTGCTGCTCCAGGCGTCGTCGCACTGTACATGCGGATACTTGTCGTGCTTCAAACAAGCCCATTTCCTGATTCAAGGTCCGTGATGTGGCTGTACGATCCTGCAAGGCCGGCCTGACAACATGTCTCTCCTCTCGGACGTTACTGGCGGGAGGCCGTTGAGATCCTCAATGGCATTCAGTATGACTCTTCTGAACCCACCGATTCCATATTCGCATGACAGTCGTTGGATTCCGACCAATGCGAGTAGTAATATCATGGAACGATAAACCGCACTCTCGATAGGCCACGATCCTGCCGCTATTGAATTCCGACACGTGCTGGTAGCCATTTCTCCTTTTTATACGATACATAACACGATCTTCTCACAAACAACCAACATTCAAATGCGATTTTCTAATGAAAAACCCGCAGCGTAAATTTTCTTTTATACAGAGTTTGAGATGCCGTTTCTCTCTCCTGAGTCGTTCGATTGCGCTTAAATGCTAATCAATTGCATATCCCATTATCTTCTTCCTTACATGGGAATTTGACGTTTGTATCATCCCTCCTTCATTGAGTTGCAATTTTAATGGCCAGGAGTGTGTGTATATAGAGGAGAAGGTCCAAATATGGGATAGATGTTTCATTTTGAGGTCAGGCCAGCTATATGTTCATTATTTTCAAGATGTTAATATGTTAATACAACCTAAAACATGTAAGGATCAAGATAGGAGGGGAAAAAATGTTACAACATTCCGTGTTTTTTACAATAAATTTAATTGCAAAAGTTGGAAAATTAGTAGTTTTTCAAATGGAGGTGTAAATATGGGCTACCTCTAACATTTGTGTAAAAAAATATAATAAATAAAAAAAACAATCCAAAATCGGGAAAATGCTAACTTTTAATTTTATTTGCAGAAGTCGCACACATATACAACCTTTTCTGCTCCCGCACATTTTGTGAGTGCTCACATTTGACAATGAAAACATTGCACCCGCGTTTTTCCTCTTGTATCAGCTGAAAAAAGTCCTTTACAAAAGATGCAGGCTGCACCGCTGGCATCTGGGTAATCTCCTGGTGGAGAAACCAGGTCGCTGTCACTATCATTAAACATGGTCTTACTATGTTCTTTCTCGGAGTTGGAAGGCTGATGCTTGGTAGCCCTCTTTGTACCACTTCCAGTTTGCCCATTTTTAGGTTTAGTTTTTTGGTTTTTAAGGCTTCTACATCACTTACAGACCCTAAACTCAGCTTCTTTGTTTTGTTTAGTGCTGATTTGCATCAGGACCAAATGAACCCGTTCCGGTAGGGTATGCCCGTCACAAGACATGCCTTTGAGGACTTGCGACCTCGAGTGGTCGCAAGTCCGGAATTGAAGTAATTGCATAAAATAAAATATCAACACCCAAAGATAATTTTCAAAAATATATAATTTAAAAAAATACTTTAGATTAGAATAAAAAGCCAAAAAATTATAAAAAGATATGTTATACGTGGGAAAATTGTCTAAATATGGGTTAGCCCGTTTTTAGACAGACTCTGTTAGCCCATTTTTAGACCAACAGTATGTTCAACTTTTACTGATGGGCAGCCATTATCAGTTAAAGATATCCCTTCATTAATTATCTCAAAACGTAGCCTACTTTTTTATCAGTAACGTGGTAGCAACAAAACATGCAATAGTTAGGGATTAAAATATACAGAAATTCGAATACACTTACCTGATAAAGTATCGAAGTCTGAAAATATGTGATTTTCAAAGGGAATGGCGACTGCTTTATACGCAAACGGCAAAGATGTATCATCTGTTTAATATCTTCTTCCTTACCAAAATGTGATTGTTTGATGACCTTGCTGCCAGATGCCAGAACCTTCTTGTATATAATTCAACAACTAGCCTGTGTTTGGACCCTAGCCTATATTTGGACCTTCTCTCTCTCTCTCTCTCTCTATATATATATATATATATATATATATATATATATATATATATATATATATATATATAAAACAGTTCCGTAACTGACACACAGACAGACAGACATAGAACGCACAGACTAAACCGCTGGACCTAAAGGACTGAAATTTTGCATGGCGATTCTTCTTATAGTGTAGGGGGTGCACAAAGAAAGATTTTTGAAAAAATCTTCTTAGATTTTTTAAAATTAAATTTTTAAGCTGTTTTTGTAACTTTTTTAAGTTTGCATTTAAAATAATAATTTGAGGGTTATAAAATTTATATCACGAGAAAGATCATAAAAATTCATTTAAAATGAAATCTTTTGAAATCTTTACCTCCAATTTCTGATTTTTGGGGAATTTTTAACGATTAATTTTTATAATTTAATTTATTAACTGCTGATAACGTGATTTCTTTTTCTGGTTCTTTCAATTAATTTATCGTCACGTGCATACAACGAAATAGACAATTTTTTTTTCTTTCTAATGCGGCAGACGATTGGACATTACCTAAAAAAATATTAAAATACAAGATATGTTCCTCAAACTGTACTATATTATATTCTTTAGTATGTTCCATTGGATTCAATTTGAATATTTTCTTCTACATTATTTTGTAGAATTTTGTACGATTTTTTTTTTTGTGTGTGTGTTTGTGCGCGCGCGCACACACACACAAACAAAATTATAGGAACACCCATTTCGAAGTGTGTCGTATTTCGATTGTCTAATACAAACCCGCTACGTGTCTAAACAGTCTGCCATCTAGTGGCGGCGAAAGGGAAGGTATTAGTAGGGCATTTGCTGGTGGGACAGTTGTATGAAAAAAATTCTGTTCCCAGCAAAGCGCCATTATGTCCGACTTGTCCGCCGCGCGAAGAGGCATGATTATTGGAGCTCGCCTAGCGGGAGCGTCCGTGTCGAGAACAGCCAATCTTGTGGGTGTTTCAAGGGCTGCTGTGTCAGGGGTTATGGCATCCTACACAAACCCAGGAAAATGTTCTGCGAAGCAGAACAGGGGGAAAGTCGAAATTGACCGACCTGGATAGACGAGTATTGAAGAGGATAGTAGCCCGAAAACTCAAGACTACACTGTCGCAGATAACTTCCGATATGAACACCCATCTTCAGAACCCCGTATCCACCAAAAAAATTCAACGGGAGCTGCATGCTACTACCTTTCATGGCAGAGTGGTCATTTCAAAGACGTTAGCATCACCGTGGAATGCTATGAAGCGACGACAGGGGTGCCGAGACCACCAAAACTGGATATAACAGCTATGGGAACCGATCATCTGGCCTGACGAATCATCATTTACATTATTTCAGACCACCAGATGTGTGTTTGTTGGCGAACACCAGCAGAAGCATTTCATGTTGACTGTCTGGTTCCTACCGTGAAGCATGGAAGGGGCTCTGTGATGGTATGGGGCACGATATCATGGCGTGGTGTGGCTTGGGGCCACTTTTAGACCTGAGGGACAAGATCGCAAGCAAGCATTATCGCAGTATTCTCGCAGATAATTTCCGTCCTATGCTTCAGACTTTGTTTCCTGGAGAACGTCCTGTGCTCCAAGATGACAATTCTCTGTTCAGACGGCTCTCTGTGTTCCAACATGGTTAGATGAGCATAATGATGAAGTGGAATATCTCCTGTGGTGTCCTCATTCCCCTGATCTTACCATCTTTGAGCATTTGTAGGTTTTTTTTAGAGAACAAAGTCCGTGCTCGGTTTTTCCCTTCCACGCACACCACCTGAGCTCGAGACCGCTCTGCACCCCTTGAACTTTGTGCAAGACCTTTATTTGTCAATCCCACGTCGAATGCAAGCTGAAATTAAGGCCAAGGGTAGCCCAACACCATACAATTAAAAAATTTGCATTCTTTCACAGGTGTTCCTATTATTTTGTCCGGAACCTATATATATATATATATATATATATATATATATATATATATATATATATATATATATATATAAATAACTGCGTCATATATAGGCATTAAATTAGATTGTTTTGTTGCATAAAAGTTACTTTAAAATTTAGTATAATTCTTTCATTTCTCCGCCAAAGCTATTTTAATATTTCATTTCTCCTTAAAGCCTCATTAAATTTACTACTCGCTACTATTCTTTGAATCCCTTTAAGCGATATCAGTTCAATTAAGGATTTTGTACTGATAAGTTTGAATAGATCGATACTGTTTAAGCAGATGGAAATAGTGTGTGTGTAAATATTTATTTATTTATTTAGGTCTGCTATTTAATTCAACTTTCACTTTAAAGTCAATAAATATTTTAATTTTAATTAAAAAGGAAATTATTTCATCAGCGGGATTGGAAATAAATCTGAGCTAAAGATAAAATACTGTCACGCGCATACACACAGAATAAATAAATGAAATGAAATAAATTAGAATAACATTTCTGCCATTTAATTTTTGAAAATTGACAGAGCAAAATTATTTTTTTCTTTCTGTGGTGGAGATGAAAACCAATATACAAGAATAATCGAAATTGTTTTTAACTGAGATTTTATTCCCAATCATTCTCGTTACTTATCGAAACAGGATACCTAGATTTGAAACTACCATTTCAATATTCGGACTCCTTTTCTCTGTCTTGTGAGAAGGGGGGGGGGGATTCTGACACAAATGGGATCATCCAAAGACTGCCTAACAAGGAATCGATTAAGGACGGGTAGATCAGCCTATCCTCTTATCTCATGTTGCAAAGCCCATTTTCAAGCTTATTCTCTTTTTAATTTTTTTCTTCTTTTCCCCCTTAGGTGGGGGATCCTTTGGGATGGAGGAAGTGGAATCTGCGTTTAAACTGCGTTAATGGGTTTTTACTTTAAATTTTTAAGATGGGACTAGAGTTCTCTGCAGTGCTCGACGTAAAGAGAGATTCTCAGATCGCTTAGCAAGGATTTTGTGCAGGCCTCTCTATTAATTTAATTTTTTTTAGTGAAAAGAGGGATTTCTTGGTGTTGACCTAATGAAATTGGAGTTAATCTCTGCTTCTAAATCTTATTTATTATGTAATACTTTTTGTTGATATAAATTTAAATTTTAAGCTTAAGGAAAGAAAAAAAGCTTCTCAACTTCTGATGCAAAATGTTAAAATTTAGCAATCTTCTTTTAAGTTTCCACCAGGTGATCTCGGACACAAATCCCGACATAACTATTACAGTGCTGTTCCTTTATGGAGAGCAATGGTTCACCTTAAGGGTGCTCCCATAACTAAGGACCTAAAATATCACGCCGAGTACGGGCAATATGCTCTCAGAAAAAGTGCATACCTGACTGAGAAAAAAAAATACTGAGCTGTAGAAAAATTAATTATTCATCAGTACTACAAAATTGAATAGTAATTTTTTTTTATAAATTATTCTCCCCCATTTTAACATTTTTACAGTATTAATGATTTGGGAAATTTTTTAATTTGTGAAAAGACAATTTTTTATCTGAGTTTTGATTGTTTCAACTACTTAATAGAAATATTTGCATCAAAAGCTGTGTGCAGAAAAACAGCTGATTTATCATTTACTTCCCGAATAAAGACTTGTAGTAAAGAAGATTTATAATTTTTTAACCATTGGAAAAATATTTCAATTTTTAACAGTTTCTGAAAATTATTTTATAATTTTTAACTCTTATCGTTGTCATATTCTGAAGTGCATTTAAGAATAAAACATGGAAATTCTCCTATATTACCCCCATATAGCTTTCATCATAAATATTGAAATTCTATTGCAGACCATAAAGGGGCGGGATATTTATTTCGTTTTCCAAGATTAGCACTTAATCTTTAATGTTCAATTATAGTTCGTAGAATTTCTGATACTGACCAGAAAAATTTATAAATTTCGTGGAAACATTTGTCAGTTTTAATTGGATCAGCTATGGTTGTTCTTAAAGTTTCAAAAATTTAGGAAGTTATAATAACTTTTTCCATTATGTAATCAGCGTGTCATTAAGTTCGTATCTTTTACTACAAAGAGTAATGTTATGACACCTCCGGATATAGTTTTCTTTTTCCTCCTGAAAAATACATCAAATTATCCCTATCACAAGATTGGACCTTCATACAATCAGCATAATCTCTCATCCCTTATAAATTTCATCCATACTTAGAGATGTTTCACTTTCAACAGTTCCGTGATGTTATTTAGAGTTATCTGCAATACCCATAAGAAGTGTAAAAAATGTGACTTTAAGCCGCGTTAATTTATACGCTTTAATTTTTTACAAAAATGATTTTCATTCGTGCTCCAATTGATATAAAACGAAAAGTCTAAATATTGTTTATACAGGGAAGTTACGGATATGGATAGACAAACTATAGAGTGAATAAGGCAACTTAATGTACAAAACTTGAAATAAGTTAATTGTTTAGCTTTTTTTTTCGTTATTTCAATCATTTATATATAATTTTCAGTTCATATATATAATGATAAAATCATTCTATTAAAAGTAGCATTTAGACCACTGCATACGCTAGACTGTGGCTTTGTTTTTTTTACTGTATAAATATAACTTTTCAAAGTCTCTTTTTTTTGATATACTTAAAGTCATAAAAAATCTTTACAATGAGTTGCAATATTGAGTCTGTCTTATTGAGTTCATCTTTGAAATTCTTTAGATGCGTTTTGTGTTTAGTTTATGTCTGAATCTATAAGTGAGTTTTAAGTGTATTTACTCATTTTTCCCAATATTCTTCCTCATTAACGAAAGAAAACTTTGGAATTACGATAGGATCCGATGAATAGTCGATGGAAGAATACAAAAAGATAATTCAAGAGTAATCCCATATTGTATCTTGTTATGAACGTACTAAAACTTTACCCAAGAGTTAGTTGATCTTTCACCTAATAATTCCCTGCAGCGAATTTAAATGATAATGAGAATTAGGTTAGGAAAATTCGGACTGAAATACTCATTTACTCTGCCTGTTTGAGAAATAAGAAAATCTAGATACGTATAGGAAAATACGCAGTTGGAGAATAGTTCCCAAAAATCCATTTTATATTTGGTGCAGGTCCAAACAATACCTGTACTGAATCCTGAACGTTTATGACCGTTAGTTCCTTCTGCCCATATAATTGAATTCTAAATTTATTCAATCGTATGATTAGAATTTACTCAACGAAGAAATTTTCTGAACTTCACTTCAGGTTTTGTAATTTAAATGATCCAGTGGAGTCAAGCCATAAATACGGCCTTACCTCATGAACAGCTGTACAAACTGCAGAAAATTATAGTTCTTTCTTTAGAAAATTGAAATTGCATTCACTGTTCGTGTGAAATTAATAAAGAAGAATGTTGAGCAGTCGTTACCTAAGAAAATACACAATTTCGCTGAGAAAAATATTGCAGTACGTAAATAATATAATTTTTAAGTTTCATTCTCTGGAAAATTAATATAATTTATTTGTTTATTCTCGGAAGAAAAATTATATATATATATACATACACACACACAGTGCCGTAACTAACCATTCCTGTAGCCTGGGCAAGGATTTGCATTTGGGCCCCTTAATTAATTAGGTTTGGGAAAATAATAAAACAAATACAGCATTTTGGGCCCCCCCGCCCTTCCAAGTGGGCCCTGGGAGGGTGCCCCTGTTGCCCCTGCCTTGTTAGGGCACTGTATATATATATATATATATATATATATACACACACTTTGTACATACTTTGTACCTTATTTCATGTCATTAGTGTTCCTGAAATAAATCAAATGTTTGATTTGTGTTCATTTATAAGTTTATTACATCAGGTATTTTTTATGTGTGTGCATATCCTCTACAAATAAGAACGACATTGTTTTATATGACAATTTTTTCAGGGAACATGTTTAGTTTCTGGTTAAAAATTTAAATTATTTTGGCATAAAACCATTCGTAGGCAGGAAAATTCAGCATTCGGCTGAAATTTAGCATTCGGGAGTAATCTGTGAAGGAAATAATGGATTCCATTTTAAGTTAAGAAAAAAAAAAAGAAAATAAAACGTGCCGAGGACTATACAGTGAGAATGAACAGCAACTGGAGAGAAGTTTCCATTGAAGATCTTCCTCTAAAAAAGTGACTTGTATCTCCCTTATGCATGTCAGAAAAAATAAAGAAAAATCCTTGCACAATTCGCTCTCTGCGGCATCCAGAGTTAAATCTCATGCAATGGTGTGCACTGCTTGCATTTCGGAAACAGCGATTATTTAGCCTCTTGTTACTATGATTTTAAGACAGGAAAGAATTGTAAATATGCATTATATAATTTCCCAGGGTTTTTAACATAGGATTACATTCCTCCATAACGGTCCTCCAGAAAGGAAAATTTCAGACGCTAAAACCATCCGTCCGCACCTCGCTAGTTATAATTTTGGCAGCGCCAAACCCAGTTTGGATCGCTTGGACAAGCCGTAAACAGTTAAACAGAAAAGTATCAAATTGCGTCAAAATTTTTACATACATATAAGTATATAGATACATACGTACATATATATATATATATATATATATATATATATATAAGAAAGAAAGAAAGAAAGAGAGAGACACATATATATATACAAAAGAGGTAAGCAACAGTAAGTAATTCTTTGTTAATATCCCGCTGTAGTTTCATTACAGGAGAATGCCTGAATTTTTTTTTTTTTTTTTTTTTGTTATTGGGGGGGGGGGATACCTAAAAGCCAGTTTTAAGTCTAGATAAATATGCACAACAATATGAAATTAGGTAGAAACACATTTTAAAAAAATAAATATTTGAGGGAGAACCGTATAGAATGACTGACTCACGCACGCACTCACGCATGCATGCACACACACACATACACACACACCACCACCAACAACAACAACAACAACAACAACCACCACCAAAGTGTTGCCATTAATAAAAAACCTGCTATGCTACGAAGGAAAAATTAAGCTACTAGACTTAGTGATAGAAATACAATTCAAACTACGTTTGAATTTTCTATCGTTTTGGTCAAAGTTCACCTCAATTTAAAATATTAACAACTTAAAGTATACGTCATGGTGTACATATGATTTTCCAACTAGGGGTTATATTTTTCATGTAGTACTTTTATCTTCTAAAACAGAAAGGGCTGGGTCAACCTGGAAGTCAAAACAAAATATTGAATTCGGTAAATCTAGCGTTTTGTGTTCGTAAGAATTGATTTTTCAATTAAATGCCCTCTATAGTATTGATGCTTCTGTAATATTATGATTTTATTCACTAATTTTAGTGACGAATTTAAAGACTATAGGGTTGTAGGCTATTATTCATTAGTTGAGCATTGTGTATTTAAGGAAATGATCATGTACATCGACATTTTGCAGGTGCTTAAAAAAAACGGTTATATGATTTGTTAACGGTTTCATATTTACAAGGCGAAAATTGGACAAAACGAGAATTGGACTACTAGAAATGTGAAAATTTAGCGTCTTCCTTTTTCGGCCTAGGAAATTCTTAAGTTGAGAGAGAAATTTTCCTTGATGTTAAACTCTGTAAAATGCTTGAATTTGCTTTTTTACAAAACTTGTTTTAATGTTGTGTATTATTTGTTATCTGGTTATGTTTTATTTTAGTAGAGGAGATATTCAGACGTTGTTCTTGCAGTAACGCCCTCATCCACTACTGCATTTCGCTGGTAATGAAATGCATGTCTATTGCTGACATAATCTTAGAGAATTTTTCTTCACTAACACGTGAAATTTCAACCGTTCTTGTCTTGGATGTAATATCTCTCATTGTGAGAACAATCATGCTGTGGTAGAAATCTTTTAGGATTCTCCCTAGACTCCTAAACATCACAAAATAAACAGTGTCAGGATTTCGTTTCCCTTTATGCTCCCATCCCAAGGATGTGAGGAGTACATTTATCATAGCTTTAAATGAAACTTCTAGGCATATAACTGCGTTGTTTAAAATTTAATTATGAAAAGCAACAGCTTCTAGATTTTCCAGGAAATAAAATTTAGAATGTTATTCTATGAAAAAAAAATGTGTTGCTCAAACACTGACACACAAGGTTTGGTAATGTCACTGAATGTATAAAATCATGTTATATTACGAAGAGTTCCACAAGTAATTGAGTTTCTTCCTACCACCACTAGAACATAGTTTAGGTATTTTTAATCAATAAAGAAGGTAATTTTCACCCTTCATTAGTCTTTAACTCACACACACACACACACACACACACACAAAAAATAATAAATAAATAAATAAATATTTATGTATTTATAATAATTAGTTCAAATCTGTGACTTTTTCTGTTGCATTTTTATAGAACGTTTAATTTTCTCACTAATATTCCATTTTTATTTTATATATATATATATATATATATATATATATGCACACACACACACACACAGGGATTGAAACGGGGAGTGGCCCGCAAAGTGGTTGCGCTGCTGCCGCAGGCAACCAGGGGAGAGCTCCCCCCCTGTTATAAATACATATATATATATATATATATATATATATATATATATATATTTATATCTGTGGCTTGGTACAAGAAGTGCCTAAATCAGTTTTCTTCAAGATAACTTTGTTTGCTTTTTATCTCTTTAAAAGAATATTATTTTTAATGTAAGTACCTAAATCTGTCTATTGCTTTAAAAGTGTTTTCTAAACCATTGTGCAGACTTGGGTACTTGCACTCTTAAAGAATCGGACAGATTTAGGTACTTCTTACATTGAAAATAATATATTTTTAAAGAGACATAAGCAAACAAAGTCATCTTGGAGAAAACTGATTTAGGTACTTCTTGTACTAACCCACAGATATATAATCGGGAGATACAGGCATAAAAAAAAAAGTCTGCCTCCAGCAATAGTAACTATTTCTGTGCCTGTCCCGCCTTCAGGGATCCCCAACTTTAAAAGGAAAAATACAAACATTCCATCATTCCATGAATTATTCATAAATTTGTAGAGCAATTTATTTTTCAGAATTAAAGATCATGCGTCGATTTCGGCTTTTTAATTCGGTTATCATACCTCAAAATCTAGTCCGTAATATCTCATGTACTTCAGAATGTTTAACTAATGCTGTTGAATATATTTTGTACAAATTGTAAAGAATTAAAATATTTATTTTCCTGGTTAACACCTCCCGTATTAATTTTTCAAAATTCAATAAATGCATATTTTTCTTCACTGTATTCATTTTGAATGTTGGATTTCAAAAACAATATCGTTAAAATAGTTTTCTATTTTAGCAAGTGTTCTAACTTCAAAATGTTTTTTAAAATTTCGAAAAATATTTTTTCCTGGAAAAAATTAAAGTCCTCTGTCATCTCGGCATTCGAGTTCATTTAAACTTCATCTAGTTCAGATTTTAGTGTGTAAAATTAATATTGAATCTAGTCTTTTCATGACACTCTTTTCGCCATCAATTCCTGATCAGGACGGGGAAAAACCGAAACGCGTGTGCTAGAGGGGGGATGTACTTTTCCCATCAATCGATCGTGAATATGGGGAGGGGGGGGGGGGGTTCTCTCTTATACTGGGTGAGCGAGCTCAGATCCTTTCCCATTCCCGGTTTCAAGAAGGGGTCTCTTTGCACCACAGTTATTGGTATCATCATGGACCTCTTTGCGTACCATTAAAGTTCTCCCTCATTGTTGAAGCCTCTTGATAGTTAGGTTTAAGGCTGCGAATTTGGTTAATTGATAAGATTTTTTTCTCTTTTTTTAAGGATGATATTTAGAATGATTTCAAAAGTGTGCATTAAATTTTATATACTACTAGCTGAATACCCGTACTTCGCTACGGAATGCATTCAAATTAAATACAACGATCAATGTATGCAATTGGTGTTAAAATATATATATATATATATATATATATGTATATATATATATATATATATATATATATATATATATATATATATATATATATAAAATCGTAACGGATATTTTTATAGACAATAAAATGTAGAAGAAAATATTCAAATTAAATCTAATAGAATATACTAAAGAATATAGTGCAGTTAATATAGCACAGTTTGAGGAACATATCTTTTACTGTATTTTAATATTTTTTTGGATATGTCCAATCGTCTTACGCATTAGCAAGAAATAAAATATTCTTTGTCTATTTCGTTTGTTATGCACGTGACGATAAATTAATTTAAAGTACCAGAAAAAGAAATCACGTGATCAGCATTTAATAAATAAATTCTAAAAATTAATCTTTAAAATTCACCAAAAATCAGAAAATGGAGGTAAAGATTCGAAAAAGAACTCATTTTAAAGGAATTTTTATGATCTTTCTTGTGATATAAATTTTGTAACTCTTAGATTATTATTTTAAATGCAAACTTGAAAAAAGTTGCAAAAACAGCTTAAACATTTAATTTAAAAAATCTAAGAAGAATTTTTCAAAAATCTTTCTTAGTGCACCTCTACACTATAAGAAGAATCGCCATGCAAAATTTCAGCCCTTTAGGTCCAGCGATTTCGTCTATGCGTTGTCTGTCTGTCTCTCAGTTAGTCAGTCAGTTACGGATGTGTTTTATATATATATAGACTAATGAATTAAAAAATTACTAAATATTTAAAATTTAGAAATTCAAACAAACTATTATCCCTTATTCAATGTCTTGAGTTATTTTCGAAATTACTATTTAGACATAAGGAGGTGTAAGGGAAATATACGCCAAACGTATGGCAAATAAATGTTAAATGATAAAATATTTTTCCAGTGGTTTAAGACTAGACTTACAAGATTTAATCTGCAATATATGGAGAATTTTGCGTGGATTAACTAAACTTGTGACTTCTTTTCGTTATATCATACATTTTTGGAATGACTTTTAATTCAAACTAATGTTGGACAATGGTAATACACCCATACCTCGCTTTACGGCCTAGATACGTTCCGGAAAAATTGGCCGTAAAGCGAAAAGCCGTATAACGAATCAATTACAGTCGAACCTCCATATATCGAAGTAGCAAAATGCCGGAAAAAAATTCGATATATAGAAATTTCGATGTATAGAATTGATCTTAGTTTTATCATAATTCTTCTAATACATTATTTCGTATACGAAACTCCATTGCCAATTTATATGTGAATCACATTAAATGAAAGTCAATACCTAAAAAATAAATTAATGTGAAAGATTTGTTGAGTACTATATACCTTTAAAAAAACAATAGTCCAGTTAGTGGTTACAGTGATCATAGTTACATTTGAAAAAAAAAAAAAAAACTACGAATATCTTGCTGAACAGCCAGTTTTGCGGAAAGTTCATCAAAGAAATGCTCGCATTGAAGTCCACGAAGTATTGTTTCAAACGCCAAAAATTGGGAGATTTATTTTAAAGTGGAATAAAATCTCCCAATATGTCGTGAAAAAAATTTCGATATATAGAGATTTTTTCGATATATAGAAGCAGTTTTTCTATGTAATGAACCTGGAGATTTGCTAAGAGTTCGATATATAGAATATTTCGATATAGGGAAGTTCGATATATGGAGGTTCGACTGTATTTTGAAACAAACCCATACAAATTTAATTGGGTCTGTTCCAATTTTTTATAAATATAAGTTTTTGTTCATAAAGCATTTATTTTTTTTTAATTTCCCATAAAAATGCTTACATAAAAAGAAAGTACAAAACAATGTAATAATAAACAGAAATTCAAAAAATAAACATATAAACAAAAAAAAAAGAAATGATATGCACATATGTAAACATAAATAAAAAACATAAAATAAAATGTTTTAAACAGTTTAATGTTTTAAACTGTTTTAATCTGCTGACGAACATTAACATGAAGAATCACTAAGTTATATGTTGCCATCACCACTCTCCGTTGTTGTGGCCGTATAACTAAATATTGTGGGCCGTAAATCAAAAAAGTGCCATAATTAAAAAAGGCCGTGTAGCGAGGTATAGGTGCATTGAAAACTCAAATGCTTAATAAGGATTTTTGAAAAGGAAATGTCAGTTTTAGCTGTAGGTAAACCCCACAAAAATTAACAGATTAGATCCGGTTGGTTACTTTTGACATTAGAGGTCAATTCTTATAGATATTCAATAGATCATACAGAGATTATCAATGCCATCTTCAACAAGTGAATAATGTAACAAGAAGCAAATGATTATTTTCTAAACGACTGTTATATGTGACATTTCGCAGTTTTTCGAGAAGGCTATACATTTTTAGCATCCCTAAAGTTAGTCGGATTTGAAATTCATTTTCTTAATACCACTAAAAAGCTTCGTTTATCCTCGTCAGTCTTACTTTGGTTTGTTTGATTTTAGTTAGTTTTGCTGGCTATGGCCGTCTTTCGCCACACGAGCTTCGTCAGATCTGTTTTATAAAAAATATGTTTATAATATATGTGTGCGTGTGAGAGAGATATGGAGGGAGTTGGAGAGATAATCATCAAAATTAAGTTTTTAAACATGAACGATATTTAAAAGTGTATAGGGGTTAGTAATTAAATATGTCTCATCATAAGAGGTTACAAGGTATATTATTTTAGGAATCCTTTTACAGAAGACTGCGTTTCTTTAACATGTTCTATTGGAAAAATCAGACAATTTGGCACCCAGGCATGATAATTTATTAAGGATTTTTTATATCAGACCAAGTAATACGGAATTACAGCCATAGCAGAAATAACTTATATACTTTGGTGTAAATTATAAATAAATTTTATTCTACCCAATCTTAATGATTCGAGGAAGTTTATCTAGCACCGTCAAAAGAGTTTCTTATCTATTGTAATATACAAATGTATTTGGAAATAAAAAATGCACTCTTACTAAATAGGAAAGGAACTACATTGTTGGAAATTAACCATATCTATGGATGTTTGGGACAAAAGGCTGCAAGCCATCTTTCTCTACAAACTTTTTGAATTAAACCTAGCAATTAAGTTTGTAAAACTTACTCTTGGTACGAGTTTCTTTTATTTTATCTGCATCTTGTATTTATAAAACAAACTATTCAAATTAAAATATCTTATGTGTGATGCAAAACGTTTTATAGAGATATCTCACTTCTACCCTTTCTAGGATATATGTATATCGAAGTCGCCCTCTAATAAAGTAGAAATGACACTTTTTGCAAATATATATAAAGTCAGACTAGTGTTGCTACACGGTAATCCACTATGACTAACACAACAACCTCTTTATGCCAGAGTGGCAAAAACTCTCTTAGGCTTAGAAGCGATTTCGCTGTCAGCCACTGAAGGCAACTCGCATAAACAGCTCCAAACAAACCAGTCTCTCCCGCAATCTGGCTACGCGGTATTTATAGTAATGGTTTATGCTGAATTTAGCATTTTTTTTTTGTAGCTCCTTTGGATTTATGCATTTACAATGATCGATTATTGTTAATCGATCATTACGTAGACCTTACAGTTTGTTTCAATAATAAATTTCTTGGTATATGTTAAAATTTTCTTAATTTCTTTCATGTTGTAGGCTATGAATTAGTAAATGAAAATCATATTGGTTCATTAATAACATAAAAAATTTCATTGGAGGGATTTTAAAATAAAACGCTGTCACTCAAAAATTTCATTCAGAATTTTTTTCATCTCCTGTATGCTCTCAATAACTTAAATTCTTTCTTATCTCTCTTAATACAATTATAGATTTTACTCCCCAGCAACTGAGTGCTATCTGAATTTAGTTTCTTATTGAAACAACTCAAAACATAATGTTATGTAACCAATTTAATGCCTTTATATGGAATTTGTTGTAAATTGAGTCATAACTAGGTGCATGTTAGAAAATGCTTATTTGAGACCTCATTTATATCTAATTAAATAGAGAATATTAATCTGTGCGTATAAATGTATAAGCAATCACGAAGTTGAGATATCAAATAAAACGTTATTTTCTAATGGTATACAAAAATTCAATTCAATTAATAAGTTCAACATCTAATGAGTTTTTTCTTAATTATTAATTAATACCAATTGAAATTGGTTTGGTATTTCTAAACAAATCTGAACTTTCACATATTTAGTCAATGACTCTACTTGCCGGGAAATAAGTTATGTTGGTATAAATGAATTCGAGTTTTCTTATTTTGCTATGTATTAAATAGCATTTTATAAATCTCCTTTAGAAGAGCAGAAAAAAATGCAAATTCTCGGTTACTAACGTTGTTTTTAAGATGGGTTTAGAATTTCTCGGGTTTCATGATAAGAATTAAATTGAAATATTATTGCATCAATAAAAGCGGAGCTATTCACGTGTGATTATAACGTTTACTTTCATTGTTAGAGGAGTGTTAGCACAAATTCTCAGAGTGAATACAATTAAGTCTTTTCAAATCTTCAGATTTGTAATATTTTATTTCATTTTTTTTAGTTTCGTAAAAAATTAATAGGGAGTATGATTTCACTCTTCTTCATATGTGTTCTACATGGACAAATGAAAATGTATCAAAAATTTTGCATTCTTTATATATATAAGATATTTACTGACATTTTTATGCACAAAGGGTAAGCTAATTAGGTATTACGAATAACTGAATCCAAGTACAAAATAATAGTAGCTAAGATTATTTATTGGCCATTCTCCATATTCAAATCCTGGGCATTATTGTTAACAAACTCCTATATTAATATCCAAATGAAAAAAAAAAAACAATTATTGTTAAGTTGAAGAATTGTGTAGACGTAAAAACAAAGTTTTGTTATCGCATTATTAAGGAATTTTGTTTTTAAATCTGTGTACTCCTTTTTCTGAGTTGTAACTTTAATTTAAGATGTGGTTTGGGTGAATGATGAAACGGGATGCACGGAATTTTCTTGTTCCTCATTTATTACTTGAATCCAAAACGAGAATGTTAAGCTATAATCGAGCTCTCTTAAACTTAAAAAGCCAATTTGTGTGGATACGCTGAGTTAAGCTGAGTGGGTACTCTAGAACTTTTTACTACTGGAAAAACGAGATATTACGATTAGTGATAGAAAGTTATTGCTACCGATCGTAGCTTGACATCTTAGCAGATATACAAGCTAGCACAGTTCTAAAGTTTTTTGTTAGTTTTTTTACTCAGGAGGAGGAAGTGTAAGTTGACACCGGGCAGCTGGTAAACTTTATAAGAACTGGAATGATGTATCCGAACTTAATATGAATATAGGCTTTAATGCCCTTTTAAATTTTTCAATCTCCTCTTTCTTACACGCAGTCTAGTCTATTGTTTTGTTTTCCCAATGTTTTCTCTTAAAATTAGAATCAAATTCATTAAAAAAATAAATCTTAGGGCCTGTTTACATAGGAGTCTGGTACCGGAAGCGTAAAAGGAAAGATTGCGCTAAGACGGAAATAAACCAATCATAGGCGTTAAAAATTTCCTTGCTAATCGTTTGGAGGTTTGTCATTGGTTAAATATAATTCAATACTTAATGCTTCAGCTACCGGACTCCTATGTAAACAGGCCCTTAGTCATCTATACTATTTATGATGAAAGACTCCCGAACTTGCACCTATATACTAAGTTCAACCAACAGATATAAAGCTACGAATAAAAAATTCATATTGATGTGAGAAATATTTAGTAATTTATAAAAACCGAAGGTATATTCGTTTGTTTAAAGAGTGTAAACTTACATTTACCCTCTATATTTTTTGAAGCGTTAGAAACTAGATCAATTTCTTTTGTTGTGGTCAGTACAATCTTTTGAAACCCTGTAAGTTACACTTGTTTTGCATGCATACATGCAGTTCTGTCTCCGAGGATTAATGCAAATCCAGACTAATCTACTCTCTCCACCTCCTCATACAAAGCGTATTTATTGCGTTATAAAAAAATCAAAAGTGGCTTTATTTGTTTCGTAATTTTAAACTAAATAAGAAAATTTAACACTATGCAATAATTAGCATTGTGTATCATTTTGTTTAAATGGTTAATACCTTTTTGGGCGTAAAATATTTTAATAACAATTAAATCTTTTGTAAAAAGGAATTCACTCATCAGATGGTAATCTGGTTTTATTTACTACCACAACTGAAAAAAAAAGTAAACATTATTCAGCAAAAAAGATGAGTTTTTTCTACCTCTAAAAAAATCATCTAAATGGGAAGGAATAATCAAATATATTGTATTGAAAATTGCGTAGGTGAGGAAAGGTTTCCATCTGTAGAAAATCCTGATTGTAATTATATTCATGGCTAATAAAAATTCACAATCTTAGAGACTACGTTTTGGAATGCTACGTTGATTAGTTGAAAATGAAGAAACACTCTAGAGACATATTTGCGTCTTTTGATCTAAAGTTTTTTCGTTATTTGAAAAACCCAAGTTTCTTTTCCCTTTGATATGAAAGCTAAACAAAATGTGTCAAAATTTTCAATTATTCTTTGTATTAAAAAGGGAAAAAAAAGATTATTTATTCAAAATTTTCTTGGCTAAAATTTGTAAATAAGTTGCTAATTATAGTATATTCCCTACTTCCCAGGAAACTAAGGGCATCCATAAAGTTTCTATCATGTTCCCAGAAAATAGAAAGAATATGTTACTAAAAATTGTATTCATAAAGCCATTGAGGTCATACAAGGCATTTGTGAACACATGGAACTACTTTTATTCTTGATACTTTTTGAGATATCTACATTTCAGAGGCAATTCCAAACACCTCATATCACTCAGATTTTAAAAAAAGGAATTCTTTTATCTTTAAAAACATAGAACTACATTACTGAATATTGTGTGTAAATGATAACCTTAAACACTCCTGCAAAACATATATAATTAAGACAAGAATACTCCCCTTCTTGAAAATGATTTTTGATTATGGCCTTACTGAATCGATTCAGGACTCTGGAGCTTTGCCGAGCAACGTGAGACGCTAGTAAGAGATGATCAGCAACTGCTTGGCAGAACTCCAGGATGGACTCTTCATCGTCCAGAGAAATAAGGCACTCAAAAAATTATGCCTGGAATATTCTTGATGCATCTAAAATGTTCCAAATAATATTTCACAGATGCCTTCATAGCTGTAAATTTTTTGTTCTTTAATAATGATATCATAAGACATTTTTGAATTGAATGCCCACTAAACATTAAAAAAATATATCGGGTTTAGAATTTTTTGCATAACGAAACAATTTATATATAAAATGCATAATACGTCGTCCACAGAAATAAGGCATTCATTTAATTATGCCTAGAATAATTATCAGGCATTTGAAATGCTCCATACAATGTTTTATAGAAGTGTTCATAACTTTAAAATTTGTCAATAACAACAATCGCATTGAACAATATTAATCGAATACATAATAAACACTTTAAAAAATTCCCCAATATGAAGTTTTCAAACATTGAAATCATTTGTACAGAAGATAAAAATACTCAGATTCATTCTGTTAGTACTTACATAATTTTTAATAATCTTTTTAATATTATATATATATATATATAATCTTAATATATATATATATATATATATATATATATATTAGGCATGTAGATTAGGCATGTAGATAGGGAGGGATATTAGTGCCTTTTATATAAAGTATGAGTGTCCTTTTAACTTATAATCAATGTTCCGTATAATCAATGGGCATCGTTCAGGAGGGATTAAGTATCTTTTGCAAATTTTATACACAAAAAGTATTCATATTTAGTAAGTTTTCTAACGACCTCTATGTCAGATGCAAGTGTTTGCAAAGATTTCACATTTTAGAAATGCAGTGGAAAGTATGCATCACAAAATAGCTGTTAAATAATTTCATTGATACAATATTTTTTAGTAAAAGTGTTTGATTTAAATAACTTTTATTTGCGCAAAAAGTTTACATTATTTTTTTAAGTGTTCATTATAAAGAGAAAAAAAATTTATGATAAACGCTTTGTGGGAATCTTAAAACCATTTATTGTTTAGCGTATGATTTTGAAAATACAGTGAAACCTCTATCTATCGTTTTTAAAGGGACCTGGTGTATTAAACGATAAATGCGGGAAAAGTATAGATGCGGGAACATACGAAGAAATATTATCACTGGGACTGGATGAAATAAACAATACATACGGGAAAACGATTGTTCGGGGAATGATCGATCGAGATTCCACTGTATATAAAATATTCCTGTAAGATTGATTTTTAATTCTGTAGAAATTATTTTTTTTAAATATGTAAAATTTTCATGCACCAATGGTTTTTACCCGCTACGTACGATACACTCGCTATAAATCAGTCAATATCTAAGAATAGTGATATTGTTATGGAATTGCATTTTGTTTCGTTAAAATGGCTTCTATAGGAAGAGCTCCTATAGCTATGTATTTAACACGAGAGTCTATGGGAATCTCGCGAAATTGGCGATGGATTTTGTAACTTATTTTGGTCGCCATATTTGGCAATATTTCGCCAACTTGCCGACTAAACCTTTCTGAAAGCTTCTAGAAATAACTAGCTGTGGCTGACCTATAGAGGGCGCTTTGGAAATCTATAAAAATACCTGACATTGGCATTGGAACTCAGTTCAATTTCCTAGTGAGAATTGAATGTGGTGTAACTGCGTTAATAGGCGTGTATTGCATTGAAAATTCTGGTATCCTGACTTGTGTTTTTAGAATTTTCTGCTGTATAGAAGACAGTTGTTACGTCGTTTTATATTTGATTTTGAGTAAACGCCTAAAGAATTTATAAAATAATAAATTTATTTTATGTGAACTTTCTGAAGAAATTCTTATTCAATCCTAAGGAGCCCAGGAAAACGGAACAATATATATATATATATATATATATATATATATATATATATATAATATGGACCTTGCGTTCCTCCTGAAGTATTCTTTAAAGAAAGCGTTAAACTGTGGATAATGCTCCAGAGAAGCGATTTAATGAATCCCCATTTGTTTCATTTCTGTTGTAAACAAGCCAGACATGTGTAAACAGAAGAAAAAATAAAAATAAATTCACAGTTTTCTCATTCAGACAGCAGGCTCTTTTCTTATGAAACTCTGTAAGTGAAAAGGCTGATGATCTACGGATGAATAAAATTATAAAAATCACTCAGCGAAACGAAGTTATTTTTAAGAATAAAAACTAGAGTTAGAAAATTCGTATTTTGGAACCCTTTTTATTCTACCTTCAACGCGCACGCGTGTGCACAGGCACATAAAAAATGCAGTTATTTCAGATAAGATCAATTGGGGGGAAGGGTTGGCTCTTCTCCGTCTTGAGTGGGCTTTCAAAGACACGCTTCCTTTTAATCGCTGTGGTTGGAGCTTTTTATTTCGAGGCCTTTTTGTAATACAAAGGAGTGTCGATCACTGCAGCCGGACAGATTTTTGCTTTGAAAATTACCCCTTTCACGTAGTCTTGGACTAGGTTATACATCGCGTATTGTTTTCCCAACATCTATTATACATTTAAACACAGATTATTTTAAAATTTTTTTCTAATCGATAAAATAGTTTTGCTCTTTATTCAAAGATTTTCTTGAAAGTGTAGATTGCTATCGCTCGTAACATTTTTCTATAGAAAAGGAGCCGTTACATATGCTTATGAGGAGTTTTGTATCATACAAGATTACTATGTTTCCACAAGTGTTAAGATGGTACATTATTATATTATTAAGGGTAAATTCAATCCGCACAGGGATGTCTTGCTTTGCAGTACATAATGATCTTTTTGTAACAACAAAAATAATAATGATAAGACTTTACTATTTGTATAGGAAAAGTTTTTGAATATTATGTCATGTAAATGTATAGGTACAATAACCATTGTCCAATACATATTGATACTTATGTCTCTTTCCTGCACATACTGTCTATATTTTAGGGCGAGTTATAATCAAGTTTTAAACAGACCCAAACCCTAAGGTCATGGCATGAGTGACCTGAAGACTAGTTGCTGCATGCAGTCCTGGACACACAGCTGAGGTCCACCTGTCCATAGTTAATTTAGGACTTAAGGGCCGTGCATTATGCCGACTTTTAAACACACACACACCCACCACCAATTTCCTAGGGCGAGATATAAATATTAAGTGATTGGATTTACGCTTTCACAAAAGTCCCTTACAGAAGTAAGAAAAGGTATTTTTTAAAGTGGACATTCGCACTTGCATCATCTAACCACATTGTGTATGATGACACAAGAGGATGCCACTTAGGTTTTTGTTTTTTTCTATCCGTATCTTTTCCCGATTATTTTGTCTCCCACAAAAACGCATCTGCCTACGATTCAAGTTGTCTTCATTTTATCAATACGGGTAGTGTCCACACTGGTGTATCAATATCACGTATAATTTTTTTGATGGATCGGGGAAATATCAACTTCAAGTGGATCAAGTGTCATGTCGTATTAAGATTTTATGTAGTTTTAGATGAAAGATCGAATTTAAACTATCGTACAAGAATAGTATCGTATGGATATCGTATGGAACACCGAGTTTTCCGCGATCATGATGCAAATTTTGATATGAATGAAGTTAAATGATACGATAGGGCAAGAGCTCTAAAATGTTGACAGGAAAGGTGCAAAAATCAATACGCAAAGGTAAAATATAGAAATGCAAGTTTTAAATCATAAAGCAGAAATGTTGTTCACTCCTTTATATTTTGTCTTGTAATCCATGTGAGTATAAAATGCTTACCATTCTGGAGTGCGAAATGATAGGAATGGATTCAGGCATCATGAAACGTAAATTGATTCCGCTGTAAAATTGCGGCTTCAATCTAACATTCTTTCTTTGCGCTTAGAAAAAGCTCAGAACGAAGATAACACCAGTTCAGCTGTTACTGTTTTTAAGATTGAAAGATATGCTATCTATTACATTTACATGATTTAGATAACTAATCTACTTCTTAAACGTTATACGTTTGAAGAAAAGTAGATCATTTAATATTTGCCGAAAGAAATTATTGCGGGTATACTTTCGCGATTTTTTTTTTTTTTATACTCTGAATTTGGTTTTGTAAGAAATAACAAAAATAGTTCATTTTATATTTGGCAAAAGAAATTCTTTGGAGGTATATTTTAATTTTTTACGCTAGATTTGTTTTCGTAAGAAATAACAATGGTTAATACTCACATTTTCTTCCTTTGATTAACCTTAAAATACTTACATCATTTATAGCCAGTTTCTTGAAATGTATTGGAAGATAGTTGTTTGCAAAAAGAAATATCAGTATGTGCCTACGTTGATGAGTGGAAATTACAGCGCATAACCAAAGAGAAAAAAAATTGTTTCAGTTATAAATTTTACAGTAAGAAATAAAATTAATATTTTTCCCGATCTTTGACTACGCTCTCAAAGTAAAAGCCTATTTTTAATTAGTAAAGTTGTACCATTAATACACTGTGCTTTCTAACAGTGGCTCAAATGCAATCTGTTCATAGGTAATTTAATGTAAAGCAACAGAATTGTGTGTATAACTGTACTGATTGTCGAACACTCAAATTATATTTTGTTCGTTAAATTTCATTTTTTAAACCCTAGAAAATGGTATTACAGCCTTATTTCCAAACCCTCATGATAGCACCATTAATTTGTTCAAACGTTTTAGTCATTTGTCAGGTTTTTCACATCTAAATTTTCCACATGCAGTCGTCAGTAAAGTAGAGTTCCGTGATTGCCATGGGGTCAGCTTTAAACTGTACAAACCACAGTTTTTAAAGCCCTTTTGTAGTAAGTGGTGATCTGAAAGGGCTAAAAAAAGAAACTTTCAGAGCGAATGCGTTTTTGCCATCTTTAGACCACAAAATGCGATATTTTGACTAAAACTGGAAATCCGGGTTTATATCTAATGATTACTGAAGTTACAAACTCTCATAATTTTGAACGGTTTTTCCTTAAAAACGAAAGATAAAATATTGAGGTTAACGTTTTACTATTTATTTTCGAATATTTTTTCGACTGTATATAACGTTTACAACATTTCTCCGCTTATGACACGAAAACTGTCGAAGTGATTAATTTATATGAATACGTTTTCCGGAGCATCAGAGCTAACTAAACTAATCGACTAAACTTATTAACTAATTGGCTGAAGCTAACTCATCTGTCGTTGACTAATGATTTAGTTAATAAAACGACTACGTAATGTGCGCCCAGCTGTACGGGATTTGAATCGGATATTCCTCAGCACCTGTTGCGTTTGACGCTGTTATTGAACGATTAATTTGTGGGAAATTTTGTTAGTGCTTGGGAGCTCTAAGTTAACATTCAGTTTTTAAGATTTATGCCAATTTTCCAAATGTTTTCACATTTCATTAGCAGCGAGGGAGCATTTCCAATTACCCGCAAGATTTCATTTCCGTTTGATTTTAACATTGTACAATTTTTTCCCAATAATTCTAGCAAGGGATTTTGAAAGAAAACAATACAAATTTAAATCAATTTATCATTTTTGTCAAGTTATAAACTGCTTGTTTTTGTTATAATACATAAAAGGATATTAGCATGGTTTTTATCTTTACTGATCCCAATATTCGACTAAAGCAGCACCGCATGTTCTCTCAATCCCCACCCCCCAAAAATTAAATAGCAATCTTGTCATAAACTCCTTCATAATCATCAAGAAAGATGACTATATTTTAATATCATGTTTTAATTACTTCGATCAGATGCTTTTACCCGGGTAATTTGCTTGTCATATAGGATTTTTGTTCATAAAAAACATGTGATGGGGAGAAAATTACCCATTATATTTTTATTAGCAACATCTTTAACACATGCCATCCATATAAACTATCTGGCAAACTTGACTGTAATCCCCTCTAAGTGATTTTAACTTTGTTTACTTCAAATGCTGCCAGTTTAATTATAATGACCCTATGAATTTCAGCAATATTTTAAGGTTATAATTTCTTCGATCGCAGATAATTAGTACAAAGTTCAATTTGCTTCAATCGAAAAGAAAGAACTACATTTTATGATTAGCTTTAAAAAATTCCAACAACAGATTAAAATAACTTCTTGTTTCAAAGTTGAGGCCCGTGTTAAATTACGCGTAATGTTCACCCTCTTAATGATGATGTTCTGAATTTATATCAGTTTCTTTTGAAAGAATCGAATGAAAACATTTTTTTGACGTTATGTTGTTCAGTGCTGATCCTAAACAAATACATCTTCAACACTTATATATATCGAAAAAATATTTTAAAATCTTAAGCCTTCCAATTTTCTATTTTGCTCCATCTTTCTAATAAAATATGTTCACAAAAAATATTTTTTAAATAAACACAGCTTTGACTTGTGTACTAGTATAACCTCGGTATAGATAATTTATAATTTTTGACGCTAGTTTAAAGGATTTAAATAATAAAATTACCAATTTATTTTATACTTACCTTTACGAGTTAATATAAATATTTTTTTCTAAATTTGCTACCTTAAATAACACAAAAGCAATATTTCCATGAAAAATGAAATGAAAAGTATAGTTTTGTGTATAAAATTTCGTACTTTCTGTAAAAAATCATACTATTTGTTAAATAAATTACTTTCGTAACTACACGGCAAACATCGGATGTTAATACTGATACGAAGAGTTTTACACCTATTTCAAAACTTAGGAATAAATAAATGAGTTCTAGCAGCGAGATGTAACGAAAGTTCTTACTTTTAAACAAAAGTTAATCTACGAAACGCTGTTATTATCTGTTTTGAAATCCATCTCTTGTCGTGGAGTACAGAACACTCCAAGAGTAACGTAGTTTTTAACAAGATTCCGGAATCGATTTTGACTCTCTCCAGTTTAGACCAAGTCACGTGAGGTCGGATGTGACATCGTACTATTAGCCCGATATCTAGGGAATGCGTCTCCAAACAATAAGAGGCCATCTTAAATGAACAGTTATTTGGAACACTTTATTAAGCAAAAAGTTAGTTATATTAAGCCACAACTTGACAAAAAATTTACTTAGTGAAAATTGCTTTGGTTTATAATAAAGTAGATTTTATTGGCAGACTTTACAAATTCCCATTTGGGTGTGTCAAAATTTTAATACTCTAAATACTACAGGCAGAGTGTGTTTGTTATATTTCGTACCAAAGCATTTATTTCATTAATAATGTAGTTAACGATTTCTAGCAGCACAACCGCATTTGAGAGACTGGGAGTTAGGATTATGAGAGCCCAAGAAAAATTTTAACGGGAAAAAATTAATCATTTCCTGGTTTGCAATGTTAAATGCAAACCTACGATTAAACAATCTTTCTTTAACTCCCAAATGAGTTCTAGGTGACTTACTAGTAATTTCAACTCGTTTTAAGCTCATGTATAGTAAATATTGCTACTGTTAGTGCAAAAGGTCGTATGTAAAAATTAAGTTCCAATTTAAACCTGCAAAACGTCGTACGTTTCTGTAATTTTTTCGTTTATGAATTTAATGCTTTAAAAGTTATGTTAGGCATTTGTTACCATGGAAACAGCAGAGGGAAATATATGAATATTCTACTAATAAAACATAAGGAAACAATCAGTTTTTATGCTCTCCTGTAAAGTACACAATTTTTATCTACGACATTTTGCACTAACAGTAGCGATAAGTCTCAAATCAACAAGAATCTTGAGAAAAAGGTTTGATTATTTGAAAATATCTAAATTGCGTCGGAATTGTTGCTGAGTGGATTATGTCACTTGGATGAGAACTTGGTAGGCTTGGTTGAAGAGAAAGAATCAAAACAACATACAACCAAAAATGTTTTGAAAGCAGCTGACTCCTCAGGGGTTTAGATTGGTTTTACCCAATATATTGTTTCAGCATGAGTTTGACCATCCAAGAACTCCGAAATAAATTAATCACTCTAAAGGAGGGTGGATTTTCGGGTATCTAAGTGAAAGTGACTCCTTTAGTTAGAATACAGGTACCTTGCGGAGATTTGGGGCTCCGCTAGGTATTCCGAGGATCTAAGGGATTTATTAAACCTCCAGCTGGAAAGTAAAGTATCAAAACTGGTAAATTTGACCAGGAAATAAGACGGAAATTGTACAATCCACTTGTATTTTTTGGGGAAAATCATGTCTTGTTGTGTTAGAGGAATTAGACTCCTGTCAAGGTTGATAAATTGGTTGAAAGCACAAATGTCATCTTTTGCAACACGAGGGCTTAACTGACCGGGACCTATAGCTTATAAATCCGATTTCTAACAGCTACAAACATTCATGCCTACCGTGGTATTCGTATCTACAGACACTGGTTCGGATAACTAACGCCCTGGCCATGTGGCTGCAGTCCGGCCCAGTTCGTTCAGTCCCGAACAGAAATAAAACCTTGGAAAAGAAACTTTCCGTTCGGGTACTGCGTCTGAGATGACCAGCGTCAGGAATTTGATTGTACTGAAGTTTTAAATACTTTAACAATTTGCTAATAGCCATTTTTTAAGCTCAGCCTCATAATGTCCAATTAGATTGTAGCTGTGGAGTTAAACGACTTGAAAGTTGAAACTTATTTGGCAATTTTACCCTCGCTTGTGAAACGGTTCATCAAAAATTTAAAGTCCCCCACAACAATAATACCATTGTTCCACGTATGGAATATGTGGAGCACTGGTATATATTAACTATGAAACAAATAACATGTAATAAATTTAATAATTGCAGGCATATTTCACATTCATCGTTTAGAATTTGTATATCATTCATGTATTAAAAGCTTTGTTATTGTGCTAAGAAGAAAATTTTCAACTCTGAACAAACATGGTTTTATATTTTTTAACGATGTATAACCAAAAATGGCTGCCATTTGCATTGAATTTCCCGATTAAATAGTTTCTCAAATCTAAAATAATTTTGTTTTGGGGGAAAAACGTTGGGTGAATGGTTTTCTAGTGTCTTTGGAATACAAAACTCTTTCGATTTAAAATAAAGGGATAAGATTGAAATTCGAAATGAGAAATTTAGATTGAAAATATTTTAACATGTTTTTAGTCAATTATTGTAGTATGATAGATGTATGGTTTTTAAATAAGGATTTCAATTTAAAATGAGCACGTCAATTCTCGTTTGACAATTAAAAAAAGTAATCATTTAACTCTACGATAAGTGTTGGCTTCTAGTAAGGTTAAATGATCGGGCGACATAAATACAGTGGAATCTCGATCGATCGTTTTCGGATCCATCGTTTTTCCGTATGTGTCGTCCATTTTATCCAGTCCCAACGGTCATATTGCTTTGTTATGTTTCCACATCTATCGTTTCCCCGCATTTATCGTTCATTTCAATCGGTCCCTTGAAAAACGATAGATCGAGATTCCACTGTATACATTCAGGACACTGAATTTCTAATTCTAATAAATCAAAATTTTTGCGCGAGAGAAATTTAGAAAGCTGAATGTCGGAATGTTCGTTAAGATACTGAATTTGTTTAGAATGCGGTATTTCTTATCTATTTGGAGCATGCAATGATTATTTAGTGACTATATCACAAAGAAATGCTACGAAATCTGTAAATTCTCAGCGGTAAATTTTTCTCCTTTATTACTGAAAGATTCTCCTTTCTTCACATTGCAGAAACTAAATTTAAAAAAGGTCGAGTACATTCTTAGAATGAGTTAATAAACAAGGAACTCAAGCATATATGAGAAAGCTAAAATACGTAATTAATTTTTTTTTAATAAGTAATACCTAGAATAGTTTAGTATTATAAAGTTACGGTTTAGAAAAGGAAAAAAAGCATATCTTTTATGTTTCTAATGTTCTATTTAAGGAGTTTTAGAAAAGTGCAGTAAATATATGTAGTCTAAAATATATTTCCTGCTTTCAAGGGTCTCTTGAAAATGTAACAGAAATACTATTTCAACTCTGCAGTAAAATAATTCGAGATAGGGTGAACTAAATATCAATTGCTTATAAGATTTACATTAGTGTATAAAAATATTCTTACACACACACATATATATATATATATAATATGGCAAGCAATGTTTCTTTTCTCGCCTTACGCCCTGAGTGAGAGCTAGTAGTTTTTGGCAAGAGAAATCATGACAAAATTTTTCAGCTAATGTGTGAATGTACGAAGGTGGACCTGAGGTAGCCTAGTGGTAGCGCGTTGGCTTTCGGTACTAAGGGTGCTCAGATAGAATCCCAGCATGCGCCATTAAATACCTTCGTGTCTAGGCCAGATATGGGCACGTTAAATCCGTAGGCCGGAAAGTCCTAAGAGGTCAGAGAGGGTAGGAGAAGGTACGATCCCACAAGATGTCACTTTTGGGTGGTACTAGGTCAAAATTGAGGTGACACTTATCTAAGTCTAACTCCGACCCTTATAGTGCCATTATAAACCGACACACCTTTCAGCCCGCTAGCCTATATGGACCTGATCAAGAACACTTCCGGGCAGGGGGCATAAGTAACAACAACAAATCGAATGCTTTTTTTTTATTCTTGTACGATAGTTTAAATTAGATCTTTCATCTAAAACTTATAAAATAGCAAGGCGTTATTATATATATATATATATATATATATATATATATATATATATATATATATATATATATATATATATACAAACTAAACTCACGGCGCAACAGTCCGATATGGACCAGGGCCGGCGGTACCCATCTCCGCTTTCTTGACCGTGGGCTTGGGGTGCCATACAGCATATGTCTCAGTCAGGTGGTCAACCTGATGTGGGATCCCCAGAGTTTAGTTCCCAAGCATGTTTGGTCCTCATTTTATCGACCCACTCAAGGGATGAAAGGCTGAGTCGACCTTGCCCAGTCGCAGTGTCGAACCCTGGACCTGTGGAATGGCAGCTTGACGCTTTTAACCACTACGCCGGGCTTTTATATATATATATATATATATATATATATATATATATATATATATATATATATATATATATATATATATATATATATATATATATATATATATATATATATATATATATATATATATATATATATATATATATATATATATATATATATATATATATATATATATATATATATATATATATATATATATATACAGTCGAACCTCCATATGTCGAAGTAGCAAATTGCCGGAAAAAAATTCGATATATAGAATTGAGCTTAGTTTTATCATAATTCTCAAAAAAAAAAAAAAATAAAGTTAATTTTCGTATACGAAACTCCATTTCTAATTTATATGCGAATCCCATCAAATGAAAGTTAATAACTAAAAAACGAATTAATATGAAAGATTTATTGAGTACTACATACCTTTAAAAAAACAATAATCAAGACAGTGGTTACAATGATCACAGTTACATTCTTTAAAAAAAAAAACTACGAATATCTTGCTGAACAGCCAGTTTTGCGGAAAGTTCAAAGAAATATTCGTATTTATTCAGTCCACTAAAAACTTAATCGGGGACATTTTCCACGAATTGAAGTCCCCGACATATTGTTTCAAACGCCAAAAATTGGGAGATTTTATTCTAAAGTGGAATAAAATCTTCCAATTTGTCTTGAAAAAAATTTCGATATATAGAGATTTTTTCGATATATAGAAACAATTTTTCTATGTAATGAACATGGAGATTTGCTAAGAGTTCGATATATAGAAAATTTCGATATGTGGAAGTTCGATATATGGAGGTTCGACTGTATATATATATATATATATATATATATATATATATATATATATATATATATATATACACACACACACACTAAGTATTTGGACATCAATACAAATGACGATATCTGCGGTCCTGATATACGTCACGCCCTCCGCCGTTAAAAAAAAAAACGTGTAGGTAAACAACATTGGCATTAGTCGCATGCTAGATGCCATGAAGTGCAAAGTTATCTGGTTTTGAGAAAGGTGTAATCGTCGGGTATCACAGAAATGGCTTATTCTTAAGGGCATATCTTGCGAGCTTTCAGAAGTGCAAGGTGAGTGGGGATTGTTGGAATATGCCCCGAGTTGGCAGGCCCACGAAACTGGAAGATACAGACCGACATGTGCTGTTCACAGAAATTCGGAAGAACCGCACCCAACAGATAGCCCACATACTCCAGGAGTTTCAACAGGTATCCGCGAGTGTTGTTTCGATGAATACCATCCCTAAGGAAGCACGTAGGCTTGGTTTTCATGGTCATTCTACCTCCAATAAACCTTTGATAACAAAGTCCAACCGCGCTGCTCGGTTAATATGGTGAAATGCACGTCGAAAAGTGGACCGTAGATCAGTGGAAATGGGTTCTCTGGAGCGACGAATCAAGGTTCACCCTCTACCGTTCGGATGGCAGGGTCTTTTCTGGCGTCTGCCTGAAGAACGCATCCTGCCATAATGCATTGTGCCCACAGTAAAGTTCGGCGGAGGGGGCATTATGGTCTGGGGGTGTTTCTCTTGGTATGGACTGGGACCCTTGGTCCCAATTCATGGTAAGCTCAACGCCGATGCCTACTGCACTATTTTGGATGACAGTGTACTTCCTACGTTGTGGCAGATTTGCGGGTTGGACCCATGTTCTTCCAGGACGACAACGCCAGCTGTCATAATGCGAGGTCCACCATGGATTGGTATGATGACAGTAGGGTGAACCGAATGGACTGGCCTGCTCAGAGACCAGACCTGAACCCTATCGAGAATCTCTGGGACGAACTGGATCGCCGAATTAAGGGGTGCAACAACTGTCCAGAATCGGAGGAGGAACTTGCATGTCTTCTCCAAGCCGAGTGGATGAAATTACCTCTAGCCGTCATACAAGGACTTGTGGAAAGCATGCCCCGGAGCCTTGAGGCTGTAATTGCCTCTCGTGGGGGCTCTACCAACTATTGAATATGAATAAATTTTGTTATTATATTCTATCACACGTGTCCAAATACTTATTTGTAGATAGTGTGTGTGTTTGTGTATATATATATATATATATATATATATATATATATATATATATACCTGTGGCTGGGTTCTAAAAGGGCCAATGTCAAAATCATTAGTTTCGAGAAAAAGGCATTCTTCAAAGATATTAAACATTTTTCTGAATGTTATTTCTTTCTTATATTACGCTTCACATTATTATTTTTTAATTGTTCATTGTTAGTGTAAAAAAAATTATTTTTTATTATAGAAAACAATTTTCATCTGTTACTATTTTATATAAAACATATGCCTTTGGCCCTTTTTGGATCTAAAATTACTGCATCGTAAATGGCATTGGCTAATATTATAATGGAAATATAATCTCATTCTTTTTGTTATTTGACATTGGTCTTTTTAGAATTAAAGATTCATTAAAATGGAAACTTTTGATACAAATAACTCAAAATCTGAAAAAAAAATAAATTGACCCCTTTAGAACAAAGCCACAGATATATATATATATATATATATATATATATATATATATATATATATATATATATCTTTTCATAACAAAGCTAGAAATTTCTGATAAAAGCGAAATGCTACATACAAACTGCTTACAACTTAAATGTCATTGCTATAAATACATGGCTGTAGCTAAATGAATATGAGGCAGTGCGATCAGGAACCTGAAGCATGGCATTATATACACTTGACACTGTCGTCCAGCATGTAAATATAGGAGAAAGCGGACCGATGTAATATCTGAACTTAATGCGTGATTGCGTTCCGGTGGCAGAAAATGTTGCAAAATGCCAAAGTACATGAGTGGGCTAAATAAGTTTGGCTGTGTTTGATTGGACGACAGTTAAATCAGTCGTTTGTGCGAAGGTACATTGAGCTTTCGAGTTATCTCGCGACTTCTTTTAAAAAGCCTCTTCCAATAATGTGATAAGGGAGAGCATTTTCTGTCAAAGGAGGGGTATTTTGAGATGTAGTTCGTCTCAAAGGGTTCTTTCAGACAGTGATCCTTACTTTACCCCCCTTAGTCTAACTTTTTTACCATATGCTCTTAAAAACAGGTTTAGATATCACCGTATGGATTGGTAAAATGTCCTTCTGAAAGGATAAAGGGTATTTTCAAAGCTCGACAACTTGTCCACGACTATCTTGAATGTTTATGTTCTCTGAGTTCATAACAAAGGCACTAAAAGTAAAAGAACCAGTCATGCTCATCAGATTGGATTGGTTTGCTTCAAGAACCACAATACATTTTCTCAGAGACCTTGAGAACTTTCTTGAGACAATATATTTTTCCTCGGACATATGATATGGTTAGGGGAGCTGTCAGCTCAGTCGGACTGGTTAGCTTTGCTTTTATTACAACTTAACATGAATTCGGCAGCATACTAAGAAATATGATTTTATGTAAAATGCACATGATTATATAAAACCTCGTTTAATAAGTTACTTATTTATATAAAACCTCGTTTAGTAGGTTGTGTATTTATATGAAACCTCCTTTCGAACTATTACTCCAGAGAAGTTAATGCTTTTAGCAATTTTAGAGTTTATCCCTCTAAGTCATCACTCTAATTTACCCATCAAAAGTTTGATTCCAGAGGAAGGGAACGTCTTCATTCCCTTGAGTTACGAAAAGCCTGGATCTAAATCTTATTGAGTAATCTGGTGTGTTTTGCTACGCCCTATGTACGTTAATGGTAAGCAGTATAAGACCCAATCTGAAAAACTAATGGAAAAAAGTGGATGGAGTCCACTGTTATAGCTCTCTCGGGAAACAAAATATTAACTCGTGAGGCTAAAACTGTATTTAACTTTGAGATCTCTGCAAATATCAATAGAATGTCATGTCTGTGTCTAATGTAATGATTGTGCAGTGAGGTAGTTTATTTTTTTTCAATATGAAGAACATTTTAAAATCAGTTTATGAAAAGACTTGTGTTAGTAACTCCATATTCCATGGAGAAGAACACGTCCGAAGTCGATACAGCTTTCCATTATCTTTTCATATTCTCATGAAAATTTACAGTTCACAAAATATTAGACTACATCATACTGAACCTGAACACGTGTTTGACGAATTCTTGTTCCGCTCACATGGTAATCAACAAACCACACCTGCTGGCTTTAGCGAAGTTAAACAGCTCTCCGCCCTCGCCAATCGCATTCGTTTGGTCCTGGAGGCATGACGAGGAGTATAGTCCGCTTAGAATAGACTCGTACCATAGAGGTTGAAATCTATCGCGAGGTCGATCCACTAAGTTAGATAAGCAGTACATAGCAGTCTCTGTCTGTTGTGCGCTATTCCACAAAGCAGCAAACTTAATTCCTAGGGAAAAGCAACACTCGTCGAATTGTTAGGACAGTCCAAACCTTTTTTTTTTTTTTTTTTTTTTTTTTTGCAAACCTCACAGCCTGATGTTTTTCACTGATTGGAGGCTATCTTCGGAAGCGTTTAGATCAGTGGTTCCAAACCCGTTGTGGACCACTAAGCCAGACATTGAACCATGTGCGGACCATTACCACCACCCTCCGACTTGTGGGAGAGGAACCTTCCGGGGGATAAGGGGGTATAGTATACCCCTCAGGCAAAAGGGATAAATGGTTAACGTACTCGCATTCTAAAGTATCATATTCTAATAATAAAATAATTATGTTCAACTTTTATGAAATTTTAATTCAACGCCTGATAGTCACCAGATATATTCGGCACATCTAGTTCAGCGAACATTGTTTTCAAAATCAACATATATTTGGCAACTTTTTTTATATGAGGTGCCAGACCACTCACGAGGTTCTCTGATTGGGAACCACTGGTTTAAGGGCCTGTTCACATAGGAGTCTGTTGCGTAGCGTTAAGGAAAATATGACGTTGAGACGAAAATAAACCAATCATAGGCGTTAAAAATTTCATTGCTAATCGTTTGGAGGCCTATGATTGGTTTATTTTCGTCTCAACGTCATCTTTTCCTTAACGCAACGCAACGGACTCCTATGTGAACAGGCCCTAATTGGGCAACGGTCTGAGAAGTGGACTTAGATGTGTCCCGATAAAGTTCGTTGGTAAAGCATTTACCGAATCCCATCTATCGGCCCCTAGTGCTCTAGATAATCTATACACCTACAGGCTTCCTACATTCGTTGTATCTGTAATATTTTCTCCGATGCCCATAGTAATTACTTTCTAAAGTCTCTTCCCTATTATAACTTGCTACTGCTTTTGGGCAGCATGCTTCAGTCATTTTGTAATTCAACTCCTAATTATAGCATCCTGCATCTAATTATAGCTTCATACGACTGTAATTTCAGCCAATAGCTCATAAGATGATGTTTCGCACTATTTTGATTGGATTGCCAGTACTAAAAATTTACGAAAGCCCAATTTGACGAAGACCTGCGCGTTCGTTTAGAAATTAAAAAAAATAGAAATATAATCATTTGTTTAAAAATATTTTGATGGCATCATACATATGCTATAGTAATATAAGATTCATTAAAAGATGCTATATTCACTTCATTTGCCTAAAATTTGTTTTGAAATGTTACAGTTTAGTTTTAAAGCGTTCTCAAATGATTTTGACTTATTTTAACTGTTATTAAATGTTCTAGATATTTGTTAGATTATTAGTAGATCAAAAATTAGCGTAAAAAAATCGTACATTTTCTATTAATAAGACATATGTCTAATCAACATGGTGAATTTACAGGATGTACATCATAGACGTAGCGTCGGGGGGGGGGCACGTGCCCCTCCCCCAACTTAACTTGAAATAAATTACAATGTTAACAGAAGTTCAGTTAAAATGGGAAAATTGTAGAAAACTTTTAAGAAAGTTGGGTTTTTTCCGCTTTTTCAAACTGTGAAACTGAAGATTTCTATTGTGTCTTTAGCCTTCACATAGTTTTTAACAAAGATATGATCCATAAAAAATAAAAAAATTCAATGCTATATTTTTTTTCTCACTTTCTTTATATTATGTTTATTTTTCCCATTGTATAACTTTTAAATACTACTCAAACATCAGTTCTACTGTTATTTAATTAAAAAAAGAAACTCATAATATTTCATATTTTAAGGACCGTCCGGCAGGCAATGCGCTGAGGGCCCTATCTGAATTCAATTCGTGCTCCCCCCCCCCCCCCCAAAAAAAAAAAAAAAAAAAAAAAAGTTACAAGAACGCTACGCCTATGATGTACATGAAAAAACAGAACGTGTTCCTTTTAAATATAAACCTTTTGGGATATTATACTTTTTCATTTCAATCTCACTGATAGGATAAAATGTTATTTTAAATACAACTAATAAAAGTCTTAAGAATAAAAAACCTTATTTCTTCATTATAGTTATACTTTACCTAAAATTACAGAACCAAAAATGTGAACCAAAACTCCGGAAAAACCGAAAAAAAATAAAGTTACAATATTTTCTACATTTTTATTTTAGACATCAAAAGAATCAGATTTTAACTCTCGTCAAAAGAAATGTGGTCGAACACAAGGCTTTTCGAAAGGAGAATTACTTTTTAAAGTTAATAATGCTGCAACCTGTTAGACCGAATAGTTATTTCTTTTCTGGGATTCATTTCGGGATTATTTCAACTAAGAAAAGCGATAAAAGTTTCCCGAACTCTCTCTGTGTGTGTGTGTGTGTGTGTGTCTCATCCCAATATTATAGATGTTCTTGCGACAATTTCAGATCGCGTAAATGAATGTCTGGTAGCGCCATCTACTGGTTGATACAAAAAGCAAAAGCTGAAACTGATAAAAAATTTAAGTCGACGCCACTGGAGTCATTTGCTTTGAAGATGAATCGAACATAATAAATCCCATTTACGCGAATATATGAATCTCATAACTCATCTGAGATCAATCAGCTCTTTTTCTTTTGTTTTTTACATTATTGAATTTACTGCAACTCGTTAATAGATGATTCGTCCTCAAGACAAATTATAAATGAAAATCATTCTGTAAACGCAGAGCCCGTGCTATAAATATAAAAGGAATTATTTTAACAAAAGTGTGTAAATATTTGCTTTACCCTATTACAGTTTTCTGTTTTGCAGGAAATATATTTTGTAACGCACAAAATCTGAAGCCGGCAAAATTACATTCCTGAATAAATTAGAAAAAATAAAATAAGAGTGTTGGAGTTCTTTTGTATGTTTATTAATTGAAGATTCGTTTTTATCATGAAGGGGGTCCGGGACACATTTAAAAAAAATTTTGTTTATTGAGTTAAATTTTGGATTTTTTTGTGTTGGTTAACCATATAATTTGTAAAATTTAAAAAAAGTGGGATAATTTAAAATCGTTATATCTCGAAATATTATTTGTCGAAATTCAAAATTATTTCATTTAATTAAACATAAATATATGTTTTAATTTTGATTCATCATTTTTTTAAATATTAATTTTAACAAAATTAAAAGAATTTAGAGTAAAAATTTAAAAAAAAAATTATGTAACTCATTTAAAAAAAAAATATAATATTTTCAAAAGTAAATATTTTTTCAAATTTTCTGAATCAAAATTAAAGTAAAATAACTGAAAAAGACATGTTCCAAGTTTGAACCATTTATCTTTAATGGTTGTTAACATATCAATTTAAAGATGAGGAATGGTTAAAAAACACATCATGCAGAAAAGCGCATTTAAAATGTTTAAACAAAGATTAGATGCTACTAGAATGTTGTAAAACAAAAAATTAATATCTCTTGTTCTAACTAAGATTGAAACATGACTGAAAGGTCATTTTAAGCGGTAAAGAACAGAAAATGTTTTAATGTAATAAAAAAAAAAATTCGAAAATTTGAAAAATTTTGTGCCTTGGACCCCCTAAAATAAAGTTTACCTTGATTTCCCTTTTCTCATTGTGACTGCATCAGAAACCCCAGGAAAACGGGAATAAAATATCGAGATTATGTTATCTGATTACTATAAATGGACGCCCGGTAGCGTGGTGGTTAAAAGCTTCAAACTGCTACACCATAAGTCCGGGGTTCCATCTTGCACCATGAGTTTAGAGTACAATAAATGAGAAATTTTGCATTCTGAACTCGTTTTCAAAGTCAGCATCGCTTACTCATGTATAAACAGATAGCCTGCGCACAAAATTTAAAATTGCAGTGTACATTTTACGTGCGTCAAATATTTAAAATTTTACCGAATAATGAATAAATAACGCAGAAAAAAAATTACTGTTGTACATTTAACGGGCGGAATAGTTCACTAATAAATTATAAAATCTACCTGTGGCTTAGCGTTTATATATATATATATATATATATATATATATATATATATATATATATATATATATATATATATATATATATATATATATATATAAATATATCTGCGGCATTATGGCAGATGTTGATATGTCATTTTTTTTTCCATGTTTTTGGCAAATTAAAAGAGTAACTTTCGTTGTGAAATATAAAATCGCTCAAAGAAGTTTTGCAATCCAAATATTCTTTAGTTGGGATCAAGTATTACCTCTTTTATACACAACAGCATTTGCCAATACGAATAACTTAGTATTATTACATAACTCCAAAAACAGCTTCTGCCACATTAAAGAACTAATTTTAAGGCTGACATATCAACTTAAAACATAAAATTGAATTTTTCAGATTATATATATATATATATATATATATATATATATTATTATATTATATTATATATTCGTTGTATGGGTATGTTAGTTACAAAGTTACATAGTTTCTTCGAAAGAAGTAGGGTTTACTTCTGTACCAATTTCTATTCATTGAAAAATAATGGTAAATGTTATAAAGCTTAATGATTCATAGATTCCAAAGGATGAAGAATAAAAAATATTTGCACTTAGTTAAGGCGTGTGTTTGTATATTTAGTTGATGTTATCCACATGCTCTTAGTTCCGAATCATGCTAGACAAATGAATTTTCACAAATGATAGGATTTAAAGCTGGCTTTGTGAAAAAATTCTTGTATCAGTTTCACTTTAAGATAAGTATTTGCTGTTAAGCACGTAAAACTGTAAATATTACCAATTATATTGTATAACTTCTGTCCCACATTTTCTGTTTTAAATAGTAGCAGTTTTGACCTAGGTTCTAAGGAAATAACGATATTTTTACATTAATTACTGACTTATTGTAGTCAAGGTCTATTGGTAAGAAATTTAAAATACAATTCAATAACAAGCTCAATTTAATTCGCTTTTCGACGTAGTTTACAACTTAGAATGGGTTAACACATTGTCATGATTCGACTAATTTAGAAAAAAAAAAGACCTACTAGGAGCTCATAACACCCAACTCTCTAACGTTGAATTTTAATCTTTTGTCTATGGATAGTTTTGTAAATCAAACGATCTCCACTTCTTCGACGCAAAAAGATAAGTAAATAAACAAAGTCACACTTTGACCTCCAAATTTAGGTTGTTCTTCCTGTGCTTATGTCATTTTTTCTAAGTTCTAATTTGTCTCAACTTTTCTTTTCCGCATTTGTAGGAATAGAATGCAAGGTTTACCCCCCCCCCCCCCCTTAAAAAAAATTCAATTTTTTTTTTTTTAAATTGGAAATAAACAACCATATGGAAGGGTAATTAAATAAAAGCTGGTTTGAAAAAAGGAAACAATAACTTTATACTTTACAATCATTAAAAATGAACACACATGGAGTGTAAATACAGAGACAAACGTTCAAATTACTCTAATTTTTCTCACATAATTACTTTTCGTGCGTTTGCTTTCGAACGCTAGTTAATTCGTTTGAGAGGATTTATAAACGGCAATTCAGCTGTAAGTAATCTGTTACCTGCCACAGACGGACATTAAAATAACATGCTAATACAAAATGACTTACGAACAAGGTTTCCCGATTTTACATTAGTTGTCAACGGGAGAAAAAAAATCTCCAGTCTACGCAGCAGCTTTAGACATATGTTTCGCCCTTGATATGAACTCATCATCTTGGAACATCCCTCAAGAGAAAAAGAATCAAGCGCCTTCCGCGTATTGGTGCCACGAAATTTAGATTTTGAATTACAATGGTATTAAATCTGCTCAGTGCTCTGGGCACGTGAATCAAGGATTGACATTTATCCCTTTTCACGGCCTGTTCTGGACTGAAAAAAGCGCTTAGAAATTGCTCAAAGAGGAATTTTTATTTAGCTACCAGCTCATAAATTTAAACAATATAATTTTCTCCTCTGAATCTTATGAATTATAAAATTTTTGACGAGCGGAATATTTCAGTGTTTCTTTAATAGCGAAGACTACATTTGGAGATCTGTGGGAGATCTGAGGATAATTTTCCTTCCTACATAAATAATTTTTTTCCCCCAATGCGGAGGCACTTATCGTCAAACATTCGCCTATACTACGTCACAATTTTACTGCCCATTTTATTGTGGGGGCACCATATAGGCGGACAGCATTACCCCTTATGAAGGGACGACACGAACGGAGGCATTTTTCGTGGCGCGATGCCAGGATTCGATCCGAGCACCCTCAGCATCGAACACCAGCACGCTGTAGAACTGGGCAAGCCACAAGCCCTTCGTAAATAAATAAAAGGAGAAGAAAACACCATACTACAAATCTAATTTAATCATCTATTACCTACATGGTACCCTTACGAACTGAACATACGCCCCTGTCCTCAATTCTCAAGGAGTTTACCTCAATTTTAAGCAGTGTTCGCATCCTGTGGAAAGCACTCAGATTTCATTTGTTGGCCAACTTATGTATACACGGAATAATGCTTTTAATTTTTTTTACTGTGGTTATCTTTCTCTTCCGCACACATGTACAGGCTTATTACAGATATCTAAATACCATAAATCATGGAACCCTCTGTGATGTGGGCAAGATTTAGGTCCATGGTTGCAGGGTATACCTATTTTTGCATTTACTAGGTTCCTTTCCCCTCCCTCTCACGTAAGCTTTAAAAAATACAGTTTAAATTAAGTACTGGTATGGATCTTTTCTGCCATTCATAAGATGCACTTCGCCTTCAAAAGGTCTTAGGTTTTAGAACTGTGTTTGGAGCTCCATTTTCTGTTCTAAGCCTTAAAGAAGCCTACTTTTTTTTAAAAAAAAAAGCAGAGTATTTCCCTTTCTTTTCCAACATAAAATTTCTAAGCTAATGACTATCAGGCACGAATAAATTAAATAAGTAAAAGTACAGCAGATTTTGTTAATGTCTTTTATTTATTTATTTTTTATTGTTTTTAGAAATGAAAGCATGCATCTTTTGTTTGTTGCACAAATTTTTGTTTTCAAGTAGAAAGTATTAAAATATATATCTAACTCCAAATTTATAATTTTTTCCTTTTCTATTCAAGAGACAGAGATCCTTCACTTAGCTTTTCAAATGGTTAAGTTTTGGTTTTATCTGGTGAGTAAAAGGCAAGCGTCTATTCAGGTTAGATCAATGAAAAAGTTCGTAACAGTGGTTAGCATGCACTTCGAAAGTGCTTACAGAAGCCGTTAATAAATACTAATTTTGTTAATGTTGTTAATATTTTATTAATTATTGAATAGAAATTAAAGTTATTCTCTTTAATTGACTTAAAACAATCCAGAGGAATTTTTTTTTCTTTAAACAAATCACATCTTTCGGAATATCTTCAACTGTATAGTCTGAGGTCTTAATTATTTTGTCCCAGATCTCAGTGGGTGACATGTATAGATATATTTCCCAAGAAACAAATTATATAAAAGATAGATATAGCATGACTTATGGTTCTGAAGTTTAATGTTGTTCATATTAGGTGTCCAATGTCATCGTATATAATATTTTGAACATACCAACATCCTAACGATCTTATAATTACATTTTTCCTGTTAATTAGTTTTTCATCAATTTATCACATCTTATGGGCAAAATGACTATTTTTCTTTTTCAAAAAATTATTTTTCTAAATCGTGTAGTATTTGTTATACAGTTAGCGTAAATCTCTCATTGAGAAATTATACCCTCAGAATATTTCTTAGGGTGATTGATAATGTTAACTATTGAAGTATCATTTAAGTTAATGAAAATATATTTATGACAATATAATTTTTTTAAATTTTAATATACTAAAAATCTTGGAAATATATCTGTACGTCAGAGGCAAACCATCATAAGTGAATTTTCTTCATTTTCGATATTTTTATTGTGACTCCTTTTGGATGGAGCTTCTTCGAGGAAAACTGTCCTATATGCAAAACAAGATGGTGGGTGAAAGATAGACTTGTAAACTTGGGTAGGTGTCCCAAATATCGCCTACTCTAACTTTTTTTTCGACATTTCATTCCCTTTTTAGTTTCTGATTAGGCTGGAAACTGAAAGAACATCCCTAAGAACTATTTCCTTTGGTATCCTGAGATCAACCAGCTCCAAAACCAGTGCCAGTTTAAGTTATGTAGATAAATTGGAAAAACTGAAGTTTCCAGTGAACCTTAGAGCGGTTCCTAATATCACCTACCTCTGTTCCTATTACCGCCTACCAGACGAAATTAGGAGCACCTGTTAAAAGGCGTTGCTAGCAAAGTCTCTGTTTAATGCATTTTCAAATGGTATAAGCAAAATTAGAATTCGGATGCACCTACCTGGTCATTCACTGGATTCTGATTCTTTGGAGCCAAAATTTACGAAGACAACAGCCAAAACAACTTCCGACGCCATATAGTTTCTGTTGTCAGTGATAAGAGCGTTGTCGCTATTGCCGCTGTTAGTACAAACCCAGAACTAAGAAGTTACTGTATTTTCTCATACATAGCGCGAATCATACTTTGGAAACACGAGTAGGCGATATTAGGCACAGGGGCGATATTTGGGATACCCACCCTATCGCATATGTAAGTCCTGATGAGAGGTAAACCACTCCTGAAAAATGGAAAAATTCACAGAAGAAAATTCACTTATGAGGGTTTACCTCTGACTTACAGATATTTCACAAAGAAAATGCTAAGTTTTTTAAAATGAAATTCGATATATGAGTTTATTGTTCAAATTGGCATGTTATATTTAAAAAAAAAAAAAAAAAACTCTAAAGATGCATTAAAAAATTTGTTGTTATACAACCCTATAAATTATCTCATGTTGACAGAAAAAACACATTAAATTTACACAGGCCGATAACAATTTTCTTTTGTTTTTCATAACTCTCTCGGAGTATAAGAGAGATTTTCCCGGAGAAGCGGAACAGATTCCAAACGTTGTATGTCGCTTTTCTCGAAAAAATTGGAGACATCAACCGAACGAGAGATTAGATAGCTTCCTCATTTTGGAGTGTTTGATCGGAGTCATATAGAGGTAGATGGCATTAGTTCATCCCCATCTAAGGAGTATGTGCGTATACAGAGGCATGGCAGAGGAAAAGCATTTACAGGAGGAGCACAAATATTTAGTACACTTCCAGATTTCTTGAAACTCGTTTTTTGCTATGGGGAGTTAAAGAGAAACATGTGTTGTTGATTATATTCAGGTACATTAATAAATTAATTTCTGTCTCATATTTTTGCAGTTTATTATGCCTATAGACTTGGCACTTTTATTAGACTTGCATTTTAAACTTGGGCTTGTGGCGGCCCTGTGGTACAGCGCGCTGGTTTTCGGAGCTGAGGGTACTCGGATCGAATCCCAGCGTTGCGCCACGAAAAATGGCACCGTTTGTTTCGTCCCTTCATAGGGGGTAATGCTGTCCGCCTATATGGTGCCCCCGTAATAAAATTGACAGTAAACTGCGGCGTAGTATAGGTGAATGTTTGACGACTAGTACCTCCGCTTTAAAAAAAAAAAAAAAATTTTAACTTAAAATCAATACTACGTGTACAACTATTCTTAATTTTTGTTTTTGGTACAATGTACTTTAAATTTGATTATGACTGTACATAAGTGATCAAACATTGTACATAACTAAGACTAACAATGTAAATCCCTAAAATAGCTTACTTCAAACTACGTAGGTAAATTTGTCAGAATTTGGATTAGAAATGATTAATTGGAGCTAATTTATTGGATACTTGAATAAACTAAAATAAAAAAACAAAATTTGATCCAAACTGTGGAAACAATTAAACCAGTTTATTTGGAAATCAAAATTATGAGATTAAAATTGCATGTACCAGAACAAAAAATTCAAAATATTAATTTTTTAAAATTTATAATAAGAACACATTATTGACCGATGTTCATAAAACTGATTATCTTGGAATTTTTTTCATTTAGCTTGTTTTAACGCATTATATGAAGCTTAAAATTTTCAACAATAAGCTTCAAAGACGAAAGTTTTAGTTTCGGTTGCATACTTTTTAGAGCCGTAAACATATTGGCCAACCTAGTTAAACAGATATAACTTGTTTGGTTGTATATATCTCTAATTTGCATGTTATATTTAACTACTATGGAATTTCAAATGTTACGGTAGAGAGGGCTAGTTGATTAGGTTAAAAAATTAATTTTCTGACACATATCCTTATAAATCATTCGAACTTTTCAGACAATCATTAACTGCTTAGTTACAACCCAATTGAAATAAGAAAGAAATACCAAGATTCTTTGTATTAACCTGGTTTTGAAACGTTCTAGACGTGTATGCGAAGGTTCAGGCACAACTGTTGTGCTTCCGTTAATTTTCAAACCATAGTTAGTTTTATCATTTAAAATTTGAAACCTAGTATACGGCTTATAACATATGGAGATATTTACAACTTGAGCATTGCAAATTTTATATTCGCTATGAGGTAATTGAAGGACGAACCGTTTCCAAAACAAGATCTTTATTACAGGCTTGAACACTTGCATGCACAGCACAGTGTTTACACTAAAAGTTCACAGATTTGATGCTGTTGTAGCGTTACAATACAGTATCAAATGAGGCAATTTACTTCATGAATTGGAATTCCAAAATTCAAACTTCTCTTCGCAAATAACGTATTCAATAAATTCCCATCGACTAAACTTTCTACTCTGCTTTCTACTCTGCAAACACTCTGCAGCGATTGCAGATTGGTGTTATTAACCTAGCTTAGTTGTCAGTTTCTTCCAAAGTCACGCATGCAGCTTTTATGTCACTGGCTGCACGTGTTCTCAAAAACGCTAAAGTATGACAAAAGTAAGTCAGGAGAAACAATAAACATAAAATTTTCCCATCTCAAAATAAATTATTAGGTAAATAAAAATAAACTATTGTTAGCTTGTGAACATCAGATTTTAACCTTTTCATGTATTTTTATTGAGAATTTATGGCACTACACACTTGGCCATTGAGGTCTTGCAAGTTTTATAAAAAAATTTCCCACTTAATGATGCAAAATGTAAGCTTTATGTAAACATAATATGATCCTATAGTCTATCATTCATAATGTTGTACATTTTAGTAGCCTTTACTTCAACTTTGGAATGATTAAGTCCAAATTTTTAACGTACTATTGATTTCTTGGTGACAAATTTTTCGTAGATGCATGATCTCAGAGTCCTATGCCAGAGCAATACTTAAATGGAAATTTCCCTGCAGGGGTAAACCTACATTCTTCAAATGATGAGAGATTTAATTAGATATTTTTATAAATAGTCTGAAAGTTCCATTTTCCCAGAGATTTGCAGTATATTGAAATCAGTGAATCTCCATCCTCAAATTCGAATATTTTCTATAAAATTTTGAGCTTTAAGTCCCGAAGTCACATCACAGTTACTTGCCTGTAAATTGAGCAGCTCTAATGGGGAAGAAAAATTTTACTTGAATCTGGTGATTGAACAGAATGAGCTGAGTGAATACCATTAAAACAGCAATTGAAAATAATTCATTTTTTGCAAAGTTAATAAATAGATACTAAGATTTTTTTAAATCCTACGCCCGTCTTCGGCATTTCTGCCACCAGTCGGCGAGAAGCCCAATATAGAGATGAAGATGCAGAAAAGCGAGAGATAAAATTAGCCTCCACAGAGTTGTCTGTAATAAACTTTAAAACAATGGGGCAGTTCTTGAGGTGGTCACCATCCATATCACCCTGACGGCACAGATGGCAACAAGATGAATCGCTGATGCCTATCCGATGCAAATGCTTTTGTTGATAATCATGTCCAGTTGTCATACGAAAGCAACTCCGACAGACCGAGGCAAGGAACCAAGGATTTTATTACTCTTGTTGAGCAGGATTTTCCACCTCTTATCCTCAGCTGTATCAATATATAAGGATAACCTATTAGCTTTCATTTTATTGTAAATAATTCTTTTAATATTTCGCAGAGGCAGAGGAGAATCTGGCTGGGACATAAGAGATCCAGCCTTGGCAAGTTTATCTGCCTGCTCATTTCCAAAAATATCACAATGGCTCGGAATTCATTGAAGAGCAATGCTTTCTCTGGTTTTCTTTAGATCGAAAAGCTTCATTCTACAAGAATGAACCTGGGCATTTTCGTTATGGTTCAAACTGATACTAAGAGAAAAAGCCACTAAGGAAATAAAAGGCTCTCTGACTTTAATAATAATTTACTTCAGAAACATACCTAAAAAACCAAACTGATTTCCTCCAAATGCGTGGAATTTTAAAACTATTATTAAAGTAAACTTAAGTTTTAAGGCAAACAAATATATGTTGCAAAAATAATTCATCTTTTACGAGCTGAAATAAAGATCCAAAGTACACACACACAGGGCGAAAGAAGTGTAATTTAAGATGTTACTTTTCTTTCATTTTTTTCCCTGTGTGTACCTCGAATTTCATTGATCGCTCGAACATCCAGCCAACTCTAGAAACCAGCTGCAGAAACCCAGCGTTTCGCGGAGAAGTCTAAAAAAGCGGACGGTATGTGCACTTCTGACTGACGCTGAGAGAGGAGGGAACCTTGCATGGTTATGATTCCCTGTGTTACTTCGCCCCCCCCCCCATCCCTAGTTACCATGGAAACTGGAGACACGGGATTTAGATGAAAAAGAGAAGAACCCGGATTAACAACAGGACCCGAGTTCCTCAACGTGGTCTTCAAAATCTTGGACCCCTACGTTACTATGGTGACACAACGGGACAGCACTTTTATCTTTCTTTTTACATTTTGATTATTTTTAGTATCTTTTTTTTCTTAAGAAAAAATTTCGAGAAACTTTCATACCTGTGATTCATTATAAAGGATAAAGACGAGCAGGCTAATAGGGAACTATGCTTCCTGGTGTCATATAGCTTTGAATTTAGAAACTTCTTTTGTTTTAATAGGAAATCTATTTTAAGTAGTAAAAGAATCCGTATTTATTTTCTCATATAAAAATGAAATTATTTTGTCTCAAAAAGAAATATTCACATAGTTATCCTAACTTTCGGTTGATTTTTTTCCTACCACTGACGTTGAACAAGCTAGAAACATGTTCATTATCCGTGAAAAAACATGTTTAGCCTGTGGTGATATATTTTTGTCTAGCGTTATAGAAACAAGACTTAACAAAAGAAATATTCTTTTGTATGGGGAACAAAACACTCCTAAAGAAGTAAAAGGCATCAGTAGAAACGTTCAACAAAAGAAAATAACATTACTGCATGAAATTCTAGAAAAAGTCGGGAGATTTTAAAATTTTCTCATCGTTCTTAACCCTTGAAACTTTTAAAGGGAAACAGGAAAATATGTCGATAATACCACTGTCTCGCCTCAGAATACAACAATCACCCCCCCCCCCCCCAAAAAAAAAAAAAAAAAAAAAAAAAAAAGGTGTATTCTAAACCGGTTGAATAATGGATTGTAACAGTAGAGTAATTAAAAGCTGAAAATAAATAAATGCATATAACGATATATTAATGAAAATGCATAAATATTTATTAACGATATTATTAAAACTTTAAATTGTGGCTGACCTAAAAAACTTTTCAATTACAGCTGAACATATCTAAATAACTTAGAAATATTCTTGTTTTAAAGTCTTTTTTTAGGTCACACATAATTATTTTTCACACAGACGGTGTAGGAATCCTATTTAATACCAGATAAATATCGTAAAATGTCAGTAAAAATAAGGTATCAGCCCCTTATTTAAAAGTAAAAAAGGCGCAATCAAATTTATGCTTGAGAAATATTTTGGAGAGTTCAAGAGTTAGATATTTCTTTCTAAAAAAAAATAAGTTTTTATTAGCGAAAAATACTAATTCCTTAGTATATAAACAGTTATCTGCTATTGACTCATCGAAATTATTTTAGTACGACCGTAAAAATTGCATTGCAATTTGTGTGTAATTTTTTATAAATTGCACTTCCTTTGAAAGTTCAGCGAACGAATAGAATAAACTTTTAACCCCGCACTTAACAGCTGGCAGAAAAGCCCTTTTGAAGGGAAGACGGGAGAGGGATTAGACTATGGTCAATATACTCAGCAACCTTAAACAGATGAAAAATTAATGTTAAACCTCCAGCTTTTGCCCTTTTTTATTTCAGTATAACCTTAATGTATCAAATAAATTTTGTGATGAATGTTATTCAAACATGAAAAGATTAGATACGTCCGAGAAATACAAAAGAGTCCATCGCAAAAAGCCTCTCAAGAACTTATTTTACAGGAATTGTTACTGTGAACAGAAAACCTAATAATTCCCTTAATTAGCATTAAAAACTGATCTATCCGAAAAGCCAAAGAAAATTCAGTTCTCTAAGTAGGCAAATGGCCATTTGCAAAGAGTAAACTCGTTGTGTGTAAGCAGGTTGTATATTTGGTTTCATGAAACAAAGTCTGTAACTATGGCTCAGAGAAATTTTCATACAAGATACGGCAAGTCTTTAATCTGCACCTGACACAAGAATTTGCGTAATTGAAGGTCAATAGGATGCACCTGAGCAAGAAGTTTGGCAATAACCCTTGAATGCCAACCAAAATGTGTGTTTCCCGATAACGACCGAAGCAAAAGTTTAACACCATTAGGGATTTTTCTAAGACTCCTTCTCGAAGTTACTCTCCGAAATTGCTGCATCCATTGAAGTTACGTCAGATTAGCTCTGCCACGTGTGGCAGGAAATTGATTACTGATGAGACGTCTGCAAAATTACCTGAGGGCAGACAGATCCAACTTTAAATGTCTGCGTCGATCGTTACACTACATTTACATGGCAATTAAAATTGTTCATTCATCGTAGTTTACCTCTATTGTTGTTAAAAGTTGCATACATCCCTTTGAAAAACTCTGTATCACCCAGCCATGAGACTGTGTTCTGTTCAAGCAATTACTTAAGACATTCATTTACACATCAGTCAGTACACTCATCTCACTCACTCCTATCTTTATATAAATATTCGACTGCGCTCCATTATGCAGATGAAGAAAGAAGCCCTCAAAAACAGAATAGAGCAAGCATAAAGAATGCGAAAGGTGACGCAGAGAGAAATAAAAAAATATTGTGTGGTATTTTCAACTCAAACTAAATAAAATAAATAACAAAAAAGCTCATTTGGAATAAGGGCTTTTAAGATGTTAACCACAGTGTCATCTGTTTTTAATTTCTTTGAAAATACGCCTCATATTCGACCTGACATAAATGTTTATAACACAATACAATACATTTTCTTCTTATATCGGTTAAGTTTTTGTTTCAAAGCAGACAGCCAACTGGGGTAACACTTTTAGCAAAAGCTCTTGAAGATTATTTTCCCTTCCCTCTAGCGTACTCTTCAGCTATTCTTTGCTAACGAGCCCGTAACAAGGGCAAATCTGAGGTCCAAGGCTGCCTGGTATGCCGTATATTTGCAATTGGCTCAGCTGAGCTGGCGTGCTTTCTGCATTTTGTCGCCTTTTTGAGAATTTTAGGCTATACCTTACAAGGTATTGAAGGGTAAATGAAAAAAAAATCTAAATTAGTAGACACTTAATGACTATAATGCTGCGTTCACTGATCCTTTATGAACGTATTCGATACTTTATATATGTCTCTTATTAGGCTTTATTTTCACAAAAGAAGATTTATATTAAAACAGTTAAACTTTCTCCTCGTAGGTGTACAACATCGCAAGCACGTCATACAACTTGAAATTTGTTTATACCTGCTTAAATTTTAACGAAAATTATTCTTTATTTTTTGGTATTTTTGAACCTGCAATCTCTATAGTTTTGTACGAATCTCTTAATAAGCGACAATCAGTAGTTTGTTTTGTTCTGATATAATAGCTAGATTAATTTGTTCAACATCATATTTTTCCTAAATAATTCCCAATCCTTGCCCTATATGGGGAGAATTTCTTTCCCGAGTTTCAGAAATGGGATATATAATTGTTGCGAGTTCCGGTTTGTGTTGTTTTGTTTAATAAAAATCTGGGATATTCCTTATTTTGTGGGAGTTTAAGTGGACCCCTTTGGATAAATACTTTTTTCACATTATTTTGGGACTTGTGTTCAGTTAAATCGAAGCAAAATAAGATAGTAATCTTTTTTACAGCGTCAGCTTCAATTAATACGCATCAGTAGACATTACAATTAAAGGATGGGAAAAGCAAGCAAAGCCACAATTCAATAAATTTCACCTATCCGTTGCTTGAAAGCAGGTTTTGCAACATTTTTTTTTCTAGACTTATTTTATGCATAGTTTAAAATTTGATTACATGTAATATGCTTAAAAATGTGCTTTTTTTTTCCAGACAAGTGGTAGTGAACGAGGAGAAAGCATGGTGTATAAAAAGGTAGCTGTTGTGGAAAATTTCTATGATATAATCTATGGAGTACATGTTGAAATGGATGGGCGTGGTGGCAAACATGCCGGCCAAAAAAGGACGTACAAAGCGGTAAGAACATTTATATCTTAATTCTTGTTTTGTTTGATAAAATTCATAGAATATGTCGTTCGAAGCTTAAAACTGAGAAATGATTTATATTTTGTTCATCAAATATTGTTAAACTTGGTAGAATATGCGTTTGAACATACACTGAAGAGCCAGATAAACTGGTACACCTGCCTAATATCGTGTAGGGTCCCCACGAGCAAGCAGAAGTGCTGCAACACGACATGGCATGGACTCGACTAAGGTCTGAATGTATCCTGGAGGCAATTCACACCATGAATCCTGCAGGACAGTACACAAATCCATCGGAGTGCAAGGGGATGGAGATCTCTTCTGAACATCACGTTGCAAGGCATCCCAGATATGCTCAATAATGTTCATGTCTGGAGATTTTGGTGACCAATGGAAGTGTCTAAAGTCAGAATAGTGATCCTGGTGCCACTCGGTAGCAATTCTAGACGTGTAGGGGTGTCGCATTGTTCTACTGTAATTGTCCAAGTCCGTCGGAATGCACAATGGAAATGAATGGGTTTAGATGATTGGACAGGATGCTTATGTACCCGTCACCTGTCAGAGTCATCTCTAGAGTATCAGGGGTCCCATATCATGCCAACTGCACACGCCCCATACCATCCACCAGGAGGTATGGGGCAGATGCTCTCATACAGAGGCTCCACCAGCTTGAACAGTCCCCGGTTGACATGTGCGGTCCATGGATTCAGGAGGTTGTCTCCACTCCGCACCCGTGCACATTCATCTGCCCGATACAATTGGAAACAAGACTCGTCAGACCAGGCAACGTGTTTCCAGTCATCAACAATCCAATGGAGGTGTTGGCGGGCTCAGACTAGGGTAAAGCTTTGTGCCGTGCAGCCAATAACGGTACACCAGTGGGTTTGCGGCTCTGAAAGCCCATATCAATGACGGTCCGTTGAAAAGTTTTCACGCTGACACTTGTTGATGCCCCAGACTGGGCGGGCTAGCACCAGACTAGGGCGGGCTCAGACTAGGAGGGCTCAGACTCAGGTAAAGCTTTGTGCCGTGCAGCCTATAACGGTACACCAGTGGGTTTGCGGCTCCGAAAACCCATATCAATGACGGTCCGTTGAAAAGTTTTCACGCTGACACTTGTTGATGCCCCAGCACTGAAATCCACAGCAATCTGAAGAAGTGTTGCACGTCTATCTCGTTTAAGGATTCTCGTCAGTCGTCGACGGTCCCGTTCATTCAAGACCTTTTTCCGGCCACACCGCTGTCGGAGATTTGATATTTTAAAGGATACCTGATATTCACGATACACTGAGGAAATGGTCGTTCGCGAAAATCCAAATTGCATCGCTACACGGGAGATGCTAATTCCCATCTCTCGTGCGCTGACTATAACGCCACGTTCAAAGTCACATAAATCGTGATAACCTGCCATTGTAGCAGCAGGAATCGATCTAACAGCTTCGCTAGACACCTGTTGTCTTATATAGGCACTGCCGACCACATCGTGTTATGCTGATTGGTGGCATATCTCCGTTATTTGCATACGCACGTCTGTACCAGTGTTTTTTTATGGTGGTGGTGGGTGGGAGGGCTCTTCAGTGTACATTAAGTTTTTGAGACATAGTTTTTCATTCTCATAGTTTGGTGAGTACATTTAATTTGACCGTATCTAACCTGAAGATATTATTTATTCTTAAATCTCTAATGACCTAAAAGCTACTTAAAACAGAAAAGGAAGAAATACTTAGTCACGAGGTTACTTTTTTCCAGAGTTTGAAAATGTATACTTTCTTAAAATGCAACTGTTGAGAGGAACTATTATTGTCAAAATTATAAAAGAAATTTCCTGTGCAGTTAAAGTTTTTAGTCTGAGTAATGGGTTTTTTTTTAATCAACAGAATGGGATTTTTTCATTATCATCATTAATGTGCATTATGAACTGGGAATCTTCCACTTTACTTTTTTTTAAATTATCTACTGAAATTTCTGAAGCTAAATAAAATTTAAGAGACTCAAAGAACGAAAAATTTTAGAGTACCTATGGAAACCCATCGATTAGAATACATGTTTTATAACATGTGATAGAGTAGTTGAATCAGTCATTTTGAAAAGGAGTCATCTCCACTTTTCTCCAACTTTTCAGGGGCTCCCCCCAAGTTTCAAAAAATATTAACAAATTATATTTTTGCATCAGGATTGATGCCTTATAAACGTAATAAATACTAAAGTTAGTCTAACTAATAATGCATGAAGACGAGTTATAGTTTTTTGCTTCTCATAAAAAAATTTAAAAAAATGGAGATGACTCCTTTTCAAAGTGACCGATTCAGTTATAGTCGAGATTTTCTTACCTAATCTCGTACCATTTCTTATCTAACAAAATTCATTAATTTATTATATTTTTGAAAACAAGCCCTGATGATATAAATTTTCCCCTTTCGATCTGTTCCATATAATCACTGAACATAAAACGAATAAGAAATTATAAAATATTATGCAATACGAGAAAAATTTGGAAATTTCAAAAATTTCGCAACGCATGCATTAAATTAAAAATAAACTATCAAATAAAATCACTTACACTCTTTCTGCAGTCGGACTTGTTCATTGCGTTTTCTGAATTTTTATTTAGCGACAAACGATAAATAGTTTAACAAAAGCTTGTATAAAATACAAAGTAAAATGGATTCCTTGACTGTCTTTATTTAGAATAATAAGCCAATATTTATATTAAGCCAATATTTAGATTATATTAGAATAATAAGCCAATATATACCAAAAACAGTAATTTCCAATAACTGTCTTTATTTAGAACAATTTAAATGCATAAATTTGCATTTTGCATCTCAGTAATTTAAAATTTTAAACTAAATAGTCTTTTTGACTTTTCAATGGACTTATGCAGTAGTTCCCATACAAGAAAAGTTGCATTCTTTTAAATAAAAACTAGCTGAAAACCAGCACTTTGCTACGGAGTATATTCAAATTAAATACATCGGTCAATGTATTCAATTAATTCCAAAAATATGTATAAATATATTTATAATAAATACAGCGATCAATGAATGCAATTGATGTAAAAAAACGAAAAAAATATATTTATAAAAAATTGTAACGGATATTTTTATAGACAAAATAATGTAGAAGAAAATATTCAAATTCAATCTTATAGAACATACTAAAGAATATAGTACAGTTAATATAGTACAGTTTGAGGAACATATCTTTTACTGTATTTTAATATTTTTTTTTGGATAATTTCCCATCGTCTGCCGCATTAGCAAGGAAAATTTTTTTTTGCCTATTTCGTTGTTATGCACGTGACGATAAATTTATTTAAAGTACCAGAAAAAAAATCACGTGATCAGCATTTAATAAATTAAATTATAAAAATTAATCTTCAAAAATTCACCAAAAATCAAAAAACGGAGGTAAAGATTAGAAAATGATTTCATTTTAGAGGAATTTTTAGGATCTTTCTCGTGATACAAATTTTATAACCCTCAAATTATTATTTTAAATGCAAACTTAAAAAAAGTTACAAAAACAGCTTCAAAACTTAATTTAAAAAATCTAAGAAGAATTTTTCAAAAATCTTTCTTAGTGCACCTCTACACTATAAGAAGAATCGCCATGCAAATTTTCAACCCCTTAGGTCCAGCGGTTTGGTCTGTGCGTTGTCAGTCAGCCAGTTACGGAAATGTTTTATATATACAGATATTATTTGTTTTAACGGCACGAATGTTTTTTGATCGAAATAAACTGTTCTCTGCGAAATTTATTGAAAATTCGAAAAACTTAAAAAGTATTTTTAGAGGAAAAATAGCATCAGAATGTTATTTTGAAATAACATTCTGATGTTACATTCTGATGTAACATTCTGATGTATTGTTACAATCAACATTATCCTAAGGCTATGTAGAACTCCACCTTCATTCAAATCCTTCCATATCACCTATGAGCAAGTAAACGACTAATTTTCTCGATAAAATTCTCCAGAAGGGGAATTACTATTTCACTGGTTTATGTATCGCCTTAGACTATCGTCATCTTAACAAACAACAAAACCGGATAAAAACACTTTTACTACCTAAATTTTGTTTTTAAGAGATTACTAAAGTACAGTTTTGTACGGTATAAAGTTTATGGGTTTTCAAGAAAATTTTTTCGATATATACTCTTGAAGGAGCATATTTAAAAGAATAAAACATTAAGAATATTAGTTGGTACCCATCAAAACATGACGGCTAAGAAGTACATAAATGAATTAATACACAAATTATACTAAACACATCATTGCCAAATGTTGAAAATCATAATAATGCGTAGAAACAAATTAATGTGTTTAAGCGGCCTCGTGCTTAGCGAGTATTTAAAGCCAGATTTAAAAATGCCACTGAGCATGCGCAGAAAGCAATTTTTTTCCATTGTAAATTATCGAGAAATAAACAATTTCCAACAGGTTTAATCTTTAGGCTTAGTTTAAATTCTTTCATCTTATATTTCACAAACATAATTATCATAAAAATAAAAATGGCAGAGAGATCTAGAGAGATTCCTCGGAATAAACGTGTTTATCATTAAAGCATGTCACGGTACAATAAACACACTGTTCACTGAATCACTGTTTTGCGCATGCACAGAAACAGTGAGTTTCTAAAGACAGATTTATACATGCCACTGAGCATGCGCAGAAATCAATTTTTTTAATTGCAATTTATTACTAATTAGTAGAAATTGTGGTTACAAAAACCAAATTTGACAAATCTTCAGATTACAATCTTAAGACCAAAATGAAGTAAACTGATGCTGTTGTTTTCTCTCACTGATTTCCCAAAAAGTCGGCTTAGCAACTTAAATGTATAGATTTTTCTCTTGATTTTTCTTTGTTTTTTATTTCCTACAACAATAAAATGAAAATAATTTATTTTAACAAATGTAACGATCTTTTAAAAATGTGTTTTATTTTTTAAAATAGAAATGAAATACTGTGATTTTCTCACGCTAAAAGGTGAATAATAGGTGAGTAATGTCTATTAAATCTGGTCGAAACTCCTACACAATCTTAGTCAAAAAGAGTACAGATCTTGGTTTAAATTCTTTCAATAAAAGAAATGCTCAAAAGGGAAAATTTATACATTGTGCATGAATGAGGTGGAATTATGAAGAGACTCTTGTGTATTACTTGGGATTACCTAGGGCTATAGAATGACAAAAAAAAAACGTTTTCAATCAAATTTATTTTCTTCTGAAGACGGGGAAGAAAGAGGGTGGGTTGTTGCAGCTCTGGAATTCTCCTATAATACTCCTCCTTAGATCTGAAATCTGAATCTTGACGGGACAAATGTAATTTAGTGGCATAGTTGTTTCAATGTTATTTCCAGTACATTTAAGTTTTCAGATTTCGGAAGGGTTTCATTTAGTATATTTTACCCCCTATTTTTCTTTTGGACAAAATTTGTAGTTTGCTTTATTTTATTTATTTATTTATTTTATTTTATTTATTTATTTATTTATTACTTTTTATTTATGTATTTTTTATTTATTATTCATTTATTTATTTATGTATTTTTTATTATTTATTTATTTATTTATATTTTCTAAATTTATTTAGTTATTTATTTATTTATTTTTCTAAATTTTTTATGTATTTATTTATTTTTATTTTTATTTATTTTTATTTATTATTTATTTTTTAATTCTTTATTTATTTATTTATTTTTATTTATTTGATTGATTGATTGACAAGAGATTTGGTAACTTCATAAAACAATCACTTTAAAAGAAATAAAGAGGAAAAGAACAGAGGAAAGAATAAGTCATTGTATCAGTCCCAAAAAAAATTATAAAATTTATATCAGCACATTCAGAAACTGTCTACATATGCTATTGATGTACTTGTATGACTGTTCAATGGCGTGCGAGTGACATATTCTGTGAATGTATTAAAAATTCTTATTTTAATTTCAATTTATCAAAAAATATTCCATCATATATTGCAACAAAATTAAAGCTGAATGTCTCATTAAATTTGTTTTGATTCAGGATTAATGCTATTTGAAATTTGATTTTTGAATGTTATTAAAATTTATTACAGATTTCTCTTTACTTTGACCTTTTATTTATGTAATATTAACATATAAGATAATTAATTGAACAGCGTCCGTTACCTTAATTTCATATGGAAATCAGGTGTCGAGAGATTCTAAACAGGGTGGTATGTAAAAATAATTCTCGCGATAGTAATGGAGCGAAAAGGAATTTTTAAAGAGTTGTCAGTATAGAATATAAGATAAATTTTGGTTAATTTTGGTTAATTCGGTAGGTACTTATGCTGGTGACATTCGCTTTTACACGTTGCGTTTTTCCATTTGTTACTATATCATGGGAGCACCCAATAGTTGAACAAATATTGTTCGTATGAAAGAAACAGTACTGGAAGAATGTCTTAGGACCTAATCACATAGCGTCCATCAGCGTCAGCGTTACTCGTATTGAAATATATTTAACCAATTACAAACATCCAAACGGTTAGCCACGAGGCTGTAAAGGTCTGTGATTGGTTTAAAATAAGTCAATACGAGTAACGCTAACGCTAACGGATTCTATGTGAACAGGCCCTTAGACAGTATTCGAACCCAATCCCCCGTGAATTGAACTTTGTGGTGCTAAACACTATAACAAAATAAGTGGCACACTTTTGGTTTTATTCAAGATCTTGCTTTCAGTTTTAGACAAAGGAAACTGGAAAATGTGTTTTTAATAGTCTATAAAACATACGAAAATTGCAAATTAAAAGCGTTATTTCATTATTGCTCAAGGCACGGTTTAACACTAGAAAGATGGCTGCCGTCATTTTGACGGTTTCGGACATACTATTGAACGCTATGTCTGAATTTATATCCTCAGGCTTCTGAAATTTTATGACTTTTTCTAATTTTACGCGAAAGATGCACACACATTTACAAAATTATATTTGATAGTAAAGAGGAGAAAATATGTTGCATACCTACTAAGGCTGAAAGCCGTCAATTTGACAGCAGTATAAAAAACAGGCAGAAATCTTTAAAATAATATCGGAAAAATGTTAGTTACTTTTCGTCTCTTCCCCCTTTTGCAAATAACAGAAATATTGGGTCTTCGGATATATTGGTGTTGAAAAATAAGAACTGCACAAACCATGCATATATTTTTACGGATAAACCATACCAGGTTGTCAACTCGGCATACCTGCATAAAAAATAGATCTAAATATATACTAATTTATTATATATTGGTATGAACTAGTTCAAAATTTTAAGTATATAAGCATTTTTTTAAAAATCATTAAATATTTTAAATTCTAGATTTTATTTTTAATCGTAAAAATGACGGCTTTCAGTCTTTTTAGTAAGAAAAAATTCTCGTCTTTCTAGTGCTAAGAATGGCCTTAATGTTTAATTTCAATACCAGACGTTCAAGTCACCATATCATGGTGGTACTGATATTGTAACGAGAATACTTAAAATCCAGCCAGACATTAATTCCTAACATAATTGCTACCAGTAAGGAAGATATTGCCCATATATATTGCAATATATGTTCTTTTGCTTTGTGATTAAAATGTTACATTTTTACCGACATTTACCCTTGAATCACTTTATTTCGTTACGATGTGACCGATTATTTTGAATTAAAATGAATACGTAACGTTATCTATTTAAGAACCTTCCGTATATACTACAATATTAACCTAATAGAGGAAAACGTTCGGCTAAATGAATTTTTCCCCTTTTCTGATTTAACAGAGGGGTTTAATGATAATTAACTAAATGGAGATTTAATATCTGCGCCTTGAAGTTATTCTCTAGTCATATTCAATTCTATGTCGGAGCACTGCATCTTTGTCCGGCTCAGAGGTCGGTGGGGGGCTTTTACTGAACACGGGAGATGCATTAGGGAGAAAGGCATAAGAATTTCCTCCCAAGCCACTGTTTTCAAATTTTGCCATCAATTTATGAAGACCATTTGGTGTCGTGGGGCTGCTACGAGAGTGATTTAGCTTCCGAAAATCTTTTATCACAGTTGGCGAACTATGATTGGAGTGAAACAATTTCACTATTATAGAGGGTGCAATGAGAAATATAATTATTGCTATAATTGCGCAATCCATAATAAGATTCGTGTAACTAGTATATTTTAAGTATTCCCAGACTTTTAAATATTTTGTGAATACTAGCTGAATACCCGTACATCGCTACGGAGTACATTCAAATTAAATACAACGGTCAATGCATGTAATTAATGCCAAAAAAAATGAAAATATATTTATAAAAAAATCGTAAGGGATATTTTTATAGACAAAATAATGTAGAAGAAAATATTGAAATTAAATCTAATAGAACTTACTAAAGAATATAGTACAGTTAATATAGTACAGTTAGAGGAACATTTCTTTTTCTGTATTTTAATATTTTTTGGATAATGTCCAATCGTCTGCCGCATTAGAAAGAAAAAAACATTTTTTTTTGTCAATTTATTTCGTTGTTATGCCCGTGACGATAAATTAATTTAAAGCATCACAAAAAGAAAAGTAACCACATGATCAGAATTTAATAAATTAAATTCTAAAAATTAATCTTTAAAAATTCACCCAAAATCAGAAAATGGAGGTAAAGATTCGAAAAAGAATTCATTTTAAAGAAATTTTTAGAATCTTTCTCGTGATATAAATTTTATAACCCTCCGATTATTATTTTACATGCAAACTTTAAATAATGTTTCAAAAGCAGCTTAAAAATTTAATTTAAAAAAATCTAAGAAATTTTTTTAAAAAATCTCTTAGTACACCCCTACACTATAAGAAGAATCGCCATGCAAAATTTCAGCCCTTTAGGTCCAGCGATTTGTTCCGTGTGTTATATGTCAGTCAGTCAGTTGCGGAACTGTTATATATATATATAGATTATTTGCATGGGGAAGAATTCGCATAAAATACGTATAGTCTTAGTATACTTTCTAAAATTCGTAAACTTCTCGCCAAGAAGTTTGCAGCGAATACATATATGCTCTGAACTCCTGCTCTGAATTATTGCTTTAATTGCGTAATCCATAATAAGATTCATGTAACTAGTATATTTTAAGTATTTCCAGCCTTTTAAATATTATATGAATATTATTTGCATGGGGAAGAATTCGCATACAATACGAATAGTCTTAGTATACTTTCTAAAATTCGTAAACTTCTCGCCGAGAAGTTTGCAGCTAATACATACATGCTCTAAACTCCCAATTATCTGTACTAATTAATGAAAGAAACCGCCATCCTCGTATAGTCGTTAGCATCGAGAGCTTTCACACCATGGGCTCGGGTTCCAATCCCAGTTAAGGCATGAGTGTTTCTGTGCTGACTCTTAAGTAATGTTAGACAACCTCTACGGTACTCCATTAATAAAGTAGCCAAGAGTTCGTCGTGAATAGGTGAATGTCCCAAGGACAAAGGTCTTCGGTGTTGCAAAAATTAAATAAATAAATAAATAAAAGTAATGAATGAGTATACAAAAGTAAAATTAACTAGTCTGTTTAGTAGCGAAATTTGTTTAAAAATTTTTTATTTTAAAAAAACTAGTTGATTTTATGAGTGATATTGGTACGTGAGTTTGCTAACAATTTTAATGTTAATATTTTTAACACATATGAAAGTTTCTCAAAATTTCCTTTTAAAGATTGATTTAATCGCTATTTTTATGAAGAATTTGTTCACGAATGTGTGATGGTAGGAGAGTAAGATCTTTGTGAAATGCATAAAATTACAGTCTTCCTTAATATAAGAATTTATTGTATCTCAATAACAAACTATACAGTTAAACAGTTCGCACTATTTTACCTTTAAGACAATGCGAAATATTTCCATTGTCTAAAGTTATTCCATATCTCTCTAAAATAAAATAAATATGTACAAACGGAATGCTAAATTCCTATATATTACTTGCGCATGAAGCAAATGAATTCCTTTTAGTAGTTTAAAGACAGTAATATTTACGTACGGTAACATTTTACTTGTTTTGTATAAGTTAGATTCCTAGATTTTTCTGCTTCCATATATACAAATTGTCAGTTCAGAAAATGACTTCAAACACTATGCATGAAATTTCTTTTCAAATATTTTTCATTCAAATTCAAAATACTAAACTTCAAAGTTTCAACCAAAATGTCGAATACTAAAAATAATGCCTGCCATAAAATCTCCTTAGTTATTTAAGTATTTAATTCCACCTTTTTGATTTGTGACCTTTTTATTAAGTTACCCTCGAGCAGGTGTGAGATAATATTTAAGAAACTCTGTAAGAGTAAGAGACAACTGGGTTGACATAATTGCTGTCTGTCACTCTAATAATTTATGATAGCGGATATGAGGTGTCATGCAGGTAAGACATGAAACACAAACAAGTGTATGTTCAATAACACGGTCTATCGAGTCCTTGTTTTGCAAAAGATGACCGATGAACTCAACCGACCAACCAACCAACCAGTCTCAGGTATTAAGGGAACGGTAGATGTTAAAATTCCTTTTTTTAAACTTTTTATCATAAAATTTGATACATAAAATTTTATACATACATAAAATTTGATACATATATACTTTTCCCCATAAGTACATAGCATACCTTAAAATAAATTTCCAAACTTATTATTATTTTAAGGTTATTTAAAAAATTTAAAATTTATAAACAAAATTTTAAAATGCTCCTTGCAACTTAATTTTTGAGATATTTCCTCGATTTTGTATTTTAATCACTTAAAACTGTATTATAAACAAATCTGGGTATCAATTATTTAATCCTTTGAATAGTAAATTTTCGAGAGATTTCTGAATTCCATCCCGATATTCATCAAAATTTTGTCTTTTAATAAGTTAGAAATCAAATTTAATTACCTTAATGAAGTCGAATTGTAAAATGCATACCCAGTTTCTTTGTAAACAGTATCAGGATTCTTCCTTATCAATTTCATGAATTTTGAACAAAAATTAAGTCTCCTGGAGCATTTAAAAAGTCTAAAAACCTTGAAAAATCTGTTTTGAGAAAAACAGATTTAAACTTTATTACTACACTTACCTTTATTACTTTGTAAAATCTTCATAAATGATTTTTTACTTGAAGAAAAAAACTATTTTGGTACTATTATCCTACCGAAATATATATTTTTTACAATAACGCGATCAATATTACAATAAAAAATATTGGCTCAAATAAAGGTCCACGGTTCTCTTAAGGATCGTCTAATGAAGGAAATCAGTGACTTTTCTAGAACCTTAAAATCATGCCTGTGACTTATTTATGGAAAAAATACTAAGAGAAAGTGTAGATTATTAGAGGTGCAAAAGATCTTTTCTTTAAAAAAAAAATTGATTTTAACCAGTTTAATACAACAGTTTTTTAAAAAAATAATTTTTGTAACATATGTATACGAAGTTATCTGTGCAATGAATTAAATATTATTACCGAAGCGAAATCATTTTGAGATAAATTTTATCAGTCAATTTAGTAATAACATAATTATTTTTATGTGTCTTTAGTTTTCTTACGCTCTGTAAATATTATTTCAAGAAAAGTTATGTAAATTTAAATTTTAAATACTATGTTTATTTTGAAAATTTTGAGTTTGGATGTAAATTATCAAAATTTCATTATTACCGTGTAAAAAGGATTTACGTTTCAAAATTAATATTAAGAAAACTATAAATATTTAGTTTATTATACAAAAAAGTTTTTAAAAATTGGCAGAATGGTTTACGTTCTGAATTTTGAGAATGAATTCCTTGACGTATCAGCGATATGTTTAAACTAGAATTTTCCATATGCTCCGTATTTAAGTCAGAACCGGGACCTGCGTACAGAAAAATACATCATGAAACATATCCACAGTGTCTATCAATTTTATATATGGGAGAATATGTTACACTCGATAAAAAATAAAATTTCAAGAAAAGGGACAAATCGGAAAAATATATTATTTCTTTTTAATACCTTCATTAAAAATGTATATTTCAAATTTTCGTACACCTCAATTTCCGAATTTAATCAAGACTATTGAAAAATTAAAGCATTTGAAAATTAGAGTTCAGAAAATTAGAAATTTAGGGTTAATATCTGCTACCATTATTAAAAAAAATTGTTATTCTAAAGCAAATCTTAATCGATACAGAGAAAAACTTGTAAATGTTAATTTGTTTTTACTGGCGTAGTATCTGTTCCCTCAGGTGCATTTCAAAAGCACGAACTACCGTATTTAATAGCACATAATGAAAACTACTCATATAATGAAAACTGGGTTCGGTCTGTATTTATTTTCGTCCATTATATGTAAATATAAAGTGTCTTCTGCATTCTCCTGCAGATTGTGGGAGGTTCTACAGCTAATGGGTACAGGATCGCAAATGATGCAATTCATATTCAAATTTTGCATAGCAGCTATCTATACCAACTCTAAGAGATCCGAAAAGGAAATGAATTAAATTTATGAATTCCGAAATAGGAGCTCTTTTTTCGTCTAATGTTCCTTGAAATGAAATAGTGAACATGCAAAATAAAAAATTAAAATTGGCCAAGTATATATTGGCAATAAATTTTTCATATCTAGACAAAATATAACATTTGTTTTGATTTGTAGAATCATATAGCCTCGATATTCTTATTTTGAGTTTCTAAGCATAAAAGGTCTATGATTCTATGCTGAACTTCTGCAATGTAAATGTCTGGAATTGCGTAGATTGATTTCCACTATATATGAATCAACAAAGTAGTATTTTCTTCAAAAATAAAGTTACGAGAAAGAAAAGCTCATGAAAACTTTACAGGTTCAGTATTTGGGCACAGTTTCGTGTAGCTAGCGATGCCATGAGGAAGATATAAACTTCTCAGTTTGCAAATTGCACTAGTCAACTTCCATAAACATTTTCAAATGGCCAGCTTTATTCCATAGATTAAAAAGACCGTACATGTAAGTTCAACACTAACTAGTTTTCTCAAAATCTACAAAACATTTATGTTGCACAAAATACAATTTTTTTATGTATTTTGCAATCATAAACTCAGATAAGTTAAAATTTTTTACTGGTTTCAGATGAAATAATTTATTGCAATAAAAATAAAAAATTCATGTTAAACAAATCACATCTAATTGTTATGCAGGAAAACAACTTATTATTTTACTCTTTTTTTTCTCGTTAATCTGATAGTATTTATCTCAGCTTTTAGACGACCCCCCCCCCCAAATCAAGAAAAACAATGCAGGTCTCTCGTATATTATGATAATTATATTAACCAAAAAGGAATCTTTGGGCACCCACTCCTTCTGGATGTGTTTTTTTCTGGCCATGTCACCAGTTTATTCATTTTTGGTATAAATGTTTTTAACTATATGTAGGAGTATAATTTATAGATGGATTTATTGTTCAGTAAATTTCAACTTAAAACATTGTTTGGATTTCGAAAATTTCGATTTATTTCTGTAATGGGCAATAGTAACTATTCCCATTAATTAACCTGCTTTTTGAAACTAGGCATTTGCGCTTTATTTCCAGCAAATCCCTTTGTAGCTCTTAAAAGGTTTCTTACGGCAAAAGTTTCTTTCTCGATGAGTGGCTAATGTGTGACTGATTATTTGGCTATTACTTTCCTTTAGATTGCTGAGATGTACTCCTTTCTTCCGCGCGAAGCAGTGACCCACTTCCTGATGTCATGCACCGACTGCCAGAAGCGGATGCATCTGGGGGCGGAGCAGCGGGCCGCATCCTCCAGTTGCCATGACAACGGGCCCGATGAGAGCTTCAGCTCGCTGGATACTGCGCCCGGCGACGATTCTCTACACATCGACTATAGCCTCCCCATAACTACGACCTACCTGAAGCACATGCGAAGCCTGGGTTACTCCGAGGAAGATGCCCTCAACCCAGATCGAGAGGTGAGAATAGTTCCAGTTTCTAATTAAATAAATTCCACACTAAAAGAAATCTGACGTGGGACCTAGGATGTCTTCCTGGCAAAAGCTGCGCCGGTTCTCTTGCTTTTATGCGCAAGAAGCAGATAGCAAACAATGTATGTAGGGGAACGAGAGTTCGTTGTTACATTCCTCAGGATTAAATGTTTTTACTCGTGTTTCTTTAACGTTGGAATGTAGAAAGGACTTAAAATCTGCTGCTGGATTGTTTCATATTATTTATATGCATACTCCAAGTACAGTTGTCCGATGGAAGCTGGCATTCAGCCTCATCAGAAGGTAAGTTCTTACAAATTTTTTTCTTTTCTTTTTGTCGTTCCGAATTGACATCATAAACAAGTTCTTTCTCAAAGGTAACTACTCAAATCTGCAATAAATCAGCGTAACTCCTGGAACCTGCAACATTGCACCGCTATATTCATGACGCTTTAAAGATATTTCAATAGCATTCTTTCATAATTTTCCAATGTTTAAAAAAAAATTATGACCTCAGATACTGGATATTTCTTAGGTGATAAAGATTTGTTTAGTCGTGAGCTTCTCCAAATAAACAAATTTATGCTTATTAATCATGCGTAGATCAAAACTAAAATTCTTATAACTTGTTGCTTCTCCTGATTCAAAACGTCCTAAGTTTGAAATATAGCGCAAAAAGTATGAAATTCTGCTTTCATACTTAATGCTTAATTCATTCTTCGTATTAGTGATACATCTTTATGTGCAAAAATTTCTCAACTGGTTAGCGTAAGGTAATCTTTAATATATTAATATATATCTATGGTGCCCGGTATAAAGGGTTTAAGTCAAAAGCAGTGATTTAAATATACCACGTTATTGGCTTTTATACCAATCGCAGAAACATAATTTCGACTTAAGTCTTTAGTACAAAGAAATGTACTTTTGTATACAAAATTGATGGAATTAAGCCTTATACAAGTCAAAAGATTTTTTTTATCAATACTATGTAATAGATATCTAAAAATCACTTTTTTTTGACTTATTAAGCTCTTTATACCTGGCACCATAGGTATATACACGTTTAAGTAAAACTTGCTTATATATCACTTTCTTAAATATGCATAATATGTTTGACCTGAATTGATTTTTCTACTTTTTTATTATAATTTAGTTTCCCAATTTCTAATAACTGATTTTATCATTAAATTCAAGTCTCATTATATTCTATCTCAGTGGGTTTGTATGTACAATATGCGTACACCCACGCATTAGAAAAACACAAAATACACATAAATTTCATATAGGGGGGGGGGGCGAGGACCAACAGCGATTGTGATACATTGCTATAGATACAATTCAAATGTCTAATGATATTACTCTTTAGTTTGTTTAAATATTTGACTTTTAGAACATGTGTTAGTTAAATATAAGCTGTAAATTCCACAAAATGTTCAACCTTTTAGGCCGATTCGCATATTAATAGCCAATTTTTGTCGGTATTTTATAAGTTTATCAAACATGGCTAATATTCGTTTAGGAAATTATCCACCCGATTTGAATGAGTGAGTGGGTGGTTGTGTGTGTGTGTGGGGGGGGGGGAGGTGAGGAGGAAATAGCACCAGAGTCTAATCATGGTAACTCTTGAAGCAAAAGGTAAAAAAAACCACTTCAAAAAATAATAACCTTCCTTCTCAATAATGTATTAACATTCTTTTATTTAATTGTCAGTTTTAACAATGCCACAAAGTGAAAGCAAAGTGTTTTTTACTATATTTTATCTACGTACAAGATAGATGGGTTTTCGTAAGACCTTTTAGCAATAATCTCATAAGACTTGATGAGACGGAGGAAGAGGGGATAAAACTGACTGAGAAAAATGAGACCAGAAGGAAACTTTCACTGGGCATGTCTTCGGCTCTTGACAACCCCTAGATATTGCTCAAATATGCTCAGCATAACAAGAACCTTTTATTTATTTGTTTTTCCCTTCTTTACAACATTAATTTGTTTTCGAATCAGAGATTATTTCCTTTGTTTTAATGCAAAACAAAAGAAAATAAACCTCTATTCTGTGCTTCATTTTTTTTTCATTAACAAATTTTATTTTATTTTTTTATTTATTTATTTTTTTCTGTTGGGCAAGTGGTTCAGTAGCTTAACTTTTAATAGATTATCAGAAAATTAAATTAAAAAATGCTACATTCACCGATCTAAAACTTTTGCACTTCTGCGTGAGAGATGTTTACCCTATCCTTAAGACACTTCAATGATTTAATAAATTCCAGGGTTTTTTTTTTTGTTTTTTTTTTCCAACACGGCAGGCATATTGCTTACCGAATTGTCCGTTACACTGTGAGAACTGTCACGGCATTCTTATACGCGACTCTCCCAAATTTGGTGCTGCCATCTAGTAGCTACTTCTGAAAACACACTCTAATACGTATTCTTGTCCGCAAACTGAAATAATCCACGTAGTTCTTCTATAAATAAAAGTTAAATCCCCCAAAGCTTCTGGTAGTGCAGAATTTTATTGCTTCTAACAGTCTATAATTAACTTTTCACAGATCTTTAAGATCAGTAAGCTAAATGTATAAATAATTCTTCCAAACGTGCACATATCGTATTTTACATCTTTGTTTTTAAATAAATTGTAAATAATTAATAACTTTCTTAATAAGCAAAAACATTAGGGAAAACAGATAAGACTGCTTTCATTATATCATAGAGATATATCAAACAGCGTCGATATCAAAGTATTAAACTTTGATACTTAAAATGTTTTACATTAAATGTTTCTAACTGTTTTACATTATGAAAAAAATACATTATAATATTTTATATATTAAAACAAATTTGAAAAGGGTTCATCTCAAGGAGTAAAGCTTATTGTATACCACACTTTTTCATAAAACAGAAAAACTCTAATATTTCTCTTAAAAGAATATTTGCAACACTTACAAGTAATATTTATCATATTGCTAGATTGATCATAACTTTAGACAGTGTTCACCTTACGACGTCAAACCGTTCGCACATCTATGTTACTCTTATGTAGTTCCAGCGAAACATTTTCTATAAAAATAGGTATTTGAGAAATAAAAAACTTTCTACAATCTTTAATACTGTGCACCTGTTACTGAGCTGTAATGCGTTTAAACAAAGTAATTAATACTATTCTACAGGGATATAGCCAGTGGTGGGAACCGATACCTACTTTAGATATCGGTTCTACAGAACCGGTGTGAACCGGCTGAAGCCCAACACTGATTAGGCCATAGAACCTGTTGTTAATTTATTTGAATCCCACCACTGGATATAGCCTCATAAGAAAAATAAGAATTTACTTTAAGGATTCGTACATTTGCAATAGTAGATTTTTGTGTTAACAATAAATGCATTTTTTCAGTTGTTGATGTTGTGAAAGTGCTCTAAAAATCCCCGGAGTCAAAATAGTTAAAGGTAAATTATTCTTAGCCGAATATATTACCTTTTAAGAAGAATTTTAAAAAATAAACATTTCTTCTATTGTGGTCTCACCATCAAATCCGGGTATTCCTTGTGTGCAGTGTACTGAACTTTAAGGAATGTACAAGTTCTCTTGTGAGTTTTACTGTCGGTAAGGAAAACGACATTGACCTTTGGACTTTAATATTCCCCAAACTAGCTTCAGAATGCTTCGCTGAATCCATTTTATAATCACGGCCTTCAAACATTATGATGAATAAGACAATTAAAATATTTCTTAATTTATATTTAGTTAAAATAATGGTAACTTTAAGAAAATATTTGTTAAGATCATGTATTTTCTAGTCTCTCTTTGGGTGCATTTTTTGCTAAGACATGAGATGAAAATCATTCCGGTTGACGATCCGACTTTAAATGAGAAAACTGTTACTACACTATAAGAACACTTCGTTTATTAAAATTTAAAAACCGCGCTCATTCACAGAAAAGAAGCCTGAAGAAAACAGCAAGTCAGAATAATAACGCAAGGTATCAAACTAGCGCAGAAGCAAAATTACATACACAGTAGACTCCGTTATGCGTTGTATGAAATCGCTTAATGGGAAATCGTGCTATACGAGTAAAAATCTTGTAGAACGCGAAAAATGATAAGGTAAACTGTCAGAGTCGCTATTATCATTATATATATATATATATATATATATATATATATATATATATATATATATAAAATTGTATAAATAGGTTATGTTCTAAAGACAATAGGATTAAGCATATTTTACACTTGAAAGCTGTGCTAACACGTAATAATTACCCCGAAAGTCTATCCAAAAACATAATTTGTTGTTTTTGTTTTAATGAATAGTTTGTTCTGTTGCATTAAATATGTTAAACATAACAATAAGATAAAATAGAAAAAATAACTACTAAAAATAAAAATTAAAATAAAAATCACAAGTAAAAATAAAAAGAATAATTAAAAATAACTCTTAGTAATAATAACAATAAACTAAATTATTAAGGGTATAATAGTCCTAAAATACGGTAACCTAAGTAAGTCTGTAACTGAGAATCCACTACCTCCATGGTTGCAAGTTTTGTGACGTCAGTCATCTTGCTGTTACTAGTACTTAACTTCCCCTCTGTCTAGCGCCAGGCTTGTTGTTCTTTGGTTAAGTACTATTATTCAATCTTTATTCGATTTTTAATCATTTCTTCTGTTTTTCATGGATTGTACGGTGTCTGAGTGTGTTTATTGTATAGATCATACTCATCGGAAACAATCCATTGGTTTTTAGACAGCATTGACACCACTGATGAAGAAATGCTGTCTAAAACCTATTTCATACTTTTCTTTTCATGTTGTTTGTTCCTGGCTGCACGTAGTTTTAGATCTATTACTGGTTTTCTCTATCATCTTTATCTTATATATATATATATATATATATATATACATATACAGGTGGTTATCAAAATAATCGAAACACTTAGGAAAAACATGAAATTCTTAATAGGGCATAGGACCATCTATGGCATTTAATACCACCTGGATTCACTAAGTAAGTGAATTATGCAAGTCATGAATAGTAGTTAAGGGAATATTATACCATTCTTTATGGATAAATCGTCAATGTTCCTGTAGAGATGCTATTTCTGGATTTAATTTCTGACTCTGTTACCTAAAACAGACCACAGCAGTTCGATGATATTGAGGTTTAGGGACTGTGCGGGCCAGATAAGGTGTTTGACTTGGTCTTTATGTTCCTCAAACCACGACCTGACATGTCTAGCTGTATGGATCGGAGCATTATAATCATGGAGAACGCCATCTCCTGTAGGAAACAATTTTTGCACCATAGGATGGATCTGGTCGGCTAAAAGTTCGACATAGTCCTTCCCAGTCAATCTCTCTTTCGGGGTTACAATCGATCCCTTTTGAAAACTATGAGATGGCCGACGAAACCCTAAGAAATTTCCTCTCAATTTTTTACAGCTGGCATGAGACAAGCATGATAATACGCTTGTGTAGGTGTTCTTCAGACATACGCACGTCCTGTTGCAGGGAACAAAGTGAACAATGATTCGTCTAACCAAATGTCATATTTCAACGTATCACTCGACCAGGATTTGTGCTCGTGGCACCACTGTAGAGGACGGTTTGTTTTCACATCTGTTACAAGTGGCTTAGGAATTACTACTTTGCCGTAAATGTTTTGTTTTTGAAGTTTTCTCTTACCTGTAATGACTGGTACTGGAGCCTGCAGATTCAGATGGAGCTCTACGGTCACTTTGGCTGCAGTTGTCTTCTTTTTTTATGTAACAGTCCGCTTCAACACCCGTCAGTGTCTTTCCCTTAGCTTTCCGTTTCGTTCACTATTCTGTTTCACAGAGGATGTCTTTCCGTGCACTCTGCATGCCGTCATGACTTCTTATATCATAGCTCGGTAAACACCCAAACCCATGGGGGCTGTTGTAACAGATACTCCAATTAAACGCGCTTCAACAATTTATCCTTCTGCACGGTCTACAAGGTTTGACATCTTACGCCTATCCCCCAAAGAGCCTGATGCCCATGGTTTCATTACTGCTAATTTAGAGTAGAATAATGTATACACTATATTCTATTAAAAAAATATTGGTCCCTAAACTTGTTTTTTAAGGAATACGAAGCACTTCCATAAACACCACTAATATTGATGTGTTTCCATTATTTTGATAACCACACACACACACACACACACACACACACACATATATATATATATATATATATATATATATATATATATATATATATATATGGGTTTTTTCTGACGGTACGCGGGTATACGACGTATGCTCACCTTTTTAAGAATTATTTTGTCTTAACTTCATTGAAATTTTAATAAACTTACGAATCAATTGTTAATATATAACAAAAAGTATTTTTTTTTTAAATTGCGAGTATTTTGTTCCCCTGTGACGTGACGTGACGTGTGAAAACGCTGTACTAAAAATTCTCACCTTCATTTGAGATAACACAGTATACCACCTATTTTTTTAGAAAAAAAGCACTATATATATATATATATATATATATATACCGGGTGGCCATAATTAAACTGACAGTGCTCACAGTGTTCTGTAGCGCGATCTATTTGCGAGAATTACGCCACATTTTGTAGGAAGATTAAACAAGACGGGGGACGAAGGATTCCGCGAAAAAATAAATTAGTTCCAAAAGTCACCGCTAGGGGAATATTTGGCGCTGTGTAATAGAAAATAGAGTGTTAACAAATGCAAATCAATACGGAAATTACCTTTTATTTTGTATTCATATGAGGTTCAATGTGGCTGCCGTTGCTGTGGACCACATATTGCATTCTGTGCACAGTATGCACAACAGCAGAAAGTAGCATGTCTGCAGGAATCTCCCGTACAGTCCGTGATATGTTATCCTTCAACGTAGCCAGGTCCTGGACCACTCCTTGATAGACCTTGGACTTAAGGTAAAAGAATTTGACCAGTAACGCACGCTCGACTAAAGAAGGAGACATTGCACATAAACTTTCAATCCGATTGATTCGAAACGTAACACATTGCCTTTTAAAACCCAAGCAGCTGGCACTGTGCCAATGGATGTAACGTGAAATTTGAATAAAGAACTTCTTCTTCTGCTCAGCGTACGTGATATTGCAGATCACGAGACTTTATCGGTGTTTATGTAGATTTCACGCTTTTTTAAAAGTGTTGCCATATTGCACTTGAACTAAATAAGAAAATGTGCATAATAAAAGGTAATTTTATTCCGTATTAATTTGCATTTGTTAACACTCTATTTTCTATTTCAAAGCGCCAAATATTCCCCTAGCGGTGACTTTTGGAACTAATTTATTTTTTCGCAGAATCCTTCGTCCCCCGTCTTATTTAATCTTCCTACAAAATGTGGCGTCATTCTCGCAAATAGATCGCGCTTCAGAACACTGTGAGCACTGTCAGTTTAATTATGGCCACCCGGTATATATCCATATCCCGTATAAACTTTGATTTTATCCCGATATCTAACATGGCATGTATTAACTACTTGGTCAAAATCGTTAAAAGCCCCGTGTGCATAAAAATAAATGTATGTACAGTGTTTAAAAGTGAAATTCCTGCATTTTTTTCTATAAAGCGTTATGCAGGAATCGCGTTATGCAAATAATGTCGTCGCACTTTTTTAATGTGCCGTATGAAATCGCGTTCTATGAACTCGCTTTATACGGGAGTTTACTATACATATATATTTTACCAGGCAGTTCTTAATCCTGCTTCAGGTCTATAGCTTTTAATTTTGTCCCATGATCGTGTACCTAGAGAAAGCTGGGGTAGTTCAGAGTAATTAACCTTGCTATCGGCTGAAATCTCGTTAGAGATGTTCTGGGTTCATTCTCAGCATGCAAGGTTTTCTAAAATAAATAAATAAATAAATAAAAAACATCGCGTGTCTGGATATAGTAATTTGGTGAGCATACTGGCATTTCACCCATAGGATTAACGGGTCTGGCGCTTCCACGCTCATAGAAGTCCATTGGTTCTACATCAAAATTAGTGTCACTCTCTCTTGCACGTCACCATTTGACGTTGATTGGTGACCCCACGCACATCGGTTGTAAGTCACCCTGTGAAAGGTTTGAGAAAACAAAGAAACACAGGGGGCATATAACGTAGAGAATTAACTGGTAAGGTTGGGGGCAGGATACTGTCTATCTAGTATCTCTTACTGAGATTTAGACGAATTTTGTTAGACGAATTTTGTTGGCGACCTTTATTGGGAGGGGGGGGGGTAGTTTGGAGCACGCTACGGACATCTTTTGCAACGGGAGAACCAAGCATAAAACAAAGAGTACAAAAACAGGAATATTTTCAATCAAAGACCACGCACCTCATGATCTAAAGATTACTTTTATCTGTAACCAGTTAGCTTAAAATACAACGTAAAGCACATAAAAAATAAGCACATTATTAGAAAGACTGGATGTGTTGTCTACACAACTAAGTTTGGAGAGTGCTTTATAAGCAGTCGCGTATACAGGATTTTGGCTTGAAGGGGGCTAGACACAATACCTGTAGTGGGTTTAAATCATTTAAATGCCGTTTTAAATTGATCATTTTCGTTTATTTTCTCATTCTGCTTAAAACTAAAACGTTTTGTTCTGAATGTCAGAATAATGTCACTAAATTATAGAATTAAATGTTGTGGAGCAGTCCCCACCCCTCTCCCAACCTCCTTGCCCCTCAGTTTGGAACAAAACCTAAGAGTAATACATTGAAATAGATTTGAACAGAAATTAAAAATATGCTTGAATTCCGTTTTAACGTAGGATTACGTTCCTCCATAACGGTCCTCCGGAAAGAAAAATTTCAGACGCTAAAATCGTCCGTCTGTACATCATGAGTTATAATTTTGGCAGTGCGCTAAACCCAGTCTGTATCGCCTGGACAAACAGTAAACAGCTAAACAGAAAAGTAACAAAATGCGTCAAAATTTTGACATACATATATGTATATATATACATACGTACATATATATATATATATATATATATATATATATATATATATATATATATATATATATATATAGATAGATAGATAGATAGATACATATATACATAACACATACATACATATATACATACAAAAAAGGTAAGCAACGATAAGTAATCCTACGTTAATAACCCGCGGTAGTTTCGATAGATGAGACTATCTAAAAAAAAAAATTCTATAAAGCTATGTTCTGTGATATCCTCCGTACAGGAATATGAATATTGTCCTGGTCTCAATTATCCGAACGTTTACGCGTATATAACCAGCTGAAAGTTAGTTTGTAGTATTATAAATTGAATGGATATGCGAGCATTTCCCAAGGGTATATGTCATCCAGCAGTGGAATATAGTGCTCAGGAATTTCATCCTTACAAGTTTTCTTTTTACCCTTTAAAAATTTCACACTTTAAAAGTCCTTCAGACTCACTTGTGTTTTACCCTTTAAAAATTTCAGTACTATACGAAGTCCTTCAGACTCACTTTTGTAAAGAATTTTAAACATACTAGTTGGTACCCGTCAAAACATGACAGCTAGATAGTAAATAAATGTACTAATACACAAATTATACTCAGCACATCATTGCCAAATGTTGAAAATCATAATAATGCGCAGAAACAAATTAATGCGTTTAAACGGCCTCGTGCTTAGTGAGTATCTAAAGACAGATTTAAAAATGTCAATGAGCATGCGGAGAGAGATATTTGTAAAAAAAGATGTAAATTATCGCTCATTAAACAGCGCGAAATAAACAATTTCCATCAGGTTCAGTCTTACATTACACAAACAGTTATCATAAAATAAAAATGGCAGAGAGAGGTCTAGAGAAACTCCTTGAAATAAACGTGTCATTAAAACATGTCACTGAGCATTCGCAGAAACAGTGAGTTTCTAAAGCCACATTTAAACATGCCACTGAGCATGCTCAGAATTTAATTTTATATTGCACATTTTCGCTAAATAATAGAAATTTTAGTTACACAAACCATATTTGACAAATCTACAGATTGCAATCTTCCGTTTAAGACCAAAATGAAGTAAATTGAAGCAGTAATTTTCTCTCACGAGCTGCCCAAAAAGTCGACTTAGTAACTTAAATATATAGATATTCGGAACACATTGACGAGAACCATATCACTATATATTTGAAGAGTAACCACACAGCTTTAAAACATGCTTTAAGGATTTTAATAAAATTATCATTTGATTACCTCACTGAAAAACTGGATTAGAAAGGAGCCTTACTACTACAATGTAGGTACTATGAAGTGTCTGGAATAAAGATTTTATTTCTACCTTAATCCCCATAGCCTGTATTACCCTCTTTACCATTCAGCTTGTGACAATTTTATCCGTAAGATTTATTAAATTTTAGCAGGCAACTTTGTGGTAGTATCCCACTTAAAAATGTGGTTAATAACCTGCGATATTTTTGTAAGAAGAGACTACCCGAAAAAAAAATTTTTTTTTCAGTTGGTCCATCTGACGTCACTGCGCAGCCACAGTAGACCCTTTTTGCTGCAGATAAGAAGATCTGGTTGCCAGATAGGGAGATCTATGTGATCAGCGTTATATGCTGAAGGGTAGGGGGGAAAAGGGGGAACTGGAGATGCAAAAATTTTTTTCTTACACAGATCTTTAAAAAAATTAAATTGACTTTTGCCATTCAAAGATTTTAAAAAAAAATTGTTATTGGGTACACCATTGGTCAAAAATGCGTGTAAAGAAATGCAGACAGTTTCTACTATCCGTGCATTCAACTGGTTAATTTTGGTATTTTTGATCATGATTAAAAGCAACAAAATTTGTGAGCTGAAAGGGTGGTTAAATCAAGGAGAAAAAAAACAAACTTATACATCGACGAACTATTCCTGCTCAGCATACTTCTGTAATATAAGAACTTTATTCTTAATTACATCGACTTTTTAGTAAGAGTGAACCTTTTTAGTAAGAGTGAAAGGAGCAGACTCTTATCATTAGTGCCATACACATTTGCGTATGAATATATGATTACTAATTAAAGTAAAATATCTAACTCCATCTTGATTCTTAAAATAAATAGTCCTGAACGACTATCAATATATTGTAGGATCTCTTCCGAGGGAAAAAAATCAATTTGTTGTTTGTCTTCAATTCAGTCTTGAAGGGTTCGGAATCGGCTTTAAGCAGTAGTTCCCGGTCGGATTAGCCCTCGTGTAGCAAAAAAATTGACCGTAGTGCTCCAAACCAAACCAAACCAAACCAATCTTGAAGGCAAAACGTGCCAGCAGTTATAATGCATCCCCAAACTATTTTTTATTCACATCCAGAGACGTGAGTAGAACATGAGGTAATTTTCAATAAATCCATGCTCTTTGAGTTTCTTTATATCGTTTATGAGGGTTGCCCAATTTGGTCGGCAGATCTGTACTGTCCGTCTGGTGCCAGGCCCACACTAAACATAAACCGAACAGGGGAAATAAGCCCTCGGCTGAGTTTGCAAGTATTGCTACGCAGCTTCTGGTCTTCAGGTTCACCAAGCTTATGGTCTAACGACCGGGAAGCATATAATTTGTGAATTATATTGTCTACTAGCTGAAAACCCGCGTTTCGCTACGGAGTACATTCAAATTAAATACAACGGTCAATGTATGCAATTAATGCCAAAAAAAATAAATATATATATTTATAATAAATGCGACGATCAATGTATACAATTGATGTAAATATATATATATATATATATAAAATCGTAAGGGATATTTATTTTTTGGATAATATCGAATCGTCTGCTGCATTAGAAATACATTTTTTTTGTCTATTTAGTTGTTATGCACGTGACGATAAATTTATTTAAAGTACCAGAAAAAGAAATCACGTGATCGGCATTTAATAAGTTAAATTCTAAAAATAAATATTTAAAAATTCACCAAAAATCAGAAAATGGAGGTAAAGATTCGAAAAAGATTTCATTTTAAAGACATTTTTATGATCTTTCTCGTGATATAAATTTTATAGCCCTCAAATTATTATTTTAAATGCAAACTTAAAAAAAAGTTACAAAAACAGCTTAAAAATTTAATTTAAAAAAATCTAAGAATTTTTTTTAAATCTTTCTTAGTGCACCCCAACACCATAAGAAGAATCGCCATGCAAAATGTCAGCCCATTAGGTCCAGCGGTTTGGTCTGTGCGTTGTATATCAGTGAGTCAGTTACGGAACTGTTATATATAGATGAGGGAATGCTCATTAGCACAAAAATGTCTCAATCTTTCAAAATTTGTTTCACCCTTAGAATTTTGGGTTGGACATGAAAAAATAACACACACACACACACACACACACACACACACACACATATATATATATATATATATATATATATATATATATATATATATATATATATATATATATATATATATGATATTAAGCGTAATCGCGCCTTCGTACAAAGGGCTGTCAATGTGATTCGAAGCAGAGGAAATTTACTTCCTTTTCATTGTTCTGTATCTCTTATTCACGCTGGCGTGGTTAGTTGGAATAAGTAGTTATATAGTTCTTTATCCAGAAAAAAACTAAAATAAAAAGAAAGTAAACAAAAATTGCAGTTTTATTACCTGCGTTGTAGTAGCGTACCATGTGGGCAAATTGAAAAAGTCCGAACGATTTCACAAACTTACGAATCGAATTTACGTAAGATGTATAGACGTTAAACCAACAACATAGCTATGTCCACACATATAGCTTGCTAGCGAAGATTTAAAAAAAAAAGGAAAAAAGTAAGGTTTAACCTAAAGGGGAACATGACATTGCTGAATTACATAGTAGATAAAATATTCTTCTTACAGCGTCTAGATACTAAAGAGTGATACGAATAAAAATGTTTTTATATATATTATATATTTAAATTTTTAAATTTCTTAACACCTTTAATTTCAAATGAACTTCATAAAATTTGATTTAAATTTGCAATAATTACTGTTCAAACAAAAGTTGTGGTACTTCAGAGCTTTTTTCCCTTTCAAAGACTTTTACAATTTAACTTCAACAATTTCTCGTCGTAGTGGGGACTCTTTACAGTAAGAAGTTTTAGTTTTTTTTTTTTTTTTTAAACCTTTGTCGACTCAAAAATTTATCGCCTTTTCACCAATTGATGTCATTCTTTCTTGATTTTTCGAATTTTTGTGAAACTCAATATTTTTATGATCTGCTTCTAAAGACTGATTATATATCAGATCTTTTGTTCAGATGCAAGCAGAATTTTCCTACCCAATTTTGCAGAGTTATATATTATATATTATATATATATATATATATATCGCCTGTTTACGGTTGGATATCTTAAGCTACCAAATTTTTTGATTGTCCAAACTGAGTAAGTTTTGCTACTTAAAGTAATATTCTGTTCTATATAATTTTTTTAAAGGACTGTTTTGTTGGTTTATTTTCTTAAACGTTTAATATTTCGGCTAAATTTTTCCAAGCGGACACTAAAAAAATAATTCCAGTTAAGATAAAAATTTTCATTTTTTTTTTTATTAACATGAAATAGTTATTTCCTTGATAAAGCCCTCATATTATCATTTAACAAAACTTAAGTCCATATTTTATTATAAATCTTAACACACAGTTTTTCTGTTAAGAAATAAAAATGTATTGGTTGAGTAAATATTTTTTCTATTGTTTGATCTGATCACTATTCTATCGATAGCTTGGGAAACCATGCATCATTTAAAAAACATACACCTTTTTTCTTTATTCATTTTTTTAAATCACAAATTCCATTAGCATGTTCAAAATAATCATTTCGTTCAACACATATTTTCGGTTACGAAATAAGGAATTTAAAAATAGTTTTACACTCTTAAATACATTAGAGATACAAGCTATTCTACATCATAAAACACAAACTATGCAACAACATAAATACAATGGATATTTCCATTTTATAATAAACCTATTAAATAGTGCTCTAGAGCAGCGGTTCTCAACCGGTGGGTCGCGGATGGGTTACAGGTGGGTCGCGACTCGATCCTAAAACTATTAAAATGGTCTTTGTGTACTTTTATAATTGTAGTTTTTATCTTCACCTAGGAACACTTTTTAGCGAGTATGAAACCACTTGTTGCATATATTGCAAACGTATATCTATTGTTAAATAAATAACTGTTTTGCTACAAAGTGCTTATATTTTGTCAACCATTTTCAAATCAGAACACAAATTGTTTATCAATAATCAATCTGTATCTTCAAAAAAGCATATATATATATATATATATATGTGTGTGTGTGTATATGTATATATATATGTATATATAATATATGCATATGTATATATAATATATGTATATGTATATATAATATATGTATATGTATATATAATATATGTGTATATATATATATATATATATATATATTTTTGCAATATTTGATGGTAAATTATATATACATAACGAAGGGATATCATACAAATAAGGTTTTTTACTCCACCATGGACCGTGGAGGTATTCCGATAAGGAAAGGTGGGTCGCCAGCTGAAAAAGGTTGGGAACCACTGCTCTAGAGAAAACATTCCTTCCTATCGGACAATCCTCCCTATTCCTTTCTATCGACGCATGCATATTTAAATTCAACCCCACAAATAGCTACAAATTAATGATTTTATGCATCAAAAGTTATCACTCTACAACAATTCTGCCAAATCACCTTTGAGATACTGAAAAAGATAAGAAGAGTAGGTTCCAAAAAATCAAAGGGGCTATTACATCACTAAATATATTATACTGCATACTATTACCGAAAAGTATCCGTGTTACAAATATAGATATATATATATATATATATATATATATATATATATATATATATATATATATATATATATCTATATTTGTAACTAAGGTTGTTCTAAGGTTGAGGACCCCACCCCCTTCGATTATGAGTTCAGAATAAGACATGCTTGTTTTGTATCAAAATATCTTTGTTACTTGTGTGCTAAGAAATATTTTTAAGACTTGGGTTCTGACGTTAGTACGTTGTGTCTCTGATTAGGATTCGGAGGACGTGGAAAGCGAGGTCAGTGAGGAAGCAAACACACCTCTCAATCCATCGACTAGTGGTCAACTCTATGACATCGCAGTGAAAGAAGGTATGTGTAACCCTCTGTTCTTTTATGCCGCCTTATAAGTAATCTTATATATGCTAGAACTCGTTTCAATGATAGCTACACTGACGTGTGTGTGGATAACTATCAGCCATTCACATTTTGTACGCATGTGTGAAGATAGATTATAAAACACTGAGTTACCTCTTGAACATGCTCCTTGAATCCAAGCAACTGAATAGAAATGAAAAAATAAGCACTTAATCGGAACATTTTTTTTGAGTTTTGTTGACATTGGCATAGCAAGTTCTGACAAGCATTGATCTTCTAAAAAAAAAAAAAAAGATTAAAATTCCATGGATCATATATCAAGCAATATTCATTTCCTCTATTATAACATAAAGGTAAGGATGTGTTTTTATGTATTCTCAAACAATGAATATTTTTTGCCAGTTTATTGATAAATGATTTATTTTGGATGTATGAGATATAATTATTATTTTATGAAACATATGTCCAAGCATGACTTTACCAACTGTGTCACGCCATATTTTGCAAATCTATCTATAACTAGCGCAAATGAAGCCAAAACATTTGTGGCTTCTGATAAACCATTTATTGAGTTCATTTTTATTCTAGAGGGATACTGAAAGGTAAGCTATTGTCATATTTATTAAATCTGAAGAACAACTTACAGATGGATGTTTCGCGTAATTTTCTCAAAGTTGCATTTAGTTTTCTGTCAGTTCGAAAATGTGTCGTTAAGGCATAAAGTAATTATGATATTTGCAGGGCTATGGTATAACGTAACGGCCATGCTGTAACTACGTTGCAGCAATAAAAAAAGAATGTCAGTTTTAGACTTTTATGTGTGTCAGTGTAACGTAAAACGTTACAGTGACAACACTTTAAAAAAAGCATAAATGAAAATTCCTCGGAAAATAAATTATATGATATGCTTTGAAACTTCTTGTGGAGTCTATACGAATTTTCAAAATAACGTATCATCTTTGTAACAAGAGGAATTAATTATGCGTTGGAATTTTCATAACATTGTTATGTGGAATTCGCATTGTTTTACAACATTAATGTTTCTTACAACAGGCTTTTGCAACAGATATTTTTGTTTGTGCAAAACCGCAGTTGTCATTTGTTGCACCAACACCGTGATGATTCCCACAGTCAGTCCTGAACTTCTGAATTTTGTTATAGAATCTACACCATGTAAAATAATTTTTGAGCGTTAGACGAATTAAATGGGGTCAGAGTAAGTACAAAAACCATGTGTTAAACATTTCTAAGAGAAGTGTCTGGGGAAGTAAACGACGTTAGTGCTAGCAAAGATGCGCAAAACAGCAGTTGCTAGCGCAAAATTAGTGCGCAAAATTAGACGCGCAAAATTAGTGCTAGCGAAGACTGCGCAAAACCGCAGTTGTCATTTGTTGCACCAACACTGTGATGATTCCCACAGTCAGTCCTGAACTTCTGAATTTTGTTACGGAATCTACACCATGTAAAACAATTTTTGAGCGTTAGACGAATGTAAATGGGATCAGAGTAAGTACAAAAGCCATGTACAAAGCACATTTCTAAGAGAAGTATCTGTGGAAGTAAACGGCATTAGTGCTAGCAAAGACGCGTCATTAAATTATTGTCATCATATACTAATTTAATCAGATAAAGGGGAATATTTTTACTAGGTAGTTTGTTTAATATTTGCATTATATCAGTGGCTCTAATTTATTGACTATTAAAATATTGTTGCCTTTCTGATTCATCTTGTCTACAAGCATTGTAAGGGCAAGATATTCGATTTGCATTTAATTCATTTTTTGAAGATAAATTAGTGACAGGAAGAATGTTTCTTTAGCAATTAAAAATGGAAGATATTTTACCCATTTATTTCGTATTTATCTTTTCTAAAATTTTATACAAAAAACATCAAACTAGCGTCAATATATCCAACATTTGCGTTTATCATAACCTTAAATCTCTGGTAAATTTTCCCTTTTTTGTCAGTTTTTTTTTTTCATCTTATCGCTTACTTTTGAAGTTTAATCAGCTTCTGTTAGTTAATAAATCTGTCGTGAAGTGGTGTGGGGAATTAATGTTTTATTAAAGCTTTAGAGAAATCAATAATTCTACATACATATCACTGGCACTAAAAAATACTTCACTGTCGTATTAAAGTATATATTCTGATCTCCTCGCTTCAAAGTTTTTACTCCTTATAGTCTGTCGCAATCTGTTTCAGCAGATTATACGAAATGGCTAAAAGGGCAACGCGCTTGAACTTTCGTTTTGGGATCAGTTACGGTGCATTTCAAATTCATCGTAAACTGATATCTTGCTAGCAAGGTTATCAGAATGAAAATGCTCTTGGTAGCAAACTATCCTCATATTGAACAAATCTAATCTCGTCCAGTACCCAGTCTTACAATCTTGCGCACGTCTCTTGAGTCGAATATGGTGATATTTGATAAATACTTTTTCATCCGTATCAGATCTATTCGCTGTAGAAAGTTTTGATTATGGTCTATATACTACGTTCCTTTTTGTTTGATGCATCAAGAACATCCAGAAGTGAACAAAATGTGGTTTATAGTCAGTATCATCATTTAAACTTTAATAGAAAAACATGTTATTTAGCACGCAATTTACTGTATACTCCATGCTATCAAGATATAACCGTTTTTCTTTTGACAAAATAATGAAGCAATTTGAACTAAATATTTTAAAGTCTGAAAAACTAACCTGCTGTCTTAATTTTTAATATTTTTTTTCCAGTGAAGACTTTAGTTCCAGTTGCTGACTTTTTTATGAACTAAGACTACTTTTAGTGTATCTAATATGAACTCAAAAATGCAAGTCTGTAGTAGTCGCTTTTCCCCCCCGGAAACTTTCGCATCTATCTGGAGTTTACGTGACCAAAACTAAAGCATATGTTTTAATCACAATCATTCTTTCTCTTTCTTGCTTCAGTTAAAAAGAAATTAGAATTTTCAAAGAAAAAATATTAAACTACATGGTGCATTAGTCAGAAGTTATATTCAGATTTAATCTTTGTAATTAAACTTTTAAGGGTCTCCAAACTCGGCCTTCGAAAGATATCTGGAAAATTTTTGATCACATGCCCCGTTTATGTTCATATAAGCATGGAGAATTTTTCATGAAGAATAAGAGCTGTCCTCATCCTTTTTCCAATTATCATATTTTTAACATAGGATTACGGTCCTCCATAACGGTCCTTCGGAAAGCAAAATTTCAGATGTCCTGCGTCATGAGTTATAATTTTGGCAGCGTGCCAAACCCAGTCTGTATCGCTTGGGCAAGCAGTAAAGAGTTAAACAGAAAATACCAAAATGCATCAAAATTTGGACGGACACACACACACACACACACACACACATATATATATATATATATATATATACACATAACACATACATACATATATACGTACAAAAGAGGTAAGCAAGGATAAGTAATCCTACGTTAATAACCCGCGGTAGTTTCGTTAGAAGAGACCATCTGAATTTCTTAATTTCTCATTCTAAAGCAATACTATTAGTAACAAATTCATACTTGGGGCCCTCAACAAAATGTTTGTACTATCTTATTATTAATATAGACTTCTTATATTGTTCTCATGCTTCAACAAACATGATAAGTTGTCTACCCCGAGTAAATAATCATCTACTGAGGAATGGGAAAGAGTTTCTACACCAATATGTTCTATCAGCTAAATGGTTCACTTTAGCATTAACTTTGATTGTTTTCAGCATTTCAGAGAGCCTATAAACAACGTTCTGACTTAAGGCTGAGACTTGATCATGTTTTAATTTCTGCTTTCGTGACGCAATTTATGGTAAAGTAATGTCTCATTTTCATACTAATATATTGAATTAACATTAATTAAAATATTTTTAATGTTGTTTTGTCAATTTCAAAGAGAAGCATTAAAAAAATAATCTTTAGTTGCTCTATCACATTCAGAGTTCAACTAATTAATTTCTATGGCATAAAGGACATTTCCATAACAATAGAAGAACGACCTTCAAAGATACGGTACTTTTATATACGAGTATTCAGCTGTGATCTATCATAACATTTTTGAAAAATTTCCTCTTTTTTTACGTTAACACCTTATAAGCCGGGTATTTTTTCACGTCTTAACTTACGTGCTGCGGGCTATTTAGGTGATTTCGGGAAGTACACCAGGCACCACTAAAATTTACATAACGTTTGACGTTGTTGTCGGAATTTTAATTAAAATTTTTAGTTTATAGCCATCATTATCAGCGATTTAAATTTTTAGGCATCAACACATAAAAAAATAGTTTTACTTCAACTTAAAAACATAATAAAATAATTTAAATAAAGTAAATAACTGGTTAAGAATTCGTCGAACAGAAATAAACTTGTTTTAGAAAGTGCAAGAAATTTGTCCACTCTCTCAGAAAAGGCACCAATGAACTAGAAACGGAATTTCTCTTCGCCAACGAAATTGTTTACTTTTACCACGCAGATAAAGCGTAGTAAAAGTTAACACTGAATGTTCCTTCCCCCGTGTATAAAGTGTTAATATTGCTAATTAACTAACTTCAAATCATTTGCAATTTTATGTCTGATTTCCCCATACTATCGAAATTAACTATTAAAATGCAAATGATTGAGTCTTCCACAAATCAGTTCATATAATAGCGCCCTTTACACGTACGCTCTTTCGCGAGTACTTGGAGCATACGGGATTGCGCTTTGGGAAAACTTGCAGTACGCTCCAAAGCAGCTTTCCCTTCCTCTCCGACACCTTCACACGTGCACTCAAACACGCAGGATTGTGGTTTCACGCGGGAAAGAGCGTACGTGTAAAGGGCGCTATTCTTCCATTTATGCTACGTTGAGAACGTACTGTGTATCACTGTACTGTGTACCAAACTGTAACTTTTTATTGAACTAGACTGAAAAAAAAGAATTTAAAAGGAACATACAGTTAAGATTGACTTTTTCTTTGGCTGTTATCACCAATTCACTATTGAGCTTTTCTAATACGTATTTTAAAGTTCTTAACTTGAACCAATCTAATTTTTGTTTTCGTTTATTTCATTTTTGTCATTTGTTCTTTCATTTATGCTACGTTGAGAACATACTGTGTATCGCACTGTAAAAGAATCCATTACACAAATGCTTTGCAAGCACTTAAAATTGAGAAAGACAAGAATTTGTAAATTTGCACTGATTTTCTCATGGCGCCTTTTAAATTTACATGCATAAAACAGCGAGTCGTAGGTTTATTCGAGAGCTGACTGAGGGGGAGAAGAAATGGAAATCTCTGTTCTGACTGAATCATAAAATTATCCTATAAAAACTATTTTAAATGGAAAAATTTATTAAAGAATAAACCAGAAAATATTTAATTCACATTAATAATGCCACGTATCACTGAAAAATTATTGGAATCCCCAGGTAGTATTAAATTGACAGAATAGAATATTTTGAAGGGAAATGATACAGTTAATTAGAAATTTCTCGATGAATCTTTAGGTTGTTGTTTCCAATGCCCCCTGGCAGAAAGTTCCAAACCAAGTCCTTATAGGCTCCGGGCTGAAGTGTGCGGCTCCGGTTTATATAGCACCAGAAGGGTCGGAGTCCGTCTTAGCTAGTTGCCACCTCAATTTCGACCGAGCACACCCAGGGGCGACATTTGGGGGGATCGTACCCTCTTCCACCCTCTCTGACCTCATACAGGGACTCTGACCTCATAGAGGGACTTTCCGGTCTACGGATTTAACGTGCCTATATCCGGCCTAAACTTGGAGGTATTTAGTGGCGCGTGTCGGGATTCAATTCGAGCACCCTCAGCACCAAAATCTAGCGCGCTACCACAATGCTACCTCGAGCCCTATGAATCTTTATACTTTGTTGAATTAGAAACATATCTGTGGCATTGTGGCAGATGTTGATATGTCCGAAAAATTCAATTTTATGTTTTAAGTTGGTATATCGCACTTAAGTTGGTATATCACACTTTTAGAGTTCTGCAATTACTGTAGCATACTTTGTGAAAACTTTAAAGCTTTATATGCTATTGTATTTGATTAATTGCGTTTTTTAATTAATTCACAGAGAATTTTGTCTTAAAAAAAAATCTCCCAATTTATAGAAACTGGTTCTTTTTACCGACTTATATCAGCGGTACCTTTCTGAAGAATCCATGTGAGTTATGTCTATGTTTACTGTGCAAAGGGTGTTAAGTCCAAAACGGGATAAAATGAGTTATCAAACCATGCATGCTTGAAAAATTAAGGGTTACTGCAGGGTACAGAAAATTAAGTCTAATTCCACTTCTAAATATTTTTATTCGTCAGGGAAAATTTGGGATATGTGAAACAAAAGACAAATATGTTAGTGTTAAAGGGGTTATGTCTCAATCAAGGATTTAACACTCTTTACTCAGCATAAATAAAACTGGAAAAATTTACTTTAAAAAAATTAAAAATTAAATTTAAAAAAACTGAATTTACAAAAGCCTTTTTTTTTTCAATCCCGTTTTTCTCAAAACTACGATTTTGGACTTGGCACTCTTTACACTGCAAACACAGATGTGGTAAATTTCCCGGAGTTTACGCCTAAATTGAAATTTCTTTTTCTATTCCTTGACGGCTTTACTTCCGATTTTAAATTTATAAACCTCATCCCTGTTTTTTTCCTTTAGAGAGAAAATAAAATGACCCAGGACTTTACCCTTTTCCTTTTTTTTTTTCAGAGGTCTCTGTAGACAGCCCAACGTCAGCTGGCCCATCCCATAGAAGAGTCAGGCAACCAAAGCATGAAAGATCTCTGGCATGGTCTCAAGAATCAATGTCTGAAGAACCCATCAACATGATTAAAGGGGATTTCACCAACAATCACCATGATCATTCCTATGAAAGGACAACTGTAAGTTTTGTAAATCGTTTATAAAAAATTTACACTTCAAACTGATCTGATTTAGAATTTTCTTTTACAACAGCCTTTTTTTTAAACAAATATGTTATTGTCTGCATTTTAAGACCTCCGTAAAGTTTAAAATTCATGGTTCTTTTACCAAATAACACCCTATTTAGGTTTTTACGCAAAAGATTTAAATGTATGCAATTTGTGTGAATCAATAGCACAGATCAACTTTTGTTCACGACTTTTCTTGTGTTCCCCAATAGTTATAATACACTGGCGTGCAAAACTTAAGGACCGTATGGATTTTTTCGCAGTTTCTTCGCAATGGAGCAACCTGGATGAAAGAAATTCACACCACAGAGACCGCAATATGTACCACATTTATGTATGAAATAAAACACGGGCAAAAAGAATACAAACTTTGATTTGGAGTACTTATTGAGAAACAGCTAGAGAGCATTTCACATCATCGTACGAAGGAGTATCTCCCAAAGATGGAATAAAGCATGCAGGTGTTTTTCAGTACGGAATATGTTATCCCTTAACTGCAATGGCTATTTTTCAGTACATAAAACGAGATTAAAACGAGTTGGTACATGAGCTGTTGGGGCAACAGAGTCCACTCTTCTCTCAGTGCTCTTTTCAGTTCATGGGCATTTTGAAGTGGAGGTATGCTTGTTGCAAGACGTCTCCCCAGAGCGTCCCACACATACTCTATTTGGATTCAGGTCTGGGGACTTTGCAGGCCCATCCATACGAGTGATATCCTCACTTTTCAACAGTTTATCCACATCACAAGCACGATGAGATCTGGCATTGTCATCCATAAAAAGGAACTGAGAACCAATGGCACCTCGGAAAACACAGACAGGAGAAAGGACCACCTCACTTTAGTAGCGGTTTCCTGTTACTGAAGGACTTTCGAAAAACTGGAGCTCAGAACGACGAATTAGCATTATGCCTTCTCAGACCACGACACCTACACCTCCATACTGATCTCTTTCAGTAATGTTCTCTGGATGATGACGTCCTTCCACCTCTCTCCATATTAGCTGACCTCCAGAATCGTTCGTTTGACTGAAGCGACTCTCATCAGTTAAGAATACCGTGCCCCATTGCTGGCAGTCTAATTTTTGTGTTCCTTACACCATTTTAAATGGTATCTCCAATGTGCAGGCGTTAGTCGAATGCAACGCTTTGGCATAGTTTGCATAAGGAGGCTTATTCCCCGTCGGGCGAATAAGCTTCCTTTATGCAAACGTCTGGCCACAGTGAGCCGCGGCACTTTGCGTCCTTTGCAAAATTGCACGCTGTCTGCCGTCTGTCTCTATATATTGGTCTTCCTTTGGTGTCGTGATCTTTGGGCGACCACCACCTATCATCCTAACAGCTGTTCTTGTAACTCTGAAGATCTTCCACATACAGGAGACAATGTTATGGGCGATACCAAACTCATCGGCTACACTATTCACCCTGCGTCCTTCTTCAAGCTTACCAATTATTCTACTACACGTAAAGTCATCTAATTGTATCCCACTAGACATTTGTAACACATGTAACACAATTACAATTCACTTTAACTTCTTACAACAATGAGTACACTAATTTTCTATTCCTTAACTTTTCTCAGAAAAAGTGCTTTTATCAAATGCATCCCTGTCACGTGACGTGTAAAGTGACTATCTGGAAATTTCTATTGATCTAGTATCCTTATGCAAATCACCTCTAGCTTTTGTATGTCATTTTTCGGGTTTAAACCAATGGAATACTGTCGGTCCTTAAGTTTTGCACGCCAGTGTATTACAAAGGACACCTAAGCTTTTGCGGAGAAATGAAACAGACAAACAGTAAAGAGTTTTATAAACAGGTAAAGGGCATGAGCTCATTTAAGGTGGTATATCAGTTGAAAAAAAATGCACATTTTTCAATTTCGTTTGTAGCATCTAAAAGCTGTTCTGAAAATGCTACGCACGCTTTTCTCCAAAAATTTAAAATATAAATTTACTTTTTAAAAGATATTATATGAATGTTCTTGTGACATACATAAATAGTAATTTAATGTCCTGTAAAAATTAATTACTGAAAATTTCAAAATTTCGCAAACTACACCCTCTTTTATTTAAGTTTCTACTTTCATGCTACAAATATGCATCCTTTATTTAATTGAAAATATGTATTTTCTTATATGTAGTTGGAAAAATAATGATAGGAAAATACCTTATAACTCAACACGGGAATTAACTCATGCATTGTTTTAAGGTTCCCCCTTCAAAGCTGGGTATTTTGAATTTTTCAATGGTTATCTTTCAATGTAACAATCTAACATAAATATTATCATGCTCCATATCAATATGAGATGCACTTTCACACTGACCTATTGCCCTTGTTGAGCTATGATTTAGATTAGAAATTACAGACTTCTTATTAGGACATTCAGCTGTGACAATTCCTCTTACCCTTATACGTTTTTTGTTACATTCGACCATAATTCCAAATAGCAAATTATCCTATGGAAGTCGTACTGCCCCTGAGGCAGAACGCTTTTGTGCTGTGTTGCCTTTTATAAACACGTTCACTAGTTTTTATTAAATCATTTGGATATTTAATTACTGTGAATAACTTATTATTATGCAATTATATTACCTTGACATTTTTTGTTGGCTATTCGATTTATACATTTTGTTTTTCTTATTCCCAGAGTCCTTGCAATGGCTGTACAAAAAGAGAAGCTTCTAGCACACCCGATAACTTGTCTGCTGGAACTAAAGATGAAGACGATGAAGATGATGATGATGACTCTGATAAAATTGATATGAACAAATATGATCCAGAGAGACTTAAAGCATTCAATGTAAGATTTCCTTCTTGCATAATGGTAAAATTTCTATGTATCTTTTGAATTAAGGTTATGTATTTTTAGTAGCCTTTTCTCATCTAAAACAATCTAAATTCGTTCCAAACTTCGTGAAATATGGCATTTCAGATAATTAATTCAAAATTATCGCACTTGTACGTTCTTAGAATTTGAAAATAAATTTCAAATTAGCCGAAGTGACATGTATCCTGAAATTGAGAGAACGCGAAAAATCGGATGTTTTTCAAGACACCTCTTTCTTTCAGTTGATCTACATTGATCTTGAACATTCCATGTTCGATCTACTGTGAAAAGGGTAAAAACTCCATCCCTATCTTGATGACAAAAATTTAGTCTATTTGGCAAGAGCGTTGATTGCCGACACCGAGAGAAGGGGGGCATCTTACCAGACATCTGATTTTTTGTGGGACCCTGCATTATTAAGGTACCTACAGCTCACGGGCCCGGGAGAATTTTGCTTATCATGCCTTCCCCCTCCTGGAGCTTACCGTGTGGATTTAATATATCGCTCACTCTTTTCAACAACGTCATATCTATATATATAAAACGCGTAGGTATGCGGCACAAAAATCGATGATATTTCTACACTCCGAATGGCAACGGCTGCCACTACCAGATGTAAACATTAGCGGCCGTCCGCAATTTGCAACCGCGTGTCAACATGGATTTACGCACTGAAATCAGGAATGTTCGAAAGCGTTCTGCATAATCAAGTGAAAATTGGGAACTGTCTCAAGAAAGAAAGCGAAGTAATAATTCATTAAGAGAGAGGCGTGAAAGAGAAAACATAAATGATCGCGAGGTTAGGCTTAACTGTCACCGGCATAGCAACCAACAACCTGTAATAGTTAATTTTATACACTTTTTTCAGTACTTGCTGAATTTTTACTCCATTTTACTGACTAATGAAGAAATTTTCTCAACAATTTATTATTGGATATGGTTAAGTGTAGATATCTGGATTGTGAACAGTAATACATACAGAGAGTGATGTAATGAACACTATATTTTAAATTTTTCCCCAACAATTTCTTATTTGTAGTAATGATAAAGTAAAGGTATCTTAATTTTGAAAAATAGTATATACAAAGAGGGATGTAATTTTTAAAATCATTGATGTTGGGTTTCTCAGTCTTATCTTTAACTCTGTTCTGAGGTAATGAAAATTCACATTTTTTGGTCACGATGTTCTAGAATCAGCCTTATAGAAAATACCCCTTAGCAACGTATATTTATGATGACAGGTAATGGTAACATTCCTTACATATGTTACTTTCAGTTGCGTTGTTTTGCAAAAGAAAGTATAAAACTAAAAGCGACCATGCTGGTCGCGCATCGGGTAGTCTAAAGAAAACGTGATTTTTTAGGAGAGTGATTTTAAAGTTTAAAAGTAGAATAAAATGTATTAAAGATAAATATTAATTCTGCTCTCTAGGGGCTAAATATTGATCGGGGAGGTATGACGATCTTGAAGGGATATACTACTCTTTCAGGCCATTCTGAAAACAGGCATAACTAAAAATCGCCGATTTTTGAGATAGGAGTAAGCGACATGTGAAAGTGATATTAACCCTTTGAGGGGCGCTGTTTGCACAGTGCAAACGCTTAAATCTCGTCCTTCTTTCACTTGCGTTCAATGTAGTCCAATTAAATGAACAGAAAATGGCTAATGCTGCCATCTGTTATCAGTTTAAAGAAGTAAAATCCTTTTACAACCTTTAATTAGAAAGATTTTCAAGACTTTTTAATGTTTAAAAAAAATTGAGAAAGAAATCTGCACAGAGCAAAATTTGCAGCTTGTTGCCCCTGAAAGGGTTAAAGGAATCGTCGTTTCTAGATGTTAGCGCTGAAAAGAAGGTCTGATTTTGATACTTCGCTAAGGTGGATGTTTACGAGAACATGTCAAATCTCTAAAATCTCCGCTGCGTCTTACTGGAAATCCCGAAGAAATGACAGGAAAAATAATAGAAAATACCTTGCATGAAATTCTGTTCCTAAGAGCGCGTAAGAAAAACTACTTTTGCTAGGCTCAAATGTAAATATTAATATGTAAGTTATTTTTGAGAGAGATACTTTCTCTCGAAAATATCCATTTATTCGGATCTTATGTACACGTAGAAAAGTAATTGAGTTCAACTTTAATTTTAGATGTTCGTCCGGTTATTTGTGGACGAGAATCTTGACCGGATGGTTCCAATATCTCGCCAACCAAAGGATAAAATCCAGGCCATCATAGATTCCTGCTCAAGACAATTTCCTGAGTTTGGTGAGAGGGCAAGGAAACGTATTCGGACCTACCTCAAATCCTGCAGACGGAACAAGCGAACCAGAGAAAACAGTAACTGGGAAATGGTAAGCTCTACGAAATAATAGACTGATATGAGTGTACGGTTCATTAATAATGATAGTCAGCTGCGGTTTAAGTACAATATTCTCGATTGTAAATATTGAACATGTAATATTTCAAAGGATGGCTAAATTGTGTTCCCCTCTGGTTCAACACATAATGTTTTCTAAAAAAATAACTAATGTCAGTACATAATTAATGTAAGTACCAGAGACATTACTGTTAAGGCTGCTATGTACTAACCCCATTGGATTTGCTCACCTCAATGTTAACCTATGGAGAAATTTGTCCACGGATTGCCGACGTGGATTCAAAGATTTTTTTTTTAAAATTGTAATCTGTCATAGAGAAAGAAATTTTACATTTGTGTGCATTTTTCGTTTTTTTTAATGCAATTAATATTTTAAAATTCAAATTATTCGGAGAAAAATCTGGTATAGTGTGTTTTAAACGCTCACAAATTCCTTCGGTGGACGAAATTTATAAAATGAATCCTGTAGCGCTCTGCAGAAAAGTTCAGGCTATCTGACAATACCAATTTTATTTGATTATCAGCATTTATGTACCTGTAAATAGTTGACAAAAATATATTTTAAATAAAAAATTTGGGGGCAGCGTTTAACCCCCCCCCCCACAGAGAGAGAGCCATTACAATCTCTCAAAATGTCAATCCTAAGGGGGGTGGAATTCTAGAACTGTCAACTGGACTCCTCCCACCACAAGAGTCTGTAAGAAGAGGAAAAAGGAAATACGATTGTTTTTCTTAGTACATAGCAGCCTTAACTGAAGTGATGCCTACAAGAGTTTAATATTTTCTCCATGAGAGGTGATACAAATGTGTCAAGATGGTAGTCCTGAACCGTATTTGCTTTTTCCTACTTTCGACATAAATCGCAACAAAAAAACCTCGTCGTAAAGATCAACAACAAATGGACAATACGGAATAACAAAAAAAAAATATTCAGCTCAAAACTTATTTTATTACTTAACAAAGTGGTCCTAGTTTTATCTCTCAAAATCAGTATAATGCTGGATATCATAACAACCTTTTGCTCTAGAACCGAATACTTTCGGGATAAATACCATAGCATCGTGTTCAAGAACTCATACTAAATTTTTTGAAGTTACGAACCTCGAAATATGCGACACATCCTTTCTCTCTTTTTTTTTTTTTTTGGCCACTTTGAAAATTACATATTACTTAACGAAATAAATAAGTCATTGTATTAGGGATTTAAAACTCTTACAATTAGGACTGCAAACTAAAGAAATTGAAATTTTCTTAACAATAGAGGTATCATTTCTTAAAAAATTGTACGTATGGATACATCAGCATGTGACAGTTTGGATAAAAAGCCATCTGTATTTCAATCATGTACACAATTTTTATGTGAAAACATTTAATTAAAACCGAGAAAAACATGCTTAGTTTCCTGACAAGAATCATATTAAACTGAAATATAATGTATGATAACATTTACATTTCTGTTGTGTATAGTTTGTTAAAAATATAAATAATTTTTCAACTATCAGTCCAATAATGATTTATGTTTCGAAGAATTCTTTAGTACATATCAAAAATAGGGAGACTTAAAGTAGTTTAATTCTTAGCGGATTATCCATTTGTGGTTTAGGTATTGCCGATCAACAGATTCGATGGGTTTAAAAAAAGGTGATAGGTATGATTGGACCTAAGGGAAGACACAATTTTTTTTAAATTATTTAGACGTTTTGATATGACATTTTTCTACAAATGTATCTTTATATAAAAATCTTTATGGTTGTAAAAAACATCTCAACAAATTAAAATTTTAAGAAAAAAATAAAATCCTGAGTGAAAGTATCTGTCACTCTAGTAACTCTTTTTGCATTTTTTTTCCCTTTTTGTCAGAGCCGGGCCAATCAACTGTGGTGCCTGAGACAAATTTTAGGAACGGCACCTTTTCAAATATTTGGGGAGACTCTAAGTCATGAATGTTATCTCTATTAGAAATAGTCTACTTAATAGAATAACGGACATTTTGGGCAAAATATGCATTTACTTTTTTTTATTTTTTATTATTATTTTTTTTAATGCGGAGGCACTTGTGTAGACATTGGCCTATAATTCACCGCTGGACATTTTATTATGGGGGCACCATATAGGCGGACCAGCATTACCCCCTATGAAGAGACGACACAAACGGAGGTATTTCAGTGGCGCGACGCCGGGATTCGATCCGAGCACCCTCGGCACCGAAAGCCAGAGCGCTGCACCATAGGGCCACCACAAGCCCCGTTTTTTAAAAAATAAAAATTTTAAAAATGACAGAACTTTAAGAAAATAGAAAAAGTAAATAAACTTGAATATAATTTGTTACGTAATAAAAATAATTTTCTAAATCCTTCTTAGTCTTTGCAGCAGCAAATTGTTTTTTCTGTAGAAATGGTTGCTAGATCATTCCATCGCTTTTGAGTTATTGTTGTTCATAGATAATTCTTAAAAATTTTCAGTTCAGAAAAACTGCATTCAGATGCTGCTACAGTTACAGATAATGTTAGTCATAGGCTTAGCATTGGGGGGGGGGGGGCACGTTTTATAATGCTTTAGTTTTCAGGATCTTACGATATTATCTAAAAGCCTTTGCTTTAACGCAAAACCATTGACCAATTTTTCTACAAATTACGCAAATGTGTTCGGAAAGGAACAGTGTAGCTTCAGTTTTGGTGTACTGTGATACCTAAAAATTATTTTATTTTTTCAGGGAAGAAACACTCAACCGCATTTGACCTCAGCCCTTGCTGAGCAAATTTTAGCGAGTGCATGTGAAAATGAAAGTCAGAATGCCAAACGTATGCGATTGGGTCTAAAACCAATTCCAGTAAGTATTACTTTGTTTGAAAGAAAATTCTCATTACATATTTCATTCTTTTGGGATATACATTATAGTTGAGTTGCTATCCACATTTTAAAATACTGTCTAATAGAAATTTCAAAATCTGAAAATAAATTTCTGCAATCATTGCCAATTTAGCTCGTTTAATGAGACAAAGGAAAGAAAAATAGCTAATAATAAAATCAGAATTTCAGCATGATTCGTCGGAAATAATCAGCGAAGTGTATAAGTTAATAGCGATGAAAATAATTTACGACGAAAATGAAGTTTCACTTACTATAAAAATCCCAAAATAAATGGTTTTAACATCTGTTTACATTTTTATATCACATCGTTCTTTTGTCATACGATGAATAATTTTGAAAATAAATTTAAAGTGGATTTCATTTAAAAAATGTTCATTAACTTTCTTTTATTGTAAGTCCAGAGTTAATGTATGATTACCTCACCATGGAATATTGATAAAAAATTTATTAAAATGGCATTTTAAATCAAAAGAAGTAAATGGTACTCCCAACACACTCGTACACAATTTATTTAAATTATTTTAAAGAAAATATGACATTGCATTGTAGTGCTAATTGTTGCTCTCCTTTTGAGAAAAAAATATGTACAAATTTGCTAAATTCTGTTATTTTGCTTTCACTAGAACATATGCGTAATAAATGTGCTTCATTCATTATTTTTGTGGGCGCACTTTTTTTTTAAAAAAATATTTAGATTGTGTACAATTTTGAGATTTTTAAAACTTGACGGCATGCTCCAGTATTTACTTCAAATATATAGTAACGTAGTGATTAAGTTTCATATTTATCACGGACTTGGAAAAAGTGTTGAAATTTCCTTTAACAGAGTTTTATAAAACTTAGATAGTTTTATAAATTTTAGAATCGTAATCGCGGGATTTTTGAAATTTTATAGATTCAAAATTTAAAAAATATAGCTTTTCAGTCAATACTAGTTAAATTATTTTTTATTCTGCTTTTCATTGAAGGCCGAAGTGGAGCGAGGTCGATCTGAGGCAAGATCTCCTCAGCACGATGCCGTCATGCGTCACGGAAAATCTTCAACCCCATCTCTTGTGAATGGGACACAGAGCTCATCCTACTCTTCATCGGCTTACCGCCTTGTGCCAAACAGTACGTCAAATGGACATTCCAGTTCTCTTGTTAGCACGAGCAATGGTAAGTTACAGCTTGTTTCAAAAGTAGATAGATAATAAAACTATGCCATGGACGAAAAGAGCCATAAAACATACCTTTAGGATGTTTTCATCGAATTCTTGGATTAGAAGATTCCCTTTTTGGAGATAGCAACATTGATTTTTTTTGTTAAAATAGCATGATGTAATTCCTATTTTCCATATGAAGCATTATTGCTTAATTTCCTTTACATGGATTAGGAGGATTTCACCTCTACATAAGAATTCAATAATAAGCATTTTACAATAAAAAAGGTTTTATCTGAAACTATCTGAACCATCTCCCTGAAAGAATTTTCTTCTTTTTTTTAAGCGATAAAATACTTTCCAAGGTAGATTCTATAAGAGATAAAATCAATCCTACTGACATGAGATTTCTTTTCTTGAGGGGAAAAGTAAGGAACTCAACTAGAAAAATCAGTAAAATTATTTATTCCCCTAATTCTGATTCTTTTGTTTACCTCTTAGTTGGAGGGTCTTACAGACGAATGCAGTGTTGATAATCTAGAAGCAGTAATTCCACATGGTTAAGGTTAGTTGATAGAGCTGCGATCATCCTTTTGCTACACCAGCACTACTTACCTACAGAGAGGACCTAAAGTTTAAAGTCGATTCCGAATGGCTACTAACATCCTTACCAACAGCGAGATTCTGGCCCACAGATTGACATTGAATGCCAAGTCATTCGGCCATCTTCCGATCCGTTCCATAAGAATGTAGGAAAGATGAATTTACTTCAACCTGTAATGAATTTTCGAAGCAATGTTTTATAATGCCATAAGAAAGGGATTTCCAAACTTCATGCAGTAATGTGACTTGAACTAATTTTTTTCAACAGATATTCTTATTCCTTATCTTGAGAAAGATGACCGTAGCACTCCTACCAACCAGCCATCCAACACATATGTGCTCTTGGGCTAGTGATCTGAGAGTCACTGGTTCGATGCTCGTCGCTGACAAAATCCACTGTCGTGTACACTAATGGCGGCTGGTGCACGTAAAATCCGCCGTAGCTGCAATGTCCTCCAAATTCTCAAAATTACCTCTGGAGGTGCGGAGTCAAGTGTTCTGGTCTCGTCACTTGACTCGGTTCAAAATTTTGGAACTGGTCCTTTGGCCGAGTCTGACTCCGACCCTTGGGGTGCCAGTGAAAACAGGAGCCGCACCTTCATCGCCCATAGCCTTCGGGACTTGATCTGATGTTGCTGTCGGTCAAGTGGCATAAGCAACAACAACAAGAAGAACATTGAAATTGAAAACTTGAACTTTCTGTAAACAAACATAGCTCGACGTCGTAATGCAACGGCGTAAATTTCAGATTCTTGCTTAGGTCGTCATAGAGCAGTTGATAACCTTTCTCTCAACAACATATCGGTCCCTAATGAATTTTGATTCTAATGAAAAAAAAAAGTGAGATAAAAACTCTTAATGCTTGTACTACAGAAAAATTTTCTCAATGCCTAAAGGAGTAAGTCGCTAATTAACACTTGACTCACCTTTCTCCCCCCCCCCCCCCCCCCCCACTTTTTTTAAAAATATTGTTTCTACGAGAGAGTTGACCCTGACCTCCATCCAAATTGCCTTCCTGTCTTCTTTGACCACTTAATCGTCGCGTAATTTTCGGAAAATTCGTCCAAAAATCGTAAATTTTTTTTATTGCCCCATTTTATTATTCACAAAATTCTGAGTTAATTTAGTAAAAGAAAAAGTGTATTTTTTTTTCAAATTTAAAGTATTCAGAATGGATAAAATTTTTTAAAATCACAATTTTACTTACCTTATATTAGTTTTTTTTTTTTTTTTTTTTTTTTTTTTTTAAACACACATACGTGCAGGGAAGATTGAATGCAACAAATCGTACATCTCCAACTCTTACAAATTCTTGAAGCATTCCGATCTTAAAGTCAAGTTTGTCATTTCAGTACTGCCATCTATTGAGCGCTTAATAATTTAAAATAATCTCGGGTGCGACAAAATCAAAGAAGCCGCTATAATATATTAGCAAATGTTATGCGGAGTTCAGTCCATGAGGGTCACGGGCGCGACAAAATTTGTTTACAAATGGCTGTCCGTGAAGGTATCGGGCGCGACGATTAAGTGGTTAATTTATCAGGAAACTTCTCATTATATTTATACAGTCGATACTTATTAAGACAAAATTTGTTCTTTTAATTGCAAGTACTCGTATAATACGTAGAAATTCTAGCTAATGACTTTGTGAAGGTTTGTATTATATTCCGCTCAATATGTGTGTTGAAAATAATCTATGATGAAAGAATATTTTTCATGATTGTTTCGTTTTTTCTTTAGGGCCAACAGACTTGAGCATGAAGAAAGGTATTTGTAACCAGCCAAATGCTGTCAAACATTCCTTAAATCCAAGTGAAGTGATAGCAGTGAAGCAACTAATTGCCGGCTATCGGGAATCCGCAGCGTTTTTGCTAAGATCTGCCGATGAACTCGAACAACTTTTGCTACAACAGAACTGAATTGACTACCAGTGAAACTAAATCCTGCATTTACAAGGCAGTGTGGCCTTTACACGACCTCTTCGCAGAAACTCATCTTTGAAATCTTCAGTGACGGTTTTATGTGCTTGCGAAGAAAGGCTTTCTAAAGATCAAAGAATACTTTTCTAGCAGGTCTTTAAAGAATATTTTTGAAACCGACCTTCCTCGAGCTTTATTGTGCTGATAACTATATCTTCTTGGATCTATTTAAATTTTAATATTTGGTGAAATATCTTTATGAAATGCATCTCACCTTTATTGCTACCGAACTTTACATTTATTTGGTGGTAATATGAAGTTTGTGTGCACTTACATATCTGTGGCACCATCTTTTTTTTTTTAACATTTAGGTTAAAGGAAACCAATTACTGTGATTTTTGGAATCAAGCACGGGAAGTGGATTTTTTTTTTGATTTTTTTTTTCCAGAAACATGTTTGTTTCGGTTAGGTATTGAAACTAATTTATTAAAATAATTATGTGTACTTTAATTTTATGTAGGAACCTAAAAGTTTTTTTTCTGAAATAATTTTATTGTTGTGTGCATTAAGAAAATTTACTTTTGGAGTAAAATCTGCTTGAAACTTATAGGTCATCATATAAATATGCGTACACACATACAGGTTTTAAATATGTATGTATACATATTGATATATATTCTTACAAGAAATTTAATAAAAATAAACCATTGAAAAGTCATTATGTTGAAAAAGAACGCGCGACGGACGGGAGAATAAATTAACTACTATAGTATCTTAGACAACAAGTCTTAACAAGAGAAAATGATTGATCGTTTTTCAAGCTGAATGTGGTGGCGTGAGTTGCTTACAACCAAAAAAAATTATGAATTACAGTTCACATGAACAAAAATTATTATTCCCACCTATCAGAGAATTTCATTAATTTATCCAGCCAGCATTTTATTCCGTATTAAAAACAATTCCGTTTAAACGAATTCATAGCATACATACAAAAAATGAAATCTCCCGTTTAGTCAAAAACACGAATGATGTAAATATATCTCCTTTATGCAGTACGTGTAATATATGATAGCACTAGTCTTTTATTTTTCTATATACATCAGTGTTTTATCATTATTTTCAAGCATGTTTCTATACAGAAATTTGGACTGTGAAACCTTTTAAAGTTCTGCCACAGTTAACGAAAATTATCCTTCATTAAAAGGATAAGTTATGGATGATGCAAGAGTGGAGATGAGGTGCATATACCAACTCTCCTTCTATTTTTGGCCATTCCTTTCTTCGGCCTATGTTTTTGTAATTGATTATTGGTGTCCAATGATTCAACAAATCATGACTTTTCTAAGACTTTATTGAGATTCTATTTTATTAACTAGGGAACTTATAAATAATTAACTGAGCCAATCATTGCAGGCATGAATTCCTTCTTTCTAGACGTGTTTGTAGTTATTTAGTATATCATCGTCACTGCCATCCTGTCACAAAAATAGTCAAGTATCATTCGTACCACGGGTGGCTCCAGAAGATAATTTTTTTAAAAAATTGTACATACGCGCACACAAAATTACAAATGCATTGCTGTGTTCCATACATGTTAATTGTATGAGATAATTTAAAACTGTAAGCCAAACTTATGTAATATAATATCCCGCACACGCTTATACATGTGCATGTACAAGGTTTGTGCTCTGACGAACAAACTGTTAAGTTTTCTAACTCGTATTTTCTTGAAATGGAACTATTTCAGCAATGTAATAAATAGCTTCATCAAAGCAAGTCATACATTACGCAAAATTTTTAATATTAAAATCAAATTATTTTTTAGTTATGTTTGGACGATTTTAGAAATATAGAATTTCTATCTGGTTAGATGTTATTTATTCCCGTAAAATTAGTATTTTTTTTCAAAAATCTTTTCTGAAATTCATTCCAATTTCGAATGAAAGCCCTGTTGGTTAGCAATATACTTTATTCACATTGTTATTCCATAAAATCTTATATGCTCTATCCATGAATATTTTTAACTACACAGAGTGCCAATGCAATTCCCTGGAGAATATATTCACTCTTTTTATATACAGGTAGTACCATAATTGAAAGCTATGAACTTTTGTGAATTACGTGAAAAGTCACAAACCAAAAAGTTTGTCCCAAAATCTATCATTACGGAGTAATATTAATTCTTCATGAAACTTTAACATTTTATTTTACTTCTAAATCAATATTTTTTTTAATACTTAGTTTGTGCATGAGAAATAAATAACCATGATAATCACATCTTTCAAAAAATGTAAAATCTCCATATTTTAAAATACCTGTATTACTTAGTTCCTAATAATTTAAACGTCTTAAGTCATGAACTGTTTTACACTAAACTAATTTTAAATTTTAAAAATATGTTGTGATCAATTTTTTTTATAATTTTTGTAAATGTTAACTCAAATGTAAATGTTATGAGCGAATATTTCTCTGTTTTGATTATCAAGTCATAGTTTCAATTGTATATCTGATACGATGCTCGGGTTTTCCTTCTTAAAAATTATCTGGAGCCACAACTTAAAAATTTTCAAAATATTTTGATTTGAGACAGGAATAAATGCATACGACAGGAGAACGTGGCAAGTAGGAATTTTGACGGAATTTATTCTTTAACATTTTCGTAGTATCTTTTGTTTTTGACGACCAAAAAATTTGCATTTACGAAACTAGAAAATATTCGCACGTGATGTGATAAATTGATTTTATACTCAAAGGAGAACACATGTGTGAGTCTGAATACAAGCAGTAAACTTTAAAATAAATATACATACGAGTTTTACATACTTTTGCTATATGTATATATTATATTTTTATTAGATATTTTGACATCACTTTAGAAAAATCAGCAGTAAAAAGAGACTTCCAGTGATTTCTCTGTAAAATAATCAGCATTATGAAAAAGGTTGATTAGGTATAGAATTTTTAACATTTTAAAATTCATGTTAAGTAAGGAAGTTAGTTAAAGATCTACTAATAACGTATATATTAGATCTTTATATTATCTTAATACTATTACTCATAAAAACCACAATAGATCAAAGAATTATAAATGAACGAAATAAAAACTTTGACTGAATAGTGCACTAATTAAGAAAAACAAAACACTTTTCTTCCATGGAATTTGATCATGCCAAATGCATTTGTTTTAGCTTCTTATCATTAAAAAATAAATTTCCACAAGATTCATCATGTCGTTATAATACTCTAGCAGGTAAATTAGCGTAGTATCTACAGACGTAGCGTAATATTCAGTTTTGCTCGCGTAATAATTAATGCGTAATTTCACCGTAAAGTTTTCAGACATAACATTTCAAAAGTTTTGCTTGTTGGCATTTTTGTAATTCATTTCACGGTAACGATATTGCATCAAAATGCAGGTATAGCTGAACCTCGTATATCTAAAATTTAGTATGAAAAACGAGAAAAAACAAAATTATATAAAATCATAAATTGAAGTAACGTATTATATGGGATAAAGATAATAAAACCTAACTTTGATTTGGTTTGGTTTAGCGATTTGAGTTCGCTATCAAAGAAAATACTATCTATTTTAAAGAGTAGTAAGTATTTTATTGGTTTTGAATCATTTTAAGTTTCTATTACATTATATATTTTACAGTTTTTTTCGTTTCATTTATTTATTTATTTATTCTAGGTCTACTTTTTTTGCTTCTTTCCTAACGAGCTTATTGCATGTATTTTACCTGGATTAATTACTGTTTGTGTAACTTTGGTAAAGGGTATAATTTTAAAAAAAAATATGAAGGATGAGTTCTTGACTGGTCTTTGTGTGTAAACTACACAGGCATCTATCAGATTCCGATTGCTGAAATATAGACAGAAAGACTATGTTTATCTTTGCCTTATCAAAACCGTATCATTTTTTAAATGTTGATGATTTGAGTGTTGAAACGTTTTTCGACAGTGAATTTCTTTGGTCATTCAAGGATTCGATGAAACGAGTGAAAATCTTGTATGTATTTTTAGTGGAAAATATTTACCGAAATTCTTTTCCTAAAATAGGAGTTATAGAAACTTTTGCTTACATGAAATGAAAAAGAATTTTTCGATGTTTGGATTTTCTAAAATTCTTCCTACATTTTTAAAATTTAAGTTGTATGTGTGGTAATATTAGAATGAAAGCAATTTTTAAAGTTTCAACTTTAATGACTAAGAAAGAAAGTGCCATGTGTCATTTAGGAAAAACACAGATATTTTTATGTGTTTTGGTCTACAAATACTTCATATCTTTAAAGTTTATTACGTTCAGAAAAAAGTGCGCGTATGGGAAAAACTTTCGTTGAAGTTTTTTGTGTACATATGCATTGTATTTTATTAGTGATTAGGAATTGCGACCGCAGTGATGATACAATGACATTAAAGTGCAATATATTGAAATTCTGTGCAGTATTTGTTTATTTTAGCATTCATTAAATTTCTTATTTCTTGTATTTTGACTAACTCTCCAAGTAGAAACTTATTCAACTGGATCTTCTAAAAGTTTATATCAGGATTCGAAAACACACCAAGTATTATATGCGAATTTTTTTTTTCGATTCTTGATATAATCCTTTGAAAGAAAGCATTAAATATTCTTTCTAAGAGTTGTATAAATATGTTTCGCACTCTATTCAATGAAAAAGTTTAAAACTCGGTGTTGTCGTTTGAATATTGTCTTCTCTCATTTCAACGAAACGTTTTTATCGTTTCCATTAACTGAAAAGCGAGAGACACATTTTGTGCTCTCAGTGTCTCACTTGGTCTCGTCATCTCCCCACAGATTTTAACTTCGCCTTGGTCGCACTCTCCAAAGCCTTCTAGAGTTCGACTGTCTCAATGGGAACACTTCTTTCCCTCCCCTGTCGAGCTTGCGTTTCATACAAATTAATGTTGGATTGCTAGAGTCTAGTCAGTCTTATATCACAATAGATCTAATGTTTTTCTATTCAGCCTTGAAGAGGACAGCAGAGAAAATATTTTATAAACACGTGACTTGAGCTAGAACACCGTAATCTCCCTTGAACAATCCGCTGCAAAGATAGCCTTAATATACGAGCCTGTATTTCCGACAAATAACCATTTCACTCAGTATCCGGGTGAAGTCTGCACAGAACAGTTGTATAGACATGTGTGGCTGTATTACATTCTATTTGGGGTCTCAGACTTTACTTTTCACAGCATATTCTCTTCAAAACTGTTCTTATGCAAAATATGTTATGTATAATTTTTTCATATATAATTTGATTTTAGTCGGAACACCTCTTGTCGTGTCTTATTACTACCTGTCATTGCAATGAAACATATTGCTTAACCAGTGCAAACAGTATGCTAAACCATGAGAGTAATTTGGACAGGAATTAGAAATGTGACCGGTCTCTAATTACTGAAATGGATGTTACCAGTATTCAAGCGATCGTTTTTGCAGTCAAATAACGAAAGTATTATTTTTCTCCATAACACGTGTTAGTTCCAATCTCAAATTTCCCAGCAAAGTTCGTTTATACGGATAGAAGCTCCTGTCTAAACAGATAGACGGCTCGTGTGATAAGGCTTAATTCTCGTGTGATAAGGAAAAAAGTCTTTGAATAAAAAGATGCATAAAAAATTGAATAAGTTCTCTAGTCTTAGTACCGAGGGAAAACCTACTTTTACCTATCTATCGAACTGAAACTTCCTAACGACTGTGTTCTTAAGTTCTAAAAGAGCTTTAAGAGGGGTAACACATATGAAAAGTAATTAACAATTTAACATTTTTCAAGTTGTGGAGATAATATTGTTTGGTATTTAAACTCTTGCAGTAGAAATTTCTGAAACTTATTAATAAAAAGAGCTTAAAATATAGTCACTTCATCTAAAAGAATATATATATTCTGATGCTTATTACATTAAAATTTAGCATGCTCATTATACCAATTTAAGTTTTGGTGCTAATAATGTTGTTAAATATTTGTATAGGTAGTAGAAATCAAGAGATGGGGTGATATTTTAATGAAAAAGTGTTAACCCATCAGAATATAACAAAAGTATCTTTCTAAGAAGTCTGTATTCAAAAACCTTCCCAAAACATGACAGGTTTACTTTAAATAGTATCACACATTTATTCTTTAAGTTGCTTCGAAACCTGTCTTCCAAAATGATGCGATTTAAATAGATATTAAAGAAATTTTCCTTTTTCAAACGTAGTTAATACTTTTCTCGTAAAAGTCTGCCTCCTCTTCTAGGCTACTCATCAACTCAGAAATTTCTTACAATATTTTTGCAAGAATTAATAAATAAAAAAAAACCGAAAAATGGAATTTCGTTCTTTTCAAGTTAATGTTGAAAAGTAATTTATATTTTGTTTTTTCCAAATTTATAAAAGAAAATAAAACTAAGCGAATCAATTTGGAATATGTATAGTAAGAGAAAAAAACTACATGATTTCATTTCTTCTCCATATTCTTTTGTGGATTCTTTCATCCAATTGGGTTTCTCGTATCTAAATCGAGAACCATTTATGACATGTGTTCCTGGGCCGCTATGGTCATGTGATGTATAATTGAATTCTTATGCCTAGTCAGAACATCTGATGTACTAAGTAAAAGATGTTTGTATGCTGAGCTTTTCAGCATTATTGTAATTTTTTTTCTTTAAAACTTAATGTGAATATGTTACCATCTCTGTATCTGCATATAGTCAAACCATATACTTGTTACTTCCACGCAATCTGATTTCGAAGAAATTTATCAGTAAGCTAGCTTTTTGCGTTCAATTCAGTAACATAAAAAAGTAGAAAAGGGCATTTTTAGCATGTTCCTAGTAATAGCTTCATTTTATCTTACTATGGTAGTAGGCTGTGATATGGGAGTATTAATTCATTTACAAATCGAATATTGAAATAAAACAAAATCTTGAAAGATTAATGTCTAGTGAGATAAAATTTACTTCTCTTGCAGCGAACTCTTCGTTTTGGAGAATATTTTTTAAACTCATAAGGAAATTATACAGATTAACAATTATATATATATATATATATATATATATATATATATATATATATATATATATATATATAAATTGATATATAAATTGGGTTTTAAAATTTACCTGGTGTCTATTGCTCAAAGTGAAGGTAATGAGTGATTTTTCTTCACTATCATTTATACTGCCTATTTTTCTTCACTATTCCTCCATGATCAACACATTCACTGCATTTATGCGTAGTAGGCATATTCTCAGCAAGCCTCCGTGACAATTATTCCTTATTCTCTCAAGAATAGATTATTTGTATCCTGTAGAGTAAACTGTAGCATGAAAAAGATAAACTAATACAATATTTTACAACTCAATCTTTACTATGGAGATGCAAATATGATCACTGAGTAAAACACAGATGGTAGCATATCCACTATGAACTCTCCTATTTTAATGTTGTGTTCAGTAAAGTACATTTAAATGTTTTGTGTACAGGAAAGCTAATTGTTTTCCTTGTTGGACTATCTCGGTGCATGACCCGTCAAATTTTGAATATGAAACAGGTTTTTTAACATTATTTCCTCAAAATAAGAACTTTTAGTACGAATTCATTGTTCAAGAAGCCTTTTTTAGATCATGTCAAACGAAAAATGTCCAACATTGCATATTTTTGAATGCTACTTGACTTGCATTTGACAACGAGTAACATCTCATATTTTATGAATTTAAGAGCACCGTGTTTTTCAAAGCACTCTTTTTCCTGTGATGGTTCACTGTGGACCAAGCATTAAATATATTTGAACTTAGGTGAGGCAAAATGATCTTTATTTCAGTGATTTTTTTTTTAAAGGAAGTACTGGAAATTTGATTTTTCTTTTTTCATGTTTGATAATAACGTGAAGTTTAATATGATCTAAATAAAGTTGAATATTTTTGCCTCACCTGTTCTTTCCTCATCTCTTATCGAAAACATTCTCATTGGTGGTGTTTTTTACGTTTTGTTTGAATAAAGTTATGAATGTGACTCTGGCAGTCCTTATTTATTACTTTAAAATTCACCAAATTCAGAAGCTTTAGCTAATGTAAATTTGTGGCAAATCTTTATGGTTAGCAAAAACAATACAAAGGGAAAATTTTTCATGTTTTTAAACACTTGTACTAATAATTTTATTTTGTTGATAGATACATAAGTTGATAGATTCTGGGGTGATATATTTAATTGGAAAAAATTTAAAGAAGAATGTGTTAAATTTACTTCCAGGGGAAAAATTTATTCTTAAATCAAAGGGTGTTATAAAGAATAATCATTTATGATTGTTATGACAACTTAAAAATTTCTCTTCTGGTGATTAACGTGGGGTACGTTCCGCCCTGTGAGGTACTCCTTAAACCCATGACCTCCTTGACCATGACCTTTTAAAATTTCTTGAAAGCAGCGAGCTTCATGATGAGTTAGTTGCCTACGTTGGTTTGATGACTTCTTAGAATTTGTTGAAGATAGGCGAGATTTTTACACGTCATATGACCATTAGACTTGCTTTAAAAATTTATAAGAAAAACAGTATGCAGTTATAACATAATATTTCAGACTTTGCAACTTATTTCAACATTTTTTTTTGTATGGTTAATAAATTTCAATATGGGCCCCTTTTGTTTCACATAGTACATTAACCCAACATTCAATCTCTGACCATGGGCATTTCAATGTGGATGCTTTTAACTGATAAAATTGCAGCAGCTATTTTAGTTTTCTGTTTTTCCTCTCAGTACTTTGAGTTAACTTTGTTTTTCACGTACACCCACAAGAAGAAACTAAGCGAAAGCGTAGAGGACTCTCATTCGTCTGTTACAGAACTTCCATCTTCACTTTGGCGTGAAGATGGAAACAGGCTAAATATCGACTTGGTGTAGACAATGAAAGAGGCAAATCTAGAACTATATTTACTGCAATGAGCTTCGATTATAATTCGTGATAACTTACGCAAGGGTGTCCACGGATAATAGAAAAATCCTGATAATCTAAAATGGGCTTTATGTCGAAAAAATGAGTTATTTAAAGGCTTGAATTACACAACCAGTTTTAGCTGTGGTTTATCTAAAAATACTTGGCTGGAGTTTTTCCTTTACCGTCTATAAAAAAGCCTATTATATTCCTTTATTTGCTTGAGATGTTGGTATTCTCTTGGGTGTTTAACATGAAGCAAATCTTCAAATAATAAACACAACCAAGGGCTTTCTGACGAATTTATATTATGTATAGTAATAAATTCCACTGGTGAACCTAGATCCCATACTCCAATAGCTTTGCCAAGTTGAATACAGTTCTCGGCAAAGCATAGTTTGGTAGTCATTGTAGTAGCAAATTTTTTATACAGTTGCCGGATAAAATGACTGGAAAAGATAACATAATCTACTGCGGTACGGCAATTCCTCCATGCAAAACATCATGGCACGAATAATAACACACTCTTCCCTTAAAACTGCAAGTTGAAGAAAGAGAAAGGATAAATGTTGCTCATAATATATTACCATCTTGCAGACCGAAAGTAATCGTCAAGTCCACCCATCCCAGCCCAAATGGGCCACGATAGGTCGGTTCACTGTCGGGATCATTATGTATAGTTCCATCATGCATAAACTTTGATACAATTAAACGTGCCCTACCTGCACCAAACACACTAGCCGTCCATGGAATGTCCCTAGAGCACCAAGCAATTATACTTCACACTATTTATAATTAGCGAAATCTCAACTCAATCGCACGAAGCGACCTTCAAACTTCCTTTAAAGGCACAAATCGAATTCGGCAATCTTTGGAGCGTCCTTCAGATGACCTTCGCTGGCGCAGATAGAAAACCTAGCTTGTACAGTACGCGATTAGGCTTCCGCAATCCACGTAGGAGACTGCATCACCTACCGCAGACATCCACTCCCTACGCCGCTTAGGCCTAAGTTCACCGACTTTTCATCAAAGTTTTGATAATTCGATAAATATTTGTCTCACTGTTATAAATTTTATGTCGACGTAAACCACCACACGCAGGCTATCCAACTAAACACAATTTAAGCACAATTTTTTGTGCAATATTGCAATTCAAAAATCCAACTTTAGCAGGAGCGTTGAAAACCATGACCATCATCGTTCGCTGTCGTTGCCATCCTATCAATCAATTTGAAAAAAAAATCACAAAGAGATGTTTCATTCATTCATTTTAGATAAGTTCTTGGGTTTCAGGGTGGAAGTGATAGTCTGAATTAAAGTGCTCTTCTTGGGGAAAGCCTTTTAAGGAAGAACATATTTCTAAATCCATTAAAATCTACTCTGTGGTTATGATCCATCTTATGTCACATTATTCAAAAGAGGTTTTTGTTTAATGAAAGTTGTAAATTACACCCATATTTAGAAAATATAATTAGTGTCACTCAATGTTCAGACATTTAAATGGAGTAATCTGAGATAAGTGTATGCAGTCTGAGGTTAAGGTGTTGGCAATTTTTGAGGAAAAAGGAAATAAAACATTCTTTGATATCAATTTTTAACAAAAATAACGCAAAGAGGACGTTTCATTCATTCATTCATTTTATATAAGTTCTAGGATTTCAGGGTGGAACCGATAGTCTGAATTAAACTGCTCTTCTTGAGAAAAGCCTTTTAATAAAAAACATTTCAAAATCAATTAAAATCTACTCTGTGGTTATATTTTTTGTGTCACATCATGCAAAAGAGATTTTGTTTAATGAATGTTGTGGATATCAAATTACACCCAAATTTAGAAAAATATAATTAGTGTCACTCAATGTTCAGACATTTAAATGGAGTAGTCTGAAGTAAAAGTGTTGGAAACTTTTGTGGAAAAAAGGAAATAAAACACTGTCTGATATCAATTTGAAAAAAAAATCACAAAGAGATGTTTCATTCATTCATTTTAGATAAATTCTAGGGTTTCAGGGTTGAAGTGATAGTCTGAATTACAGTGCTCTTCTTGGGAAAACCCTTTTAATGAAAAACATTTCTAATTACATTAAAATATACTCTGTGGTTATGATATTTCCTGAGTCACGTCATGCAAAAGGGGTTTTAATGAAAAACATTTCTAAATCCATTAAAATCTACTCTGTGGTTATGATACTTCTTGTGTCACATCATGCAAAAGAGGTTTTTGTTTAATGAATGTTTTAAACATCAAATTACACTCAAGTTTAGAAAAATATACCACCGTGTCACTCAATGATCAGATATTTAAATGGACAATCTAATACAGACTTTATTTCCTAAAGAGCTCTTTGCAAATGCTATTTAAGTGCATAAACTGTTATTAATAATGGAAAATAATCTTTTACATCAAATATTTTTCCCTCTCGGCTTTAAATTGTAGGTCTTTTTCGCCCTTTTATAATAAACTAGCATTATTGCCCGGCGTTGCCCGGGTAGATATATAGATATAAAATATTTCATGCATTCCATCAAAAAAATACTGGGCTACTCCCACTCTTCATGTTCATCTGGCCAGACAGAATGCGCTTAGCACGTTTCTACTGAAATGATATACAAACAATAAGAAAGAAAGAAACTTTAAGTTTGCGGACCTTCGTCTGATTATACGTCTGATTTTATTGAGAATTAATAACACAGTGTTGCGTGATTCGCACGTTTGGATTGAATAAGTTTACTGCTTAATTATATTTGTTAGATACTGTTTAATTAGATTTAATTAGATTTGTTTGATCCACTGTTTAATTAGAAATAAATTTTATAATTTAAAACTTTATTATTTATTTTTCCCTTAAAAGCTCAGTTTGTTCCACAACACCCAAGAGACTCACTTTTTTCCACATCACCCAAGAGGTAAAGTGCAAGATGCATTATCCCCTTTATTTATTCAAAGTAAGGCGCGATTTCACATGAAGCCTATTTTCCTTACTTTGGTGATTCGGTTTTTCATTGTCGACAGGCCAAAAACCGTTGAAAAAGCGAATTGTAATTCGATTTTTAATTTTCCTAAGGCCAAAAACCGTAGAAAAAGCAAATTGTAAATCGGTTCAAGCGATGAGAAAAACTGCAAATAAAAAAGGTCAAAAAGCAGAGCCGGGAAAGTTGTGTTAAAACATATTAATTTGAACTGCATTGTTAAAAAACTCTCATCTCAGTTAGTCAAGTGGTTAAATTTTATCTTTTACCGTATTTTAATATTTCTTTTGTCAATTTATTTCGGTGTTATGCACGTAATGCAAAATTAATTTAAAGTATCACAAAAAGAAAAGAAACCACGTGATCAGCATTTCATAAATTACATTCTAAAAATTAATCTTTAAAAATTCACCAAAAATCAGAAAAGGGAGGTAGGTAAAGATTCGAAAAAGATTTCGTTTTAAAGGAATTTTTATGATATTTCTCGTGATATAAATTTTATAACCCTCGGATTATCATTTTAAATGCAAACTGAAAAAAATTAGAAAAACAGCTTAAAAATTTAATTTTAAAAAATCGAAGAAGAATTTTTCAAAAATCTTTCTCAGTTCACCCCTCCACTATAAACTCCACTAGACAAGAATCACCATGCAAAATTTCAGCTCTTTATGTCCAACGGTTTGGACTGAGGGTTATCTGTCAGTTAGTCAGTCAGTTAGGGAAGGCCAAAGTCAGTCTATCCCTCTTCTTCCTCGCGGGGGAAGAGGGATAGGTTCGGATTTCACTGAACGGTCTCCACAGGGGGTACCTCGCACCTCTTAGGGGCACCAAAAATCATTAAAAACTTAATTAAAAAAAAACTAATTGAGACCCAAATTTCGTTTTTGCTGATTAAGTTTCTCGGGTCCTAAACATTAACTGTGCCGAATTTGGTACCTGTGAGTGAAACAGTCTATGATTCTATAGCGGACAAACAAACAGACAAGCTCTTTTATATATATAGATGAGGACCAGTATTTAAATTGTAATAAATATGCGCTCAAAGGTATAAGTGTTGGGTGTTCTTTAAATCTTTGATGCATACAAATTTTACTGCGGACTAATTTTGTTTTGCAAAGAAACAAGTAATATAAAAACAAAATTTTTTAAAGTCAATTCCTACTTAGGTCAACAAAGAAAAATTTGAGTGTGTGCTAATAGTAAGAATTGAAAAAAAGGATTGTCTTCCAGAAACTTGCCTACTGTGCGAGATTAGGAGGGGGGGGAGAGAGAGAGAAAAAGTTTGTCAGGTTAGGGATTCGAACCCGCAACCTACAGGAACGGGAGGAGCCCGCGCTACCGCAGTGCTACCATTTACAGAGTAAGAAGAGGGAAATTAATATTCAAGAGCAAGAGATGCTCTAGGTCTAAAACTAAAATCGATTAATTAAATTTAATTAATGAATTAGTATTTGAAAAAACTGTATTAACATCAAGTGTCATCCACTACAAGTTTAAAAAAATGTATTTGAACTTGAGTGGATGAATAAAAAGTATTTTATTAACGATTGAAAATTTGAACAAGATATATATAGGGAGAGTGTGAACTAATAGTAGGAATTGAAAAAATACTTTTGTTATAAGTGTAATACATGTAGAATTCCCTCTAAGATTGTCTAGTAAAGAATATTAATTTTTTCTTTATCATTGACTCAATAATTTTCCTTCATGTTCAAATCAATGATTGTCGTAATTTTGATTATTTTGTCCATTTTTCTCATGTTTTTCCTTTGTTTTTTGGTAAAAATCTTCTTCTAATACTTTTAGATGAGTATCCAAGTATCTGATTGAACTATTCTACCGTGCTTCATTTGCCATCTAAGGAATTTTTATGGAATTACCCAGAGCTTGAGACAATATTACTTCCCATGAGGGGACAGTACATGAAAATTTTTGCCTTAGCTGGGATTAGAACCCAGGCCCATGCAGTGGCATCTCGCATTGCTAACTCCTATACAATGTGGATGGCGGGGTTAAAACTTACACTTCGAAAATATTCTTTTTTTAAATGTCATAAAAATCACTACAACAAAATGAATACAAATAGCATGCAAATTAGCATATTTTCCCTCTTTATTAAACATTAATACAAACACTATCACTAAGTAGACATTACAAAATAAAGATATTCAAAAATATCCTATTTAATAGTTCTTCAGAAAACTGGCAAGAAAAGAAGGGAAAGTAGACATAACACGAAGTGATGACAGCAGCTACCGGAATTATTCTTGAATTTCGTCGTAAACTTGCCAAAAGACTGTTACTGTACATATCACATGTTCCTAAATAGAAGAAAGTTATTTTGAATTTGTATGCCTCATAAATCAAAATTTATACTTTAAAACAAAATTAATGGTACAATGCGCTATTTGTTGCAAAAAATATTATTAAGGAATTACGTTTCGATAAACGTTAACAGAAAATCTATTGAAAAAGAGAGCTTTAAGTACTTGCTAATGGCACAACCAGAATCTCTTTTTAGGGAAGGGAGTGAGGAAAATATGCTTTGAAATTGATTTTTTCCCCGTTATTTTTAGGAACGGATTCTTGTTCTTTATTTTTAACTAATATTTTTAGTTAACAGCACTAACTTCTTCGCTTTGAATGTACCGTTATTAATAGTTGAAGTTAGAAAAATAATATTGAAGTATAGTCTGAGTATTTTAAATAATATTATTTTATTATTTAATAATAATATTTATTATTTTATTATATTTTATATTTATATTATTAATATTGAAGTTTTCCCCATCACATGTTTTATAAAGTTGACTTCAGAAGAAGCATTCCTTATCAAAGCGCCTCTAAAAAGGAAAAGTAAGCGGTCAGATTATTAACACGATTATTGTCCTTAATGCAAATTATTAGTGTCCTGAACATAAGATAGGTATGAGAACTGAAGTACGTCATTTCCTAAATCGTACTATTTACGCCATTCCGCCAATATACGAAGATCTCACGAGGATGTGGTAACTTTTCCATATAGAGCCCCAATGCTTTTGCCATGTGCTATTCCATAAAGGTTAATGTTAACAGGTTAAAGTGCTTGGCTCTGCTGAGACCTATAAGATATCTGTTCTCAGATGGCAAAATGTTATAAGAAATTTACGTAACAGCAATTCTAAGATTCAAGATGTCATGAAAAATCAGTAATTTGTTTTACACGAGCAAACTTGGTACCAATGTTTCAGAAAAATAGTTGGCTATTACTTACAGTAGTTGCAGTAAATAGAAGATATCGGCGAACGAGAATTCGGAATGTGAAAAATTCATTTTTTTTAAAGAAAAGTTTCTTATAACATTTTGCTATCTGAGCACAAATATCTTTGCACAACTCAAATTTTGTTTCAACTCGGCAGTACCAATTGTTATGGGCCTATTACTTCAAGACTAACGGCTGTCCATCGGGAGTAGCAGTTTCAATGGTTGCAATTGATCCCCTGTTTTAAGTTGACTGTCTTTATGAAGAACACTAGGCTATTAAAAATTTTTTTTCCCTATATTGCTATTTTGTTTAGTATTTAACTCCGTAAAGAATTCTTAATTGAGTGGTAAGCTCGCTTGTAAGCGACCCGTATTATTACATTTTTTGAAACATTGCTGCTACAGCGAAAAGATTGGAGGCTCTCAACTGACATTGGGTATTCTTCATTTACAGCCATTGGGTTACTATTGTTTCCGCTCAGCAACATTAGGCACCATCTGTCGAGCTGAAAATTACAAAAAGGATTTGTTTTTTTCCTACTTACTTGAAAAACTTGCATTTCTCCTTATCTAAGATAAGATTGTAAAGCTCCGAGTCGCAACCTCTTATTTTAATTTTTCGGACGCCGTTAGTGATCTTATTCGTGTTGTTAAAAAAAAAAAAGAACGAAACGTGTATCATCATTTGGAAATTCTAACATCCCGTGTATCAAACCGAAGAACTCATGCCGATGTGACGGTTAGACCACATAGTCTCTTTTATTGCCGCTTAAAAATTCCTAGCCGCTTACGAAAATGTGGCACTTATTTCCATCCCGCTTGGGCCAGACGTTAGGCAAATGGCTAAGACGCTAGTTTTCGGATCTGGTCTTTGCAGCCTTTCCGATTCGGTTTCAAGTGGCATGTTCCAGTCAGTTTAGCCTAGTGTTGCAAAACTGGACCCTATCATTCCTATTCAACCATCCTCTCTACAAGGAATTTTTTTCAGAATATTACTAGTAGTACATTAAAGTACTCACCAACATTGAAAAAAAAACAATTTTAGGAAAAAAACAATTATGAAAAAACAATAAGAAAAAAACAATTTTAGAACTTAATAAAAGTACTTGGACGATACTACACACGTTTCATAAAAGATAAACGAAGACCTAGGAATAAGTATCTATAGAAAACTTCGTCTTATTTCTTGAAACCTTTAGGTAGATACACTTTTAACGATTTTTTCGATTTTTGGCAGAGGTTATATGAAATTCATAAACTTTGGGAGGTGTTTTCGCATTGAGCATACATTATTTTCTTCTTACTCTTGTACACACATGTAACAACATAGACATATATATACATATGCGTACATAAATTTCTGTCCCAAAAAATTTGACTTTTTTTAATATAAATAAGTATTGATACAGGTGCTGAGTTTTAAGCAAAAATCTACATAAATACTAAGTTTCGGTTTAAATATTTTAGATGAAATAATCAAAGATTCCCGTTTAATTATTTATTTAATAAATGAAGAGTTTTAAGTAATGTTATTTTTTTAATTAAAATTTTACTTTTAAGTAAAATTATTTTATGAAATAAAAAAGAGCACAGAAACTTGGCTCACGTTGAAAAAGGACTGCTGTATTCTGCCTTGAAATTCTCCGGGTCCAAATAGAGGATCGCTGTAAGACAAGATACTAAATGTCTGACAAAATAAAACTTAAAATGCATAAGGATATTGTACAGATAATAATTGTCAAAATTTATAGGATAAATAAAATTACTGATATTTGTTTACCGGAAATCGAATTCTCCATGAGGAAAAAGAGCTACTTTAATGAGGAAGCACATTGTATTTCTTGCCATGGCTGGAAGGAAAGAAACATTGTATAAAGCTTTATTACTAGAAATTATATTATGAGAAATTAAGGGTCAGATGTACACGTGAGCAACTGAGGAAACAATTACATCAAATTTCAAAGATTTCTGGATAATGATATACATGTATGTGACTTGATTATATATTTTAGTTTTCAAAGAACTCATTTCCAGTAAACGCACTTTTGTAGTGTGACACAAACAGATTTCATAGGAAACGCAGGCTCAAAAAAGTGCGTTACCTTGGCTTAAATCTTTTTCAACGGTTCTTTTGGAGCACCGCTGTCATCTTTTACAATCTGGAGGCTAAACTGGTCGAAGACTAGATCTCTAGTCAAACGGCCACCTTCAGGCAGCACTTCAATGGATAACAATTAAATAAACATAATAACACTATTACAACTTTTATATTATGGTTACAACTTTATTTTTATGTATTTAAAATCTCCCCCTAGAATATGTCACCAAATTTCAGTTACAAAAGAAAGTTCATTCATGCCTTTTAATATTATAAAGAACTAAAAAAACCCACAGCAGGCTTGGATTATAGGGATCATGCACTTAGCTGCTCATTGCAATATAATGACCGATTTGAGTAGACTAGTAGATCCTGGAAGTTGCCCTTTAGGTGAATGGTTCTTTACTACTCATATAACGATCGTGGAATCGGAAGGAAACTTGCTATAGTGACCTAGTGGAACACTGATCAGCAAACGTGAAGGGTTAATACATCCCGCAGTCCCCTGGAATGCGAAACGGGTTTTTCCTTTGAAGTTAATCTAGGGTACGACATCATCATTTCTGCTTAAGAATGTATCTTTTCGTTCTTCGCATGTAGGTGAATGTTTTCGCTCTTAGTAAAACAGCCATCCACCCTTATACATGGAACAATAGATTGTTAATCGCAGCTTTTCCTAAGAGTAACTAACGTTCTATTTTCCCTTTTCTTGTTAGGTGATTGTAAACAAATGACCCTGGATGTTAGAATGTACTTATCTCGGTCCCATTATGACTGAGCTACATTTTTCAGACTATGCTGCATACATTTTTCAGACTATGCTATATTTATGCTACATTATGCTACAGACTATGCTACATTTTTCTCAAATATGAATATTTCTCCTACACTTCTTCAAAAACCCACAGCAGGCTTGGATTATAGGGATCATGCACTTAGCTGCTCATTGCAATATAATGACCGATTTGAGTAGACTAGTAGATCCTGGAAGTTGCCCTTTACCTGGAAGTTGCCCCTGTTACGACCACCCGATTCGATCCCCGATTTTATAACTTTGAGTCAGGTATTCTTTGAGATGAACTGTCGAGGTGATATAGGGAACTCTAATTTTTAGAATTTCACACCTCACTTAGAATATAACAGCTAAATAAAAAATATAAGTCTATGTAGTCTTTCGACATGGCCGATCGCTGGGACACTGAATAAAAATCCTTTATGTGAGTAATCAAACCAAAAATCTTCCGTTTTTCGTTCAGTTTGTCACCCCTGTGCAGTTATTAATTTGAAAAAATATATATCTACAACCCCAAATTTCCTCACAATATTTTTAATTAATTGAACAAAAATTTTGCATTATCACTAAAAACTGTACAAATATTCAGATCAATCATTCAGATTTTTGCTGTTGTTGTTGTTGTTGTTTCTAATGCCACCTGGCCGGAAGTATTCCAAACCAGGTCCATATAGGCTAGCGAGCTGAGGGGTGCGGTTCCGGTTTATAATGGCAGCACTAGAGTCTGAGACCGATTTATTCAGGTGTCGCCTCAGTTTTGACCTAGCACCTCCATGGGCTACATCTGAGGGGATCGTACCCTCTCCCATCCTCTCTAACCTCATAGAGAGACTTTCCGGTCTACGGATTTAACGGGCTCATACCCGGCTTAGACACGAAGGTATTAAATGGCGCTTATAAGGATTCAAAGCGAGCACCGTTCTCTTAAGCGAGTACCGTCTTCTACCACTAGGCTACCTCGGGCCCCAGACTATTGTATATGTAAAGAGCTAGCTGCACTTCCAACTAAATTATATGCATCTTTGGGAACACCCGTTGCTCCGATGCTATCATAGAACATCGTACTACATTCATTGATCACTATTACAACTTATTTTTTCGTACCATTACATACCAAGGGGCTTATTTCCTCGTACCATTGAATGTCATCAATAGTGCACCATACTACTTTATATGGGAGGACAGATTTGCATTTTATTACATATAATTTTATTGCTAGCAATTATATATTATAATTACACAATATAGTTCTAGAAATCATACAATATATTCACAAGTGAAAATTACAATGAAAAATAGTATTAAGTTCTGATTAGGTTAACACCGGCTGGAAAAAGGGAAAGCTGCAAACAAAAGTTTACAGATATTAAGGAAGCAGCAATTCTACTTTCTTGAAACTCTGCCAAAACATGAGTCTCGTCAAGGATATATGGTGCATTCACAAGCCAAATCGGTTTAAGTCCACTTTTTGAAAATTATGAAATTTTAGTGTCAAAGCACTTAATTGACTTCTAACTTTTTACATTCATAAAAAATTTCCAAAATAGTAAGGATCCCCACTCAATGACAAAATTTTCTCGGGGTATCGAATAAAAAGTAACTTTTTTCAGAAGCCAATCAAGTTAACTCCATACTCTTATGTAAATCATTGCAATAGCGCAATTCAAACGTAGGAGCAAGTACTTGATGATATCCGTAAATCGTTTCGTATTGTTTCATCACAAAAAAGTAAAGCATATTAGTCAGTTACAGCCTAACTGCTGCAAAAGTAAATAATTATAAATTATAAAAAAATTATTTCAATTTTTTTTCTGTAATAAATGAAATAATCTGAAGACTGAATTAGATGACTTTTTTTCGCTTGCCAAATCGTTTAAGTGATTTGACACAAAAGAATTTTAAATAATTCAAAAAATAGTTTTTTCATAAATGCTAACAAATATCTAAAAATCCCATTTTTTTACTTAAGCCCTTTATACCGGGCACCATATATATATATATATATATATATATATATATATATATATATATATATATATATGGATGAAATAACAACCTTTCCTTATCATTAACTTGTATTAGCGCACGCTAACAACCCCCCTCATTTTGACTTTTGACCTGAATATTCCAAATTAATCTATTAGATTTACCCCGGAGTCCACGTGCGGATAGGATAGCTTATATAACCGTTATATGAGAAGATTGTTCGAGAACTAGGACGAACGATCACCCCATATGACGTGCTTGGATCAGGTGTCACCTTTTGGCCAATTAAAAAGTTCAGTGCGCCTGAACTTTCTCGAAATCTGGCGTCCTACTGTGCCATTTTGCGTTCGTTTCCAAACTCATAACATGCAGTTTTTGTGCTGCAGGGTTTTTGACCCTTTGTCCGTAATGCTCCGGAAAAATTTAGTTGATGTACGCTCATCCGAAATATAAATTGTCAAGTAAGGAAGTATGCTGAAATAAATCTTTGAAAATGTGACCGAACTTTCGTCTCTCTGGATTTGTTTTGTGTTGATTCTTCACCGCACCTACCTCAGTTCCATGAGTGAGTGTGCCTGCATCCATATTCCGGCCAGCCGCATCGCCAAAAATCTACGACTTTAGTGAAGTGCACCGAACCTTCATTTCGCCTGCCCTAGTGCCGAGACTACAGGCATATCCGGAGTCCACCGTTCCGTTGTGCATCGACCAGCCAAGATTATTTCAGATTATTACAGAAAAGTCGGCAGGATAGATTTACTTACGACGTGAAAATCGCCAGTAGGATTTTCAAGGCCATGATCCAGAGGTTATTTTTTCTTCCATGGAGAGTGTGCTTCGACGCCAGTTATGTTTGGTGAAAGATTTTTCCCCTTCGTTCATCTTGTGTGCTACCGTGTTTATCGCCAATTGTGAAAGAAGAAAAATAGGTGCGCGAAAAGAAAAATTTAGCGATGATAGAAAATTATCCCTACTATATTATGGCCTACAAATGAAGTATTTTGGTCTAGTTTCGTTTTGTGAAGTCAGTTTCTGTGTGCCAAGCAATGAAAAAAGACGTGTTTTTTTTTTCTACGTCGGAGTTCAGCGTGACCTTCAAGAGGAATAATGTGCACGTTATTAAAGTGGGATACATATCAGCAAAAATTCATCTCGATGAATCTGAGTGTTGTGCAGTACAGTTTTTGTGATCCGTGCCAACCAAGGAGTACTCATGATGTGGTGACCATTTCTACTGTTTAATTTTTCCTGAAAGAACTAAAATTGAATTTAATTAAACTATTTTAACTAAAATTATATTTAATATTTATAGCAGTATTTGGATGAAAAATTTATTTTAAAGTATTTTGGATTATAAAACGTATTATACTGGGGAAATAAATTAAGAGAATTTGCATATTTTATCGAATTTCATGAAAAGAACTGAGCTGAATGTAAAACTACTGCTTCTAGACAAAAATGCAAATCTTGTACGTCAAATACGTAAGCGTACACGTGCGTGTAGGCGGAGCTAGTAGAGAAACAGGCTTTATAAGCGCGCGTAAGTTAAGACGCATTTCGTTCACTAGCACACCTCAGCGAATTTCTTGGTGTTATTTTGCAGCAATCGGTTAATTTCAAATTGTAACAGTAAAAATGAGTAACCACCAATGTTTAGATGATGGAATGGGGTGGCGAATTGTGGGGAGGCTAGAAGCAGGCCAATCTCAAGTCCAAATTTGTAGAGAGTTCAATTTAACACCCAGCGTCGCGTGTAACTTATGGAAACAGTTCCAGGATACCGGATCCATCGAGAGAAAGCCTGGGCAAGGTCGTCCAAGAGCCACGACGGCCAAAGAAGATCGCCATCTGTCGATTATATCGAGGCGTAACAGGAGTGCTACAGCTTCTCAGCTCTCTCGTGACTTGTATGCAGCCACAGGAACCTGTGTATGAAGGGTGACTGTTTCCAAAAGACTTCAAGAGAGAGGGTTGTTTGCAAGAAGACCTGCTGTTTGCGCCCCGCTCACTTCTACGAACAGGAGAATCCGTTTATCATGGTGCAGAGAGCATAGAGATTGGAGTATGGATCAATGGGTGACCGTTCTCTTCACTGATGAGTCCCGGTTCAGCCTAAACACCGATTCTCGCCATACGTTCATATCGAGAGAACCAGGGACCCGCTACCTACCTCCAATGTCCGCGAAATCGACCATTATGACGGAGGAGGTTTAATGGTCTGGGCAGGCATCATGTTGGATGGCCGCACACCTCTCCATGTCGTTGAAAGAGGCACTGTGACTAGTGTGAGGTAAAGGGATGAGATCTTGAAGCCCTATGTTCGCCTTTTCAGGGGTGCAGTTGGCCGTGAGTTCATTTTAATGGACGATAACGTGAGGTCACATAGAGCTCTTCTGGTCGACGAATTTCTAGAGAGTGAGGATATTCGCTGGATGGATTGGCCAGCCAGATCTCCAGACCTTAACCCTATAGAGCATGTCTGGGACGCTCTGGGTAGGGCAAATGCAACTCGCAACCCCCCTCCGAGAACCATCCAGGGAATGAAAACAGCGTTGAGTGTGACCAATTGCCACAGGAAATGATAAACTGCCTTATTTCAAGTATGAAATCACGCTGCGAGACCTGTATATCTGTAAGTGGGGACCATATCCCCTATTTACCCATCTATTAACCCATTTTTTTGTTTATTCTACAACTGCTGTTTCATACCTTCCGACTCCAACGAGTGTTACGCACGATCATGCGTGTGTATTACAATTATTGAATGGTTATTTGTTTTGTATTGTATCAATGTATGTACATATCAAATTTCATTAACACTTTAACGGCGGTAGCGGTCATTTTGACCACAAACAATTTTAAAACGCTCATATTTCCCGTTTTTATTCTCTGATTTTTTGTTTGTTCATTGACTTTTCCTAAATATTCATAAAGAATATGTCGGAAAAAAATTACTTTTTTCTGCGCATTATTATCGCCGCTATAAAAGGGTATACCTAGAAAAGCTGACTGTGGTCATTTTGACCGCTGAACCAACATAGCTGTATATATATATATATATATATATATATATATATATATATATATATATATATATATATATATACAGGGTGTCCCATAATGATTGGGACAAACTTTAAGGGGAGGTAGGGCATGTCAAAAGGATTCAAAATTGCATAGCAACCCATGGTCGCAAACGTCATGGGAAAGTGGTATCAGAGGTACAAGAAATGAAGGAATACGAGACAGAGACTATCATAAATATTTATTGTTCATAAATACACTGAAGTGTCACTGAATTAGGGATACCTACCTAGTAACGATTTGGGCCTCCTCTGGCCTTGATAACGGCTGCCACACGACGAAGCATAGATTCAACAAGTTTCTGGAAACGTTCCACGGGAATGGCTTGCCAAATATTGGCTAAAGCTGTCCATAATTCAGTAAAGTTCTTTGGTGCTGTGTGATGGCCTTTCACGCCTTGTTCCAAAACATCCCAAAGATACTCAATAGGATTTAAGTCTGGGCTTCTAGGTGGCCAATTCATGACAGAGAAGTCAGAGGAATGCTCATCCAACCAGCCAGTAGCCAACCGAGACTTGTGAGAGGTACAGTTGTCTTGCTGGAAAACTCCATTACCGTGCGGATAACAGAACAGCATAAACGGCTGGAGGTGATCACCCAGCAACTCTACGTACCGAATTGCATTGAGGGAGGTTGGTACACGCACCAAATATCCCAAACTGTGCCCCGAAAAAACACCCCAGACCATGATTGAGCCACCATGCCCTTGTACAGTTCCAGCCAGGCATGCAGGATCCATGGCTTCATGAGCCTGATGCCATATTCTCAGCCTCCCGTCGGCGTTAAGTAGTCGGAATCGAGACTTATCACTCCATGCTACTCGTTCCCAGTCCTCTACACTCCAGTCTCTGTGCTCTCTTGCCCAGGAAAGACGTGCAGCCCGATGGCGAATATAGAGCAATGGTACTCTCGTAGGTCGACGGCTCCCGAAACCCATACGGTGAAGCGAGCGTTGCACAGTCCGTTTACTGACTGTACGACTGGCACCGTCAATAAACTGGGTGGTAATTTGAGCTAATGTTTGACTTCGCTGGCTACGTACAATACGCCTGAGCCGTCTCTCACCACGCACTGTCAAGGCTAATTGTCCTTTGCAGTTTGACCGATCGCTATTTTTTTTTCCACCATCCATGTATTCTTGACACTGTCGACCTTGAAAATCCTAGCTGTCTGACGATTTCGGAAATTGAATGGCCCATGCGTCGCGCACCTACGATTTGTCCGCGATCGAAGGCGTCTAAATCAGGCAGTTTACCCATACTGGCAATTCCAACAACTAATTCAGAACAACCACAGTACGCGCTATATATGCAGTTACCACAGCGTCCTCACTTGCGCATACATGATGCGCAGCACTACACAATTTGCATAGGCTTTGCTATCCCTAATTCAGTGGCACTTCAGTGTATTTCATATGCTATTGTAGATAACACCATTTCAAAAGGTTACAAAAGATGCTCAAAGTTTCCACCATTACAAGAGATGCAAGCGTAAGGCCGGGCGCAAGTTGAGACGCAGCTTGGTGAGGTGAGGTGAAGCAGGGTGACGCAGGGAAGTAGGATTCAATCAACTGCACGCAGGGAGAGCGAATATTGGGAAGCAGGTCTATCTCAACTGCGTGCCAATGAGGGTGTTTAAACGAAAATGTGCGCGATCGCATTGTATATACACTGCTGGCCACCCAAATTGCAACACCAAGAAAGACAAGAGATATCACAACAAAATTTATTTTTTAGATAACATGTTGACCAAGTATCAAATGATTAAATTTATAGACTTCTGTGAAGTGTGGTTCCTGCCAAAATCAGTAGCCAGAGTAGCCGCCATTGTTGGAGATCACCGCTGCCACACGCCTCGGCATTGATTCAAAGAGACTTTGGATGAGTTCTTGGGGTACAGCAGACCAAGCAGCTTCCACACGTTGCCAAAGTCGATCTGCTGTGGCAGCTGGGGATGAAATCTGGGTCAATCGTAGAGCAACCATGGACCACATGCTTTCTATCGGCGAAAGATCCGGAGAGCGAGGCGGCCAGGGAAGCAATTCAATCTGGCGATTGACGAAGAACCGTTGGACAATGCGTGCCACGTGTGGTCGCGCATTATCCTGTTGAAATATGGCTGTGGGCAAGCCCTGAAGGTAAGGAAGGACAACTGGCTCCAACACCTCGGAGATGTAGCGCTGGCTATTTAAAGTACCGGCAATGCGTACTAGAGGTGTGCGAGAGTGATATCCAATACCGCCCCATACCATAATACCCGGTGCAGGACCAGTGTGGCAGTGCATAACGCAGCTGTTCAGCATCCTCTCTTCACGGTGTCTCCAGACTCGAATGCGACCATCGTGGTGTTGCAGACAGAAGCGTGACTCGTCAGTAAAGACAATTTCATTCCATTCTACCGTCCACATCCTTCTGTCATCGCACCATTGGCGGCGGAGACGTCTGTGGTTCTGCATCAAGGGTAGACTAAGCAATGGACGTCTTGCGGACAGACCAATCTGCTGTAAACGGCGTCGAATGCTACGCGCAGACACTGGATGATGCGTTACAGACTGCATGTGCTGTGCTATGGTTCGTGATGTGACTGAGCGATCCGTCACTGCCATGCGCACAATTTGCCTGTCATCACGTGAAGTGGTGCGCTGAGGTGGATGCGATCGAAAACGCCGGTCCGTCGTACCCTCCTGCATCCAACGATCACATATCCGCATTACAGTTGTTTGGTTTCGTCCAACACGACTACCGATTTCCCTGAAAGATAATCCACAATCTCGGTAGGCCACTATCCTTCCTCTGTCGAACTCGGATACTTGATCAAAAGAGGATCGCTGTTTTCGACGAGGCATAATTGATCGTTTTTTCGAAAAACCACAAGAAAAACACAATTGCCGAACTTGAAATCGTCGAAATCTCCAAGACTTAAATAGCGCTTTGAAGTGGCGCCACAGGCGCGCGTGATGTGCGTCTGCGCTGAAATTCTAATCATTTGTATATCTCACCTCCGCTAATGCATGTTATAAATTTCATGTTATTTGCATGTTTCCTTCAGGGTGTTGCATTTACAGTGGCCAGCAGTGTACAATCATAACTAAGTTCGGAATCTCATTCCGATGAATTCGAAGACCAATTAATTTCAACTTACTGCTTGAAAAGCTTCCGAAAAGCAATTATCTAAAGAAAAGAAAGACGTACGGAGAATTCATTCTCAAGAATGAATTCTGTAATGAAAAATATAGAAATTATTTCCGTGTAAACTATTTCAAGGGCTAGGCAAGTTGTGGAGTGCTCTTTTGGTATTCTTGCTTCGTGTTTTCGTTCACCTTTTGAATGCAAAGTAAGCACTGTAGTAAAAATTGCAAAAGCATCTTGCTTACTGCTCAACTATTTGAGAAATTCTGCAGTATTGCAAACTGGAGGTGATATCACCAAACAGGATTTGCCTCAGTACAAATTACGTCCACTGCATCAAACCAATGCACGAAGTGGATCTTAAGCGCTTTGGATTCGTCAAAAGTTCACGGAATACTTTAATTCTCCCGGAGGTTCAGTTCCTTGGAAGAGAGATTGCGTGTTGAATGGAAAGTACTGAGAATGTATAATAATTAAAATATAAAAATTAATCTTTATAGCATTATATATTTATACTTTTTAATAAATATAATTCTTTTTTAATGCTTATTTTTTTAATGTTGTAACACCTTTCTTTTCTCAATCATTTAAATTTAAATTAAAGTTACTTTTAAAATTCCGGTTAGATAAAGTTTCTTTCGGAAAAATTTTAATTCCAACCTCCGAACGGAAAACCATGTTAAAGGGGAACGTAACTAATTGGTAGTTCCTAGTAAATAAAATCATTCCGAGAAAATGCATCATTTCGAATCGTCTGTACGTAACATGGAGCAATGTTATTATTTTACTGTACATGATTATAAAATATTTGTAGAAGTTGAAATAAAAGTTCAAGATTACGTGTTCATTTTATTTTTAATTACAAATCTACATCTTTTCAACTAAATAATTCTTGTCATTTATTATACTAACTATGACACACATCTGTATAGAAAATAAAGAAATATACCTACAAAGCAGTTTTATTTTCGCCGAAAATCTGCTGTACATAAAATGTTATCTAAAACAAATAAAAGGTGCAGCGGAAATCGGTAGTAGTCCAAGAGGATGAATTTACATGAGAACAAATTGAATACATTGTAAGAAAAATAATTCAAGAAACAATTTTAATTGAAAAGAACAACCGTTTTCCCATGTACACTTCAAATAAATTAATCTTAAGTAAAAAAATTATAAAAACTTAGCAGATTTCATTCCAATTTCTTGGGCTATTTCTTCCCAAATCAACAATTTTAGTCAGCATGTGACGTATCGTATAGTACTGTTCTCCCTCGAACTGCCTATATTAATTTTTCCTCCACCGTGGACTTCACTTTCAACGCAACTTTTCACTCGCAGGTCGTAGTCACTAGTGACAAACTGCGGCACGAGCACAAACCTTCGCAGCTCACGGACGCTCTGAAACTGTGTCACCTTACCCTGCGAGCGTACATTCGGTGTAGTAGTCACTTCTTTGTTTCACAGAATCTCACGGTGAGTCGCCTCGCCTCACCTCACCAAGCAGCGTCTCAACTTGCGCCCGGCCTTACAGCGACGGACCATGGATTGGCGGACATGTTCGAAAACACCTGGATTTGCTTGGATATCTGCAGCAGCGCAAACAATTCTTGCAACCAGATCCATTTCCTATTCGACATGTGTCTTATATACAGCACCTTTAAGTATACCTCAAAGAAAGAAAATCGAGGCTGCTTAAATCCGGAGACCGTGGGGGCCAGGCAATCAGGTCCAAGCAAATCCAGGTGTTTTCGAACGCGTCCACCAATCGCGTCCATGGTTCGTGACTGTAACGCTTGCATCTCTTGTAATGGTGGAAACTTTGAGCATCTTTTGTAACCTTTTGAAATGGTATCATCTACCACAGCATATGTAATATTTATGAACTATAAATATTTCTGATAATCTCTGTCTTGTAGGCCTTTATTCCTTGTACCTCCGATACCACTTTCCCATGACGTTTGCGACCATGGGTTGCTATGCAATTTTGAATCCTTTTGACATGCCCTACCTCCCCTTGAAGTTTGTCCCAATCATTATGGGACACCCTATATATATATATGTATGTATATATATATATATATATATATATATATATATATATATATATATATATATATATATATTTTTATATATATATATGTATATATATATATATATATATATATATATATATATATATATATATATATATATATATATATATTGATATTGATATTGATATACAGGGTGGTCATAAAGAAACTTTGCCAATATATGGACCTCTAGCGGCTGTTCCGTTTAACCGATCGAGATGAGATTTCAGATGTAGTTATTCTGAGGTATGAATACGGGATTCTGTGAACGGCAACCAAGTGGCACTCACAGTTACGGTTATAGGTACAGAAACTGGAAATTTTCAAATAGCAACACCCATATTTTCCCGTCGTAAAATGCTCAGCTCATGCGAAAGCCCTAAAGAGCGTTGGAACGGTACGTGTATCATAGAAAACGGACGCGTTATGTACGCACAAAAAACAGCTCTGCGAACGGCCTACAAAAACAATGTATGAACCTCTAGCGGCCGTTCCGTTCAACCTATCGAGATGAGATTTCAGATATAGTTATTCAGATGTATGAGCTCGGGATTCTGAGAACGGAAACATAGTGACGCTCACGGTTACGGTTATAGGTATAGAAACACAAAATTTTCAAATATCAACGCCCACTTTTTCCCGTCGTAAAATGCTTAGTGCATGCGAAAACCCTAAAAAGCGTTGGAACGGTACGTGTATCACAAAAAACGGATGCGTTATGCACGCACAAAAAAACACCTCTGCGAATGGCTAACTAAAACACGATCAGAGAGCTTTTTATCGGTTTTCTACGCTGAATATCTGACGAACGGTGTTCTGTGATTGGTTTCTAGCCTCTGTCATATGCAAATTTCCTCCATGCGCCCCGATCGTGTGTTTGTTGGCCGTTCGCGGAGCTGTGTTTTGTGCGTGCATAACGCGTCCGCTTTTTGTGATACACGTACCGTTTCAACGCTTTTTAGGGTTTTCGCATGGGCTGAGCATTTTGCGACGGGAAAAAGTGGACGTTGCCATTTGAAAATTTCGAGTTTCTATACCTATAACCGTAACCGTGAGCGTCACTGTGTTGCCGTTCTCAGAATCCTGAGCACATACCTCTGAATAACGATATCTGAAATCTCATCTCGATAGGTTGAACGGAACGGCCGCTAGAGGTCCATATATCGGAAAAATTTCTTTATGACCACCCGGTATATTTTGTTCCTGTGAAAAATAGTTTTTTGATTCTACCAACGTACCTCGAGCTACACGTTGAACTTCTATTCCAAGTCGTCTAAGATGTCTTACGGGATCAGCTAGAGGGTACACTTCTTCTTCGAAATGTAATCGCATGTAGGAATGGATCATATATCGCAGAAGACCAGGTTCAAAGCTGGTAAAAAAATATGAAAGTAAGCAGAACAAATAAAATTATTGTCCAATATTCAGACAAAAAGAATTCAGTTCCAGTAACTGATAAAATCCTAAACAAATACATTTTGAAAAAAGTAAAGGGAATGTGCATCTTAGGGCTAAAAAAAAGGATTTATGGTGAGAATTAATTTTTATCTTGAAACTTCCTGCTAAGAAAAATTAAGGTCGAAATTCAGCTATATTTCTTGGCAAAATAAACATCTAATGAGGTATGTAAAATTAGACGTAAAAAAATTAAATTAGATAAAAAGAAATGCAAATGAAGATATAATTAGATAGGAGATATAGTTAGATGAGAAATGTAATATTTCAAAGTAGAAATATCAGATGGACGTTACTGTACAAAATAAAATTCAACAGGAAACACAAGTGCAAAACCTTAAGGTAATGAAATTTCTTTTACATTGTCCTTTCCTCTCACGTCATTAATATATATATATATATAAGTACAAATATAATATATATATATATATATATATATATATATATATATATATATATATATTATATATATATATATATATATATTGTAGGGACCTAATCCTTCCTGCGCACATGTCCAGATGATTAATCCTAAGCACATGTCATGGAGGTGTTCAAGGGCGGTGAGACACATGAACTGTTTGATATCTGTCTGCCATTACGTCAAATGCTGACTTCATGCACGCACGACGCATGATGTAACTCTTGAATTTTTAAGTTCATTTTCTTTTATGCTTCAAAGTTGTATATATTGTAGTATAATTAAATTATCAAATATCAATGATCGAAGTCCTTATTGAAATATGCCTTGAAGTCTGTTTTGTTGAACTTGAACAATTCTTCATGATCACCTACTTATGTATGTATGTATATATATATATATATATATATATATATATATATATATATATATATATATATTAAATATTATGCCCTCCATTCTAGCATTTAAACTCCCTTTCCTAAATCCAAACCCCAGTTATATTAATTTATCGCTTTAAAACCCTTAGCCACAGAACTTCAAATGAATCGCAGGCCTTTGCATTTCTACACGTGTATATCTCCAAATTCAGGAGTGGGTTAACATCGCGAGCCCCAAAATCTGCTGATCCTACAAGTAATAGTCACATGTCTACCTCGCCCTCGCGTTTAATGTTGAAAGGTGATATTACTTCCGAGTCGTTCTTCTGAAATGAACGTATGCACAACTTTTGTCGCTCTAATAAACGATTCGGCCCAACTGCTTCCAAATTTAATTTTATTCCTTTCAGGCTGATTCTAGCTCCATGTAAATATGAGCTAGTTTTCTCTTTCAGATTATAATTTAAGAACGTGATGTAATGGGTATATTACACACACACACACACCCATATATATATATATATATATATATATATATATATATATATATATATATATATATATATATATATATATATATATATATATATATATATATATATATATATATATATATGTGTGTATATATATATATGTATATTTATATATATATATATATGTATATTTATATATATATATATATATGTATATATATATATATATATATATATTTATATTTATATATATATACATATATATATATATATTTATATATATATATACATATACATACATACATACATACATATATATTTATATATATATATATATATATATATATATATATATATATATATATATATATATATATATATATATATATATATATATAGAGAGAGAGAGAGAGAGAGAGAGAGAGAGAGAGAGAGAGAGAGAGAGATCCAAAAGTCACAGAAAAATAAAGATTCAATAATTCCTAAACTATAATTCCTAAACTATAGACAGTAGCACGATATGGTTTTAAGAACTACACAGTGAGACATGGGAATTTTTTTTTAATAACGGAAAGTTTTTCTGCCAGAATAGTTATATTTATCTCCGACAGGTGGTGATTCAGTAGTTTGTGTAGTGGAGCATCATAGTTCGCAACTCAGCTAGGATTACAAATGTTCAATCTGACGGCCGTCATTCGGGAGAATGCCGGTCATACATGGTATGACACTCTGTACAGCATCAAAGAGGTTTTCAGCTGTAATTCCTTCCAAATGATAGCGAATAGCTTCTTTCTACATGGCTAATGATGTCGACCAACTTCTGTACACCTGTGACTTCAAGTAGGCCATTAACCAAAAGTCACAAGGTGTAAGGTCTTGAGACCTTGGTGGCCATTCGTGCGGGAAAGGCGATTGAGGACACGGTCATTGCCAAATGTCAAACGCAACAGGTGCTGGAAAGGACCTTCGATGTGCGGTGGTGCTCCATTCTTCATGAATGTTACACTATGGAGCGCTTGCCACCAGGGCCCGATTTAGAAAATTCTTCACTGTAGGCACAACTCGGGATAGGGGCCCCTAACACTAATATGGGCGTAAAATTTCCAAAATTTACACACACAAAAAAAAAAAAAATCACGAATCGTTGTGAAAGTACCATTTTACCAAGAATTGGCTATTTGAAGAGTAGAAGCCTAGAACATTATCAAATAACAAAAGGCAATACAACATATTAACTTCATCATTAAAACACAAATTCAATGCAACCAGAAAAACTTATTAATCCATTATATACACTGTAACATACATATGATGAACCAATCAATAATAGTCAAACCTTTAATAATATTAGTCAATAATCCTTTAATCTCATAATTCACTTTTCGCAAATTAGAAAATAAATAAAATCAAGCGCACTTACCTCTTATGTAAATTTGATGAATAGACAAAACTAATTATTAAAAACTGCTTTATTTTATGTTTATTTGTAATCATTTTAAGCAAAATTGTATATATATATATATATATATATATATATATATATATATATATATATATATATATATATATATATATTTATATATATATATATATATATATATATATATATATATATATATATATATATATATATATATATATATATATATATTATGTACACCTGCAAATACTTTATATCAATTTTTTCTGTAAAAAATTGATGTAAAGTATTTTTATTGATGTAAAGTTTTTTCATATAAAAAATTGCTATTAAAAAGGGTAAAATTTAAAAATTTTAATTTGGAAATTTTTCTTTTTTTCTCTTTTTAAAATAAAAATTTTTGGGGCCCCTAGGCCCGGGCCTACCGTGCTTAATGGAAAATTAGGGCCTGCTTTTACTCGACCCTTGAAACATTCTCATTCTTCCTCTATACAATGCTTACATGAGCAACAGGAAAAAGTTTGTTCAAACATTAAAGAAGCCTACTCTATTTTAACTGAAACTCTTTTAGATATTTTGAATATAGCAGTTAGCTACAATATAATGTGGCATAAAAGAGGACATACATCCAATTATGCAGTTGGGTGTGTAATTGATGTGCTTACGGGATTTGTAATTGACTACCAAGTTTTATCCAAAATCTTTTATAACTGTGAGCAACCTGAAAAAGCTCTCACTAGAGTGACACTGTAAAACACACACTAGTTTCACACTGTAAAACACAATTTGTCATATAATTAATTCTATGGACTGTGGGAACAAGCTCATTCATAAGTGTTTTGATGACTCAAAAAGTCACCCCTAAGATTTCCTGCAGAAGAACAAAGGCCGAAGCTATAACAACCAATGTTTTGTGCCCAATGTTTCAAGACACCCTAACAGATGACTTAAAGGTAAATACTCAATATTTTTCTGTTAGTACTGACTCTTCTAACAAAGGGAACAGAAAATTCTACCCAGTATGTGTTCAGTATTTTACAAAAGAAAATGGAGTTTTCAGCAAATTGTTAAACTTTGTTGAAGAAGGTCCAGAAATGTCTGATTTCATAGTCAACTGCATAACCAATTCTTGGAATGAGTCAGGCTTAGATTTACAATCAGTTTCAGCATATTCTGCTGGTAATACCAACGCAAATGTCTGACTGAAGCATTCAGCATACACTCTTCTCAAAGAGCAAAACAAAAACTTTCTGAAGACTGGTTCTTTATCTCGTGTAAGTTAACAGTGCATTTTGCCATGCTGTTGATACTTTAGACACAGATGTAGAAAGAGTAGTTTAAAAAACATTCACACTTTTATTGGTCATCTGTGAGACGTAACGAGTTGAAGGATGTTTTTTTTACTTTGTTGACTTAGAACTGCTAAAGCACATCTCTACACAGTGGCAGAGCCTAGTTCCTGCAATTGATAGACTAATTAAGTCTTGGCCTGCTCTGACGTCTTACTTTTTAAGTCAGGGAGAAGATAGTCTTAAGAAAATTGTTGCTTTTAAATTATGAAAGAACAGTCGAGGCATGTGAAACTAATGACATTGGAATTGTTTTTCATATTTTTAGTAACGTGCCACCTGTTTTTGAAGTCGTCAGTAAAAACTTCAAAATGATAGCACAACTGCAGCTGAGATTTATGACGTTATGGTTAAGATGGCAAATCAGCTGGAGAGCAGATTTGAAGACAAGTTTTATGGATCTTTTGTTACAAAAGCAATGAAGCAGTTAGATAATAGCAAATGGGAAGATCTTACTGAAGGATTCCAGGAGTTTTTGGAAACAGCAGAAAAGTACTTGAAAAAGTGGTTCGACTTCACATACGGAAATCCCCTTTATGTTTTAAGACCAATGGCTTTAAATCACAAGTTCCAGTTTATCGACTTGTTGGCTGTTGTGGAGCAGTTGAATTTTGAAAACAGGATATCCGTAGACTATCTATACGATGAGTTTTCTTCAATAAAAGACTGTCTTGACATTTTTGGTTGCAGAAAAGGAAATGAGTGTTGGCAGTAAATGGCAAATGCTGTTTCAGAAAAGCTCCGAGTTGCCAAATTTATTTAAGGTTGACTCTTTTTGTCTGAGCATTCCACCATCTAATTCGTTTGTTGAAAGAGTTTTTTCCCAAATGAACTTAAATGGACTGATGCAAGAAATAGGTGCTTTGCCCAATTAATAAAAGCAGAACTGATTGTTGCAATCAACTCTACATCTTTAAGCTGCTATGAGTTTTTCAACAACATGAAAAAAAAATCAAAACTTGAAAAAAAAAATTTGTGCAGTGAAGTCAAGTAGCAAGTATGATTTCTTGAAAAAATAAACTGCTTAACTTCAACATGTCATTGACAAAGCTAAAGGACTATGAAACTTATAATAACTGAGTGTTAATTCATTATTTTTAGACATGTTTCAGTCTTTCAGTTTGAAAAAATATATAAAATAAATTATAAAATAAGTTTAATTACTCTTTTTATTTTGGTGCCTGACTCATTCCATAGTAGGGCCTATAGTAATCTGTCAAAGTTTTTCACTTCTAAAGTTCCTTCTCAAAGTGACAAAATTGCTCTAGCAGAGTTAGCTACTGTATTTCACATAGTAAAACACAATATGTCATACAATTCAATGGACTGTGGGAACACACTCATTCAAAAACTTTTTTATGACTCAAAAGTTGGCCCAAAGATTTTCTGTGCCCATTATATTATGTGCATTGTACATTAATAAAATTACAAATTTTACATAATGTCCCTAACACTTCATAAAGGTATTTGCTTAGTTGTAGTAAACTAATAAAATAAAAATCAGTTTTGTATAGGCCTACAGATTTGTATAGGTACTATAGGCCTAAACCAACTTTAAAATGTTTTTGATTTGTAAATTTTCTATGCAATTCCATTATTGTTCACTTAACCTAAACTCTATGTAAGTTGCAAAACTTGAACGAAAAATGCATTGAAAATGGCTATTTGAAAGGTTAAAATTTGAAAATTTTCCAGCGGAGTACCCCCAGACCCCCCTATTCCATACATCCCCCATTGCCGGAAGTATACTTATCAAAACCCATCCCTTATTTTCGTGTTTTTATCTGGCAACCCTGAACGTGAATGACAAGTTTTTCCTGGTTTTCTCATGGACAAATCAGAAGAGCACTTTCAACAGAGATTGTATTACACATTTCTAACAAATGTTTTAGGTCCACACTTAAAACGTTATTAATTTCTAGTAATAGAATATTATTTTCAACAGGTGAAAATTCAATCACTGGAAGTTCATAGCAGTTTTCTAGTTGTTTACCTTTTTCTCCTCTAAATTCATTTGGACCTTTAGTTTTTCCATCTGGGAAACAAAATAGATAATGTAGGGGGCAGTTCATTTCCATGAAATAGACAATATATATCTTTATAATGGTTCAAAGTACAGTGGTTACATCCAACTTATGAATGTATCAAAATTTTTTAGAAACAAAATGTTTTTATGATGCATATATCTTAGTTAATTGTTTAGATATAATGATTTACATTTCTTAAAATTTAATGAACTCAGCAACTGAGAAAAATTGTAGCTAATCTTTAATTTTTTTTGTGTGTGCTGGCAGATTTATTTTCCTTGCAGTTTCTTGATCTTTCATAAGAATATAGCACTCACTGAAAAACTTGTGGGACTATAGTCTTGGAAGTGCAGGTTATAATCACTTTAGCTTCTTTTTTTCAAATTTTTAGAAATTTTTCTCTCCTTAGAATTTATTTTTTATTTAAGTTTGCTTAAATAAGTAAAGTGCATTAAATTTTCTGATTTTTATCATATTGAAAATCCCATTTATAAATTTTATATAGCATTGTCCTCTTCATAACGTTCCATTGGTCCCATTTATAACGTCTTATTGGTTATATTTAGCTACCAAATCAATTCATTACATGATACCTCTGCCATTTTTATCTACCTAAAGTTTGTGATTTAATTTTTCAGCTAATAATTTTTATGACTTTTCAGTTTATTTGCATAGTATCTGATTTATGTTCTTGTTCAATTCATCCCTTCCTTCCCAAAACATTGTTGTGCTTTATAGATTTTATTTATTTACGACACGATTTAACTGCCGTGTCATACTAATTTATCCTGTATATCTTATAAAAATGTAGCAAAACATAATCAGAATTGTTAATTAATATGCTGGTCTTAAAATTTAAGTTAATAAAATTACTGGTCATTGTCAATTTATAAAATTTAATTTCTCAGTTTCAACTTTAAAATCTTGTAGAACCCGACAGGGATGAGAACCTTTATTTAGATAACATCATGTGTGTTAAATTTTTATTATAACTTTAGGTAAACTTTTGCATCATGTGTGTGTCATTTGTAAATTCTTTATTGAAAATGTGAGAATGTTCTAAATAACTTATCTATAAGCTCTTTGTTTTCAAAATACTTTTAGAAATCTTTAGTTGTCATGTTGTGCAAAATAAATAAGAACTTAATGGTCCAAAGTATATCTATTTAAGGGAGTCATATTCCTTTTTTATTTCACTGATAAGCAGATTTATAATGAACTCTGCTTTTCAATGCTTCTTGGTTTCATAAATCACTCAATTTTTAGTATGGCATTATAAGAAAATGTAGGTTTCTTTATAGAATTGTGAAACTGGAATCAGGGCCCGATTTAGAAAATTCTTGACAATGGGCACAACTCGGGAGGGGGGCCCCATAACACTGATGTGGACGTAAAATTTCCAAAATTGACACAAAAAAAATAATCATGCATTGTTGTGAAAGTACCGTTTTACCAAGAATTGGCTATTTTAAGCGTAGAAGCATAGAACATTATCAAATAACAAAAAGCAATACAACATATTAACTTCATCATTAAAACCCCAATACAATGCAACCAGAAAAACATATTAATCCCTTATATACACTATAACATACATATGATGAACCAATCAATCAATCAAATTTGAAAGTATATATATAAAAAATTGCTATTAAAAAAGGTAAAAAAAAAAATTGAATTGGGAATTTTTTTCTTTTTTTCCTTTTAAAATTAAAATTTTTGGGGACCCCCTAGGCCCGGTCCTACTGGGCTTAATGGAAAATCAGGACCTAACTGGAATCCAACTTCAGCTCGCAATCTTCCTTAGGAACCTTGGTAGTGTGCTGGATTCGTAACCTGTGTAAGTTGGTTTGAACCTTACTGATCTCACTTTTAATTCTCTAGATAGACTTTTCTTTCAGCAGTGAACTTGTGGGCAAAATCACAAAGTTATTATTTTTTTAGATTTATTTTTTTGTGCTTTAATTTAAATTTTTCTATGAAAAAACTTTAAAAAATATGTTATTACACAATTCTTAATTACTAATGGTTATCTAATGGTAATCTAATTGGTTATCTAATTATAATATTATTATGAAGCTCTCAATTGGCATACAAAGTGCACCTTCTATGTCATCAAGTAATATAAATTAATAACATATAACTCATTTTTTGTTATTGCATGTACTTATTTTAATTTTTACTATATTTATTATTATTTCGTAACAAATTATACTTTTTACTATTTTTATTGTCAGAAATAGTCATAAATTTTCTTATAAACGGGCGAAAAATTTCTGAATTTTTTCTTTTTCTCATAGGCAAACTTTGAAAGATATTTAACTGTTCAGGACGATGCAATCCTTGTGGGAGAAAAAAAAAACAACTCCCCTACAGTTATGTGCACTAAATGCCAAAATTTTACGTGTACACACCATGTAAAATTTACTAAAGTAATTTGTATAAACTGTGAATCAGATTCAGAAATGTAAAATGTGTTAAATTCTCTTTTTTTTAATTAGCTTTAATTTTCTAGACGATTAAATTAAAAATTTAATAATATTAGTCAATAAATGTCTCTAGTTGTTTTAGTATGTGTTCTAAAATTTAAGTTTTGTTGTATATTTTATTTTATGTGTTGAATGTAAATATATTTTATTCAAAGACTGTGTTATTTGTTTAATAAACATTGTAAATTTGAAGTGTTTTATTAATGATTTTTCCCTTAACGTAACAGCTTTTACACATTCTAAAATGATAAAATTGACCAAAAATCAAGGTGGTGTATAGAGTGCACCTGACGAGATTCTTAGGTACCCGCGTCCCCAAGGATTAAGGACACAAATGAAAAACACTTCTACCAAACATTCAATAGAGCAATTTTTAATGAGTAATTTTTAATTTTAATAAGATTTAATTTTGTGCATACAGTAATTTTTTTCTTGCTGTTAGACATGTTTATTCTATTTTAAATCTTAATGCTTTAAATGCAATGATTTTAAAACAAAGTTTTGGAGTATTTAATCTTTTTTAATCATTGCTACTTTTCCATCCCATACGTGTCTATAAATGAGGAGTTTTAACTAATCAGTCTTAATCAGGTCATACAAGCAAATATCTTTAGGAATTGTTGGGAATAACGATTTAATATTTTCCCTATTAAAATTTTTTTAAGGCATATAAGGAATGATTTATCATTGAAAGCTCATAGCTTACTGTCTTAAGATCCTATGTTATATCAGCACAGGAGAAATATATTTATTGAGTTCTTGAACTAAATATGTAACTATCTGGAGGATGCCTAACTGTACACTAGTAGAAATATTAAATAACTAATTCACAATGAAATATTTTTCTGATTTTTAAGGATATTTTTTTAAATTTGTGTGCTCTATGATATTCTGGTTGCTGATTTCAGTTCATTATTTGCTTAATATAAGCAGTGGCTTTTAAATCTTTCATAAAGGCATAAAGCAGTCAGACATTTTGAATTGTTTCAAAGTGTGGTTTTGTGAATTTCACTTTTGATTTTCAAAGTCAGCTTTTGGTTTGCTGTAACTTTGTGCTTCATTCTTTGTGATGTATTAAATCAGTAGTGTAAAACAATGTGCCTTTGAAAAAAAAGGCAGATTATCTAAGAAAAATTTAATAATTTTATGTTTGTTTAAGATTCTGAATGCAAAATGAAAGTTCCTGTGAATATTTATTTTCAGAATCTATGACTGCCATAGAGAGCATTAATACAGATGTTGGGTCAGATTTGGAAATTTAAGATTTTGTATGATATATATATATATATATATATATATATATATATATATATATATTAATTATTTGTAAAATAATGAGTACTAATCAATTTAATTTTCTTACTTTGGAGTATCAGGATTCCATTCTCTAGTCAAATTCATTCTCTCCTCACTTCCTGAAGAATCATCAGATGAATCCTGTTATAAGTTTATATAAATAAATATATAGTATATATATATATATATATATATATATATATATATATATATATATATATATATATATATATATATATATATATATATGTATATATATATCAAAATTTCATGCAAGCAGCAAAGATTAAGTTTTTCCAAATATTGATAGAAAATCACAAAACGACCTGACAACTATATAACATGGAGAAATGTATCCAGTAATTTCTAAACCTAGTTCGGAAGTGTAAAATAAATTTCAAAATAGAGCTAACTATTACTTACGTCTATAGAGATTGTTGTGCTAAAATCTTTAGATCCAAGAGTCATGTCGAAGACTTCGGAATGATCTAGAGAGAGAAAGAATAATTACAATCTAGTGTTCAGAGGTAAAGATATAAACTGTTATTCTTTGCAAATTTCCATGAACCAAAGAAAGAACTCGATCACTGATTTAACATTGCATCAATCTAAAATTACATTGTCAATTTTTATTGGATTGTCAACCAAACATTAGATTAAGCATTCAATTCAATTTTTTTTATCTAAATTTATACATATGCAAATACATGCGTGCGTATATATATATATATATATATATATATATATGCTTGTTTGTTTTTCATGAAAACAATAAACTGTGCTAATTTCTCAAAATTTATTTTATAAAGAAATATTTTGGTTGACATAAAAGTAAATGTGGATTTAAACTGAGCTGTTTTGATGATTTTATATATATGTATATATATGTATATATACTTTTATGTTAAGAAATTCTTTATGAAAGAAATTTTGAGAAAATAGCACAGTTTATTGTTTGCATGAGAAACAAATAAATATCATAGGGAGACTACATTCATCTTACTATAAGTAATGTAAAAATAAATTTCTTGCCTGTTTCTTCACTGTGGAGCTAACGCTGTTTGTTACACTGCAGGGAAGACCAGTTTAACAAATTATAGAGTTAAGTTTATATTGTGGGGAAAAAAGATTTCAGAATCAATACTTTTCTACTTACAAACAATATCAAATGAGTGCTAATAAAAGCTATGATATACTACTTTATAATATAATTTAATTCGGATATCTTTGTTAGATATACCAAATAATAACTCATGTAAATAAAACCAACGTTATTTTTTTCCGTTCGAATCACAAAATGTTCTACGGTAAGGAGTTTCAATTTGTATATAGATCTTAGTCATGTGAACTGTCATAAATAAAAACATACCTGTCACAAAAAAATTGAAACTAAATTCTACGGGACTTTTCAAGTGAATATTTTGTATCTCATTGGGTGATTTATCTGATTATTAAATCTTTTAAACCGCAACTAAAAGCAAAAGGCTTCCTTTTAAGCAAAATTTTGTCTAAAAGTTAGAGCTGTAGGCGTTAAACTTTAATCGGTAGTTGATAAACATTCAGTAGTCTCAAATTTTCTTAAGACCTAAACCATGAATATATATATATATATATATATATATATATGTGTGTGTGTGTGTGTGTGTGTGTGTGTGTGTGTGTGTATGTGTGTGTGTGTGTATGTGTGTGTGTTTGTGTGTGTGTGTGTGTGTGTGTGTGTGTGTGTGTGTGTGTCTGTCTGTGTCTGTGTCTGTGTGTGTGTGTGTATATATATATATCAAAGTAGAAAAATGCTTTAGATTGAAGAAAAAGTCGGAAAAATGTTTCGTAGTAAAAATTTAAGTGAGTTATAAACATTTCAATTACACTAAATCGAGAAGTTTTTCTTTACAGAAAAAAATAGATACCTTTAATTACATAACCCTAACAGGTGAATTCAAAGAGGTAGTTTTTAAATAAATATTTAAATTAAATAATATAAAAGTCATAAAGACATTACGAAGTGCTAACATTCTACCATACATTTTAATTACTCAGTTTATTTATATTTTCCAGTAAGTAATCATTTCTTACATTTCGCGGAAATTGTGTACGTAATTACGAAGAAAACTCCAAAACGCAAACGCAACAAGCTAAGAGTACCAAGAGCAACTAACTGTCCCGTGGAAGATGGCGAAGTTCAAAACTTTTAGGTAAGTCATCGCGCTATATGGCGAGCAGAAATTGAGCCAAGATATTTAGGTTTGCCAACTGCGCCTTGTTGATTATGATACTAGGAATAAGATTCCTTTTTCTAGGATTTATCACTTGGAAGGGAAATTACCTCCGGTATGTCAATATAGCAAATCAACAAGTTTTGAGCAACCTTCGTTCGCGTTTTCTCCCATTCTTCGTTAAAAAGAACATTAAACAAATATAAAAAGCTTAATTGTCGAGAAAGTATCTTAAGTGTCTATGATTATTTTTAATAGTTTTAAAATCTTTAAAAAAATTTCATGGATTCATGTCAAAATTTTAAATTTACCTGTCACCGAAAAATTAGAAAATAGTTAGCCGTGCTAAATATTTATTACTCATTAATGGTGGATGTAAGAGACACTAGTTATTGAATTTTTTAACATCAGTATACATTCTTCCTGCATTAAAATCCAAAACAGTTACAATGAAATTGATTGGAAGGCATTGGTAACAATATCGGATATAAAAGATGTATTACAAAGACTTATATTGTACAAGGTGTATTTAATATATCTGTGTTTGCTGTGCAAAGGGTGTTAAGTCCAAAATGGGCTAAAATGAGTTATCTAACCAGGCATGTTTGAAAAATCAAGGGCTACTGCAGGGTACAGAAAGCTATGTCCAGTTCCACTCCTAAATGTTTTTATCCATCAGGGAAAATTTGGGATATGTGAAACAAGATACAATTATGTTAGTGTTAAAGGGGTTGTGAACCAATCAAGGACTTAACACTTTTTACTCAACAAAAATAAAATGGAAAAATTTACTCTAAAAAAATTTAAAATTAAACTTAAAAAACTGACTGTACAAAAGCCGTTTTTTTTCAATCCCGTTTTTCTCAAAACTACGATTTTGGACTTGACACTCTTTTCACTGCAAACACAGATATAGGAAATGATGTAATTTTCTTATTATAAAATTAGAAAGAATTTTGAAGAATGGTAGAAAAAAAATTAACGGCTAAGAAAAAAATGCATTCAAAGTAAAAGAAAAATAAATTTTGAGTGTACAGTATAAGGTCAGGTGGGGTAATTGTAAACAGAGGGGAAATTTCTGTTTTGAGGCAGGGAATATTGGTTGCATTGTCATTGCATCATCTCTTGAACTTCCCTCCGTAACTGCAGGGTGTTGTTGGAATTATAGTTGAATGTTATTTGTTAATATTTGTGATTGAAGTTTTACTTTAAAAAATGTTTGATAAACGGTTTTTCAAGGCTTGAAATAAATACTTTAATCCAGTCAAATTGTGTTTTTACCAGGAAAGTTGGTAAATTTTCCTGTGAAAAGCACCAACTGTCCTGTGATTTTGCAGTGAAAGTTTCTCACTCCTACGAATGGTGAAACATCCTCGGGTGATGAAATGCTCGTATTCTGCAGATGGCATTGTGAAGGAATCGAATGGAAGGAAAGAGGGCTTTTAAACCAAACGGGGCAGTTATAAAACCATTTGGTGAGGCTGGGAGAGAATAAATAAAAGGATAAGACGTACAAGACGGAATTATATTTGCACAGCATTTAAATACAATGTGATTTTGAAAATGCTTTTTTTTAGTATTTACTGGAGATGGCATAATAGTTTAAACCAGTCTGCATTGTATTGGAAGGAGGAATTCACTAAATGACAGACTTTAATAATAAATTAAAGTTTTGGAGTGGAAAAAGTGGGGTTTTGCAGAGACAGCCGAAATACGCCAATTTTCAACTAGCGCTTGAGCCCAAATGACTCCGTTGGAGGAAAAAACCTAAATATTGAAATTCGTGGGAAATTTTATGTACTTTCATTTTGAATAAGGAGATTATTTACGAAAAGTTCATAGTTTCCGAGTTATAAGAAAAAAACCGGCAAAAAATGAAAATTTTTACCTCCTTTTGCATTTTCTTCAATGTTGCGTCACGAAATTTTGTTAGCAAACCTAACAAACTTGGGATTCAGCACCCCTAAAAACATATAAAATGGGAGAAATCAAAACTACCCCAGAACTTTCCCTCTAGGGGCCCTTTTGCGCACAAATTGGCTGTATTACTTTGAGAACAAATAAGTTAATACTGAACAAAAACAAGGTAAATATAACATTCTCTATTAACTTATTATACTGTTATGTACATGTATTCGTAAGATAGGCTCAAACTAGAGTCAATTTACAATTACCCCACTAAGTTTTCTGAATGGGGTAAACGTAAATATAGTTCCTGTAGTTGTGAATACTGTTTTATAATAAATAATTTAACAAATAGCATCATAGCACCAGGATATTATTCAACATTAATTTAAAAATGCAGTACTTAGTACAGTACTGCCTTTTTAATGATTTTTCATTGAATGGACCTCCATACTCTGAAGGGGATGTAATAAGAACTTACTCACAAGCCCAGGAATGTTATGGAAAGTCTATAAGTGTTATTTTTCATAGAATAAAAGGTAGTAAAGTTCTATCAATAGAACTGGCCGTCCTACAGCGATATCGCATCGAGATGAAATAGGCTTAGTAAAAATAGTAAAACAAGCCTATGATTCCAAAACTTTGAAAGCCCGATAAGACTTCGAAAAGAAATATTATACCAAACTGCGGTTTCAAGCAGCAAGGTTTCAGTCTGTACATAATAATGCTGCAGTAATAAGCGATATATTCATAGTGAAAAACATCTATTTTATATAAATGTATCACTTTCTTTTATATTAACAACATTTATTTATAGTCGAATATATATTTATAATATTTGTTTATAGTATTTATAACATTTATTTGTAATACTAATTTAAAATGTTTTTAATAGTACGTTACACTAACAAAATAAATCATAATATATAAGTCTGTAATAATAATTTTAATATTTAGTAATATGTGAGTTAGTGGTGGCACGTTGGGCTGGAACTGGGGGTGCTCGGTTCGAATCCCGACGACCACCTATAAATACTTTCGTCCCTAGACCGGATATGGGAACGTTAAATCTGTAGACTGGAAAGTCCTTCTATGAGGTCAGAGTGGCTGAAAGAAGGTACGATCCCCCGGATATCGTCCCAGGGGAGTTCAGTCAAAATTGAGGTGGAGTTGATTCACCTATACGGTGCCCCATTGAAATCAACCAATGAATCTCACAGATTATGTACGAATGTTTAGACTGACAAGTGCCCGGCCTTGGCAAACAACAAATATGTATAATAATTATTTTTTTCGGTAGCTGTTCCATCTAAGACGATGTTTTTGTGCTTCTGGGAAATGACTAATTCAGTACTTGACATGAAGGTACCACTTTAGTATTACCTTAGCATTCAGTTGTGGGGGGGGGGGGGGTCAAGCTTTGCTTATTTTTGCTGACAAGGAAAAAGTGTGGGGATCAAAGCAATGCTTGCGTAAGACAGAAAACATGCACGCAAGAGAATATGCTGTGATGTGCTCCTTACTACGCCAAGTTTCTTATCATCCAGTACAGAAAATTAATTGTTCTGTTTGCAGTGATCGTAGGGGAGTGCGCTGTGTTTTATTCACATTCTTCAGTGGAGTCGTGTCTTGTTTCAGAGGCTTTAGTTTGCATTTTGTATAGCAGAAAATGGCGTCCAACGTTGACAGATCAAAATTATATCAGAAACTTTTTGAAATTTTCGTTAACTAACTGCGAGTACGCCCAGTTCGGAGAGCAGCACAACGTGCCAAAAAGCAATTTACTTTTAAAGAATTAATAAAACCTTTATAACGTTGATATAATTCTGAACATTCTCATTTATTGTTCAATGTACTTAATGTTTTTTTTCGGGGGGGAGGCGTGGTGGCCCAGTTGGCAAGAGCAGCGGACCAGTGATCTGAACGTCCCTGGTTCGATGCTCTTCGCTGAAAATCCACCACCATGTTCACTATTGGTGGCCGGGGCACGTAAAATACGGCGTGGCTGTAATGTCCTCCAAGTTCAAAAATTTACCTCTGGAGGTGCTGGGTCAAGTGTTCCGGTCATGTCGCTTGACTCGGTTCAAAATTACGGGACCGGTCATTTAGCCAAGTCGGACTCCGGCCCTTGTGGTGCTATTTAAAAACAGGAGCCGTACCTTCATCGTCCATAGCCTTCGGGACTTGATCTGATGTTGCTGTCGGTCAAGTGGCATAAGCAACAGCAACTTTTTTTTTTAAATGCGGAGGCACTTGTCGTCAAACATTCCCCTATACTACGCCGCAGTTCACTGTCCATTTTATTATAGGGGCACCATATAGTCGGACGGCATTACCCCCTATGAAGGGACGACACAAATGGAGACATATTTCCTGACGCGACGCCGGGATTCGATCCGATCACCCTCAGCACCGAAAACCAGCGCGCTGCACCACAGGGCCGTCACAATCCCTTATTTAATGTTAATGATTTAATAACCATACACTTTTACTTAGAAATGTACAATACATTTAATGATTGAAAAAAAAAAGCGTTTGGGTTACGAAATAGCAACAAGAAATTTTCCAATTCTTACGTAAGCAAAAAGAGGGTGTGGGGTCGAACATCTACGTATTTTTTTATTACAAGGGGAGGAAGAGGGGGTTTTAATAACTAAAAACTTGCATATGTAATGCATTAACGGCCCCGTCGATACTCAAGTGATGGTACTTCTTCAATCGATTTTTCTTATGCAAAGCAACACAGAGAAAGGCTTCTTAGAAAGGTAAATTATACGTATAGGGAATAAATTCTAAAGCTTTAACTAAAATTCTTCCTGTTAAAAACAGCCCTTATAATTTTTACTTTTAAAAAGCCATAAAGATCGATGCTTAATCATTGTAAAGTTTTAAAACATACGTTTCATCACAGAATTGATTAGTCATTTTACTCAAACAGGCGAGGCTCGAGGTGGACTTGTGGTAACGTGTTGGCTTTCGGTGCTAGGGGTACTCGGATCGAATCCCGGCACGCTCCATTAAATACCTCCGTGTCTAGGCCGGGTATGGGCACGTTAAATCCGTAGACAGGAAAGTCCCTCTCTGGAGGTCAGAGAGGGTGGGAGAGGGTTCGATACTCCCAGATGTCGCCCCTGAGGGTGCTCGGTCAAAATTGAGGTGGCAACTAGCTAAGACGGACTCCGACCCTTGTGGTGCTATTCAAACCGGAGACGCACAATTCTGCCCGTAGTCTATATGGACCTGGGCTGGAACTGCGTTCCAGCCAGGGGGCATAAGAAATAACAACAACAACAACAACTAAAATAGGCTCCTTTGTGACAACAATACCCACAAATGAAAATTACAGTTTTGACAGTCAGACCAATGCTGCTTGATTTTGAATTAAACTGAAACAATATAATTAATTTCCATTTGCAATGTAAAGTTGATCTTTTGGGGCCACTGTAGCAACATTTAAAGCTATTAGATTTATCATACGCAAGCTTAAACAGAAGGGGGTATATATTAAACAGCGTATCTTTTCTTTAGGGGTATAACATGTTCTTTATCTGTTGAACTCAGAAGCAAAGGAGCATCATATTCGTGCAAAACTCGACAATTTAACTTTGTCACAGCGCAGTCGCTGGAGGGTGTTATCGCCTTACAGAAACGCTTCTTACACGTGCCTGCTACATAAAAAGCACAACACTGATTTGAAAACAGGGTTGAATTGATATGAGTCCATACTTTACGCAAATCCGAGAATTGTTTTCTCTAGCAGTTTTAATATTTAGTTAATGTTGTTCTGTCTATTTTCACACCATTCTTACTGATAAGAAAATTAACACAAATTTGGAATAAAAAAAGAAAGAAATATTTTGTGGCGTATATGCAATTTTTGAGAATTTGTAGTTATTCTTTTCAGAATGCAGAATGAAAATATCTTGAGACAAAAAAAAGAACAGGAATATTTCCACACTAGATTTACTTATTCTAGTAATTTTCCATATGATTTCAAATGAAGCCCAAAAAAATCTAATATTTAAAAGTAACTCAGAGTATAGCGGCCTGAATGAGTTGGAATTGCTCAATTTGACTTGGCTCGATAAAAGAAAATTCAGTCTTTTTAAAATATTCGCCAAACATGGTAAAATCCATCTACACTCTTAGACCCCCCCCCCCAAAAAAAAAAAAAAACCACCAAGAAGGAGTTATCCGAATGGGACGAAAATGGAAGATGTGATGTACATGTACAGAAAGACAAATGATTAGAATTTGAGAAAAATTGGATGATTTATTCAAGAGCTTCACAAAGTGAAAAAGTCAATAACACGCTGGTCCACCTCTGGCCCTTATGCAAGCAGTTATTCGGCTTGGCATTGATTGATAGAGGTGGCAGATGTCCTCCTGTGGGATATCGTTCCAAATTCTGTCCAAATGGCGCGTTAGATCGTAAAAATCCCGAGCTGGTTGGAGGGCTTTGCCCATAATGCTCCAAACGTACTCAATGGGGGAGAGATCCGGGGACCTTGCTGGCCAAGATAGTGTTGGGCAAGCACGAAGACAAGCAGTAGAAACTCTCGCGGTATGGAGGGAATTATCTTTCTGAAATGTAAGCCCAGGATGACGTGATATGAAGGGCAACACAACGGGGCGTAGAATATCGTCGACGTACCGCTGTGCTGTACGGGTGCCGCGGATGACAACCAAAGCGGTCCTGCTATGAAATGAAATGGCACCCCAGACCATCACTCCTGGTTATCGGACCGTATGGAGGAAGACAGTCAGGTTGGTATCCCTCCGCTGTCCGTGGCGTATCCATCGGGGTCGTCTCTCGTTCGTTGGTCATCGGGGCTCAATTCGAAGCGGGACTGATCACTGGAGACAAATTTACTCCCGTCAGTGATATTCGAGGTCGAACGTCCCCGCGACCACTACAAACGGGCTTGTCGGTGTACAGAGGTCAATGGTAGTCGTCGCAAGGGGCGCCGTGAGCTCAGCCCCCCTTTTTCTGAGTCGCCTATGAATGGTCCTTGTGGTCACTGAAGCACCAGTTGCACGTACGATCGATGATAATGACGAACTGTGAGTGCCGCTCTAACGATTACTCGGTCCTCACGTCCTGTCGTTTCTCTAGGCCAAGCGCTTCCTTCTTGACGCTGTGCTCGGCCATGGTTCACCCATTCCTGCCAACAATGTCTAATAGTGGCATCGCTCCTATCCAAATGTCGAACGTTTCGCCGATTAGACCAACTGGCTTCTCTGAGCCCAACTACACGTCCTCTCTGAAATGCTGACATCTGCGCATATTGTTCGAGCACCTGTATGCGAGGCATAGTTACTGTCTACCTGAGTACACGGAATGAAATTCTCAAAGAATTTATGACCTGGAAACGAAATTTCTTCTCTTTAATATCCTGCCAGTTACGCAGTTAAGATGTGCTACAGCGTCACATGTTCATTCATTGGCCGCTAAACTTTAAAATTTTGCATTTTCCGTCGAAACCTGCATTCATATCAATTTGTGTCCAATTTGCATTATCCCTTCTTGGTGCATCGTTTTTTTTTTCTTCTAAGAGTATATTTTGTTCAGAAAACAAGGGGGGGGGGAGAATCTCAAAATTGTTTATTAAAATGAAGTTTTTCGTGAGGTGGGTCTTGAAAAAATCGGATTCTGAAGATAATCATTAAATTTTTCTTATCCATGCTAATAAGCAGATTTTCATCTAAATTTTGAAAGGATATAGTAAAACCTCGGTAGTTTCGACCTTTACCAACATATATTGGAAAAACATACCTGCAAATGTATTCTGAGTCTAGCTTTTCTCTTCAAAATTCATGCCCATTAGAAAGACAAGGAAGTCTCTATACTTTCAAATGAGTTATTTCGGATTTTTATCAGCTCGGAAACTAGGAGAGATGTTTTTAAATAGACGAAATAAACGATAATACCATCATAATCAAATAATTATGTGGCGATTTTAAAACACTTCTCTGAAACTCATCGGTAGAGTAAAAATTTGTTAGCTAACTATCCTCCCCTGAAATAACGAAGATTTATCTCCCTGAAAGAAGCGTCACTGCTTGGTCCTAAATGACAATCAGGAGTACGAGTCTTGCCCAAGTTGAGCCAACCCGATATCAAAGGTTGATGGCGTGGTGTGTTATGAAGATCATACACAGCATAACCAACCATTGTGTGCGGGGCTTATGCCCCTTGACCGACAGCAGCATCAGATCAAGGCCCATATAGGCTATTGGGCTCGAAGACGTGGCTCCGGTTTTAACGCAGCACCACAAGGGTCGGAGTCCGACTTGACTGAGGGTCCGGTCCCGCAATTTTGAACCGAGTCAAGTGACGAGACCGGTACACTTGACTCAGCACCTCCAGAGGTAAATTTAAGAACTTAGAGGACATTGCAGCTCCGACAGATTTTACGTGCACCAACGGCCATTAGCGCATACGGTGGTGGATTTTGTCAGCGACCAGCATCGAACCAGAGACGTTCAGGTCACTGGCTCACTGCTTTTGCCAACTGGGCCATCACGCCTCCACCAACCATTGTTTAAATGACCAGTGAGTACCAAGTTCACCCAGTTCAGCTGAATTGTTGTAGCTAATGCGGAGGCACTTCTTCTGGGACATTCGCTCTATTAACTGTGGACTTCGATGACTATTTTTTATCTGGGAGCGCCATACAGGTGAGTCAACATTGCTCTCTGGTTGCACGTCAACTTTGACCGAACATCCCCAGTTGCGACATTTGGAGGGCTCGTGCCTTTCCCCTTCCTCTGACATCATAGAAGGACTTTCTGGTCTACGGATTTAACGTGTCCATATCCGGCCTAGACACGGAGGTATTTAATTCATAATTAATCTTCAAATGTTGTGAAAAAAGAAAAAAATGAAATGTTTTCACTTTCGTTATAATTGGTGCCACTAATTTTTTCGTGAAAGTTTTTGACTCTATTTCTTCACAGTCTTTGAAATACATCCTGTCTTAGAATATAAATAAAAACGACTGAGAAAAAAATTCCTTTAATTTCCGTTTAGTCATTATTGGGGTTACTTCTTTACTGTTGGAAGTTCACTTGTCTGTAAAATAATGGATCAGAATGAAGTGTGTATTAGAAATCAGGAAAACAACCAAGCAATAAAGTCATCAAAGGAAAGTGCGATGACCGAATGTCTAGAGCCCGTCTTCATAAGCGAGTCTGCAATTTCAAGTCTCGCAATTGGCAAGGATGTTTAGTGTCGTTTGGAATCGGCTTAATGATGCAGGCCCTAGTTGGATTTTACCACATGTTGCTAAAATCCAAAACAACAAGCCGAAGAATGTGTGAAAATTTCCAAAATTACTTTTAGATCGAAAGTTCATTCCATACTGTTTGTGTGTTTGTTTAAAGATGAGAATGTAAATAAATAACTAACCCTTGATCGAGTCTTTCATTAGCAATGTGGGCTCCCAATGTCTCAGTATTCTGTAAATGAAAACCATAGGTGGACTCACTGCTCGTGTCTTTTCAAATTTGAGGATCGAAATATTTTAAATCGATAAAAATATTTCTGAAATGAATCCATGAAAGTTATCATAAAAATGAATCAGATTAACAAATAATATAAAAATTCACCCAATGACAATGCGAAGAATATATTCTCAATTTACACAATAGGAAATGTTCGAACCAGACATCAGCGTTATCAGCTTCTGCTCGAATTAAAAATCTAACCTATCTATCTCTATATACGTCTAAAACAGTTCGGTAACTGACTGACTCACTGACTGACTGACTGACATACAACGCACAGATCAAACCGCTGGACCTAAAGGGCTGAAATTTTGCATGGTGATTCTTCTTATGGTGTAGGGGTGCACTAAGATAGATTTTTGAAAAATTCTTCTTAGATTTTTTTAAATTAAATTTTTAAGCTGTTTTTGTAACTTTTTTTAAGTTTGCATTTAAAATAATAGTTTGATGGTTATAAAATTTATATCACAAGAAAGATCATAAAAATTCCTTTAAAATGAAATCTTTTTCGAATCTTTACCTTAATTTTCTGATTTTTGGTGAATTTTTAAAGATTAATTTTTAGAATTAAATTTATTAAATGCTGATCACGTGATTTATTTTTCTGGTACTTTAAATAAATTTATCGCCACGTGCATAACAACTAAATAGACAAAAAAATTTTTTTTTTTCTTTCTAATGCAGCAGACGATTGGATATTATCCAAAAAAAATAAATATCCCTTACGATTTTTTTATAAATATATATATATATATATATATATATATATATTTTACATCAATTGTATACATTGATCGTCGTATTTATTATAAATATATATCTATATATTTTTTTGGAATTAATTGCATACATTGACCGTTATATTTAATTTGAATGTACTCCGTATAGCGAAGCACGGGTATTCAGCTAGTACATCTATAACACATCTATAACGTAGTAGCTTCGCCTTAAGAAATCTAGCCCCACACTTAACAACTGAGTCATACGACACTGTAACGTCCCTACGCAAGCAAAATAAACTTTATTTACAGAAATATGTGAGCATCATTTTCGCCGGTGTAATTATACTTCCACATAAATCACGTCAATGTCAACCCACTTATATCTATCCCTTTCTTGCTCAGTGAGTAGCACGCGATGGAAGAATGTATATAATCTGAAGGTGACCTTTATAAATTAGTTTGAGAAGAAATATTATATGGCCACTCATTCAGAGTTATTATCGATCTGATTTTCTTCGGATTTTGAAAAATATTATAAACATTCATTATCACGCCATTTCTTACGGGGGAAAAGTGTAGTCATTTGATGCAACCCAAACAACGCAGTATTAGTGATATATTGCGTTGTTTGCGTTGCATTCAAATGATTGGATTCCTTTTACTAACTAACGCAGGGATTCACAAGCATTTTTTTTTTACATCTACGGCATCCTTGGCAATGAGATTACAAACTCGGGGCACCCTTGTTAGAATTTTAGTTTTTTCATTTTTTTTAATTATTAAATCAAAGCTAAATTTATATCAGAAACATGTCAAATTTAAGTTCAAATAAATACTTACTCCATGGCTGATTTTATTTATTTACTGAAAATTATAAATAACAAACACCAAAATAGAATATATTAATGCGTTCTCATAAATCGTCATGGAATTCAGTAAAGTATTACACCATAGGACTACAATGGACATTACTAAGAATAGTTTTTATTGCGACTGATTCTTAAAGCACAAATGTTTGATATAATACTCATTTTAAGTAGGCCCAACTAATACTTTTTTTGTTTATATCTCTCGGCACCCAAAGTGCCGTAGTACACCGTTTGATTTGTTTGTTGATAATAGTACTAGACAGGAAATATTAAAAAACCTGTATTAAGTAATATGGAGGTCTCAGGCCACGTGAACAGTGTCAGAAACGAAAGCTGTCGATAACAAGATATGACTCTTTAACTTGTGTCAATGAACGCAGTTAGACTACAAATATACATCACGATGGTGTCATTTCCATTTTCATATTTTAAATAAAAGTGATGTACTTTTTACACAGTTGATCGAAAATTTCTATTTAATTATGTGTGTGGAGGCGGGTGAGCTGGTGTTGTCCGTGACTATAAAATACACAGTTAAAAAAAAATTATTTTTCAGTGGACTGGTGAAACATTCAAAATGGTGCTGAAAGCACGCAACAGGCAATAATTTCATAAGGTGCTGCAAGCACTCAACATTCGAAAGCGGTGTAACAATAAGAAGAGATTTCAATATGCTTTATAATGTGGGGGGTGACTGGCAACGTGAACAGAACTTTCGCCTCAATGGGTTGCGCAAAAGACGATTCCCAACAACGTGTAAGAGACATCTATGACTTCACACTTCTTAAAGTTTCAAAACAAGACATTTCCTTTCATACGCTTTGAACTAGGTTCGTACTAAGTTAGCAAAAACCAACAATTGCAGCCTTTAATCGGGTAAATAATCCAAAGCTGCTAAAATTTTGTGGCCAATTTTCAGTACAAGATTGAAAATTTGTTTCCAAGGCGGCAAGCACTTTATCTATTATGACTTCCGCCCATCCAAATTTCGAATGTATTGATTTCTTAATTATGGAAGTAACATATAGGGGAGCCAACTTAACTCCCTAATCCAGCCTCGTTCTCGGACAAGTGGGAATCGAACCCACAACCTTGCGGTGAAAGCATTCAGAGAACGCCGTCGCGCCAAACCACTGCTCCAACCGGCCAGCGAGATTGAAAAGTGGAATCTTAAAAAAATCAAGTCAATGTAAATGCCTTTATAATGCGATCCGCGCATAGGTATTAGGCATTTGGCCACACCTCCGTGTGCACGATCTCTCGAGGTTGCATCAGTAGTGCGTCACTCTAACGTCTCTTCGATCAGTTTGTAGTGTTACGTTATTAATTATCATTAGTCAAATAATTTTTTTCTCTATGGAGCTTCATTTTTACTTTTATATTATTAAACTCCCTTGTCACGAGAGCTTCATTTAGTCTTCGGAGATCTGCGAATAAAACCTTAAAAGAGTAAATTTGATTTTTAATGCATACTTGCGTAGAATTATAGAAAATTTTAGTACTAATATAAAATTACTTTGTAAAGTTATGCTGTAAGTAAAACCAATACCTTCGTTCCATTTTCTCCTGAAAAATTTTCTGTTATAGTTAAAGAAATGGTCGTTTGTTCTATGAAATATCAAGAAACACTTAGGGCCTGTTCACATAGGAGTCCGTTGCGTAGCGTTACGGGAAAGATGACGTTAAGACTAAAATAAACCAATCATAGGCGTTAAAAATTTCATTGCTAATCGTTTGGAGGTTTGTCATTGGTTAAATATATTTCAATACTTTAACGCTCCGCAACGGACTCCTATGTGAACAGACCCATAGGGCCTGTTCACATAGGAGTCCGTTGAGTTGCGTTAAGGAAAAGATGACGTTGAAACCAATCATAGGCCTCCAAATGATTAGCGATGAAATTTTTAACGCCTATGATTGGTTTATTTTGGTCTCAACGTCATCTTCCCCTTAACGCTACGCAACGGACTCCTATGTCAACAGGCCCTAAGAGTATAATCAATTCTAACATATAAAAACTAAACAGTGGGAATGCGACTTTTAACCATAGCCATTCCAAAGCTAGAGTGTTGATAAGAACTGGACGTCATATAATGCATGATCAATCTGTAATTCTACAACTATCACCAAATTTTTATAAAACATGAAATGAATACTGTTAACCGATATTTTTCTGTTATCTGGTTTCCAGGACTATGAAGACTTTTTGCTTCAATTTATTCCATTGATTCACTTTATTTTAAAATCCAATAATTACGCTTCAATCAGTAAGATTTCAGTTTTCGTGCAAATATGCAAATAAAACATTTAAAAATTCGTCATTAAATCTAACGCAGCATATAAGGTAGCATATATTGGCAATAGTACTTGTGACCTGTTAATAATTTTTGCTTCTTGAAGCTGACGGCTATTGAAAGTATATTGTTGATAGAGGAGAAGGTAATGGCTCGTACTAAACAGACTGCTCGTAAAAGTACAGGGGGGAAAGCCCCACGGAAACAGCTGGCTACCAAAGCTGCAAGGAAGTCTGCTCCTGCAACTGGTGGTGTGAAGAAACCTCATCGTTACAGGCCAGGAACTGTTGCCCTTCGAGAAATACGTCGGTACCAAAAGTCTACGGAACTGTTAATCCGAAAATTACCTTTCCAGCGACTCGTTAGAGAAATTGCCCAAGATTTCAAAAATGACTTGAGGTTTCAGAGCTCAGCTGTGATGGCTTTACAGGAAGCTGCTGAGTCTTACTTAGTTAGCTTATTCGAAGATACAAACTTATGTGCTATCCATGCCAAACGAGTTACAATAATGCCGAAAGATATTCACTTAGCCCGTCGTGTACGTGGTGAAAGAACATAATATTTCATCGACTAGTTTCATGGTAATGTTCATATATGATTGAATACTGTAATACCGTTTTGAGAGCTAAATTTTCATTTGAGAGCAATTTTAATGCTTTAAATATTTTGAATGGATTTTAAATAAATATCATTGCATTTTTACAATAGTATTCATTTATTCTTGCATTGGTATGATTATCGCTAGCATTTAAAAAGCAAGTTTTGACCCCTTTTTCTTTTTACGAATATTACGCTTGCTTTGTATGGATTACTATTTGGTCAATATAGCGCACCTGTTAAGTGTAGATGATTGCATAATTCGCTTATATTTTTCTTTACTACTATGTTACACATTTATACAAACACTAGCAGGCTAATACTTCCATAATTACGTACTGTAGCTTGATTTCTTCATTACAGTTGAGATCACCATTTTCACTAGAGTTCTCGGGTGTGTTTTTTTATTTTTTTTATTTAGAAGTCTTAGATCAAACTGATTTCTTAAGGTGTGCAAAGATGTAGGGTATTGGCGTATTTTTATAACTTGCATTAGTATAATATAGCAGTCCACTATCATTTTCCGTTCCCCTCCCCTCTTTTCCCCCAAAAATATAATCAGGTTTGTTTTACAATGGTATTAAATATCATGTGTAAGCAATTCAAATGGGACAGTCATAGTTTGACGAGAAACAAACATCACCGAACTTAACGCAATGCGATAAATTGATTGTCGCGAAGGTTCTGACATAACTTTAAAACTCTGACAAATGTTTTAAGCAGATGCTTACATTTGACATATTTGTGGTGGTCAAGTCTTTCTATAGTAGTCCCAAGGGCCCAGGGTTGCCCAAATTGGTCGGCAGATCTGTACTGTGCGTCTGGCGCACAGTACAGATCTGCCGACCTGTACGAAATATCAGGCCTATAAGAAACATGACCGAACAGGAGAAATCAACCTTCGGCTGAGTTTGCAGGAATTGCTGCGCAATCCCGGTCTTCAGTTTGAACATGGCGTTTAGGCGAGAGCCGTGGTCGCTGTAATCTTAACGCATTATATAGTGGTCCCATGAGAATAATCATTCACTTATATGTGCACATATTTTGCAACCATCCATTCTGCTGGGATAAATTTTTCTTATTTCTGTTTTCCCAGCTTCGATAAATCCCCTGATGTAATCTGAAATTCCAGGTAAGAGTGTTCTTTGTTTTTAATATCTTGCACAATTCTTTAAAACCTTTAATTATTTTGCTTTAATTTTTCTTTTGGGTTTGAGTCGATTGAATGTTGTATTATAGAATATCCTCAACAAACCCTAGTCCTCCATCGCACCTTATTGTGGTGGCTAAAAAAAAAATGTTCTCGTGTAGTGTTGCCAAAATTAAAATGTGTCTAATAAAATCCCACTAGTGTTATTAATCCGCACTAATTTCTGTGATTGTATAACAGTAGTATGTAAACATAATTTCTGTAAGTAATAACAAAAATCCATTGTCGCGGAAATGCAACATTTTTTTTACTTTTGATGATTACGATGAAATAGAAAACAATATATAATTTTTAATTTAAAAAGTTTAGCTGTTTTCTTAAATGTATAAATCGAAATAAAATACCTGAACTTCAAATTTTAAAAAAATTAATGAGTAAGCATTAAGCGCAAAAGTTTTTCTGGTGTTTAAAAAGTTTCTCGGAATATCACAACCTAAAAGGCCTTCTCATAATCTTCTGGGCCTTCTTTTGCTCTGCTGGCCACTTTCATGCGTTCTGTCTTGCATCCAAGATTTTTTTTAAATCAAAGGCGGAGAACAAGTGAGTACAATCTGAGGCTGCAAGCTTGAAAGGAGTTTCTAAGCTCTCTGGGGGAATAGTTTATTTCCTGTTACAGCTCAGATTCAAAATATTAGAATAATTGAGAAAAAGTAATAAGAAAGAAATTATTTTCCATTTATTTTTGATACTAAGTAAATGCAATTAAATTTCTTATAAATTAAATCTGGAATGTTTAGATAAGATTTTAACATTTACAAAATATAAAATACAATAAATTAGGTATACAACAGCTTTCTGACACACATCAAAATATTAGAATAAAATTTAGATTGGTTCAAAATATTAGAATATTTTATTTTAATCAAAAATATTACCTTATGAAGTAAATGGTAGTTAATATTTTGTAGCATCCCCTTTAGCTTTAATAACATTGTACAATCGATCTTGCATACTATATACAAGGTGTTTACAAACATTTCTTTCAATATTAGCCCAAATAGACTTTATACGTGCTACTAACTCAGTTTTACTTGAAGGATTTTCTTGGAGTTTTTTCTTCATTATACCCCATAAGTTTTCGATGGGATTAATGTCTGGTGAATTTGGTGGCCAAGGAAGTACCTTAATTTTACATTGGCGGAACCAATTCTTAGTTGACATCGAGGTATGCGGTGATGCTAAATCTTGTTGAAAGATGAAATCATCTTCAAATAAATCTGATGATGGAATCATGTAATATTCCAAAATTTCTTGTTATATCTGAGAGTTAACCTTTTTGTAGACGATGCATAACTTTCCAAGTCCTTCTGCACTCATGCAACCCCAGACCATGACACTAGCAGCAAATTTTACCGAACGTTTAAGGCATTCTTTATCAAATGCTTCTGTTTCATTCTCCAAACTCGAATACCTTGATTACCATATGAAACACAAAACATATTTTCATCACTAAATAATATTTTTTTCCAATCTTCTTCGCTCCATAAACGTCTTGATTACACCAATTCAATCTTATACGCTTTTGTTTTGCAGTCATGAGAGGTTTTGTTTTTGGTACACGAGATTCAAACTTAAATTTATGGAGACGTCTTAATGTTGTCGATTTAGAAACTTAAACTCCTTCTTTCCATCTTCGGTGCAAGTATTGCTTACTTTTAAAACGGTTTTTCTTAACTGTACGCTTCAATTTCCTGTCATCTCTAGCAGATGTTTTTGGTTTTCGGCCGCCATTTCGGCGATTATTTTGAAATTTTCCATTTTTTGAATATTGTGTTAGTATTTTACTAACGCTTGATTGCGAACAATGTAAATAATTTGCTATATAACATTGATTTTTACCGTGCCGATAAAAATCAACCATATGAAGTTTAATAGATTTAGGAATATCACTCACACGACCCATTTTAAGACGAAAAAGGAAATTAACTGCAAAAAGAATACTGATGTTAATTAAAATCAGCTGAATTTAATCAATGATGCCACCAGTTATGAATTGGTGATAATTAAAGGATAATTAATGGGAAATATTCTAATATTTTGACTTTTCAAAATAATTATTTTTTTCAATTAATCTTTTCAAAAATGATATTAATTTTACGATAATAAATAAGTTTAATCAACAATAAGTTTTTAATAAAAATATCGTTTGCATATTTGCATTAAAAGACCTTAAATTACCAAACTATGTTTTCAATTTGTAAAAATTTAATTCTAATATTTTGAATATGAGCTGTAATAGTCCGAGGCTGCACGAATTTTTTTAATTATGAATAAATGCGATCAAATGTATTATCACAAAAAAAAATCAATAGTTATTAATCCCTTTCACCAAGAAATAAATGGTTTTCCAAAAACAAAAGTATAATCCAAATAAATAGGTTCGTTCAAAATAAATTAAATCGAAATTAACAATTTTTTTCAGTTAACCACTTTTGCGAGTCCTTCTATTTGGTCAAAGTGATTGGGGGGGGGGGGGAGATATGGACTCTCAAAATGTCGTCCCTGAGGTTGCTAGGTCGAAATCGAGGTGGCACAAGGAGATGGTGTTGGTTCATCTATACCAGGGTTTCCCCATAGGGGACGATACCACCCACCAGGGGGCACTGGGATTATCCAGGGGCGGTAGTAGTGTAGGGTTCAAATGGGTGGGGGGGGATGAAGGGAAAATAAGGGGGCTGTAGAAGCATAAAGAACACTAGAAAATTCTGAAACAGGCGGAAGACCCTAGATACAGGGGTTTCGGGAAAGACTAGGTGGAAAATAATCAATATGAAACCGGTTAAGTGTCCATTGGCATAATTGTATAATGTTGACCTTTTTAATAGCTCCGAGCATCTTGGGCAGTACCTTGCATGTTGCAACTATTTTGTTTAGTTTTTCTCCCTGCCTTTGTATTAAACCATCACCAATCGGCAGAAAGATACGCTTATTCGAGCAATGACAGCTCTTCTTTGGGGGCAAGTATCGATATTTAGAGCTAAAAGTGGGGGATAATTGGAGACATTCTTCTCTTCAACATATTCTGGACTTTGGTCAGGGCAAGGAGGTATCCCGTTGATCCTCGCTTGTCACTTTCTATTCCTACTGGAAAAATAACCTCTTAAGTGACTGCTCATTGAGGGATCAAATCTTTGAATGAGATATTAGTTTCTTTTCCGGTTGCATTTCGACAAAGTGGATTGCTTCGGTCATCTGTTAAGGCTAAGTAAATAATATACATTTTCATCAGTTCAGAAATCTGGGCAAATTTAAATTTTAAAAACATTTTCAATTTTTCTCCTTTATCTACAGTTATTCGTGATAAATTTTAGTTTGTATGAGCTGACAAAAAGCTCTTTTTCTTTGTCATAGTTTTCTCTGTGAACAATGAAAAATCCAAAGTTTTGAGGTGATAGAACTTACATTACCTTTTTTCTCCAAAGAATGAGAGATAGGCAATTTTTTTAACACTGGTAGCTCTGGAAAAGTTTTTAGATAGGTTTTGTAGATTCATGTAAATTGACCCTTTTTCGTATATAGCATGCTGCATAATGTGTGTTAATTTTAAAATTAGCAAATTTTGGCCCCTTGGCCGATGAATTATCACTTGTAATGTAATTATTTTTAACATTAACTGAAGTAAATATTAAAAATAAAGAAACATTAAGTTCTCTAGTGTTACTGAATCATTCTGTGGAAAAAAGGTAAACATTAATTGCGATAAAACAATTGCGTTGATAAACCTGTAGAAGTTGAGAGCACTGTTTCAGTTCTAATTAAAATAATAGGTACATAATTTTGTTGTACTTGTAACTATGTGTAGATAAATGAGTTCCAAAATATTTTTGATGCATTTTCATGCCAGACCTTCAATTTGTATAAAAAAATTACGTTAATTTCAAATATATATATATATATATATATATATATATGTATGAGATGCTGTTCTTTTTAACATTATAGTAAATGCTATGCACGCTATACAATCTACCATTAAGCGACACTAATATTTATTCACCATCTGCTGTACCATATTTGGACACCCATGCAAATGACGATATCTGAGGTCCTGGTATACGTTACGCCCTCCACCGTTAAATATCGTGTAGGAAACAACACTGGCATTAGTCGCATGCAAGATGCCACGAAGTGCAGAGTTAGCTGATTTCGAGACGGGTGTAATCCCCAGGTATCACAGAAATGGCCAATCCTTAAGGGACATATCTAGAGAGCTGAATAACCCAAAATCAACAGTGGTCTGTGATTCAGAAGTGGAAGATGAGCGGGAATGTCGGAATGTGCCCCGAGTCGGCAGATCCACGAAACTGGGAGATAGAGACCGACGGATGCTGTCTAAAGAAATTCGGAAGAACCGCACCCAACCGATGGCCCACATACTCCAGGAGTTTCTACAGGCATCCGGGAGTAGTGTTTCGATGAATACCATCCGTAAGGAAGCGCATCTGCTTGGTTTTTATGGTCGTGCTGCCGCCCATAAGCCTTTTATCACAAAGTCCAACCGTGCTGCTCGGTTCATGTGGTACAAAGCACGTTGAAAGTGGACCGTAGATCAGTGGAAACAGGTTCTCTAGAGAGACGAATCAAGGTTCACCCTCTACCGTTCGAATGGCAGGGTCTGGGTCTGGCGTCTGTGTGAAGAACGCCTCCTGCCAGAATGCATTGTGCCCACAGTTAGGCGGAGGCGGAATTATGGTCTGGGGGTGTTTCTCCTGGCATGGACTGGGACTCTTGGTCCCAGTTCGTGGTAAGCCCAACGCCTATTGCACTATTTTGGATGACAGTGTACTTCCTACGTTGTGGCAGTTTTACAGGTTGGACCCATGTTACTTCCAGGACTACAACGCCAGCTGTCATGATGCGAGGTCCACCATGGGGACAATGGGGATATGGTGACAATGGGATTAACCGAATGGACTGGCCTGCCTAGAGCCCAGACCTTAATCCTATCGAGAACCTCTGGGGCGAGTTGGATCGCCGAATTAAGGGGTGCAACAACCCTCCAAAACCAGTGAAGGAACTTGCATGTCTTCTTCAAGCCGAGTGGAAGAAAATACTACTAGCCGTTATACGGGGACTTGTGGAAAGCATGCCCGGAGGGTTGAGACTGTAATTGCCTCTCGTGGAGGCTCTACCAACTATTGAATATGAATAAATTTTGTTTTTCTTTTCTATCTCAGGTGTCCAAATACTTATTGGTAGATATTGTATACGGCTTGATTATACCTTGATTTTTAATACTTTATTTTAACACAATCAACACAATTCGTAATGAAGAGTTGTGTTATTTGATCTAAATTTTTAAAAATATTAAGTTACTGAGCATTTACATTACCTTAAATTTTTTTATTAACAGAATTTAAAATGTTTGATATCTTACACTACCACTCCGAGCATTGCTAAGTTTTACATAACTGCATATTTTTGTGCTAAAGAGAACACACATGATAAAAAATTTGTGAAACTAATGTAATGTAAAAAGTATTTCAGGTAGTCTCTTCTTACTAAACTACCGCGGGTTATTAACGCAGGACTACTTATCGTTGCTTATTTTTTTTTACGCATTTTGGCAATTTTCTGTTTAACTGTTTACTGCTACTGGGTTTGGCACGCTGCCAAAATTATATCTCTCGACGCAGGACGGACACTTTTTCTTCCCGGAGGACCATTATTGAGGAAAGTAATCCTACGTTAAAAGAAAAGTTTGAACCACTGGTTCCAAAAAGAAGTAAGTTTCAGTTCTTTGCAAGTTAGTGAGACATATGTAGGGATTTTTCGTGAAGGATGTGTAAACCTGTTAATTTTCTTTTTACTTATTCTCTTTTTTAACTTTTTTTTTTTGGGGGGGGGGGGGCGAAATGGAAAATCTGTATTAAAATGTTTTCTGAAAATCGCAGTTTCAGCTTGGTGTAAACCAGGGATGGCCAACTTGAAACAATCCGGGGGCCAGTTGAGTTAAATACATATGATGGCAGGACAAACGTACTTTAAGAGCGAATTTTGATATTTGTTGGGCGAAAGACGAAATTACCGTCATCAAATAAATATCGGATTTACATTTGTTAAAGATCTGAATACTAAAGAGGATGCAATTTTACTTGGTAAAGGAACCAAGCGGGAATGTTACCATAGATCTAAATTTATAGAGAGGTTTCTTTACTCTGTATTGTTTCTATGAAATTTTTTTTCGTTTGGCAATATTTAATGTATTCTATTATATATGTATAAGAAGTGAGTTAGTTGGTGTTCAAATATGTGAGATTGTTTATTCTCAGAATTAATGTTAAAAATAAAATTTTTGTATATGTGAATTCAAAGAAGCAGCAGCCTCATTTTATTTTTACAACATACTGCACAAATTATTTTAACTCTAAAATAATTTAAAATCCTTAAATTATTTCAAATACATATAAAGACAAGGTCCTAAAAAAATTCCGCATCATGTATAGGAAAAATTGTATTATTGATTTTCAGAGAATTGTTTTCTTGGTTATAAAAAGAAGTTTGCTTGATAGAAATTAATTTTTGCGATGTAAAATGCATATGTTTTACAAAAATGTGAAAAATGTAAAAAGCAACTGTGTTTAAATCAAATATTTTTGAAATTAACAACTTTGAAACACTTTTTTGAAACCCCTGTATTGATAGTAAAAATACATTTGATTTTTGAATTATAAACATTTATTTCAAAAAAGAAAACAAATTCAGTTTTCTTTAAAAATGTGTTTCTATTACAAAAAGGTTTTCTTCATGAAAAATTAGAAAAAAAAAACTAAAGTAGATTCTAGAGGATGGACACTTGATGCAGCAAAATCAAATTTGATTTTGGATGACGAAAGATGGAGGCGAGATAAATTTTTATCTGTAAGCCTCCTTCTTTCCTTGGACTTAATGTGCTCTATGACGGAAAAGGTGATTTCTCATGCATAAGCGTTGCCGAACATGACCAAATTTTAAAACAAACTGATTTAAGAGGGGTTAGTTCTCAACCAGCAAAAGTTTTCAAACACCTTCCCTCTCTCTGAATTCCCTGTAAAATTTGGATCAGTCTGCAATTCTCATAATACCAGTTGAAGAGACTGATCCTATTCTTCAATATTCATTGAAGAATTGTAAAATAAATCGGCTTGAGATCTTAACTGTCAAAAGTTATCAAATCTTCTGTTAAACTCTGAAATTGAGATGTCCATATGTGGCACAGAGGCACTGAATTTGTAACCTTTTATTTCCCTTAAAGACTTACCAAGCGAAAAATGAGTCGAATCATTTTTTGGTATGAAATTTTTTAGTATAAGTGAGGAAATGCGCACTATGCTACACAAGCCAGCGTCTAATATTAGCAAGAAAATTCCTTTGAGCAATAATACAGTGCATTTTTTCTTTTATTTCCAATGGCAAGTATTACAGGACAACAGATATCAAAAAGACAAAAATACAAGAACAAGATAGAAAAATGACACCAGTTAATCCATCAATTTATGTCTGGCAATCCAAATAGCGCTCCCATGAAGAAACGGGAGTTAGAGCAGGGTAAGAAGCAAGGTGAAGCATGTCCATTTCTTCCTGGTTATCACACAGGAAACAAAGAGGGTCGGGAGCCAAGTTAAATCTGTGGAGGTGCTTGCGAAGGCAATCATGGCCAGAAAAAAGCCGTAGCATTACCACAGATTTACCTCTAGGCCACTCAGGGATATCATGGACATGGACATACCAGGGCTTGTGATCGCTTCTAGCAACAACAATCTGTGAGAAGGAACACCTGAGGGTCTTTGACTATCGTCTTGAATGGCAAGCCAAATCCTGGTTGTTTAGTTGTAAAACAGAAGCCCCCTTTTTCGCTAGGAAGTCAGCAGCCTTGTTCCCCTCGATTCCGCAGTGGGCCGGGATCCACTGCAAGACTGTTTTATTATGATTCGACAACAGTTCCAGAACGTTAATACAGTCATCAATATCTTTGGATCGGGAGAAACATGGGGAGCCAATAGCCCGAAGAGCTGCTCTCTTGAATCTGAGATAATCGCCAGTCTTGAGAAACGCTCTAATCGGCTCTGAAGCTGGATAAGAGCCAAATGGATAGCTGAGATTTCATCATCAAAAGCTGACACATAAGTACCAAAAGGAGAGTAGAATGAGAACAGCTCACAATGAACACCGGCTCCAACGTTGACACAATCACTTGTTCTAGAGCCATCCGTATAGACCCTGAGCCAATGTGAAACGGGTTAGAGGGTATTTATAGTTTCGTATGCCACTGATCTTAGGATTTTATCATTGTCCTCCGCTTTTAACACACTTTGGCTCAAGCTAAGACGGATAGAAAAGGTCTTGCCTTCGATGGGGTTACGAGGTAATAAAAATTCTTGAGCTCCAAAATCGATGTTTAGGTGAGAAATTAGTGCGGTAACCCCCTGTACAAAGCTTCTCTGGGTCTTTAAATTATGCTCAGTCTCCGTAGAGTCTCCGATCCCACACGGACATGCAACCGGTTCTTATTATTAATATAGTGCAAATAAGAACTGATGAACTGGTTCAAGATGTTGAAGACTCATCATATGAGTATTTAAAAACATCCAGCTTCTCTATGCAGTTTGATGAGTCAATTTTGCCAGGATATTAGGCCTTACTTTCAGCATACGTGCAATTCATAACAGGAAAATAATTGCCAAGAATTATTATTCGCTAAAAGTTTTTAAACTGATGCTAAAGGAGAAACAACATTTCATGCATTGGACGAGTTTTTCAAAGAAAAAGAAATCCCCCTCAGAAATATCAGTTGCCAAGAATGGTGTTCCAGCGATGATAGGATGCTATACGGGGGCCTTCTTTCATATTTAAAAAAGTGGTTCCTAATGTATTCGCTGAAGATTGTGCCATTCATCGTCAGCATTCAGTTGGCAAAAATCTGAGTGAACACTCATGTAGGTCATTACAGCATGTCATTTCAGTAATCAACTATTCATTGGATGACAGATAACAGTTGAACCCCGTTATAACGGACTTCAAGGGACCAAAGGCTTTGATCGCTATATCCGGTGGTTCGCTATATCCGAACCGTCAAGGAAAATGTCAGTGTTCACAAAATGTATAACTCATTAGTTTCTATGTGTATTCAATAATAATGTATTAAAAAATGATAAAACCTATTAAAATGATCATTAATGAATTAAATTGACTAAAATCGATTACATTAAACTGACAATACTAATTAAATTAACTAAAAATGAAGAAAAATGGAAATCATTTTACCTTTAATTGTTGCTCATTGTTTTGATACAGAAATAATCGGTAAACTTCTGACGTGATGCCTATTTCAAAAACATTTTATGAATTTCTTTGTCCAGTGCATCAAATGACTCCATACTCTTTTTTTCACTGTTTGTGTAGACAAAAACTTATCAATTACACGCATCGCTGCTGTAGCATCTGAGATGGTGGGAATTTCGTCATTTATGTGTCCTCTTCATCAGCATCAGATACAGAATCTTCGGTTTCAGAATGATTCATTTTAATTTCTTCCACAATACCTTCATCAGTCGGATTTTCACATGTAATGACTTCATCATCACATGTTTCGAATAAATGCATGTCACAATCTGAGATGATGAAATTTTGTGCTTTTCTATCCACATCGCGATAGGTAAATCTTCATCTTCTTCAACATTCGTTGTATCTTCAACATTCTTAAAAAGTTTAAAAATAAAAAAAAAATTCAGTAGTCGACTGAAAAAAAGGTTCGTTATAGCCGATTCTTAAGATTTCGGAGGTTCGCTATAAAAGGATAAATTAGCATTAAATACAATAAGAAAACGGCGGGACCAAAATTTTCGTTCGCTATATACGCGAGTTCGTTATAGACTGGGTTCGCTATAACGGGGTTTGACTGCATATGTCTACTTTATATTGAAAACGATGAATTCAGTCGCTTGCTACTTCATATAGAAGTTCATTGGCTATTAAAAGGTGTATTTGGATCGGTTTTATAAACTCTTTGGTTCAGTGTAGAGTTCTTAGAAAACAAATGTTTTGCGAGCCAAGTTAATAGATTCCAAACATGACATAGCTTAATTGATAGACTTAATTAGTAAATTTAATGAAACAAATGAAAAGCTCCAAAGCGATGAGCTGAACTTAATCAAAACAAAAAATTATTTCCTCGTTTGTGGCAAAATTTCTTCCACGCAAACGAAATTTAGGATCAAGGGAATTCAGCCAGTTTCAAAATTTATCAACAGTAGGGAAACATCATGAAGACTTGATTATGTATATTGTCAGCACTTGAAAGCTATCCATTCTGACCAACGATTTGAAGATATTCTTAAAATGAACATACCCGATTGGGTTTTGGTCCCTTTTTTGGGACCTGAGTGGCTGCAAAAACAGATAAAACCGACGCTTTGTTCGGAATTATGGGCTATAGTACAGAAGTTTCTAGCTGCATTTCCTTCGTCCTATTTGGTGGAACATGGGTTCAGTGCGATCACAAATCTGTACAAAAAACAGAAACTGACTACAAAAAAACTGATTGTGGTTATTTAAGAACGTTACTGACAAAAATAGAGCCGAATATTAATAAATTGATAGCAGTGTACCAAGTTCATCCTTTTCGATAGGATTAGTTTTAATGTTATTCGTAATTTTTACTTTATTATTATCATTCGCTATCTTAATTTTCTGTGTGTAAGGCAAATATCACTATGGCTGATTTTAATAAATAATTTTATAACTTCAAGCTTCAATGTGTTTCATTTACAACATCTTTCCTTATTATGTTCTAGAACATAGAAATAGTTACATAAAAGGACGCAAGTATGGTAGTGCATCTCTGCTCACTTAAAAAAGGCAAATTTCCAGGGACGGAGGCACCGAGTAATTTTTTCTCTGAAAAGGGGGCGGTATGCCAGATAAGTTTGGGAACCCCTGATCTATACGGTACACCCGATTGAAAGTAACCATCGATTCCAGTGGATAAAGTGAGACTGTCTTAGAACAAGTGCCTCAGCATTTAAAAGAAATCCCTTATGCAAGAAATAAAGCTATCCATCGTGGTTTAATTGATTAGGAATACATAGATTACGAAAGGAAATAACTGGATCAAAATAAATAGTTATGGGTTAGTCACCTTAGCCAACAAATATGTAGACTGCAAATTGAATAATGAAGCAATAAATCGATGAGAAACATTACCAATGATCATGTTAACGCATCGCACTAACATTTATACTAGTGAGCAACGTTACCCTCTTTTCAAACAATGATAAAATTCAATTATACTAAATTCTAAAAAAAAAATCACATTAGAAAAGAAAAATAAAGTTTTGTACCTTACAGATTTATTTCAGATTGGAAAACACAAAAGCCCTCAAGTGCTACGGTTAGGAAGCATTCTGATCATATGTGGTAGAAAAAGAATTGCTCACTTCGATAAGATATTAAACTTGTCGGCAAAAAGATAACCCTTCAACCATGTAGGAAATGCTCAATCACACATTTGTAATTACAATTCGAGGGTAGTCTACACATCCTTTGTGCCTATCAATTTTTAAGTTAAGTATTCAGTTTTGCTGCCGAAAGTTTTAGGGTTGAACTTCAATATTTTATAATCACGCAATAAAAAAAGCTTTTTTCCTGCACCTTATCACTGCCAATTTATGTAGGAAGATGAAGATATGCTTTTTGCAGTACATTTAAAAAATATTGGACTCTAGACTGTCGACATATTAGCATTAAAAATTGGTTAAATGGTATTTATAAAAGATATTCGGTAAAGGATCTATGTGCACGCGTGTTATATAATAAACATTCTTTGCCCTGTTAATTTTACTACCAGAAGACTCCATCTACGCATGTTTGTTTCTACCAAAATTATGACTGTCCCATTTCAACCGCTTACATACGATATTTAATACCATTATAAAATAAACCTGATGATATTTTGAAGGGAGAAAAATCGGAAACTGGATTGGTATAATATACAGCAGTCCACTATCCAAGTCAATAAAATACTCCAATAAAATACATTTTTGCACACCTTAAGAAACCAGTTTGATACAAGTCAGAGGCTTGAAGGAAAAAAAATCAGAGAACTCCAGAGTTCAAAAGGAAAATTTATCTCAACTGTAATGAAGAAATCAAGCTACAGTACACGATTATGGAAGTATTAGCCTGCTAGTGTTTGTATAAGCATTTAACGTAGTAGTAGTAAAGAAAAATATAGACGAATTGTGCAATCATATACACTCAACAGGTGCGCTATACTGACCAAATAGTAATCCGTACAAAGCAAGCGTAATATTCGTAGAAAGAAAAAAGGTCAATACTAGCTTTTAAATGCCATGATAATCACACCAATACAAGAATAAAGGAAGGCTATTGTAAAAACACAATGATATGTTTATTTGAAAACCATTTAAAAATAATTAGTACAGCATTATTATGCATACACTAAAGGCTAGTCTGTAAGGAGATAGCCCGAAGTCAGAGCGGAAAATGTAGCTCTGAAAACGATATTACAGTATGCAATCATATATGAACATTACCTTGAAACTAATGAAGTATTATTTAATGAAGTACTATGCTCTTTCACAACGTATACGGCGGGCTAAGTGCAAATCTTTTGGCATAATAGTAACTCGTTTGGCATGGATAGCACATAAGTTTGTATCTTCGAATAAGCCGACTAAGTAAGACTCAGATGCTTCTTGTAAAGCCAACACAGCTGTGGACTGAAACCTCAAGTCCATTCTGAAATCTTGAGAAATTTCCCGCACTAATCGCTGGAATGGTAATTTTCTAATCAATAAGTCAGTCGTCTTTTGGTACCGACGTATTTCTCGAAGGGCAACAGTTCCCGGCTTGTAACGATGAGGTTTCTTCACTGCACTAGTTGCAGGCGCGGATTTCCTTGCAACTGTTGTAGTAATAAGATTTTTCCGAGGGGCTTTCCCCCCTGTGCTTTTACGAGCAGTCTGCTTCGTACGAGCCATTACTACAATGCCGTCAGTTTCAAGATGCAAAAATGATTAACAGGTCACAAGTACTATTACCAATATATGCTACCTTATATACTGCGATGTATTTAATCACGAACTTTTTAATTTTTTTTCATTTGTATATTTACACGAAAACTGAAATCTCACTGATGGTAGCGTAATTCGTGGATTTCAAAATAAAGCGAATAAATTGAAGAAAAAATTCTTTATACTCCTGGAATCCAGATAACGGAAAAATATCAGTTAACAGTATTCATTTCATGTTTTGTTAAAATTAGGTAATAGCTTTACAATTACAGAATAATCATGCATTATATGACGCCCAGTTCTTAGTAACACTCTATCTTTGGACTGGCCATGGTTAAAAGTCGCATTCCCACTGTTTAGTTTTTATCTGTTAGAATTGATTACATTCTTAGGGCCTGTTCACATAGGAGTCCGTTGCGTAGCGTTAAGGGAAAGATGTCGTTGAGACGAAAATAAACCAATCATAGGTGTTAAAAATTTCATTGCTAATCGTTTGGAGGCCTATGATTGGTTTATTTTCGTCTCAACGTCATCTTTTCCTTAACGCAACGCAACGGACTCCTATGTGAACAGGCCCATAGTGTTTCTTGATATTTCATTGAACAAAAGACCATTTCTTTAATTATAATAGAAAATTTTTCAGGGGAAAATGGAACAAAGATGTTGATTTTACTTACAGTATAACTTTACAGAGTAATTTTATATTAGAACTAAAATTTTCTAAAATTCTACGTAAGTATGAATTAAAAATCAAATTTAGGGCTTGTTCACATAGGAGTCCATTGCGTTGCGTTAAGGAAAAGATGACGTTGAGACGAAAATAAACTAATCATATGCCTCCAAACGATTAGCAATGAAATTTTTAACGCCTATGATTGGTTTATTTTCGTCTCAACGTCATCTTTCCCTTAACGCAACGCCACGGACTCCTATGTGAACAGGCCCTTACTCTTTTATGGTTTTACGCCTAGATCTCCGAAGTCTAAATGAAGCTCTCGTGATAAGGGAGTTTAATAATCTATAAGTAAAAATGAAGCTCCATACAGGAAAAATATTTCATTTGACAAATGATAATTAATAAGGTAATATTACAAACTGATCGGAGGAACGTTAGAGTGACGCACTACGGATGCAACCCCGAGAGATCGTGCACACGGAGGTGTGGCCAAAAGCCGCCTAATACCTATGCGCGGATCGCATTATCAAGAGCATTTGCACTGGCTCGTGTGTGTGTGTGTGTGTGTGTGTGTGTGTTTGTTTGTGTTTTTTTTTCAATCTCGCCGGTCGACGACATTCTCCGAGTGCCTTCACCGCAAGGTTGTGGGTTCGATTCCCACTTGTCCGAGGACAAGGCTGGATTAGGGAGTTAAGTTGACTCACCTATATGGTATTTCCATAATAAAGAGGCCAATGTATTCAAAGTGTGGATGAGTGAAAGTCGTAAGAGACAAAGTGATTGCCGACTTGGAAACAACTTTTCAATCTTGTACTGAAAATTGGTCATAAAATTTTTAGCAGTTTTGGATTATTTACCCGATCAAAGGCTGTGATTGTTGGTTTAGGTTAACTTAATACGAACCTACTAGTTCAAAGCTTATGAAAGGCGATGTCTAAGGACCTGTTCACATAGGAGTCCGTTGCGTTGCGTTGCGTTAAGGAAAATATGACGTTGAGACGAAAATAAACCAATCATATGCCTCCAAACGATTAGCAATGAAATTTTTAACGCCTATGATTGGTTTATTTTCGTCTCAACGTCATATTTTCCTTAACGCAACGCAACGGACTCCTATGTGAACAGGCCCTTATTTTGAAACTTTTCGAAGTGTGAAGTCATAGATGTCACTTACACATTATTGGGAATCTTCTTTGGCGCCGCCAATTAAGGCAAGAGTTTAGTTCACGTCGTCTATTTCCCATCATCCCCCGTAAGCATATTTCTGAAATGCTTTCTTAATGTTACACCGCTTTAGAATGTAGCGTGCTTTTCAGCACCTTATCGGATTATTGCCTGTTGCGTGCGTTCAGAACCATTTTGAATGTGTCATCAGTCCACTAAACTAATAATAAATTTGTTTGCTAGTTTGTTTGTTTGTTTTTTAACTGTGAACTTTATATTCACGGACAACACCAGCGCACCCGCCTCCACAGACATGATTAAATAGAAACTTACGATCAACTGTGTAAAAAGGACATCACTCTCATTTAAAACTTGAAAATGGAAATGACATCATCATGATGCATATTTGTAGTCAGAACTGCGTCATTGACACAAGTTACAAAGTCATATCTTGTTACCGACAGCCGTTCGTATGTCACACTGTTCACGTGGCCTGAGACTCGATATTACTCGATACTGGTTTGTTAATATTCCAGATGTAGTACCATTATCAACGGACAATACGAAAAACCGTTTCTTTTAATATACGATTGAAGGGGCATAGCATAACCTTTGTTATCTATCTTTCAAATAAGACATAATTTGAAGTAACCTACAAATATATTTTCCATTTATTGAGCTAGTTGAAGACAATTTGGCCTCCTAGCACACAAATCAAACAGGTGTTTAGGTAAACGTAAAAAATAATTTTAAGCACTTGCAAAAACATTTACTCTTCTGGTGTGTTATGTATCTATAAGAATTTATCGCATAGATTTCAATCTACCTCTTTATGACTCATGGGAAAACATTTCATGCGTGTTATTCTTCCCACATTAGTTCGAGAATTCATAGTGCCACTGAAAACTCATTGCAGTTATCTGGTTTTAATCAAATGAACTCAACCTCTTTATATTAGCGTGGGGTCGGGAATACTGATCATATTCTTCAATAAGATGAATTTAAATATCAACTTAATACTTCTTAAACCTTCAGATTACTGTAGCATCAGTTGATCCAAAATGTTCCCTTTTAGTATTCGCACACGCTCAAAAGTGGTTTCTCGAGTCCTTTGGGTTCTAATCAAAGTTTTCGATGTTCGTCTCGCGCATCATAACAGCAGGAAAATTAAATGAACATTTTCTTTTCAAGATCCCCAGTTTTGAATATCTATGCTAGATTACAGTTTATTATGTTAAATGGGATATATTGTCAATTTCATTTGTTTAGAGTTTTCGCACACTCAAACATTTTTAAAATGACAAAACAGTTATATGAAGATATTCAAACTATTTATGTAAAAAACATAAGAGCATATTTTCCCTTTTTAGCTGCCTTGTATTATCTCATCTTTTATATTTTTATTAGAGTGATCGGTAATAAATCCTTTCTGGAAATAAGTAGTAGATACTTAATAGACCATAGTGGGAGAGGAAGCTAGTCGTCTAAAATTTGTTCTTGTTATGATAAGCAGTGAGCCATGCTAAGCAAAATTTTTATCTTAAGGCAGTAAAAATTGTAACTGTGAGCCAAATTAAAGTTTTCATTGCTGTAAGCTATGTAAGTGGTTAGCTATGTTCCCAATTCATGTTAACAATGCAGTATGAAGCTGCATCCCCTTGAAACGTTCCGTGCTATGAGGGACACCTGGTTTTTAGTAAATAACTTACTTATTCTTTGAGATTTAAAAAATTTTCAATTTACTCTAAGTAAGCAAACAAACTGGTCCCAAGAGTTCATATTTTGAAGACTTCCTGTTATTTTTTTTTTCTTGTTTTATAACTGATTGTACTTCTCCGCTAGTCCATCGCGTAACTTTACAATGTTTTGGTGTACTTTTGTTTCAAGTCTGTAACAGCTATCTCAGCTTAACAATGCCTATAGTATTATGCTTTAGGTGAAATCCTTTAGTAAAGTAAAATGTGCTGAGCTCTAACTCGAGCTTCAAACACACTCAGACTCTACATTCTAGAATAGACTTTATAACAGAATAGATTTATAGTAAACATAAAGGGCTCTCGAGGGATTGGGTCCACCAAGACGTATCATTTCCATAGATATCGAACTTAAACAAAATTTATTTGAATGGTCTTTTCCTGTGATCCATTCTCGTCCACTAAACAAGAAACAACGCTTTTCTAAGGAATCAATGACTAATTATAAATTTTTCTTATCAGCGGTTTAAGGTGCTAATGACTTAAAGGATCACTTTTAGGTAGTTTATGGGACTAAAGATTTTTTTTAAATTGTTTTAGAATGATCTAAAGGACAAGCGATTAGAAATTATCCATTTTGGGGGGTTTAACCACAACAAGTAAATTGGGATTAAGACCTTAATGTTCTTAGGGAATGGAAGCAAGTTCCTAATAAGTGCCTGTTTCCTTTGTTGTATCCGACAACTACTGTTCACTTTTCTAACGTTTCGTGGCAAAATGTACTTTGATCTGTACTTGAAAACTTTCTCTGCTTTTAGCCGTATTTTAAATATACGCTGTTTTTAATTCGATACATAATAGAGTTCGACAGCATAATAGGCTGCATATAAATGCCTTGTGCACATTTAACAGAACATCAAACGACTTTTTCAAATGTTCAATTAAATATCCGCAATGTGTTAAAAATGAGTGTTTCGGGGGTCTTATATGGAATGGGAATTTTAGGTGCATTCGCATTCATTACACATTTACGTTTAAGAAGAGGGGTTCATTCATAAGAAAGAGTGAAGTGACAATTCAAAACATATTCATGGTTTGGTTGAGAGCGCTACGGTCATTTTTTGCTACACAAGGACTAATTAAAACGGGAACTACTGCTTAAAGCCGATTCCGAACGGCTACAAACATCCATGCCAATAGTGGAACTTGAACCCAAAGACTCTGGTACCGAATGCAAGCGCCCTAGCCATTCAGCCATCGTCCGTCAAACATATTCATGAGTGAAGCTTTTTAAGAAAGAATTCAGATTTTTAATAATTTCACTGATATTGACTTTTTATTGAATAAACAAAATGAGGTTCCGCTTCGGACTCGGACGGACTCATGCGCCTCAATTTTACACAACGGAGATTTCTTTCATCAACTTTGACATGAGAAACAGAGGAAATCAACAAACTGCTTTAGCTCGCTTGTGACAGTTCTTTTCTTCACAGTTTCAAGGACTAGGATACCTTTATTTCTTTTTTATCCTTCGTATAAGGTGATGGCCTTTATTTTTGTTTAATAGTATTCCCAAACTTCATGACTCAAATGATACATGCTCAAATGAATCGAGTCTCAAATGAATCATTTGAATCATACATGCGCCCACATCATATACATATAATCGCTTCTGTAACTCATTTTCTGACGTCACTCGTATATAAAAGCCAGTTGTAGAATTTAGTTACTTACAATTATTATAGTCTTTCATTTTATAACCTTTCATCATAGGAAAATAAGGAAATCCAACCACCAAGTAAAATTGCTTCACTATCTCAGTCCGCCTAAAAAATGGTGCGTATTTTAGGATCCCTTCTCCTTCGAAACTTTAATGTAGCAGATCTTACAACATGTTCACTATTGTTGTTGCTTTCCACTTGACCGACAGCATCAGATCAAGTCCCGAAGGCTAAGGGCGATGAAGGTGCGGCTCCTCTGTTTTGATTGGCACCACAAGGGTCGGAGTCCGACTTGGCCAAAGGACCAGTCCCGTAATTTTGAACCGAGTCAAGTGACGAGACCAGAACACTCGGCCCCGCACCTCCGGAGGTAATTTTGAGAACTTGGAGGACATTGCAGCCACGACAGATTTTACGTGCACCAGGCACCATTAGTGTACATGGCAGTTGATTTTCAAGCGACTACCATCGAACCAGGGACTTACACGTTCACTATTTCGGATAGTTTTTTATCTATTGTCTGCGTAAAAACTTTTCCAATTTTCCTGCCCTTTTCCAATTTTCCTGTACTTGGAGAAAGCATGTTTCTGTTTCCCCTCCTCATAGCATATTTATATAGCCTATACTATATCTAAAATTTAAATTCTGGACTGTCATGGCAAAATCTGTCATGACTATCATGTAAATTGTAAGACTTACAATTTTAACACAGTCATTGACTTCGTAATAAAACTATTTTTGATGAAGGCACTTAGTATCTTGCAGGTAAATTCATAAATGGCATCTCAAAACTATTATTAAAGTCTGAAAGGTATTTTGAGGGACAGTGCCGGATCTAGGAAATTTCTCAGTGGGGGCAAGTCAGCTCCATGCCTCCCCTGTAGCTGTTTTTAACTATTTAATGCAATAATAAATAACAGGATAAAAGTAATAGTCTTTTTGATGATGTGTCAAACTTAATTTATTGAAACAAAAACAAATATATTTTTAGCTTAACACTACTATAACATAGAAGTATATGCATTTTTTTTCATACCGGCTAAAAAGGAAACCCACAAAACCCCACTTCTACTCTCTTGCCCAAGCAATGATGGTCTTCGCAGATACCTTTCATTATGCTTTAGAAAATGTGTTGTGTGCAGATATTTTTACAAAATTATTTTCCTTGATTTTCTTTCCGAAAATGAGTTGATTGGTTCTTCATAATTTATTGGATTAGCCTCTTGGCTTTCTATAGACAGTATTGCGAGGTTTTTCAATCTGTCTTGAGTCATTGTTGATCTGAGATAGTTTTTAATTATCTTCAGTTTGCTAAAACTCCTCTCCCAGCTTGCTGATGTGGTTGGGAGCGTTAAATAAACTCTCAATACTATGCACACATTTGGGAAAGCATCAGTCAAGTCTCTTTCTTGGATAAGATTTAGAAGATCAAATTGATTCATTTCTTCAAAATTAACTCTTGAATTCTGTAACTGGTCACGAAGAACTAGGATTTCAGTAGGGAACTCGTGTTCACTTATATCTTCAAGATATTTACTAGCTAAGTTTGCAGCACAAGTTTTCAGCTGCTTGTCATTCAAGCTTCGCAAATTTTTACAATTTAGAAAAAGAAATATTGCTGAGTGCACTTATACTCTGGATTCTACATATACACTGCTGGCCACTGTAAATGCAACACCCTGAAGGAAACATGCAAATAACATGAAATTTACAACATGCATTAGCGGAGGTGAGATATTCAAATGATTAGAATTTCAACGCAGACGCACATCACGTGCGCCTGTGGCGCCACTTCAAAGCGCTATTTAAGGCTTGGAGATTTCGACGATTTCAAGTTCGGCAATTGTATTTTTATTGTGGTTTTTTCCAAAAAACGATCAATTATGCCTCGTCGAAAACAGCGATCATCTTTTGATCAAGTATCCGAGTTCGACAGAGGAAGGATAGTGGCCTACCGAGATTGTGGATTATCTTTCAGGGAAATCGGTAGTCGTGTTGGACGAAACCAAACAACTGTAATGCGGATATGTGATCGTTGGATGCAGGAGGGTACGACGGACCGGCGTGTTCGATCGCATCCACCTCAGCGCACCACTTCACGTGATGACAGGCAAATTGAGCGCATGGCAGTGACGGATCGCTCAGTCACATCACGAACCATAGCACAGCACATGCAGTCTGTAACGCATCATCCAGTGTCTGCGCGTACCATTCGATGCCGTTTACAGCAGAGTGGTCTGTCCGCAACACGTCCATTGCTTTGTCTACCCTTGACGCAGAACCAAAGACGTCTCCGCCGCCAATGGTGCGATGACAGAAGGATGTGGACGGCAGAATGGAATGAAATTGTCTTTACTGACGAGTCACGCTTCTGTCTGCAACACCACAATGGTCGCATTCGAGTCTGGAGACACCGTGAAGAGAGGATGCTGAACAGCTGCGTTATGCACCGCCACACTGGCCCTGCACCGGGTATTATGGTATGGGGCGGTATTGGATTTCACTCTCGCACACCTCTAGTACGCATTGCCGGTACTTTAAACAGCCAGCGCTACATCTCCGAGGTGTTGGAGCCAGTTGTCCTTCCTTACCTTCAGGGCTTGCCCACAGCCATATTTCAACAGGATAATGCGCGACCACACGTGGCACGCATTGTCCAACGGTTCTTCGTCAATCGCCAGATTCAATTGCTTCCCTGGCCGCCTCGCTCTCCGGATCTTTCGCCGATAGAAAACATGTGGTCCATGGTTCCTCTACGATCGACCCAGATTCCATCCCCAGCTGCCACAGCAGATCAACTTTGGCAACGTGTGGAAGCTGCTTGGTCTGCTGTACCCCAAGAACTCATTCAAAGTCTCTTTGAATCAATGCCGAGGCGTGTGGCAGCGGTGATCTCCAACAATCGCGGCTACTCTGGCTAGTGATCTTGGCAGGAACCACACTTCACAGAAGTCTATAAATTTAATCATTTGATACTTGATCAACATGTTATCTACAAAATAAATTTTGTTGTGATATCTCTTGTCTTTCTTGGTGTTGCAATTTGGATGGCCAACAGTGTATTTCAGCTGGATCAGTATCACATCAATTACTTCCTTCATACTATGGTAAAAACTTTCTTCTACAGAGAAACTGCTTCCTTCATCTTGCGCCATCTCTCAAGGCATTATTTTCCTTTTTGGGATTCTGAGAGTTTCCATAGTTGGCCCCACTTCAGTATTTTTCGCTTTTCTTTAGCAATCTTTATACATTCAGTTATTTCATTTCTCAACCTTTCCATGATTTTGGTGATACCTTCCAACATTTGTATTATTTTTGACAATATTATGTTATGTTTCTGTATTTCCTTGTTAACTATGTTTATTTCTTAAGATATTTGACCAAGCAACCAAATACGAAATAAGTCGGAAATCTTTCAAAGTACGAATGAGACTGGAGGCATCAGATTTCGTCTGTGGTGTATAGTGTTCTTCGTTCAACTCAGTGAGAGCACTGATTACTCCTTGAAAGTATTTTACAAGAGTATGTACTGCTTCGGACTTAGCAGACCATCGAGTATCACTGGTTCCTTTTAAATTCGTTTTTGTGTGTTTCTTTCATGACTTCCCACCGTTGTGTTGATGAAACAAAATAGGTGTATAATCTCTGGATTATTTCAAATCCGTTCGCTGTTTCAGGAGATGTTGATGCTGTATGTAGTCCCACCAGATTCAAGGAGTGGGCTGTTAACGGGACAAAAGTTGTTAATGGATTGATATCCAAGAACCTAGCTTGAACTCCTATATAAACACCACACATGTTCGACCAATTATCATATGTTTGGGTTCGACAATTTCCTATTTCTAACCCATCTTCCTCCAACTTATGAAATATTGTATCTGCCAAGTACTCCCCGGATTTTCAAATAACAGCTTTAAAATCAATGAAGCTTTCTCTGATATCAAATTGGCCATTTTCATCCTTAGTAACACATCGGATTAGTTGGCTCATTTGTTCTGCGTGTGATTTATCAGGTGCGCAATCAAACAATATTGCGTAGTACTTTGCGTGATATATGTCATTCAGTATCTTCTTTCGAACATGATATCCCATCATTTCAATGAAACTGTACCACTGATTAATTGAACACTTGCACAATTCAATAAAAATTACAATTTACAAGCGGACGCACCGACAGGCGACAACTACAAGTTTGCAACTGGCACTATCTCCCCCCCCCTCATCTCTATGAGTTACCCCCTCCCCTCCCCTAGCTACCTGCTTGTTTTTCGGCTATGAAACATTCTCCGCAAATCACATCAACGCAATTAGCGCTCTTCTGTTATTTAAATACGCTTGTTTTACTCTTACGTAAAGCAAGGATTTGAGTTTACTTTGTGTAATTAATAGTTTAATAAAACCCCACCAGTATAAAAAGAAAGTAATTCGAGGATATCTAAATTTTATGTTTTATTTATATTTTTATGGCACTATGAAATTACCAAAAAAAAGGATAAATTTTTCAATCCCATTTTTCCGCCCCCCGGACGTGCCGCCCGGGGCAGTTGCCCCCTTTTGCCCCCCCCCCCCAACCCCCACCCCTCAATCCGGTACTGTTGAGGGAAGAAAGTATGTCAAGTAATAGACTGTAAAGGCATCTAGAAGATTGAAACTTTATTTTTACCGACTATACGTGATTATGTTACACGAAGCTCATATCCATTGATGGTCTCCCGAAGGGCAAGATATACAGATGATGAAGTTCTCGAAGCTAGATGGTATATTTTCAAATAGCAAGGCTGCCTATAACCAACGAAATTCATTATTCGATTCATTATTCGCATTTCGAAAGCTCGGGAGGATCTTCGAGGAGACTGGTGAAATCTATAGCTTTCCAGAATATTACAGCCTTGCTTAGGTATGAAACTTCGTTAACAGAAAGTTGCTGAAACAATTTCTGATTTTTCTATTAATTATGGATTAAATATTAGTACTTCTCAGCCTGTTACAATTTGGGGTATCCACTGACTATGATCCGATTTTGCAATAATACATACGCTACCACTTTTAAGCGCAGACGCTTTTTTTTAAAACGTATAATCTATTCCGTAATATACAACACAGAGATATCATGAACTATCAGAGTCTGTTGTGTACCGAATAACATTAGTACAGACTTAGGTTTAAAAGCATATTTAAATGCGAATGAATACAGACAATCACAGAATTCATGAAGTTTTGGATCTGTCAAGACCTTGGGTCGAAAGGATTAAAGTTTATTTTCCTTGAGATCCAAAATTTATATCTTAAGCGGATGGTTCGGGAAGTCTATAAAATTAATAAAGAATTTTCCCCATAAAAGAATACGAACATTTGAAAAAGTTAAATAGCCATTTTTCTTCCACGTCAGAAAAAAGTAGAGATCTATTTAATGTTGTAAATCCTTTCCCAGGGGAGGAAGGCTTTTACATGGCCTAATGTTGAACACCGTCATCAGACATGTGTAGGAAACCTGTTTAAAGGGTTATATCTTGGACTTCTGTAGGTGTCATAGGCGAGATGGTTAAATTTTCTGAATTATTCATACAGCTTCCACTCCTTATAAAGTATAAATTATGATCTAATCCATGAAAAATATGAAATACTAATCAAATTCATAATAGTTTAGGACCTTTAACTTAAACCCATTTTTCAGTAAAAACATTTAGAGTATCTATACAGGTTTGCATTATATCCCTTATATCTAAACTAAATGATCATATGAGGTAGTGGGAATACATAGCAGTTTAATTAGTTTGCGCTTAAAACCCAGACATGGATCGAACTTTTTGAATTTTTTACTCCATTTTAAATTTTTTGACTAGCATACCTCCCACACTTTCCCCAGCAATATATTCAGAAAAAGTAACGTGGTATTTGAAGACTAATGCTCCCTATCCAAATTATTCCGGTCTTATTTAGCGAAATCGGACAGTTTTGCCATCCATTTAAACCTTTCCTTGGATAACCTTCCATTTCTGTTCTATGTTTTGAATAAACTATTTAGCTCTATAAGCAATTTATTTTAATCGGAATGTAACACTTTTAAGTGATGAAACGTATTTGTAAATAAATAATTTGTATATTATAGTAGTTAAATAATGGAGAAAGCAATGTGTATGTAAGCAACTTGTATTCAAGAAATGCATATTAAATGACCTACATGTAAGCATGCAATATGTGTAGTATCAATAAATAAGTGAAGTTTCCCTAAATGGTACAGATGTGTTAGACGCGCCTTTTTGCCAAGTTGGCGATTTTTTGAAGTTTGGCGATTTTTGTGAATTTTGGCGATTTTGTGTTTGGTGTGGCAGCCATGAGATTTGGCGTGATGTTTGTTTTTTGTTGCAACCCTGTTTGTACGGCTATTTAATGGGGTGTGCTTGTGGCAGTAATTATATTGCGATTTTTGATAGTGTTTGTTAGATTATTGAATCATGGCTGCTATGTTGAGTGTTTCCGAGGTGGTTACTAAGTACCAGGGACGTGTTTTGGATTGTGTTCGGTCCAAGTTTTCTCGTATAAGGCATGTAGAAGGGGTTGTGAACGAATCTTTAGTTCATGGTTTTGTTTATGGGGATAGAATGGTTTTTTTTTAGTTTTTATGGGATGTAGGGTTTTTAAAAGCGTCTTTTTTTTGTGTTAAATGTAAATCTGAAATGAAGTTGAAAAAAAGAAATGTTTCAGACGGCTATGTTTGGGTGTGTCGTAATAAAATTGATGGTAAAGAGTGTGGTTCACAAAGAAGTTTAAGATACGGTTCGTGGTTTACTTCTAGTAAATTAACTTTAGAAGAAGTTTTCGTTTTGCCATTTGAAATTATTAATAAGAAGAAAACGTCGGATATCGAGAGGGCGTGGAGCTTTAACAGTCACACTTTGGCTGACTGGAGGCAATTTGTTAATGAGTGCGTCTTGGATTATGTTTGTCGTTCTTCGGAACCAATAGGTGGTGAAGGTAAGGTGGTTGAAATTGATGAATCAAAGTTTGGTAAAAGGAAATATCACCGAGGGCATGCAGTGGAGGGGCAGTGGGTTTTTGGTGGGGTGGAAAGGTGGTCGGGACGTCTTTTTTTAGTTGCTGTTGGGTATAGGGGAAAAGAAACGTTAATGAAATGTATTAGTGAGTGGATTTTACCCGGTACTACAATTTATTCTGATGGGTGGGCGTTGTATAAGGATATAGGGGGGGGGGGGTTAAACATTTATCAGTTAATCATTCTATACATTTTGTTGATCCGGCTTCGGGATGCCATACGAATACAATAGAAAGTACTAGGAGGCATGTCAAAGCTTCATTACCTACTCATAATAGACAGGCGGATTTTCAGTTTTATTTGAGTTTATATATGTTCTATCACCAATGCGTTGAAACCGGGGAAGATCCATTCAATAAATTTATTGAGATTGTTAGGGATATTAAGTGGGAGGATTACAAAATTTCTGTTAAAACTGTTGAGTAGTGTAAAAGGGAGGGAAAACTCCCTTTTATTTATTTCTGGTATTTTCTAGGGTTTTTGTTTTAGCGCATGCGTTAATTTGGTATCTTCGGTTAAGTTAGCGGTTTATTTGAAATTAACTGTTAATTTCATTGGTTAATTTAGATGTGTTTTGATGGACATGTTGGTTGATTTAAAATGTTGCGTTTTGGAATGCAGGAGTTATACGTTTAAGTAAGTTAATGATATTTCCTTTTCCCTTAATTAGATTCATCAATTTCTTCCGTCTTTTGTTTCATTGAACATCTGTTGTGGTTTTGTGTAGTGTTTTTGGAAGTTTAATATACCGGTGTTAGATATTTTTGTGGGCGTTTCATAGTAGCAGTTGAGGATTTCTGTAATGTTTTTGGAAGTTTAATGTCTTCGTTTTTAGATATATCTGCGTATGTTTTAAAGTAGATGTTGCGGATATCTGTAATGTTTTTGGAAGTTTAATAGCTTTTCGTTTAGATATATTTGCGTATGTTTTAAGTAGCGGTTGATCATTTCTGTTAAGGTTTTGAAGTTTAATGTAGCCGTTTTTAGATATATTCGTGTATGTTTTAAAGTAGCTGTTGTGGTTTTGTGACATGTTTTTGAAAGTTTATTATTGCCATTGGTAAGTTTGTTTTGAATTTATTTTTATATTTGAGTTGTTATTGATATTTTGTGAAAATTTATTTTAAGGGTAAAATGTCCGCGTAGGCCTGTTTTGGCGACAAGGTGGCGACAAAATTTTTTTGACGAGTATTTGGCGTCAAAAAAAAATTTGTCGCCAAGGGAGGTGCGTGTCATACATCTGTTCCATAAAATTTGCTTTTAATGTTTTACGAACTTTTAAGGATAGGTACCCACTCACTTAAAAAATCCTCAAGCATGAGAACGACATAAGGTTGAGGTATGTAGTTTTTAAATAAAAACACGTTTTGAGAGATGGGTAGAGTTTTCGTGTATTAAAGACCAAATCCCAAACCGAATGAAAAATACAGCGCAATATAGATAAAATATCAAAATTTCAAGGAAACCGCTCACAAGCATAATAAACTCCCGCTTAAAAATGTATAACATAAAAAAATGACCCTTTTTATTAAAACTTTAATAAATGGACACGTACAAAGTGCTGTAAAAGAATTTTTTACCGAGTGTTTTAATCTGTCGGAACATGTATGGGGTCGCGAAAAACCAGTCAAGACCAGCTGTGACACGATTTTTACGCTACTATTATATAAGGAAAAGAGGCGGTTCGATTGTTTTATTTATGCAACAATTGCCTTACAGGTTGGTTACTAGTGAAGTAGAGTGCATTACATACGATTATTATTTGCCGTGAGTTTTTGAAAATTGTGTCATAAAGTGTGTTGTAAAAGTAAGGTGAGTAGCAGTGGCGTACGCAAGGGAGGGTTGATGGGGGTTATAACCCCCCCATTGGTTCTGATTACATATATTATTTAATTAGGTTTACGCTTTGCACTGATTGCTCAAAACTACTCTTTCATAGTAATAGTCCAGTCAAATTAGCTCAAAATGGTGGCGAATCATGCATTAAATGAAGGGGTTGAGATTTTATCAGGAATGTGTAGGGGATGGTCCCCTGAGCAACGCATAATAAAGTCCCCTCGATTTCAGGCGCCGCGGGGGGGGGGGGGTTATGAGGTCACTTTTTTCAGTTTTTGGCGTTTATCTCGAAAACGGTGCGTCGCAAAGAAAAATGTCATGCCCAAAAATTAAAGCTTATAAAATTCCCTTCCAAATGGTATATCCATGTTTGTACCCAAGTGTTACTGTTTTCGAGATATGAGCCGTTGAATATGAAAATTTTTCAAAAAAAGTGGTAGCGGTTCAGTGTATCTTGTCAAGCTTCCTCTTCTAACTCTTTCCCCTTTCATTTCTCAGAAAACTCGTGATAGAGAAAGTTGTAGAGCGAAAAATTTCATTCAAAAATGTATAGTGTTATGCTAATTTATCTTCACCAAGTGAATAGTTAGAGCGTTTTGAAGTTTAGGGGTTCTTTTCAACATTTTGCTTGCAAAATGCTCGTCACTCAAGTTTCGTTTCTATGGTCTGTAACTCTCTTAATCACTTTGTATGCTGTTTAATTAGATACGTATGGTATTCATAACCCATATAAATAATAAATTATGTATACCTGTACGTATAATGTATATCTCATAATATACAGAAGAACACTTGTAGTACAAAGGAGGAAGTAAGAAAACAAACCAAAATGTATAAAAGTTGTTCATATAATCAAAACATGGTTATCAAAAGTAAGTTCAAACAACAGTTACATTAAATATATTATATACAATTTATTTCATCAACTGCTTTCCTGTATATTAAAAGCCGTCAATCTGATACTTCGGAAAAAGTTTCAAACAAGTCAGTCTTCACTATCATTTTAGCTTCTGTAGAATGTCCGAATTTTCATGAACTGATTTCCCACAAAGGTGGCATCCCACTATAATGCCACGATCAAAGTCACTAAGCTCCTTTGACTTACTCATCGTCTCACAAACGCATAAATATGACCTGACAAACCACTACCAATACTTTTATAGCTTTCGGTTACGCATGAAATTACGTCACCTGCTAGATCCACTTCTTTAGGGGGGTGTCCGGATACTTTTGGCCGGATAGTGTATAACATATTATTGAATATTAATGAATTATATAAATTAATAAATTTACTTAATGGGGTCAGTACGAGCAAAGAAAAATGAAAGGTACCTGTGGTGATTGAGATCATGCTCATTTGGCGGGGCCTGGAACATGAGCAGGAACATTTGTTCCTCAGCTCCAGTAATGTCTCCTGGTGAAGATTTGGAGTCATAAAACAATTTTGCGATGTTGTTCCATTGGCGTACCGCTGGAAACATTGTACTACTGCTGCTTTGCTTTTACCATAAATCGTTGACGTAGTGTCACATCCTGAGAAACTATGGATGCAGAGAATGTACTGGCTAAATGATAAGACCTGAAGATGTTGGGAAGAGTAGAGCCTGTCTTCTGTGTTGCCCCGTCCGGCCTTCATGAAAAACACAATCGTGTCTCGTGGGGTGAGTGCCACAAGTTAGACGAGCAGCTCTTACCTATCTACTATCACCACAGTTGAATGAGAGGTGTTTTGCCACTCACCTCTGACAATACTACAGTCAGCATCTCCTTTTTCTGTAGTAGACTGTATACCTCTTGCACCCACGGCCTGAACTAACATAGTAATGAATTTGGTTTTGCTCCTTTCATTGGAAAGGAAGTTTTCCTGATGAGCAGTAGCCACCATGTTCTTATTGAAGTTAATATCCACTGATGTTTTACTTGATGCTCTCCGATGTTGTTCGTCTCTTTCCGTGGAGTTCGTGTCTTCATAACCATCAAAAACCACAGCTGAACTGCTGCCGTAATGGTTGATTATGTACAATACATATTGATTGCAGATGGAGGCGAAGGTTTTGTTGGTGTTCCACTTTACTCTATGAAGCAGGAAGCCGCCATGGATTACCGTGAAACTGTTCTTCACATTGATCAGTTGATTGCATTTTGGGAAAGTATCAGACAGTGCTGACCTTTTGATTTTTCTCATTATCCCCTCGGCGAATAGAGACATGGGGTATGGGGCTAACTCGTACGTTAGCAACTCCTCTACATCCCCTTCTTTCTTCTTGGTGATCAGAATTCTTTGAAATTTCATCAGAAGCTCTACCACAACTATCTCATCATTAACTTTGATCATATTTCTCATCGCAGTTAAAGTAACGACTGAGTCCTCCTTGGATTGTTTCACTTCTGAGAAATTCATTCCAACAAAAGTGCTCATTGTGCGGGTTCCAATTTTCAAGGCCTGGTAGCAATTGACGTTACTTGTTCCAATTACTCCCGTTGAAAGTGACATCAAACAATTACGTTCATCAAAAGGCGGGTGATCAGCCAACCATTGAGCAAGCTTCCTTCTGTCTAGATCATCTGTGGTTATGCTTGATGCTCGAAACTCAACATCTTGTTTTCCTCTTGCAGTATGGACGCCACAAAACATCTCAAGTGAACTACATATTGCTGTAGCTGTGCGTGCTCCCCCAACCCATTTCGCCAACACCGAATCACTAAAGCCTCGCCCACGTGTTAATTCTCCTTCACTCTTCATGTCACATGAGTGTCACCTCAATTGCCATGTCAGACCACACACCAGCCATTGGTGTTCCAGTTCTGTTGACAGTGAAGTATCCACGATCTATAAAATCCTGTTTAAGTTGAAGGTGGCGAGTTGTTAGTACCAGCATGTGTTGTACATATAGGTGAGTACACTTTGCATAATGAAAATGCCCGCTGGCATGGAAGTAAGGTATCATCAGTTGGGCGCTTGTGATATGATCTTCTCAGTTGCGCTGTGCTGCAATGAATTTTTTCATCAACACCACTATTTCAAAGTGCTGGACCCACAAAGCTGCTGTTGGCCCATTACCTTTGAGACATGACAATTCGTTGCTCAATTTCCACTGAATGCTGGCAAGGGAGGTATTTGTGGAAATGTGTTGTGGAGTAATTTCTACTGAGGTCAGAAGTAACTGAACTAATTCTTCTTTTTCATATGGTGTAGTATCTAAATTTTCCAAAATGATCTGAGTTAAAGTGACACTTTTATACATTTTGGTTTGTTTTCTTACTTCCTCCTTTGTACTACAAGTGTTTTTCTGTATATTATGAGATATACATTATACGTACAGGTATAAATAATTTATTATTTATATGGGTTATGAATACTATACGTATCTAATTAAACAGCACACGAAGTGATTAAGAGAGTTACTGACCTTGGAAACGAAACTTGAGTGACGAGCATTTTACTAGCAAAATGTTGAAAAGTACCCCTAAACTTCAAAACTATATAACTGTTTACCTAGTGAAGATAAATTAGCATAACTTTATACATTTTTGAAGGAAATCTTTCGCTCTACAACTTTCTCTATCACAAGTTTTCTGAGAAATGGAAGGGAAAAGAGTTAGAAGAGGAAGTTTGACGAGATACCTGAACCGCTACCACTTTTTTTGAAAAAATTTCATATTCAACGGCTCATATCTCGAAAACGGTAACACTTGGGCTCTAAGTTAGCACCTATCCTTTTTGATATTTTCATGAATGACATTCCTAACTCTCCATTCACTACACTAGCCATGTCTGCGGATGACACGGCAATACTACCTAAGCATCAAAATGTTAAATATATGCACAAGTTCCTACAGAGACATATTGGAATTCTTGAACGATGGTTCGAACGGTGGAGGCTCAAGTTAAGTACTTCAAAATCTGAAGCTTTTTTTTCAGTTACAATAGAATTCCACCTCCTCCGATCACAGTATGCGATCAACTGGTTCACTTTGAGAGAGAGGGCAAATACCTAGGAATTTACCTCAATAGTCGACTGACGTGGAAGAAAATATTAAACAACATTAGAAAAATTTTTAAAGCCCGTAAGGATATCAATATGCGGTCACAATATGCGATCAACTGGTTCACTTTGAGAGAGAGGGCAAATGCCTAGGAATTTACCTCGATAGTCGACTGACGTGGAAGAAAAATATTGAACATAACATTAGAAAATTTTTTAAGCTCGTAAGGATATCGCTCACCTCCTGTACCAGAATCAAAAGGGTTTAGATAACAAAGTACTCTTGTATAAAACCGTACTGCGTCCCATCCTGTTGTACGCCGTTCCTGTTTGGGGCTCAGCTGCTGACACCCATATCCAGCGATTGCAGACAATTCAAAATAAAACACTCCGCGGTATTAGGAAGGCGCCCTGGTACCTTAAAAACGTACTTATTCACAGGGATCTGAGAATCGAACCCATTCGGCAACACATTAAAGATCTCGCATCTAACTTCTACAATAGATTATATTCAATAGACAACGAAGAAATAGCTAACCTCCCCGACTACGACCCAAGGGAATGCTATAGGCGTCCTAAGGTCACTTTGATTATTCACCTTGGTCTCCTTCCCCTTTCTTAACTCTCCCTCCAACCTCTTCTAAATTTTAATTTACATTTTCCGTTGCTTCTGATTCTGACCTGCATTTTTTTGATGGATCGACCTCAAGACTATCCTTACTAATTTTTGCTTAATCGTCTGCTACCGTAATTTTTTTTAAATAAAACCTGCCACATTATTTACTTATTTATTTTTTGCTAGTATTAGTATTATTTATTTTTATTTATTTATTATTATTAATATTTTTATTATTCGAACTTTCAAGTCAACACTTTTTTAATCCTGAGAACGGAAATATAGCCACAAAAAATTATCCATACCGAGAATATGGAGCCCTGCTCTCTGGTGCCTCGTTAATGTACCATGTCTATGTCTATGTCTACGGTAACACTTGGGTACAAACATGGATATACCATTTGGAAGGGAATTTTATAAGCTTTAATTTTTGGTTTTGACAATTTTCTGTGCTACACCCTGTTTTCGAGATAAACGCCGAAAACGGAAAAAAGTGACCTTTGGACCCCCACCCCACCCCCGCGGCGCCTGAAATCGAGGGGACTTTATTAGGCATTGTTCAGGGGACCAACCCAGACTCATTCCTGAAAAAATCTCAACCCCTTCATTTAATGCGAAATGAAAACCTAATTTGACTGGACTATAACCAGTGGCGCCGGACAGGGGGGGCAAGGGAGGGCACTTGCCCCCCCCCCCTAGAAAATTGAATTTTTTTTGTTTCTACCTAGCTAGCGCTCGTAAAATATTAGAATTTTCATTTGAAATCATAAAGCTTAACAAAACTGAATACTAAATTGCAACCTCACACTCGTTAACTCAAGCGCGATAAACGTCATTCCATATACGCAGGAGCGATTAATCGCCAATTTCAGGTACGCAAGCGCGTTTAAACGCCAATTCCAGACGTTTGCTATTGCGATTCAAAAGCAACCCTACACGATGTTTTTTCATCGCGAAAGGGAATCTTGAATCCGATGCATTTGAAACGCGTACACGTTGACGTGTGATAGGGCATAATATACCATAAAATAACATAAAAGTTTATTTTTTATAACCGTATATATGTATTTTTAATAATAAAGGTGTAAAAGTTTTAATCTATTTTACTTTGCCCCCCTCTATATTTTACTTTTCCGGCGCCACTGACTATAATCCCCTCCTTTGAAAATTTCTGCGTACGCTACTGGTGAGTAGGTAATAATTAAAAAAACAGGCAGCTTTTCTAAACAAATATTTTTATAGCTTCTGCAGGATGTTTTTGGAAAAACGCTCAAATCCGTCAGTTTTTGGGCCACTTTGGTGTTTCATGCAGTAGGATTCACCTCCTATGACATCCAAAGAACCTACTCCAGGGACGTCCACTGAACCTACTCCAGAGCTCATTAGAGTTAATGGGGGGGGTAACTACGTTCCATGGGCCGAGTCCGCCAACGTAGCAGCATAATAATGATGTACTTATGAACAATGAATACATTTGAGCATATGAGAGAATAATAAAATGAGAAATTTAAAAATGAAATTAAAAAGAAAATGAAATAAAAATGGCAGAGAAACATTATTTTTTAGTGCCTTTTTAAAAGGCGGTCATATAAAATAAGATTTATCCCTAAAGGATTTAGCTTTTTTCATTTTAAGAAGACAAATATTTAACTTGTTAAAGATTTCATGGAAATCTTCTAAATCGAGTTCCTTCTGGATTTCGGCTACAGTTTCATTGATTCCTTGAATTATTTTGATAAAGTTAAAGTTAACTTGACTTTTGTTAATTTCGGGAATTTCAGTGTTACATTGGTGGGAATCGTTACAGATTTCAGAGATTTGAGAATTACTATGAGTTGGGGGCTGGGATTCATTTGAATTGTTGGGGGGAATTACATTTTTTAAAATGTCAGCATATGACATTCCAGAGTTGGTTGGCGTTTTCGTATCTTTCTTTTTAGAAGAATTATGTGGAATTTTGGGCAGCCTCTATAACTGGCTGGATGATCGCCACCGCAATTACAGCATTTTGGTGAGGTGTTTCCGATTTGATAAGTGTGCATTTACTTGTGTGATGGTTCCCGGCGCATTTAACGCAGCGGGGATTCATATTGCAAAAGTCAGAATGATGATGATATAATTGACAGTTGAAACACTGTTGTGTTATAAATGGGGAAATGTACTTTTTAACGCTAATTCGGAAATAGTTGAGGGAAGTAAGTTCGAAAATAGTTTTAGAAAAATCGTTGGGAACTAAAGTTACCTGAAAAATAGGGATTATTTTTTTTCGTTTTACGACTGGTGAATTGGACAACTTTTAAGATTTCATAGTTAAGGGATTTGAGTGATTCCATAATTTCATTTCATTACATTCGAATTCGATTGGGAGGCCTCTAAAGACCACCTTAATTGGTTTAACGTAGTTTAATGGTAGGGAGAAACCCTGTATGCCGTTATCCGTCAGAAACTGAATGACATTTTAGTGAGAATTAGTATTAACCGGAAAAAGCTGAATAAAGTTTCCTTTCCTTGCTTAGGGCGATTTTATCAAGAATGGATCTATAATCCTCGGTCTTACAAATATTTATGGGTTTAAGTATAATTGGTTTAGGTTCATTAGAGATTTTTTCAGTTACTTCATTAGAATTAAGATTTTCTTCCTCAAGGGAACTAAATTTATTATCGATTACAATTTCAGGTTGAACAGCCTGTTCTATAGTTTTAGCAGTTGGTCTCGCAGGAGGTTTACTAAATTTTTTAGGAGTTTCCTCATTATGGTCCGAGGACCGTTTGTTAGCAGTATCGTTAGGTTGAGAAATATTTTCAGAATAAAGCTCAAATGCGACTACATGTTCACCAGTAGCATCAAAAACATGCTTACCCCGCTGCACGGATCTGAATTTATTATCGTAGCCAATGTCTCTTCTTTGGATGAACCTACTGCAGGAAAATCCAAAGAAGAGACATTTGCTACGATAATAAATTCAGATCCGGGTTCCTGGCCAACTAGCTTATGAGAAGCCGAAATATATTTATTGGTAAAAGGAGCACCTCAACCATTAAAGGAATACACTTTTCCGTATAATGATACCAGTCGAAGATTTAGCGCAGTTCATTATTTGAGAAACATGAAAATTGGTGAAAAAGTCATGTGCACAGTCCGACCACGGAAGCAAGGTCCCTGGAAGCTGTTACGCATGCGCGAGAAAAGCTAGTCTACTTAGAAAATAGGGGAAAACGTCATTTTCGGATGTGTTTGTTTATGAAATACGGAATGTATTTCAGACTGCTTTTTGTTCGCAATTTTAAAGTTATTTTTTAAAACTTTATTTTTGATCGAATATGTGAATAATAATTTCAAAATAATAAAAGAAGCAAATCTATTTAAAAAATAGGAGTGTTATAGGAGTGGATATTTTCGGATTGTATCAAAAGCAAAATTATCTAAAGCTACGTTTTCGGTGGGTTTTTTTCTGACGTTTCCTCGGAGATTCAAATTTTGGAGTTTCTTCACCCTTTGCTTCTCTGCGTATTCTTTTTACTCTGGACATTGATATCCCGGTCATTTCACTAGCTCTCTTAAGAGATTGCGAAAATGGAACAATAACATTTCCTTCTAGTGCTTCTTTATCACACAATTTAATTACATTGTGTATTACAGAGGCTGTTCGCACATTTTTTTAGACGATTTTGGTAAGCGGTAATAAAAAAATCGATTGCTGCAAAAGAAATAATTGCAATTGTACTATGTTTTTAAAAGTCAAAATTATCGTCTGCGGCTTGAAAGTTTTGTTTTTATTCAAAATGGCGTTTTTAACAAAGCAGTGGTTCGAAGGCTACATTTCTGCTCTTTCCGAAGAGAAATATGCATACTCCGTTATCCAAAAACGATGTGAGAGTCATGGTTTTGTGATATCTAAGGCATCGATAGGTAATATCGTCAACAAGAAAGGGAAAAAAAACGTCAAATTGGAGCCTCAAGTGGGACAAAAATTCCAAACAAGTATCCAAGGAAAAAACGGACATCTTCGACTATTGCAAAGGTACGTTGTTTAATGTTAAAAGAAAATCCCCCTAGTCAAAGGACAGTTGAAAATCATTAAAATGCTCGGTGTCCACTGTAAACAAAATGATAAACGTTGATTTAAATCTTAAGAAAGCGAAAAAACGCAATGTGCATCGTCTTCTTCCAAATCATATCGCTGAACGCAGGACACGCTGTAGAATTCTATATGAGAAACACTTATCCAAAGAAAAATCGAAAACAATTGTCACAATAGATGAATTATGGGTGTATTTAAATGATTGCAACAAAAAAAGAGCCATTTATTATCATAAAAGGGGAGAAAAAAATTTAAGTACATGGTTCAAAGAATCGAAAGAAAGTTTTTCTAAGTGATTCCTGATTGTTGCTGGTTTTTCTTATAATGGCAAGTTAAAAATAAAGAGTGGAAAAATGTCAAGATTAACTCCAAATACTATCAGGAACATATTTTATCGCCAATTTTTCTGAATGAAATACCATCACTTTACCCACAGTGCCATAAATCTGTGAGACTCCATCAGGACAAAGCTAGCAGTCACACATCAAAATCCACTGTAAATTTCCTAAAAGAAATGGAACAAAAACTGGTATCAAGGCCATACCCTTCACTGATATCCCTACTAAATCTCCCGATGTATCACCTATGGATTTTTGTGCTTTCGGACTTTTAAAATCTGCATTATCCAAACGTCGTCCCAAAACCCTTACAGGACTCTGGAAAGCTGTTCAGGAGGAATGGGATAGAATACCTCTTCTGACACTTCAAAAGGCAATATCCTGGAAATTGCGGTGTCGAAAGATAGTTCAGAATAAGGGATGTCAAATAGAACATTTAAAACACAAGAATTTTATGTAATTTAGTTTTGTGAATACAATATACATCGTCTAAAAAAATATGTGAACAGCCTCTGTATACGTTTACAATCACTACGGAACGGCTTATTCCGAGCAGTTGTGTTGGGTAAAGGATCCATTAATTTTAATATAATAATCAAAATAACAGACGAGGAAAAAGCAAGCAAGTGCAGTTTGTAACCGATTCTAAAGAATGCCGAGAGAAAACGAGACTTTTCCCCCTCCTTCCTCAGTAGCCTTACCTACAGTTTGAATAGAATCGTCTTGGCACTATGCCAACCGTGGTTCTTCGTACTGTGGTCGGACAGTAACTGGTTAGTCTATTCAATTACAAAAAACGGTACTTACGTATTATAGCTGAAGCTTTGCGGTTTGGCGAAAAAACGGCAATAAAGCGCCAATTATGCGCCCCATCCTTGTTGATAGTATTGTTTTCGCTATTCATTGCATTTCGCTCCCGTTTTTAAGTTTCGTTTTGAAGATTTTCTTTATTTTTTTAGGTTATGAAAGTTATTTGACAAAGATCTTTTATAAAAGAAGTTTGACGTGAAATATGACAGTGTAATACCTCAACTTTGATAAAAGATAACTTTATAAAAGTTGGGCTTTTCGTCAAAGTTTTATAAAAGATTTCGGTGCCCGGATGTTATAAAGAACATTTCGAGCAACAGCATGTTAAAAAAAATACAAATGTGTGGAAAACGCGGGAGATAAAGAACAAGATTTCGATTTGAAATAATTTTAGCTCTAATTAAAAATTGCGCACTAATGACAAAACAGAAATACACGAAAAATATTCAAAATGAGTATGTTAAAAACTCAAATATTTCGAAGGAAAAGTCTTAGGATGCTGAAATTTTGCATGGTGGTAACTCCTAAGCTCTACATGCCCACTAAAAAATATTTTTAAAAAGTACAAATTTTAAGGGGTTTATAAGGGGCTTAACCCCCTCCCCACTGAAAAAAACCATTGTATCTCTGAAACCATAGGACCCAGGAAGCTGAAATGTCGTATGGTGGTTCCCCTTAAGCCCTAGGTGCCCACTAAAAGATTTTTTTGAAAAATGCAAAATTTTAGGGGGTTAAAAGTGGCTTAACACCCCTCTAAAAAAAACCCCATTGTATCTCTGGAACCATAAGGCCTAGGAAGCTGAAATTTTGCATGGTGGTTCCCCTTAAGCCCTAGGTACACACCAATAAATCTTTTTTAAGAGCTCGAATTTTAAGGGATTTAGCCCCCTTATATAGAAATAACTTTTATAAAAGATCTTTGTCAAAGAACTTTGATAGTGTAGTAGGGGTATTTTGAGGTTATAGCATTTCTTTTATGTATAACTGTTATAAATGATACAAATGACTTAAAAAATATCTTTGTCAAAGAACTTTGATAGTGTAATATAGGCCAAAAGGAAGAAGATGCAGTGTCTTTTTTCCAGGTCCGTGGAAAAAACGTGGTGTCCAGTCAGCGTGTATGCCCGAACTTTCACAACATGCGTGCCTATTTTAATCAACCAGTAGCTGGAGATGTAATATTATAGATTGAGGCAAAACAGTCAGAATTCACAAGGAAAACTGGTTCTACGGTTCCCGATTGCCATTACTTTAAAATCCCGATTGCCAAACTTTAAATATTTGCATTTTCCGTCGAAACCTGTATGCATATCAATTTGTGTCCAATTTGCATTACCCCTTCTTGGCGTGTCGCTTTCTTTTGTCGAAGAGTGTATTTCTATATTTTCTTTAATATGAAATTTTTAATTAGATCTAAAATTATCTATAGCCAAATCATGTTCTTCAGCTGCTTATTTTTTTTTTTTTACTTTTCCATGTGTTTTCCAAATACTTTTTTAAACATGCTGCTGGTCAAAATGTTGATGCATGTTTAATAACTGCTTTCGTATATTTCATACACGTGCTTCGCCACAGATTACACGAGTGCCATGAATTATGTCATTTGGTTCATTTAATTTCAATTAACTTTAGCAGTAAGGTGGGGTCATTTCTCTTAAGGAGTTCATCGCAGAATTTAACGACAATGATCCGAATTTAAATAAGAGTTTTGGATATCGCATTTTTATTTTGGGGATTTAAAACCACTTTACAACCTCCTAAAAAGTTGCTTTTTAAACATCTTTCTTGGCCAGCACCTAGAGCCTAAGAGGAACCGCCATGCAAAATTTCAACTTCTTCAGCCTTATTGTTCCAGAGATACAGTGGGATTTTTTTTTTTTTTTGGGGGGGGGGGGACTAAACCCCTTAAAATTTGAATGTAAAGAAAGATTTATTGGTATGCACCTAGGGCTCAAGGGAAACCAACCAAATAAATTTCAGCTTCCCAGGCCTTATAGTTCCAGAGATACAGTGGGTTTATTCCTTTTTTTTTGGGGGGGGGGGCTAAACCCCTTAAAATTTGAACTAAAAAAATTTATTAGTGTACCTAGGGCTCAAGAGAAACCAACCAACCAAAAATTTCAGCTTCCCAGGCTTTATGGTTCCTGAGATACAGTGGGTTTATTTCTTTTTTATTGGGGGGGGGCTAAACCCCTTAAAATTTGAACTAAAAAAGAAAACAATTATTGGTATGCACCTAGGGCTTAAGGAAAACCAACCAAATTTCAGCTTCACAGGCCTTATGGTTCCAGAGATACAGTGGGGTTTTTTTTTTTTTGGGGGGGGGAGGTAAACCCCTTAAAATTTGAACTTTAAAAAAAAGATTTATTGGTGTGCACCTAGGGCTTAAGGGGGAACCACCATACAAAAATTTCAACCTCCCGGACCCTTTTGTTCAAGAGATAGATTGGATGTATTTTAATGGGGGAGGGGGTTTAAGCCCCTTTTAACACCCTGAAAATTTGTAATTTTTAAAAAATATTTTTTAATGGCACGTAAGACTTAGGAGTAACCACCGTGCAAAATTTTAGCATCCTAAGACTTAAGCTTCGAAAGTTTTGTTTTTGTTACATACTCATTTTGAATATTTTTCATGCATTTCTGTTTTGTCATTAGTACGCAATTTTTAATTAAAGCTAAAATTATTTATAATCGAAATCTTGTTCTTCATCTGACACGTTTTCTACACATTTGTAATTTTTAAACACGCTATTGCTGGAAATGTTGTTTATAACTTCCGGTTAGAAAATAGGTTGCCACTGTGAAATTAGGTGTTGGCGGGCGGATATTGCGCCAAGGGTAAAAAGCTGCCAAGTTTCAGCTATAATACGTAAGTACCCAAAACACTGTTTATTGCTTTTGCTGCAAACTTTTTGGTTCTATTTTAAGTTCTCTTTCTACCGAAGGTTTTAAAGATTGGGAGCACCTCGTTGAGACTTTAAAACATGACCTCTAAAAACCATATCCAAAGTCAAAAATCTTGGATTGAATATAGTCAAAGAATACAGTACTCTAAACCGATTGACAGTTCACAAAGACTCATTAGCGCCCTTTAGACGTACGTTCTTTCCCTCTGGAAACCACGATCCCGCGCGATTGAGTGCACGTGTGAAGGTGTCGGAGAGGAAAGCTGATTTGGAGCGTACTGCAGGTTTTCCCGCGCGCAATCCCGTACGCTCTTTTGCGAGTGCTTGGAGCGTGCGCGCCATTCTGTACGCTCCAAGCACTCGCGAAAGAACGTACGTGTAAAGGACGCTATTACCGCAGAGATAAATTATTGGTACGAGGTGCTTCTACGAATTAAAAACTTTTTACGCTCTACAACTACCGAGGATCGGCTAAATGGCTTGACAACATTAGCCTTTGAACATGAGCTAGCTGAAGAAATTGATGTCAAAAAATTATCAAAATTCTCAGAATTAAAAATGAGAATAAAACACTTTTCAGTTTAACTGTATTTTTAATAATTAGGTTTTTATTTTTAGTGGTTCTATACTTTGTTTTACTATCTTTTTAATATATGCATTTTATAATTATATACTAGATTTGTGTCTTTTCTTTTTTTTTCTGTGCAACCTTAATTTCAATTTAGTGCCAAAATCATAAAGAAATTTGCATTTTCGGCAAATCAAAACTTCAACATTTTTAATACCAATTTGTTTGCTCACGTTTTATTTTACTAAGCGTGGGAAGGGTTTAGGTTATCTCTTTTAATTTTTGTTATAAAGGGGCGGCATTTTACCTTTTTGCCCAGGGCGGCGAAACTGCTAGCGCCGGCCCTGTAAGTAAATTTTTAAAATGTACAATATGCAACATTGTTAATGTTAAATGCTAATGTAACTATTATCGAAATATTATAATTAAGCAACTGTGCAATTAATGTTAATGTAAATTATATATAATGGGCAGTGTTATCATACAGTAGTTAGATATTCGGTTTTGATAAGTTAGGAAAGAAAAAGAGAAAAAAAGAAAATTGTTTGTCAGTAATAATACCGTTTAAGCGCAAGCTGAGGTCGGTTTAACCTTTTGAATTAATCGGAATGTAAAAGTTTTCAAGGACATTAAGTTTCTCATGAAATGATGGGAGAGAGCTTAAAATGATCAAGAATCGTTAAAAAATGGCTTGCGTACCGGAAAGATTTCGATACCTCTTCATGCATCAATGACCATGAGTTGCAGCGAGGATTTCGCATATTTATTTAAAAGAAAGGGTATCTTACAGTGGGCTCCAAATATTTTGGGAGGATAAATAGTTAAGGAGGGAGTGGAGGAGTCAGATGTGTTCAGAATCATTTTAAGAATGAAAGAGCTCGGAACTCTTTGAAACATGAATTCCATTAATTCTAATTATAGGGGGTAAAGATCATCAGTATAGTGGAAATTTGTTGTTAATGAATAGATTAATTTTCACTGTATTAAAAAAATCACTAACCATCAAGAAATAGTTCACTGGTGTTACGAGAAGTAGTTTAAGTTCAAATGAAGAATTTTTAGAATTCTAACTGAAATACAAAAGTAAAAATACATAATAGTCTCTCCTACGTATATTGAGACATTTAAATAAAGGCCTAAAGAGTTATTAGCAACAACTTTGCCTTATCAATTACAATCAGGAAAAAATTATATTTACGTATGTATTACTATTTCAAATCACTCATCCCTTATTTCAAAAAATCAGAATTGCACCCGATATAGAGTTAAGCTTTTGATTGATGATTATTCAATATGCCTGACTACGAAGTATTTGGATTTTTCTCTCACCCATTTGTCTTTAGAAGTTAATGGGTACCTTTGCAAGAACTACTGTCTACAGACTACTTAGTACTTTTTCATGGCTTTTTCCGAGCCTCGTATAATATTCGGAAATTTTGAAGGAAAAAAAATTATCCTTCGTTCAAGTCCTCAGATACAACACTCATATTCTTAATATTTCGATGATGTGAGTAGTGACAGCATTAAAAAGAATTTATTTTTGAAGAATCTAGAAAAACAGACGAGAAGGGGAGAACTGAATAAAATGAGAAGGATATGTTGATTTTTTTTAAAATACACCGATTACTTCAAAGAGAACCAAAAAATCAACAGCACAAAGTATTTACACTATTTTGTGGATTTACTCAAGTTACTGATCAAACATCACAAAGATTAGAAACAAGTTTTAAAAATAATTGAAAATTTCACAGACCTATCAAAATTGCGGGTGCAAGGATCAACTGCTTAGATTGAACTGCTTTTATTTTGGTGCTGCGAATCAGCAAGAATTAGACAACGAAAACCCCGCTGCCAGATTTGTGCACTACTGTTCTCATAATTTGAATTTAGTGATCGACGACAGTGTAACCAATGTACAGGAAGTCGGGCAATTTTATGAACAGCTAGAAAAAAAATTACATTTTTTTCAGTTCTGTTAGACGTTGGGCAATATTAATGGAAACTAATCAAACCAACCTAGCAAAAACATTAAAAAGAGTTTGTCCAACACGATGGTCCTCCCGTGTTCAGGCCCTTGATGCACTACGTTCTCGTTATTTTGATGTAATTAAAATATTGACATATTTAGCATTGAATGGAAAAAAATATGATGAGCAACGTGAAGCTAAAAATTTGATTTTTTTTTGAACAATTTTCAACAATTATTTTGATAATTGTACAAAGTAAAATACTGGAACCAATTAATGCAGTCTCGAAAATGCTACAAGGCACTCATGAAGATATAGAGAAATCCGTTGAGATGCTTTCATCACTCCTAACTCAGTTCCAGAACTTAAGGAATAATTGGGAGTTTGTTAAAAATGATGGCCTTGAGTTATCAGCTCTGTGGAATATTGAACCTTGTTTTCCCAAAAAAGATTGCGTCGTGTAAAAAAATTCTTTGATGAATTACAGGTAGATGAACGCATTGAAAACAGTGAACAATGTTTCAAAGTCGATGTGTTTTATAAAGTAATGGATTTAATAATCAATCAACTATTAGATTTAAATCCGTTCGACAATTATGTACACATTTTAAATGTTTATCACCTGCATATGTCGTCGTGTCACCTGATAAAAGTATCCTAGAAGGATCAGAATTATTACAATCGGCATATCTTTCCGATATTTCACCTAGTTTTGGACCTCAACTGCTTAGATTTAAAATGTGCTTTTATACCCAATTACAACAAATTACTTCAATACGCGAAGTCGCTGATCTACTATTAATTCACACCGCAGCATCAAGTAGCTTCTCTGACATTATTACAGCATGCATGATTTTTTTAACTTTACCGGTGACGACAGCGACATCAGAACGAAGTTTTGCAGAGCTAAAATTAATCAAAACATATTTAAAAAGCAGCATGTCACAACACCGTCTTAGCTCTTTGGCCACTATATCAATTGAAAGAACAATAGCTTGTCAACTTGATCTGGAGAAAGTGATTGACCGATTTGCAAACGAGAAAGCGAGAAAACAATTTTGAAGTTTTTTTAATGTGGAAACTGGACATGCATAAGTACATTTTGCCGATACAGTTTATAAAATATGTAGTTAAAATTAGTAGGCACTCAATACTTTAATAATAAAACAAATTTTAATTCTTTTATTTATATTTATTAAATTAAATTTCTTATTGTTGAAATGTCTTGAATTTCAAAAAACTGTTATCAAGTAAGATTTCAAATCGAAATAAGATTAGATAGAAAACAAAATTTCACCAGAACTCTTCCGAGAAACAAGTGGGCGCACCGATTTTATTTGCTCCAGGGCGCTAAATATGTAGCTACGCCACTGATCTCTCATATATTTAAGGTACATGTCTCCAAAAAAGTACCTCCTCATTAGCAACATTATTCTGTTTATTCTAACTATCCAGTTGAGCTTTGCCGAAATGTTTAGAGTCTGGTGCAAATAAACTATTAAATTTTGAAACATCCAAGCCATGAAACATATTCAGTAATTTACCCTAAGCATAAATATGGTATTCTCCAAAACAAGCTGCAGGAAAAATTTTAGTAACTTCATGTGGTATACTGCAGAGAAAGTCAAGTGGAAAGGAGAACCCACAGCAAGCATTTTTTTTTGAGTGATTATTAAAAATAACCTTTGTTAACATATTTTTAAAACTCGAGATTTCATACTTCATTTTTTTATCTGTTTGATTCTCTGCAGTGTGATTTCTGCTATTAATATGCAATTTTTAAAAATCTGAAAAATCATGTAAATTAAATGGAATATAAATCTAATTCGGCTTTCTGCCTTAGTTTATGATTAAAAAAAGTATACCTTTAAAGTAGACGTTATCTGAGGATTCAAGTTTTAGAAAATTATGTCAGTTGATGGGAAGTGTTTTTTTTTTCTTCTTACCCCAAAGGTTTATTCTATGTCAAACATTTCATTTCGATATCTGGCATCGTGTTAGAACTCAAGTTTTGCGCAGATATTTCGAAAGTTTGTTTACAGCGAACTTTCGTAATATATGTGTATATATCTATAACGTGTCGGTGAATTTACTTGTGTTTGTTGTTGATATTTTCTTACAGTGTTTCGAATAATATGCTACTGGCTCACCTTAGTGTAATTACTTATCGTCAATGAAATGACATAAAATAGAGATAGAGTTATAGGCAACATATGATCACATGATCGACAGTCGGTCACCTATAAGAAAAGTGTATCTCGATAGTAATGAATATATTTTGTTATTGTAATTCATATTTTGCCGGACTTGGATTTTCATGATATCGTTCTTGTTCTAAGACTCGGAGCTATGTGTTTGTTCTGTCATCTAGATATTATCTATGCTGGAAGAAAAATTTTCATTTACCTTTCTTTTAACTAGAAAGATATTTAATTTGACGAAATCGTGTATTTAATATATTATAATCGTATATGCTTCTTGTATAAACTTTTGTGCTTTTTAAAAAAGTCAATTTTTTCTAGAATTCTAAGGTTATATTTAATTCTTTAAATTTTCCTTCATTTCTCAGAGTTAATTTTTCAGTTTAATCAAAGACCACTATAGTTATCTTCCTTGTCTAAAAATGTTACTTTCAAGTATATTCTACTTTCCTTAAACTAAACTTATTTTCTGGAGTATACAGACAGACTCTACAAAAGTGTGTGTGCGAGATTTATAGAAATAAAATAAGCCATTTTGAATACTAATGTTTAAATTGGGATCTGATGTATTGAAATTTTCCTTTTATGTATAGAAGATTTGTTGAGTGTTATTTAAGTGCAGCGAATTTAGCATTTAAGCCTATTAAAGCTAAACTAAAAAATTCTGCTCCTCTGATTTTATGGGATAGGCGTGCTAATAAGTAACTAAGTTTTATGATAGAAAAAAAAATGTCTGTTTATTGGGAAAGGTGAAATCTTTATAATCTATTTCAAATATTGTAAAGCCATATATATATATATTTATTATTTTCAATAATTGTTATAATTTTTTTATCTTAAAGGTTGAATTCTGGATTTTAATGATAAGTTTGTTTCATTATTTATTTAACTTGTCTAGAAACTACAAATCACTCTTCTGCATATAGGTTATTGGTTTGAAACATAAAGAGGCTACTTAGTTTGCCATGTCTTCCGATGAATGCTGTCACAGTCATGGTGTATCAACACCATCAGTTTGCCAGACACTGGATGAGTTAGCATTTGAAAAAGGCATTTGGAATTCTGGTAAGTCATTTTCATTCTTTTGAAGAGCCTTTTAATTCCAAAGACATGAAATATCAAATAGTAAATATTTCAAATAATTTCCCAATAATCAGAGCTGACATATGACTTCATTTGTTGCTTAAACTTTTATTCCCTTCAAGATTTGAATCATAGTTTTTAAGGGTAGGAGCCAAACTAGATTCATAAAAATCTGTAGACTTAACCAAATATTACTGTAGCTGGCACTCGCAAAAGTCAACTTTTCTGAAGTGCCCAGTTGGATATTTCTTTTTTTTCTTTTCATTGGCTCGTAAATTCTATCCTTTTTAATAGCTGAGTAGTAGGCTTCCCGTAATGGTGTACCTTAGAGTTTGAGTTAAAAAATGCCTTTTTGGAACATGTGTAATGTTTTTCCCTCCAATTTTTAAAATGAGGATTTATTTATTGAATTGAAAGAAGAATTTGCTACATTCCGGATGGACATTACTGATAGAGTTGAGAATATTTCTAAGTTCATCTGTCCACAATCTCATATGATTTAGACCTCTCATGATGGTTCAGCCACTACCTCCGGTGTGGTCCGGACGGATTCCACTTTTGTACCTGAACAGGTGTCAGATGAAATCAAACAAGTTACTTATGCTTCGGTTGTCCAGATGGTCTCCGCCACACTGGTTGGTGGAAATTTGTGAGTTAACATTCCTTTAGAAAATAAAACTAAGCCTAGAGTTGTTGTTGATGGCGTGAGAAATTCGAACTTGAAAATTATGAAAAGGCTGCCTAGAAGGAAGGCAATATTTTTGTCTAGATAGAGTCCGGATACTTTTGTGAGTGAGGTGACTGATTTCTTATGCCTTTTTAATTTGGATCATTTTTTATGCCGGAAGCTGGTGACAAAATTTCGGACCTATTCTTCTTTCCACGTCGAGATATTTGAAAATGACTTTGAACGATTAATGGATGCATCAGTGTGGCCCGAGGGATGTCTTGTATCAGAGTTCTTTGGTAGATTGAAGAACGAACAAATTTCGGGGAACTCTGTTATGATTTCAAGTAATGATAATAGTTCATCTTTATCAAATATTTCTTCTAATGGGTGACTTTCTATGTTCTATCAGAATGTTCGTGGTTTGAGAACCAAGGCATCCAGCATTTTTTGTTCTGTGGCTTCAGAGGATTACGATATTTTTTTTGACTGAAACATGGCTTTGTAGCGACATTGTTTCTTCAGATTTGTTTGATAATAGATATTTTGTGTTTAGGAGAGAACGTGATTCTATAACGAGTATTTGTAACCGTGTTGGCGTTATACTTATTGCTATTAAGAAATGTTTTTCAGCTGTTCAAATTCACGTTCCTGATCTGGAGCTGGAGTGCCTTTGGATCTGTCAATTTGAAATACCAGAAGAAATTACTTTTATGTGTAATTTATTTTCCACCTAATTTTAGTTATGATGCGTATGTTAAGTTTTTTTGACTGTTTTGTGCAGTTAGTTCCTACGAGAATATCTTTGTTTGTGGTGATTTTAATTTACCTATTGTTGATGATTTAACTAATGAAAATTGTGTTAATCCTACTGTTAGAGAATTATTTAACTTTATGCAACTCTATAATCTGAGCCAGTTAAATGTTGTACACAATTGTAATAACAAATATTTGGATTTGATTTTATCTAATATTCAGTTCTGTGATATTCCAGTTATGCATAGTGATAAACCTTTGGTTTCTGAGGATAACTATCATCCTGCTCTATCTATTGATGTACATTTTGTACCTAACCATGTTGGTAGAGGTAGTCTTAGTAATAGTAAATACGACTTTAAATCAGCTGATTTTTTTTTTTTTTTTAAATATGTGTTATTTAATATCTGAAATTGATTTTAATTTTTAAAATTCTTTTAGTGATATTAACTCAGCTGTTTCTAGTTTTTATACTTATTTAAACGAAGTTTTCAATTAGACTATTCCTATTAAATCATTTAATAAATTTCCTTTTTGGTATTCTAGTGAAACTAAGAGATTAATAAAATATAAAAGTAAAATCCGTAAACTTGCATTAAAAAGTGGAGATTCGAACATCTTCGAGAATTTTAAATCGTTGAGAACACTTCTGAAGAATAACATCAAAAGGGACTACTCCGCATACTTAAGGATTACGGAAAACAATCTTGCTTCTGATCCTAAAAAGTTTTGGTTGTATTTTAAAAAAGACAAACCTGCGTCAAATAAAATGTCTTACGATAATGTGTGCTATGATGATGATAACGATATTGCCAATGTTTTTGCCAACTATTTTAGCTCTGTGTATAATCCCAGCACTGAATATGACAGAAATTCTGATGCCTTTATGAACTGCCTGTGTGATTTAGTGAAAATTGACAGTGTTACTTGTGAGGATGTGCTTTTAGCAATTAGCGAGTTAAAGTAGTCTTTAACTGTTGGTTGATCAGGTACCTTCCTTTATTGTGAAGGGTTGTGCTGAGTTATTAATTTATCCTCTTGTTATTTTATTTAACCTTTCTTTGAAAACTAATACTTTTCCTGATGTCTTGACGCAAACTAAAATCATTCCTGTTTTTAAAAAGGGTGATGTAAGTGACTGTAAAAACTATTGACCTATTGCAATTTTGAGTCCCTTTTTCCAAAATTTTTGAAATTATCATTTATAAAAAGCTTTATCACCAGGTTAGAAATTTAATTTCCTCTGCTCAACATGGATTTATTCCAAAACGGTCGACGCTTACTAATTTGTTTTGCTTAACAAATAAGACTATGTTCTCCTTCGAAAGTGGCTATCAACTCGATGTTGTATATACTGATTTCTCTAAGGCATTTGATTCTATTGACTTCAGTATTCTTCTGCGGAAGTTAACTAGTTCGGTTTTCATCTCGATCTCTTGTTGATTGGCTTTTTTCGTACTTGAGTAATCGTATGCTTTGTTTATTACAGTGCTGTTTCTGTCAAGTTTTCCAATATGTCAAGTGTTCCCCAAGGTTCTAATTTAGGACCCTTGGTTTTCATTTTATTCATTAATGATCTATGTGATGCATTAAAGGTTTAGTGATTATCTTTTGTTTGCTGACGATCTGAAGTTATTTCGACTCATACGTTCAAATGTTGATGCTGCCCTTTTGCAAAACGACCTTGATAATTTATATGTTTGGTGCATTAACAATAGGTTATATCTAAATATTCGAAAATGTAGTATTCTTACTTATACCCATAAATTTCATCCTTTAATTTATCAATATCATATCAATGGCCATCCACTTTTTTGCTCTGACTCTGTAATTGACTTCGGTATTACTTTTGACACAAGACTCGACTTCTCCCGCCATATGGTTGGTATTGTTTTAAGGCCTAAAGAATGCTTGGTTTTCTTAAATGTAAAACTAGAGATTTTTCTAATGGACAAGCGCTTAAAATTTTATATTTCAGTTTGGTCCGCTCAAATCTTGAATACTGCAGTCTTATTTGGGATCCATATTATAATAATGAAATAAATATTTAGAGCAGGTACAGTCTAAATTTATGCGATACTTATGTTATAAAACTAATTACTATTGTCCTCTGGATTTGTCTCCTTCTTTCCTACGTAATATTTTTGATATTCCCAGTTTAAAATCCTGGTGTGATCTTTCCTGTATGTTATTTTTTTTTATAAAGTCATTAATAATATTATCGATTGTGTTGAAATTCACAATTGCATTCAGCTTGCTGTGCCGAGCAGATGTCTTCGTGAGCGGCATTTATTTGTAAATGTCTACAGGAAATTTAATTATATTGGTAATTTCTCTTTGTACAAATTTTATAAATTCTTTAACCATCTTTCAGAAGACCTTGATATTTTTAATAAGCCCTTTACTGTTTTTAAGGCTAAATGTTTGCAACTTCTGTGTTCGTAATTCATGTATTGTTTTGTGTATTGTATATGTATATATTGTTTATGTAGCTTTGTATGTTTGTTTTGGTGTTTCTTTTGTCAGTGTGTTTTAAGTTGTATCTTGATGCAACACTGTAAATGGAATTTTCTGTAGTGTGCATTTTGAATAAATAAATATATGCTATGGTAAAAGTGATAAATCTGGTGATTACGCATAATTGCTAGTTCATAGATAAATATTTAAATCATACTTAATTTACTAGATGCTATACATAATCGGCAGTATAAGTTGGTAAATTTGATAAATAATGCATTCTTGTTGAGCAAATGAGATTAAGAAAATATCAGAGCTGAAGTTTGTTGTAGCCCAAGAGATACAGTGACGCTAAGAATACCATATGTAGACAAGGCAAGAGGTGATCCACAGAATGTATTAGCAGTAATAATAGCTGCTGAAAGTAATGAGTACTATAACTTTGGAACATAGGGGAGGCATCTGTTACAATTGTATACAAGAAACCAGTTTATGCTATGTGACAATCAATTTCTTACAGTATGGAGTTTACCAAATATCGCTCTTGTGTTGCAGGGAGTGCACATCTATACATATGCCCTGCTGTCCCCCGTATTTCGATTTGGGAGTGTTACTGGGTGACTCGGAATGCCCTATGTTCATAGATATACTAATGTCAATTTGTTTTGTTATATATTATATTTGATGTTCAGTTGTCTTATAACATGCCATTGGAAATAAATTAACAAGAAAAGCATCAACTTCCATAGAGGTCAGGGGTATCAAAGGTGCTCATTTAAAGAATGTGTAAGTCAACCACATGCAAATGCAAAAAAGTGAAAAATTATTTAACCCAAAATGTCATGATAGTTTTCCATGTTTGAATAAACAGTAAGAATTATTAGAGTTCTATAATTTTTCCCAACAAATTCTTTAATATTTTTCTATGCATAATTTTAACATTAAGCTGAAACAGGTTTTTCTTAGTTTCCATGTACTCATTAAATCATTCTTATATTATTAAAACAAGAATTGTATTTTTGATTCATTTATTAAAATTTATTTAAATCCATTAGTTACTTTATTAAAACAGCAAAAGTTTGGAAATTTTGTGATATTTATCAAATTTATAAAGCACATTTCAGAAATTATGTGAAAATTGCTCTTAAAGTAATATATTCATTTTGTACAAATTCATTTGGGAATATACATAACTGCTGATAAAAGTAAGAAATTCTGGCATATTTATCAAATTTACAAACTTAATTTGAGAATTAGGTAAAATCGTCAGAAAAGTGAGAAATTTAGTTTTGAAAATTTCTCATGCTGGTAAATTTGATATCCTTTCTTGAAATTTGATTTCCTTTCTTGCCCGAGTTATAGAGATTTAGTTAAATTTATCAAATTTACCAAGATCATTCGGGATTATGCCTAATAACCAGCAATTGTGCATAATCACCAATTTATCACTTTTATCATAATATACATATAATAAAAGCATGGACATGTCACATCTATGCATATGCCCTGTTGTCCCCCATTTCAATTTGGGAGCATTACTAGGTGGCTCAGAATGCCATATGTTCATAGATATACTGATGTCAGTTCGTTTTGTTATGTATTGTATTTGATGTTTAGTTGTCTTATAACATGCCATTGGAAATAAATTTAAAAAAACATATAATAAAAGTTGGTTTATTCAGATTTTATTTAAAATTCTAATATTATTCAGATAGATTTAAAATATTTTCCATTAATTTTATTTAAAAATTATTTTGTTAATTTTAAATTATTTTTTATTTTAAGTAGTTACATATATTTTACAAAGTATTTTACTGAATTAAATCATTTGCATTTTCATCTCAAAATATTGCAGTTTAGTTTTATGTCATGATCAATTTTTTTCTTTTTACCTCATACATCTTTGAATCAATAAAAATTTACTGTATATAATTCGTTTGTTATGAATCTTATGAAGTACAAAAGTAGAAAGACATTATTTTTACTTCAAATAGAGTAACATCAAATTAGGATGTGAAATTTAAGGAATTTGTGTAAAAAAATTTAATATTGATCTCCCAATATTGAAATTTGGCTAGTAGTTGTCTAAGTTTTACTTGCATTATTTTTTTTTTTTTTTAAATTTGACTCCCAGTTTTAGAAATAGTCAATTTGACGCCATCTTTGCAGGTGAAGTAGGAGTGTTGACAATGCAGTTGATTTAAAAATATCTCTTAATGTGTATATGATAATATTTAAAAGCTTAGTTATTTTTTTGTTTAATATCTGTAAACTACTTAAAATCCTGTTTCATATTTTGTGCATAAAATAACAAATAAATCAAACATCTCTATCCTGGAATGTATCTAGTAAATATGTTGTAGTCAATTAAAGAACTTTTTTTAAAATTTCATCAATGAATCAAAGCAGATCTATCAAGGCAGATTTTAAATTGATTGGTCAATTATATATATATCTAAATTTAATTCCTGCATTAATCCTTCTGCCTTTGGTTAAGTAACATTGCTAATCATGGAAAAACAATTCAGGAGGTATATATATCATAACATGAAGTTTTCTTATCCAGTTTGAAATGTGCTTCCATTTTTTTGTAAAACAAGGCAAGGTTGTGGTTTTGTATATAGCAAAGGACAGTTGTGTTTTTCTTTTTTTTTTTTTTTTTTTAATATATATGATTGCTTGACACCAAACATTTCCTTTTAGTTTGTGTTTTTTTATCATCCAAAATAGTAAGTTGCTCTAATACTGCATTCTAAGCAGCTCATGATATATAACAGATAAAAGTAAGGTGTCTGCAGTAGAAAGTTTGACTTTAGTAGGTTTTGGTTATAGTATATGAAAATTAAGGACATGAACATTAAGTAGAATTTCTGTGTATGTGTAAATCAGCACATCAATATTGAAAATTGTTAAAAATGATTTTTTTAAAAAAATTATATTATTTTTGTATGTAACGGTAAATTTTTATATTGTGAAATTGCTATGTTAAAATTGCAAATAAATACAGTGGAATTGATTGTTCCCCAAATAATCATTTTCCTGTATGTGTTATTTATTTCATCTATTCCCAATGATTTCTTTGTTATGTTCTCGCATCTATAGTTTTCTTGCATTTTTCGTTTAGTGCAATAGTCCCTTTGAAAATGATAAATTGAGGTTTCACTGTAGTTATAATTTTATTCTAACAGTACTGTAGTTCACATCTTATTAACAAAGAACTAAAAGTTGAAAATAGAAGTCTGCTAAATTAATTCTTTTTTTAAATGGCTGGTTTGTTGGTTTATGAGTAATATAGTCATTTTTGGCAATGCAAGGGCTAAACTGAGTGGGACTGGCTATGCAATGGTAAACAGTATGGAGCTGATCGTAAATGGCACTAGGTACCCATGTCAACTGCAGGACTCAAACTTGCATACTTCCTTTTATAGATCTATCCTCCTTTGTATTTTTGTTTTTGTTTTTCCCTATGCCCAGTCTATGCCATTCTCTTGGTGTTAAGGATAATAATAAAAAATTATATCTGCTTTAAATTTGTGATAACAGCAACAACCATATGTGACTAATTATATTAAATTAGTAATAAATATTTTATACACATCAGACTTCTCTTTCAATGTTTTATGTGAACATTGCTAGTAAGACCAATATTACTGACATTCAGACTAAAAATTCAAGCTTTGAATTTTTAGCATTTGTAGACTTCTCTATAAATGTATCAAAACATGGAAATTTTCAATAGAAGAGTGAATATTAGTCATTTTACAATCTTTTATTTTTATATTTTTTACTGATGCCAAAATCAGAAGAACAATCCATTTTTCTTTCTCCCATCTTATTTCTTAATGATATGTAAGCATACATAATCAGTTAATTCTTCTTGTGTTTGCTTTTTATTTTCCTAAATCATCTTGTATGTGATCGTCACCTCTATTGCTCTCTGGGTATGATCCCTCAGAATTATTGTCCTTGTCACTGATAAAGTAATTTGTACTGTATTAGCAAAAATAAAAATACAATCTCCCAAATCTGGAACATTTTAATAAATGGCCAATTTTATTTTTCCACTTTACTGATACTTGTCGCTACCAAAATGGTCAGTTAAAAAAAAAACCTTTTCTTTCAAGGAAGTGACAGCAGCGATTTTGAAGGCTTTCAAGTGTCTGGGAAAGAAGTTGAAATCAGACATACAGGAAGTTTTAGACATTGACGAAACTGTGATTATTGATAGTGTGGTAAATAACAAAGGTTACGATGATAGTGATTGTGAAAGTGATTCAGAATGCTCCGAAAACAAAAGAATGTCAGCGGAAGACCTGATAAAACATTAGGTTTAGAACAGCGAGAATTTTATCTCGTAACATGAAATTATGGCAGTATATAGGATTCAAGAAAAAATTATTTATAATAAGCCGAAACTAAAGTAACAGACATTATTGACTGAATTGTTTAAATTATAATGTAATTATGTTTTGTATTCAGATTTATTTAATAATTAAACCATTTTACATTTTTTTAAGTATGTATATTTTTCTCCTAAAATTTAGTAGCATTATTTAAAAACCTCTCAAATCCGGAATTGCCATGTCCTGAACAATTCCGGATTTGGGAGGTTGTACTGTATCTGGTTCTCAGAAATCAATATCATATGATACAAATATTTTCAATTTTATTTATCTTCCAACCTTTGAGCTTCAGGTGCCTGAGCAACAAATCTTAATTGTTAAACTAATTTTTAAAGTTTTATGAAATTTCTTACTTAGCTTATGCTACTAAATATGCCTAAGATTTTCTGTCAGGTACTTTCTTATATACTTTTTTTCAGTGGGAGTGGTATTCCTGTTCTGTTTGGGGCCTCTATTGTTGAATCAATTAGATGTTAAAACATTATTTTCTATATTCCATTTTAAAAATTCAGATTGTACAGAAAATCTCTTGTTCCACCCAGTTATCTGTGTACTGCTTATATCTTCATAGGAACTGCTAAAAATATTAATGGTCAGAGTTATGTCTGGGAATAACTTATATAGCTAATTTTGTTCTTTTTATATAGCTTTGCATGGGGAAACAGATAAACTTCAAAAGCAGTTAGATAAAGGTACTGATCCTTCAGTCTGTGATCCTTCTGGATATACAGCTTTGGTAAGTTAGTAACTATTAAGATTATAAGGTACTATAGAAAACATATTTTCAGGTGTATTTAGAATTTATCTACATTGTAATTATTTTTGAGCAGCAGAATATCTGAATATTTTAACCCTTTCATGGGCGCGAAGCTAAAATGCAACTTTCTGAGATAAAATACACGATAAATGTAATGTTCTCACCCCATGTAAACATTATTTGGCAATGAAAAAATTTTTGGATCAGGGTTTTTTTTTTCCTAGGGGGTGGCTAGACGTCATAGCTACTGCCCACTTAGGACATATTTTTTTTGCTATTTTCACTTACCTGTTAGGTTTAAAATTAATGAATCTTATTCTAATATTTTTATGAATAAAAACATTTTTAATAACTAAATACAAAATGTATAAATAACATAGTAATAATAATTAATAAAATAACTGTACAACACATATTTTTGTCTCTAATGCTTACTGAAAGATATATTCAAATTGTCCGTATACGAGTATTCTAAGATCATGTATAATACACATTTTACGTTTCAGTTATTTAAAAATACAATTTTGACATGGAGTTATTGGGTAAGAGAAATAATATGATCCCGTTGAATGAAGTTCACAACAGTCTTTATCAGTATCGCTAATATCAGATACGTTTGAATCCTCATCTGATGGTAATTCTTCGAATACGGCCAGAGCCTCTTCTACAGATAAGCTCTTCAGAGACATACTACTAGATTTCAATTTATATATACCGTTGATAGTATAGTAAAATAAAAGTAAAATAATCTTATAAAATCAATATCCTAATAAAATGTATCTATCTGAATATATAAATCTATGTAAATAAAAAGTAATCAAAATATCATATGCGCTTCAATAAAATGTGAACATTCTGGCTGAACAGAAAAGCTATACTGAAACATTTTCAAGATTATAGCCACTGCCCGCTTAGAGAAAAAATTTTTCTTTTTGTCGCTAGACCTACTAGCCATTGCTGGCAAAAGGGTTAAAAGGTATAAATATATTTTGCATAGGAAAAAGGGTTAAAAGGTATAAATATATTTTGCATAGGAAGTAGAAGATGGGATGATTTTAGTAGAGTTGAGAATAAAATTGAAGTTAAGAACTATACAGCAGTTCAATATTTTAAACTTATGATTGATCTTAGAATTACCATTAATTTATTGGAAAAAAATATATATTAGAATAAGACTGTTGTCAATCAAAATTACTTGTATAAACTTAGCCTGAAATAATTTTAAAATGCATTTTATACTTTTCTGTTATTGTTTGAAAAGAAAATTTAAATTTTGAGGAAGAAAACAATTATAAGTGGAAATCTGATGCTGTTTTTTATATTTGAATTTGTTTGTAAGTATATTATTGCATAGAGTCCAAGTTCATGGGAGTCATTTCCATAAAATCATCTTGATTAATCTTTTTCAGAAAATTGTAAAGTGTTATACAGCAAATGTGACTGACTTTTATAATTAAAGAAAAAAATTACATTTCTAACTTTTTTTCTGACCTTTCGTAATGTACTCCTTTGTTGTCTCAACTAAAGAGTATGCTGTGTTAATATTTTGAGACTTAACTACAAATTTTTTTGCACTTAAAAATTCAGTTAGCAAATCTGGTAAACTTCAAATTTATTCCCATTGAAATGTAATGTTAGGGCATTGCCTTAAGATTGAGTATTAGATATGAGAGTTCATGTTTGGAATTCAGTCTAACAATTTAAGATAAGTTACTGCAGTTAATTACTTTTATAATCTCATATTTGACATATCTAAGACATTGAAAAATAATTTATGCTTGTAACGTTAAGTATGTATACAATACAGTGCCATTGCATTCGACATCTGGTCTGGAAAATGTGGTACAGTATCCTCTAAATTCAGACTTGTCTATTTGACTTTTCAGATAGTATCACGGTATTAACTGCTCCAGGTAATGTATTTCTATAGCTGTTCAACAAGTCTACTAAAATACACTTAAGATTTTATATCACAGTAATGAGGATATTCTCTATTATGCTCATGGCTGGCTTTTGTTGTGCTATTGTATGGAGGAAGGGGTAGTCAAGAGCTCACTTTCAAGGATGTATGACCAATTAAGAAAAGCATTTTCAGAGTGTACAAGGGAAGATTTTGATTAAGAAACTTCTAGGACCAATTTGACATATTCAGAAGCTATTCTCTAGCTAAAAAGTATAGAAGTATAGTTTTATTTTTTTTTTTATAAAATACTAGATATATTACTTGGAACCTTATGGGTTTATGAATCATGGGTGTGGAACTCTTAGTTCTGAAAGTATGAAAGAATATGTTTAATTTTTATTTTATTGTTCATCTGGTAAATCTTTTGATTACATGGTGAGAATTTTGTTTAAAAGATTCAAATTGTTTGATTGTGTGTGACATAGCTTCTATCCCTCTGTTTTTGTTGAATCCTTCAAAAAAATTTAATATGTGCTTGAGTTTACTATACCAATTCAGACTAGAGAAAATGTCACTATTTACTGTGTTATTTCATAAAGTCTCAAAAGAGAAGATTTTTGAGGTAACCAAATGATATAACATAAAATTCAATCTTACCATTAAATATTCTTTTAAATACTTACAGCATCTATCAGTGTCTATTTCGGAAGTAAAAGATGGCTATTACAAAAATACATCAGGCATATATAGCCCATAGTACATCACTGAAAATTTATCTTCTAGTTCACTAACTCAGTTCAATGTCTTCATGTCATCTTCCCTGTGATAAATTCAAATATTTTTCCCTAGACTTATGGACAAACTAATATCAATTATCCTACTTACCCCCAAAATGTTCTATGTTTATTTCACATTGTTAAAAATCATTAACCTTCAGTATGTATATTTTTACTATGTGTATGTACTTCTTTTTTTTTCTTTCTTTTTCAGTGACACTTCAGACTGATTACAATTAAGTTTTATATAGAACAGTCACAGCTGATGTCTTTGAACTGCTAAAACAATGTCAGTCACCCCAATAACAATATTGCCTTAATGATGATATTAGCCCTTTGTCATTGTCAGTTAGACTAACAATGAATTAGTTGTTCATACAGACTAACATGTCAGCTTATATGAACAAACTTTATAAATGATTTAAGTTTTTCATATAGACACTGTTTCATCCTTTGTAAAAGTATTTTTGCTCAGAAATTTCTTGTGTCCCTTAAATTTTTCATACCAAAAAAAATTATGAATGAAATTATTAAATTGTAGCATTTTAGTTAGATTATATTTATATTATGACGAGTCTGTTCAATTCAGAACTTTTATTCCCTACTCAATATTTTATCCAGAGAATATTACATTCTGAATGCAGATGTTATATATTTTTCAAAACCACAATTATAGTCCACTTAAAATAATTTATAATATTTTTAAAAGTTTGATTTGTGGTAAAATTTCAGCTTTTCCTTTTAGCATTATGCTGCCCGAAATGGAAAAGAAAAATCTTGTTCTTTACTTCTTGCAAGAGGAGCTAATGTCAATGCTCAGACTCCTGGTGGAGCTACACCTTTACTCAGGGCTGCTTCCCAAGGGCAAACTGATATTGTACAAATGTTATTAAAGTATAAAGCAGATCCTTCAATATGTGATAGTGATGGAAGAACACCACTGCATAAGGTAATTCATTGTAAATATCTACCATTATTTTGATAAAACTTCATCCTTTAAATTTAATTAACTCAAGAAGTAAAGGCTTTAATGTAAAACCAAAAAGTGTACATACCTAACACATGGAGTTTCATTGCCTTTGGTCAAATCATGAGTGTGATGCCAAAAACTGTGGAACTTGTTCTATGTGTTCAATGGCTTTTAACACATGCAACTTATGTATTGTGCACTTTCTTCTTCTCTATGAGAGGTTTATCCCCTTATTCATACCGTTCAAGACTATCAGAATCATGTATGAACATAATCTATTAATCCATGTTGTAATCACACACCTGCATTTCAAGAATGAATTTATTTATAATGTCAAATCCTTGCTTGTATAATATCTAAGAATACACATTGAAACCATTATAAGAAAATTTGAAACCCTTTTTTTACTGGCAACATTCATGTAATATGAATTTTGTATAAAACATAGAATATTTTTTACATATTTAATAAATTTTAATTCCTTCAAATTATGTTACTAATCCTTCACATTCAGTCATCTTCATTTATAGATCCTTCACAATGTAAAGAGAACATCTTTATTCTAAAAGCTTATTCTAATTTATTTTTTAATTGGGAAAAACTAAATTTCTCTTTTGCTAGTGCTTATTTAATGGTGTTACCAAAATTTATCCATTTAAAGCATATCCAGAACACCCAATAGCCTCCTAATTAGGATCTCCAGAATTGAGGAACCTAATATGAGGTCTCCTGTTCCTTCTAGCCTACCCAGAGCTGTGGGAATGGCAAACTTTCAACTCAAAACAGGCCAGGATTGTTTTCAGGGTCACCTTTACCTGATTAGTCTGGTGGACTCTCCATAGTGCCCGTTATAGGACATCAGTGATGTGACTTTTGCCCAATCCCACAGTTGCTCAGAACTGAAAGATGTAGCTTTTCTGCAGATGATGTTCTTACTGTTTTTCTTGTTTTGAGACTTTATTGGGCTGCCCCCCAAAAATTGTAACTTGCCCAGTGTCTGGCATAGGGGAAAAAAAGAGTACCTAACAGCCATACCATTAGTACTAATGATGCATATTTTTGCATAAATGATCCCTCTCACTTGTGTTTTATGCATTTTTATTTATTCATCTTGTTTATAACCCCAAATACTATGTACATGTATTATGTCTAAGTAATGGTGCATTTCATGCCTCAATGATTGGTTAGAGTGAAAAGATGCTGATTTTAGACTGTGCTCTTTAAAAGAAAAAATCGTTCTCCCTAAGAATGCGATTTAAATCATACTGCTAATAGTTATTTTTTTTAACCAAAATACAATCTTATGTCCCTAAATCAGCTTATAAATTTAAAAGGAAGGAAAATCATCCAAATATGTTAAATCATAGGAAGATTCATATACACCCTACTACATTTGTTTAGAAAAATAAACTCATTATTCCCAGTTAAAAACAACTTTAAAACAAAAATATTAATTCAAATTAAAGAAATTTTGTAATATGCTGTTATGTGCCAAAAGCAGACCTGCCAACTTTCTGGATTTACCCCGGCAATGCTGGATTTTTAATGCAACTTCCAGGTTTCCGAAATGGACACTATTATTACCGGATTCCGAAATGTAAAAACAATAACGCTGGTTTTAACAATTCCTTACAGTAATGCAGAGTGTGAGAGGATTTTTAGTTACAGAACAAAAATATCTACTCAGTTCAGGTCATCTATGTCAAGGGAAACCTTAGAAAATTTGCTAATATGCAAATCGAACCCACAAGGACACTGTTATGAAGAACAATTTCACAATGAATTTTTAAAACTAGCAAAATCAGATACAGTAAATGCTACAAAAATTCCAAGATTTTCTGCAATTAATTAAACAGACATTTAAAGAATTAAAAGTACTCAAAATATAGACTGCTGGGGTCCCTACTAGTGTAAATATGTTAAAATGTATGATTAAAAATTTCCAATATATAACTTTTGTTTAATATTATAATTTCAAGATGAGCTGAACAGTAAGGAAATATTTTGAACTATGTAATATTATTAAAGCGATCCTATAAACTATAAGTAAGTATGCATTATAATTCTTTTATTATAATTTTTTACTATACTGTTTTGTGTTATGTCGTTATGTCATGCACGGTAGAATATTGCAGGATTTTGCTCTTACTGAGGTTGACAGGTCTGCAAAAGCCACAGTAAAGATGTATTTTTTTTTTTTTTTTTAAACTGTTCTTTTCTATTTTACTGATACAGAAAAAAAAAATCTTCTAGTGGGTATATTGGTATACTCTCAAGATTAATTCAACATTTATATAACTTGTTTACAGAGGAGGATTTCTTTTTTTATGGTAAAAATTCTCCTCTCTAATTCTTGAAAAGACTGCTCTCATATTTTTTGTTTAAAGTTTTTCACTGCTAAAATTTAAATGTTACAAAACAACTTTCTCACCTTCAGTGGTTTGTAATGCTGCTAATATTTATGATTTTTACAATAAGTACAAAGGTGCAGGCTCAAACCCATTACTAATAACTTTGAAAAAATGTGAGATTTTCCTAATTTGACCTATGCTATTTGATTGGTGCATCATTATTTCTCAGTAATAAACTAATGACGAATTTTGAAAGATTAATTTTTAGAATTTAATTTATTAAATGGTGATTATGTGATTCCTTTTTCTGGTACTTTAAATGAATTTATCGTCACATGCGTAGCAACGAATAGACAAAAAAAAAAATTTCTTGCTAATGCGGCGGACGATTGGACATTATCCAAAAAAATATTAAAATACAGTAAAAGATATGTTCCTCAAACTGTACTATATTCTTTAGTATGTTCTATTAGGTTTAATTTGAATGTTTTCTTCTACATTATTTTGTCTATAAAAATATCCCTTAAGATTTTTTATAAATATTTTTTTTACATAAATTGCATACATTGGTTGTATTTATTATAAATATATATATATTTATTTTTTTGGCTTTAATTGCACACATTGACTGTTGTATTTAATTTGAATGCATTCTGTAGCGAAGTGTGGGTTTTCAGCTAGTTTGTATATAAACAGATAATATAATTTATGGCATGCTGCAAATAATATAAAATTCTATATTCATAAAATATCTTTTCAGGCTGTAGAAGGACAACATGTAGGAGTTGCAAAAATACTAGTCGATCATAAGCCTGAGCTAAAGAACATAATAGATAAAAGAGGAAATCTGCCTGTGTTTTATGTTGATCCAAAATGTGTAGAGCTGATGAATCTACTATCTAATTAGTGCAATGTGTAATATATGTAATTATATGCATACTATTTAAGTTTATTTTTGTGAAATTATCTTTCTGTAATTGAAAAGTAAATTTAATATTATAGTTTTATCTCATAATTCAAATGGTTCAGCATTTAGTGTGTTCAAAAAGTGATATAATATTTCATTTTAACATTCAATATCAGCTAAACAGAATAACAAATAATAAAATAAGGCGAGTAAATCTGAAAAAGAGCATTAAATTGACTTTTAAGGGAAAGTACTGTATATGTTTAGTATTTACATAATAGGTTTTTATAGATGCATTTCATGTGAGTGCAAGAAATAATCTATCCACTAGCTTGAGCAGCTCAGCTGAGTCAAGCATTTTACACACACACACACACACTTCTAATATAAATAGTTGAAACATCAGCAAATTTATATTGCTTGCTAACTCTAAAGAATGAACAAAATGTCTGAAAAACAATTCATGTAAATTAGTACACTTAACCCACCATTACTTGCGCTGGGCCTCCGAGGCCTGATCAGTTTAAGGTCTATAAATCCTACCCGTTAATAGTGAAATGGATCACACCCAGTCTAGCTGAGTTCAAGATAACCTTCGACACAAAGGAGATTTTTCCGGAAGTTTGTTTTATTTTGTTCGGAGAAATAGCCATTTAGTAGGTTGCTCAGTCCCGGCGAGAGTACACGTGTTGCTTATTTCCAGTCTAAATTATATCAAGTTCGTAGCACAATATGGCTGGCAAACTAACGTATAATGAAGAAATGGAGTGATTACGAACTTTGATAGATGAAGTATTAACTGATGACGAATCTATAAACTAAGATGATGCATTTTATGATTGCAATGAAAGGTTTAGTGAGCATAATACATTGTCTGAAGAAGAAATAAGAGTCTGAGGAAGAGGACGCTACTGATTCTAATTCAGTTGATTGTTTCATTGGAAAAGATGGAAAAACAATATGGAAGAAAACAATATTTTGTCAAAATGTTCGAATTTTATCGGGAAATATTATTTCAAAGGTACCTGGCAATATTGGAGAGGCAAAAAACGTAACTTCCCCTCATGACTCTTGGAGTTTATTACTGGATGAAAACATCTTGAATATGATCGTCAATTGTACAAAAATATACATTGACACTATCAAAGACAAATTTCAGAGAGAATGTGGTGCCAAATAAATAAAACTCAGAAATTAAAGCTTTTATTGGATTACTATATGTGGTATACACAAATCATCCCATGTGCATGAGAGAGATTTATGGCACACGAATGGAATGGGAATAGAAATATTTCATAGGAACATGTCCCATATTCGTTTTTTGTTTCTTATGAGATGCATAAGATTTGATATTAGAAACAGGCAAATAAGAAAAGAATTGGACAAACTTGCCCCAATAAGGTATGTATTTGACTCATTTGTGCATAATTGTCAGAAGTTTTGAACACCTGGATCTTATGTTACGATTGGCGAAAAACTCTAACCATTTCGAGGACGCTGTTCATTTCGACAGTACATGCCTACAAAGCCAGCTAGGTATGGGATAAAGATTTTTGCTCTTGTTGATGCAAGAACTTTTTTTACATGGAATTTAGAAGTTTATACAGGTACCCAGCCCCAATGTCCGTATCATGTAAATAATTCATCGGTTGAAGTCATAAAAAGATTAACAGAAAAATTAAATTCTGGGAGAAATGTAACAGTCGACAACTGGTACACAAGTTATGAACTCTCTAAATATCTTCTTCAGAAAAAAATTACTCTAGTGGGTACCATAAGAAAGAATTTGTAAACAGTAAAAATCGTATGGTGTATTCATCATTGTTTGCATTCCAAAAAGACATTACTTTAGTGTCGTATGTTCCTAAAAAAAACAAATTTGTTAACCTCTTATCCACAATGCATGGTGACAATGCTATTGATGAAGCAACAGGTGAGGCAAAAAAGCCTGAAATAATAACATTTTATAATTTGACAAAAGGAGCTGTTGATGTGGTGGACGAAATGTCTGCAGCTTATTCAACTGCAAGAATCAGCAAAAGATGGCCGATGGTTCTGTTCTTCACACTGCTAAACACTGCTGCAATCAATGCTTGAGTGTTATCCAATGCTCAAAACACCCATCCTCACAGTACAAGAAGCATGGTCAATTTTTGGAGAGATCTTGCAACAGAATTGCTGAAAGAACACACAGTGGAGAGGTGCACTGTACCATGTCTCCCTCGACATTTGCAAGAAAAACTAGCTTCCAACAGCAAAGAACCTGCTGCTAAAAAACAAAGTTGTTGAGAGAAAAAGGTGTTATATTTGCCCAAGTTCGAAGGACCGAAAATCTAAGATAAGTTGTCCAAAATGCGAAAAAAGTCTGTGGAGATCATTCTGTTTTTACATGTATCAATTGTACATAAAATTTGGTAAGTTTTTTTAAAATTCTATACATATATTGAATAAAAACAATGCCCTAAACATCGTCTTCAATTATGTTTTTAGTAAATGCTTAGTATGGTGTTTAATTACCTGCATGAAATATAACTATTTTAAACGGGCCTCGCAGGCCCGGCACGAGTAATCATATCCGTACGATTGCCTCGAGTAACGCCGGGTTAAACTTACTAGTATGTTAAGGACTAGCAAGTGACTGAAGGATTATTCAAACATTTTGTCTCCTGCCAATGGTTAATGTAAACATTGCAGAGTTTTTACCTCACACATGATGTTCCACCTTCAAATCCTCATATCACACAACCAGATCATTATAAATGATTTGAATAGGTAGCACCTGTTATTTTAAGTAGATCTTATATTTACTACTGGATGAATAAATCTAATAATCCTAGCCTTGACACACACAGGGGATTTATCTAACAACTGAAATTGTGAGTTATAATTTTTTTTTTTAAACTCCACTTACAATTTTTTTAAAGTAACACTTAGAATGTCCTTTGATAAATTTATGAGTTTCAGAAGATTTATTTACACCAAGATAAAGAAAACAGTCATAGTCTCAAGTGCCTCATCACCACTTTTACTTTATCTTTTAGCCAATTTCATGAATCAGATTTAGCAAATGTAAATATAATAGTTCATCCTACAACAGCAGAAAAAGGAAATTCTTGATGACTTGCTTACAGCTCATGCTGATATTTTAAAATAAAAATTTTTAAAGTTACAATATGTTTGGTATTTAACTCAGAAATACATTAGTGCATAAAAATGTTCTTAGTATGAAACAATTTGGGTAGATGTGATAAGTTTATAGTGATGTTTTTTTATTTTGGTTAAATAATTTTGAACAACCATTATTAATAAAAATTAAGGTAGATTGGTATTGTAATTTCTAAACAGGCAATAAGAAACAAAAAACATTTAATGAATCTTAACGGATAGTCTTAATTATAAACTTAAGTAGAATTGAAATCTGTACAAAAGTTCATGTTTATCTTGTATGCATCAAACAGGGTCCCACATAGCTGAAAGATCCTCATCCACGGCAAGTTCATTTAGCTAACAGTAATCAGAAATTTGAGCTTTTTTTTCTTTCAACAGGGCAATCAAGCATTTAAATTATAACTACATGTTGTATTTGATCATGCATTCAATCACACATTCAAGGACTTGCAATATTGTTGTGAAAGGTGTAATATTACTGCACAATTCAAAACAAAAGGGAAAAAAGAAACAGCAGATGTAAAATACTGCTTTTATTACATTCAGTATGAAACACTATAAAAATGATACAAATATCATTTACCTTATCACGTACACCAAAATATCTCACTTCCACAAACAAATTACTTTATACCACTTTGAAAATTTAAAAACTTTTAAACTAATACCTCAAAATATCTCGATGAATATTTATTTCAGCAGTATACAGTTCAGTAGCACTTTAAAAGTGTAAAACATTGAGTTTTAAATTTCGGACATTAATTCTGATTATTTAAATTAAATGGTACATTAGAATATGTTACAACTCAAGTTATACATTAATCATAGAAAACAGGTTCCATTACACAAGTAAATTCAAAATTATAACAAGAAAGAGTTATACATCCATAATATAACTACAAAGAATTTAATATTTAGACAGGATTTGTTATTCTTATCAATTTCACATGGGAGGGATTTAAAAGTTATCTTTTTCCTGAAGATATACTGTGAAAAAATATTTGATAAATTAAGTGAGAACCAGATAAAATTCAAATTTTATTAAATTGCCATTAAATTCTAGACACTTTAAGGTTTCTTTAAATGACACTTCAAAGTAGAAAAGCAAATATTTTATTTTTATCCATTTTGCTTTATAACTAGGTTTTAATTAAACAAGGCTCAAGAATGTTCAAAACATTTAAAGATTGCTTTAATTAGCAAATTATTCACATTTGTTGTAGGGAATATATAAATAATGGGTGTACCATATTGTGAAAATGGTTTACTACGAGAAATACAGTATATAAACATCATAAAGACCGGTTACATCCTTGTACTCATCAGCAATAGGAAATGAGTAACATTGCTGACTATGTGAAGCTAATGAGCTCATAGGACAAATCCAATCAAAGAATTAGATCTTTCTTTACTTACAGAACAGCATGTTTTCACTTAAGACATGCTAACAGTAACAGATTTGCTTTATCATAAAAGCTCTTGCTACGTTCCCAGAAGGGACATAAATGTCCCATACAATCATGTTGAGATTGCAGAGGTGTATTCATACATGGCTATACAACACAGGCAATATGCCAAAGGGAGATTGTCTCCCAGAAAAGTTTCTAAAAGAGGAACTGAGGCATAATAAGAAGGTTGAGAGATGGTTATATACAAAAACACCTGGTTTGAAATTCTCGCTTCTTTAGAGTTGTCTGCAAGGTTTTATCCTATGTATAAGGGCAAATATGTATCAATAAATCAATGCCACCTTTTTAAGATGTGTTGCTGTATTGGTGTTTAAAAAAAAATTATAATTAGTTTATTTGTTAAATACTGTTCATGATGTGCAAGGACAAAAGCACATTACTAATTAAAAGAAATTTCAATGGAAATTATGAGGTCCCACCAAAGTCAATTCCATCAATAATTCATACTAGTTTTTTTACAAAATTAAAATCTATTCCTCAACAAGTTGATGAAGCAAATGATAGTAAAAATAGCATGGCAAATGATAAAACTGTCTTGCACATTTCATAACTAGTTTCAAACAAAAACAAAACTATTGATTGTAGAAATCCAGTCAATGGACCAGTGATTGATGCTGTTTGTACACAGGAACACAATGAAAACTTATGTGCCAGCAAAATCAGATGTAAAACACTTTTGCCAAATAAAAAGTTATTTAAATATAATGAACAAGCTTTTAAAGTTATTAATTTAATCCCTGTTTTTGAATGAACAGATTCATACAATATACTTATAATTTGGAACAAATACCTTATTTCTCACTAAGTGAATCTTTTCAACAAATGAGTGAATGAAATTGAATGGTGTAAGTTAAGAGTTGCAGTACACTTAAAGGTATAAATTTAAAAGTATGTCAGATTTTTTGTGTGAAAAGCAAAATAAGAAAAATATTACTACATAATAGTGTATTTAACAGGCTTAATTGTTCAAAGAAATTCAGGCAGAAGATATTTCCGCTAAATATTTTGGAGCTAAAACAATAGACTCTCCTCTTTGGAAAGCAAATGAAATATTTACCAGTGAAAATATAAGGTAATGTAATCAGTCACGAAAAATAAAAATTCAGGCTCATTTGAATAACAGAAAATCTCAACATCAAAAACTGAATAACATTTTTGAAAAAATTTCTAAATCCTTTACAATACATCCTTCCTACGAAAGACTCTCATAGATAGATTATTATTCATTATAAAGGGAAATTATTTTAAGATAGTTTATGGAATAAATCCTTATGTATTTGTACTTATCCCAAGATTTTAAAATCAGTTTGTGGATCCCAGTGGCATTAATTTTGTAATTCAGGAGGTAGATATTGAGATCCTCCTTAGACATGCCTAAACAATGAAGAATATGGTCAGGACTTGCCAAATCATTACAATGGATGCAAAGCAAGAGACATTTGATGCTGTTATCAAACTATAAAGATCTGATATGGCTAGTTCAAAGTCGGAACAACCTTGCTGCATCAGCTCTAGTAAGACTCCAAGCTGATGGCTCTCCTGGTTTATTGTAATTGTACCAATGTAGGGGAGATTTTGACTTAGCAAAAATATATGTTTATATGACAAAGGGTATATAAATTTCAAATTCTTTAAGAGATGCGAGCTATGAATGTGTGTTTCCATACCTAATTTTTAATTAGAATAATATCTAAGGCATACTTCTAGTTCATAGTTTAAATCTATTCATAAGAAAAAATAATTTTCTTTTATAACTTCTGTAATAACTGACAATCATGTTTAGTGAAAGAAAAAATCTCTTAATAACAATTATATTATGTATGCAAACTAGTGAAAAATATAATTTAGGAAATAAATAAATAAAACTAACATCTTTAAAATTTGAGAACAGAGAATTCAAAATTTTGCTGTTTTATCTAATTTTTAATTAGAATATATCTAAGACATACATCTAGTTCATAGTTTAAATCAATCCATAAGAAAATATAATTTTTTGTAACTTCTGTAATAACTGACAACCATTTCAAGATTTAAAACTAGTGGAGTACTATACTGTAAGCTCTAAGATAAATGAAATAATAATGAATACAAAATTAATAAAAACCTTAACAAGCCATTAAATTTTGAAGTCCATTAAAAAAACATTTCCTTTATAATCGCACCAAACCTATTTTAATTTCCCAAGTACTTGGTGGTCTAGGGAATATTTACCATAGTAGATTTTTTTTAACTGAGCAGTTTTTAAAAAAAATTTCTTTGGGAGGGGGGAGTGAGGAATTGACACTTTAAGCACTTTAGATGTTTCCAATTTTGTTTCATGTATTTAATTTATTATAGTAGGAAAATTGAAAGACTAAAGTTTTAAGATACAAGAAAGAAGGTTTTGTCATACCTTTCTATTATCATCATTTATTTATTTAATTTTAATTTTTTTTTTTTGGGGGGGGGGGGATACTGGATACATCACAAGTAATGGCATGATGACCATGCATATGTCATACATTCGCTGAGGAGATATTAACCAACTTGGTATTCTAAGATATAAAATAATACCCTTTTTTCATGAATAACCAGACACCCTTCACTACTCCATAGCTGCAATAAATGATAAATGTACATAATCATACATATTATACATTTATTGTAATTATGCATAAATGTACCCAACTAAATTTAAATCAAATAAACATTTCTATATGAACATATATATGTTAATAAATATTTCTGGTGATAATCTGATTACATGGCAGGGGACTGTACGTAAATGACATGAACAGTTTTAGTGCACAACAGCAGGGAGAAATCATACATTAGAAATAAATTGAAAAAAAAAAAGCTCTAAACACAGCCCAAATAGAAATGAACAGTAAAATTGAAGGATGCAGCACATATTAAGAAAAATACTTTAAAATAAGTTAATTTTAATGTGCATCTATTTAAAAACCCATGAAAATAGGCAGAGGTCATAGCACTGGCAATTATGAACAGTGTAAGAAATATATTTAACTTTTTCATACAACATTTAAAACAGATACAATCAATCTGATAATTTTATTATTCTATTTTTAGTTACAATTTTTGTGGATTGATAGCTATTTATAATTCAGACATTGTAAATAAATCAGAGAAAATATTCAATGACACTATAAATAAAAAATTATGGCTCATAAATGCCTGAAATGCAATTCAAGTATCTGTTTGAAACCATTTTGAAAATTCACAAAGAGGCCATGTTGTACTGAGTAAAATTTCAACTCAAATACACTTGTTGGATTCTGACTATAATTTCAAAAGCTGAAATAACAATAAAATGAAAGTACAATACTCATATCAGTATGCCAAATGGGGAAACAAATATTCACAGAGGTAACCTCCAATGTAATAGTACCAACACTTGCTTATTTCACAGTGTGTCACAAAGTGTTTGTTTATGAAGGCAACTTTTTAATGAAATTACCTTTTTTCCACTTCTGTTTTAATATCTTTAATTTTGAAATTTTTTAAGAAGTACTCAAATCGGTCTGGTTTGCTGTTAATTAAATTAGAGTTGATATAATTAAAATTGAACATTTAGAAATATAAGTATTTCTTGATATTTCTATATTAAAAAATATATTGGTATATCCTAAATTCTTCATATTTTTCATTTGTTATAATTTTTTTTCCTTTTTAAATTTTGGTGATATTTAAATTTAATATTCAAGTAAATTCAGCTTTTCAAAAAAAAAAAAAAATAAAATAAATAAATGGTAATCCTACAAAACTTTGCAGACAGTTTTGTATATCCTTATTTCATCATGCCTTTCCCATTTCTTATAAAGTTTTAAAATTCTCTTTATTTATTTTGGGGTGGGGGTAAATTTTCAAAGTTTCGTATGATTTTAATTGTAGTTTATTCTTAGAAATGCTCTTTCATGCATTTAAACAGATGAAGTTCTTTTTTCCTGTTATATTCTTGTTTTTATTTTCTATTATATTCACAGTGAATGCTGGGTAAGAGCTCTCAACAAAGTCTATGACTAGAGTGTGAATATTCCAGATTGATATGTCCCTAGCATTCATGTGTCAGCTTGTGCATGCAGTTTATTCTTAGAAATGCTCTTTAGAAATACTCTAAAAAATAAATGAACATGTTATATTTTTTTTAAACTACTTTCCATAAAATATGAGTCTTTTAAACATTTGGGAAGCTTTCTCTCATCTGTATTTTTTCCTACACAACTAAAATGGAAAATCATTCTCACATTTTAGTTATGACTGTTGAATTATAACACTTGCAACAATTTTAATCTAGAAATCACGAAAAGCTTAAATAAGTGGCTGCTATTCCCACCCGTGCATTTTTACTACTGTGTTTATAAACCATTTTACATGTCTGTGATGTGTAACTTTGCAAGATAAATTAAAGAACTGAAGGGAATGAAATAAACAGTGTTCCTGTAATCTCACTACATAGGTATGAGTATTATACTTCAACCAATAATAATAATAAATATAAACCAAAAGCTCAAATTTTAGAATATCACTGAATAACATTTACCAGAAGAATGTAAAACCAAGAATTTTTTTATATATAAACTTATATAATTATTTGAATTTAATATATAAATATATATATATATAAATTTTAAACCGTGGGAAATTTTTCAAACTGGTTTCAAGCAGTAGCTTCAAGTTCAAAAGCTAATTCAAACTTATGTTTTACTCAATCTTAGACATTCATAAACTCCAATGTAAAATGAAAGTCACTATCATGCTGGCAAAATATTACAATAAAGAAAGCATCACAGCATATACTAAAACTTTACATGCTAAAGTTCAAATTACAGGTTCAATTTTACATCAAAAATAAAGTACAATAAAAAATATACAATGAAAGTCAACAATAAACTAAGACTTTACCAACTATTTAAATATCTGCCATATTTTAACACAAATAAAAAAATGAAAGAAACATTATCCAGGTTTCTAAAAATTTCTCAGGACAAAAAATAAACATCTTTCAGTTTTTAAAACACACAGATTTTAAATGTTTATTATTTACATATTTTTCTCATTGCCATCATAAGATATTAGCAGGTTAAAGAAATAACATCAAATAAGTCTGTCTCTCAGAATAAAAGATTTATTTAGAAACTGCATTTTTTTTTAGGGAGGATTATTAGATAAATTATTAGCCAAAAATATAAATCTATGTGTCAGATAAATGAACATATGCAGCATGTCTAAACATGAAATTGTTAGGCCTTAGCTCCAATTTATGCTCAAGTGAAGCCCTAAATTCAGATATGGATTCAAAAGTTTTTAATGTACATGACATCCATTACCATGTAGTACAGGAAATACAACCAATTAGAAGCATTTAAACTGGATTGGATCAAAAATGATAATAAAAGTTTCATTTAATGTTTTTAATCTATAAATAGAATAAATATTATTTTATTCTATAAATAGAATAACTAATTAATCATTCAGTAACAGATTCTTTAACAGTTTTAAAATTTAGAAATTATGCCCTAATAGCAAAGTGTCAATAATTATAATATTGTATTTAAAATTTAAATCAATCATCCTCAAAATTTTTTTTCTTTTTGCTTCCCTTAACACCAAAGAATAACAGATCATTATTCAACATAAAATCAACACTGAAAATAATAAATACGTAATGCCCAATAATTTAAATAATTCTAAATTTTAATGGATCATTTCACACTTTTCAGAACTAATTAAATGTCAAAAACAAAATTTCTCAAGGAAACAGCAATACAGTTTTTGGAAGAAGAAGAAAAAGCAATAGAACTATAGTAGATTAAAAAAACTTTCAGTAAATTTAATTTTTAATTAGAAATTATAGTGTATTTCACATATATCTTGTGCATAAAATAAGATTTTTTCCAAATCCTGTTTATAAAAGAAAAATTTAAATTATTCTTATCATGCAACCTTTAGAAATGCAGATACTAAATCATGGAATATAATTAATAAAAGAAATGTAGCAGTCTTAAACAACTTGATATTCATTTTACATATTCCACTAGGATTTTTAGTTTATGTAATTAGAAACCAAGAACATTTTAATTACATATAAAATCATTAACATCTATCAATTCACATACAGCTCTCTATGCTGTGTAAAGTGGATAATCAGACAAGATGTTAAAAACACCAGCTTTAACATTTTATGGTATATGAAAATATGTTTTAAATGTCTCATATCAAGGATGGTGGTGAAGTGGTACCACCATTTTTAAGCACCTTAATGCCTTTGAAAATTATAAATGCTCTTATAAAAGAGCAATGTAACAGTAATGGAAACCAGTGAGATGCAGATGATCAATCGTAAGGAGACTACATAGATGTAACAGCTTGTATGACTACTTATGATGTCAATGATTTGTAGAAGAATGAGCTTTACATGAATGTTTTAAATAAATGTGAAAGTTTAGTTCATGAAGCTTCAGGAAATAAAACATTTCACAATAAACTAAAACAGAGAAAATAAATACTAGAGTCATATACAAACATCTCATAAATATCAAAAATGCACATGATAAATCATCATTAAAATTATTAATTCAAACAACCACTTTTATAATTTTCTATAAATTGTGATTTATATCACATGAATATGATAGAAAATTAATAAATTTCATTTTAAATTATTAACAATTTCTAAAATAAGATAATAGCAGGGCTTTTTAAAGTCTACTTGCTTACATCACATGAATATCAATTTTATATACACCACAAAATTTGATCTAAAACAACTTCAAGCACGTAAATTCATTCAATTGAAAATTTTGCAACTTACAGTGTATATCATTGGTGTATATTTGACTATTTAAGTGTAAATTACTAAGAATGCACTTAAATAAGCAGTGGACAAAACAACCCAGGAAAAGTTTTTTTTTTTTTGAAAATGACCCTTCTCAGTAATACCATTTTCCTCGGACTGTAACACAAATGAAAACTTTTCATGCCACATAATGATAGAGATTTGGGTTTTCTGCATCCCTCTCCAAATAATCTCGATCAATCAAACTTTCGATTCGTTTCTTCAAGTCAGTAGGCTAAAAAAAAGTTTTATTAGTATAGATTAAACAAAAAAAAATATATAATACAGCAAAATATAACAGTTATTTCAGTGCACTATTACATTTCCTTATCATGTGCATGTACACATTATCTATTAACTCCTTTAAATAAAAAATAAAAAAATGAAGTGTCCTACTTCACAGGATTTATACTTGTTTTTTACTAGTAAATAGGAAATATATTTTAACATATCAGTGTATAAACATGACTGAAGTATTTAGATTTCCCATAGAGGAAAATATATGGGTTTTTTTTCCAGTATATACTGCATTATTTCATAACCTATTTTAATCTTTTAGAACTATGACACATTTTCTAATTTTGCAAAATTTTCAGAACTTTTGTGGTTAGTAGACATCATATATTCCTAAGCTCTTTAAGTTACTAAACAGTAATTTAAAAACATCAACAATGAACACAGAAAATACTACTAGTAATAAAGATGAGTTTATGATTTTAAAGCATTTTAAAGCAGGAACGTATTGGCAATTCAACATAGCATACAACAGAAACTGTTTTTGAGTACTACTGTATAACTAGCATTTTTTACATTAAAAATATAAGTAACTCTAAGTTAAAAATACAGATTGTAATATTTTAAAAACAAAAGAAATCTGACTTAACACAAATGTCCCTTCTTGTCAACAAATTAGACATGGAATGAGTCATTTTGACTATGGTTATCATATATTACTTCCCTCGTCTCTCTCCATACACAAACTATTTCACTTATTTCTTCCCAGAATCACCATTTTATCAAGTTTCACCTTTTATTTACCCTTTCTGCATAATGAATTACTACAGCATAAACTGGATACAACAGTTTTAGTTTAAATATGAATAACTCTTTTATATTATAAGGATGCTAGAAATAAAGGTAGCCCTAAACAAATCGGACATTGAAGTATATAAAATGAGATATTTTGTAAAATTATTAGATTGTAGCTTTAAAAACACTTATGAAATTAAAAAAAATTCTTTCAATAATCTATAATCCTGCTTAGAGCTATAAGAATCTAAATTTAATATATACCGTAGGAGGCATACACACATCGTAGGTTGTGCCCATTCTTAACACTTGGGAAAAGCCTTTCATTTTTGGACCAATCTCAGAAAAGATTGTTGGTGATCATTAAAAAAGTTCGTTAACGGATAGTTCAACGAAAGGTGATTTTGGCCACCGGGGGACCAGATGTTCTGACACACTAACTGACCAGAAGCCACAGGAGCTTTCCACACCGACCCAGAAAGTTTCTAGAATGATCTGGATTTTTCTGAAAGTTGGGGTATAAAAAGGAGAGAGGGAGGTCCAAGAGGAGAAGAAAGTAACTATGGGACATGCTTTTTGTCTCTATGCTGAACTTTAGATTGAACTGAGTTATGACTCTCTCTGGTTTTCGATGATTGGTGACTGATAAGTATTTATTAATAATGGAAATTTGTATAATAGATTCTGTAAAATATATGAATAAATCAATATATATCTATTGGAAGTAAGTGAGTAGTTTCTGTGTCCATGGAAACCACAAGCAATCTACTTAACCACAAGGTTCTGTCAGAAATGGCACAGCTGGCAGGATGTTCGATGTGGAAGGCATCAGGAAAAGTTTAAAGGTGATGAAAGTTTTGACATTGGTGATATTCATCAAAGCAAAGGCATTTGCAAGAGAAATTTGATTCAGAAAGAATTTAAAGGAGTGGAGTGGTGTGCAACATCAACGAGTGTTAAAAACATCACTCGAATTGATTCACATTTGCCAATATTTTTAAATGAATGCAAATGCAAAACCTTAAATATCTCAATACATGAAAAAATGGACTTATACCACTTTCAAAAATAACAGCTCACAATTATACATATATGTGAGGAAGGAGTGGTTTCTGTGTCCATTGAAACCATTAGCAACCTACTTAACCACGAGGTTCCAACATATACTACAGAAGGGACAACTCATCAGACATAATCAGTCATGTTTAGATATTAAAAAAGTAAGCTAATAGAGCCAGAGAATGTTAGCATAAAAAGAAACTATTCATATGGCATATATAAACTAAAATCAGGCTTATTAAAATAGTTGATTTATGTGTTATTTCTATACATTTAATTTTATATTATGACCCATACATAAAAAAAAATCTACTTTCCTCATATTAGTGTGTACTTCTCAGGGCTGTTGACACTGAGTCAGAAAGGAGAGGAGATGAGAGAGAATGGGTATAGAGAGACATCATTAGTAAAAGGGGAAGAAAGTGGATAGTAGTAAGATACAGGCATGAGAGTGGTCAAGGAGTGACCAACAGAGGTTTATGAAGATACCAGGCAGAAATTGGAGACAGTGCTGTCTCGAGTGAAAGGAAGATTTGAGAAGGGGTCAACAAATATTAAAGAGTTCATTAGAGCAAAAGCATGAGAACTAATGAGCGTAGGAAGAAAACACAAAAAGACAAAAGAATTTAGAGAAGATAGGATTACACCCCTTAATGTAGATTGGAGAGGGGATTTCATACAGAATATGAAATCGCTCTAATAGAAAGTGCTTGAAGAATACCAGTGGCTAGCTGATGTCACCTATGGAAGCCCCTGGAGAGGGGATTAATTACATATAAAAGGCAGATCTAATCAGAGATAGATAGATAGACAAAGAGAGAGAGAGAGCCAGCCAAAGAGATTGCATGTAAAGCTAGTGAGAGAGAAAGAGATTGCTATGGAAGATCACCCAAAATGTTCTGGCACATGCCTGATGGACACTTCCTGCTACAAATCCCCCGTCATTAGTGTCGAAAAGAAGCTCAGACACCAATAGCTATTGAAAGAGACATCATTGATCACCATTGTATTGTGAGAAGGCGAGTTCATTATGTCAAAAGTGCCTGCTCCCCACAAATGACACAAGGAAAAGGGTAGGAGAATATTAGTCTTCCCTTTTTGCTGTGTCGATAATGCTCTTTAAGAAATAGAATTAGTAAACTGCATATGTTATGGCTAGGGAGCTAGTATGCTAGTATTTGAAATAATTAACACACACATAATATATATATATATATATATATATATATAAAATTAAATGTTGATATTTTAAATTTGTTAGTAGATAGAGCAGTAGTAAGTGCATAATGTTGAATATGCTGTCAGTACTTGTAAATATATGTGATGTGTTTAATAAAATGATGTATTATTGTAATGTATGAGTAATCATTCATGTCAATCCACTATAAAAGTTCGGCAACATATACAAAAGATTTTTAAAAATGTGTACATTTACCTTAACTGGAAATTTAAGTTGATCATAAAGTTCAGTGATCAGTAAGTTGTGAGATAGAGTCTTTCTCATCTTCATTATGCGCACTATAGCTGCATCTATTTGATACTGGCGATCTTGGTAGACTCTTTCTTGTGTAGTAGATTGTTCCTCTTGCTAAATATAGTAGTTAAAAAATAAAATTATTAGTTCTGTATAGTTAATGAAATCAAATAATTTACTACTGAGTCTACTTATCTTATCAGAACACATAAATCCAAATTAAAAACGTGTGGTGATTTAAAAAAAAAATTTAAACATTAAAAACATGTACTTAATTATTTAAAGCTTGTACATATAATAAAGACTCACTGTTTCCTTCATCTGAATTTGGTTTATTTTAATTCTGAAGTATTTGTTCTTAAAATCTGCATTATAAACAAACTTGTCATCATCTTCTACATCTTTGCCCTATAATGAACAATGTAAATACAGTAATCTGCAATATTTTAAATTTTGCATAAATTTAGAAAAATAACTATGGTAAATTTTAACTGGTACAATATAATCAATAACACAAATTATCAATGTCCTTAAAATAGAAAGTACTTTAAAATAGTATGACAAGATATTCATTTTTTTGTTCCCATATTCGTTAGATATCTTTTAATATATTAATGCAACACATACTATAATATGCAAACTTTATGCTTCAGCTTTACCAGAATAAAAATATTTCAGAGATAGAGAAGTTAAAAAAATATATGTAAAAAATTAAACACAACAGAGAATAAAAGGAATATAAATAGATGCTAAGCAGTACTCATATCATAACATAACATTAACATAGCTATTATCTTTGAATAATTATGGTTACAAATCATTAAAGACTTATTGTAGTAAAACTGGGTGCCTCGACTGGAAAACAAGAACTTATATTTGAATCCATTACACTTCAACCCTCTCAAAAAGTTTGAAAAGCTTGGAAGGCAAAATTTATGTAAACTTCTGCAAAAAAATTCTCATAATTCTACATTTCAGAATATTTTTACATTAACTGATTATTTCTAGTAGAGTATTGGTTGTTGCTAAAAAACTTTATACATAAGCATCTTGAATGAAAATTTTCTTATTTGTTTATTTGTCTTATTAGAATAACTAGAATAAACAATGAAACTAAATCTACCATTAACTAAAGCACAGGTTACACATATATAATTTAGCAATGCTCTTATCATTATTAAATGGACTTTATATGGAAGAGATCGGTTGCAGTGAAAGCTAAAATTTACACACTATTAATCAAATAAGTCACAGTTTACAGCTTTAGTTATAAAGTAATCTATAATATAACTGATATTAAAGTTACTAATAGTAAAAAATAGTTACCCGCGGAACTTTGTGTAAAACTCGGGCTTTACCACATGCCAGTGACTGAAGTGTTCTTCTGAGTTCTCCATCCTCTGCAAAGTTTTTTTACAAATGAGTTAATGGGAAAATCTATAGGAACAGAACAATCACAAATCATAAAGAAATTTTTGTCTTAAAATTGGAAACATGACCCAGAACTAACCAAGATTTGAGACAAATTAAATGCAGGAATGGGAAGTTTGAGAACCTACACAAGTATTTGCTCCCAGAATACTCTCAAAGGAAGATGACACCTCTTTCAGGATCAAATTGGTTCATACTCACCAATTATTTGATAGCCAACACAGTTCTACTTTCCTAATGGAATGAAGGATACCAAGTATGAGCAGTTATCATTATATTAGTCTCTTAATCTTACGGACTCCTTAATCTTAATTTTTGTTTTATTTCAGAGCCAACAAAGAATTTCTGATTACTGTAAGTATTTTTGGAGGTGAAAGGCTGGATAAACCTTAAAGTTTGAATTTACACATTAAGAATCCTAATTCTTAATTACTGAAATCAAAATGAAGGGTAAGTGCATAACCATAATAAATGATGAACTATCATTACTCCTTACAATAATAATGGCTAAAATTTTAACTTATAGAAGATAAAATAGCACACATGTAATTTTAAACAAGATAATAAGGTATTTTTTTAAGATCCTCCCCCTCCCACCCCACCCGGAGCAACTCATTTGCTCCGAGCTGGAACAAAAACTATGTTACACACGATTTTGCTTCTTAACCTCTTTAGCAACCTTAGCTCCTTTTCCTCTTTTGAAAGATAATTAAGCTGTTCCAATGCAGAAAGAATTTAAAATTTTGCAATTTTCAAGACACTTCTATACAGTAAATTGTGTCAAGCATCTTAGATCCCTGGGTTACCTAATTAACTTATCATATTTTGGCATGTGTACTATACTAAAGAATAGATTTATATACCTATTGTCCTGCGCAATGACTTTTGAATAATTTGAGGTAGAGAGTTCAACTTTCACATAAAAATAGTCTACTAGAAGAACGAGTTGGCTAGCAAAAAGTAGCCATGGGAAAATGGTGAAATTTCAATAAAAAGTTCACAAGATTGAGGTTTTTGACAAATGAGTCAGGTGTCTGTTTTGTGTATTTTTCATTCTGAATTAAACAAGTCAAAAATCCAGTCTATAGATTCAACAGGCTTCTGTAATTTGTTTGAGTTAGAAGAATTCTTTTCGCAACATTTTTTTAACGTGTATTCAATTCGCTACATGAACTTTTTTTCACTTCCAAAATATTGGCTTATATCATTACTTATGGGTACATATAATTTCAAGCATACAAGGCATTCATTTCATTTGTAAGAAAAATTATATATTTCTTCATGACACAGTATTTATTTTTAATTTTGAATACAAAAAGAAAATGCATTGAATTCCATTATCATCCCGTCATTTTTCCAGCTTCTGGGAAGCTGGATAGTACACATTAAAAGGAACACCTTAGATAACATAACGTGACGAGAAACTTAAATCCTATTTTAGAATGATGAAACAGATTTTTGCAAAAAATTTTTTTAAAAAATCAGAGTAAAATTTCAAGGAGCAAAATCTTCTCATTCCTGGTCAGATAAATTCAGAAGAATAAAAATAAAAATTTTGATCCTTTAGATTAAATCCGCAAAGGAACTTTATCCAAGAGATGAGTTTTTTACTTTTCCAGTTCAGATAGAAATAACACAGGTCTGCATTTAAAAAAATTTTAAGAGCTGTTTTGGTTATTCCACATATTCTTTATATTTTTCTGTATGCTGAATCTGAAAATAACCTCCCTTTTGTCATAGGACATCATATTTCCTGACAATTCAGGTAACTATGTTAAATAAGGCAGTACTTCAAAATAAATGAAAATAGGCTTAGGAAATTAATTTTTAATTACAAATTTTACATGAAAATCATTTTTGAACTGAAATGAGCTCGCTAAAACACATTAAAATCATTTCATCTTCCTTGTGAGACTCCTCTTGGTGCATTTACGCTTGTGAGTAGCATCTGGAATGTCTCTCTGAAGCATCCAACAGTAGCCTGCCATCATTATAATGCTTCATTTTCCCTGATATTTTCTTTATATCTTTTTGATGTCCTGGTGGAATCAATCACCTTGTTCTTCACTCAAAGCTCCCAAATTTTCAGGAAAGTGTGGGATTGAAGGAAATGCACTTTCAAACTCATCAGGTAACCTAATGCTTGCAATGCTTTCAGCATTTGTCCGACGATCTTTTTGTAGTCAGGATCTTCCTTATTGCCTAAAAATTTCTCTACAACCTCTTTAAATGCAATCCACCCTACTTTTTGAGAATCTGTCATGGTATTGATAAACCCTTGATCAGCTATAAACCTTCTGTCTGGTCAAATAAACATACCTTCCTTTAATTTTGCCTCCAAGAGGCCTGGAAACCTGGTAACCCAAATATTTAAAGCATTCTCAATCCCTTGGAAGTGATTTCACGAATTGCTTCATCAACCCCAATTTTATATGGAGAGGTGATAGAAGAACTTTATATGTGGAGGTACCAAAGTTTCTCAGAGGACATTATTTTGACCGACTGTGAGCACCCTCCGCTACCAACTCTTCTTGGTCCAGTGATTTTGTCGGTCTTGACTGTCCCATATACATAGAAAACAAGGATATTTGGTATATATAGCTTCTTACCCGAGCAGCATGCACAAGACCTTTAAACCCCCACACACTTGCCAACCATGGTCTTCATATTTAAGTTTATGAAGAACCAATTCCAAGATCTCGTAGGTTTCCTTCAAGTCTATGGAATGACCTACAGGGATAGAAGTGTAAAAACTGCCGTTGTAGAGCAAAACTGCTTTGAGACTTCTTTTTGAAGAATCTATGAAAAGACACCATTGCATTGAATCATATTGGATTTTGAATTGACCCATCAAACCTTCAACATCAATGCAATAAACGAACTTGTCTTCCTGAGCAAAGTAAGGAACGAACTCCTTTTCACGACGTCTGAACCATGAAAAAGACACTCCTGGCAACAATAAATTCCTGCTTTTGAGCCTTGAGCCGAGTAACTCAGTGGCATCTTTGGGAAGATTCAAGTCTCTTACCAAATCATTCATCGCCTCCAGGGAAAAAAAGTTTGGTCTTGTATCATCTTCAAAGTTAGAACTTGATTCATCTGGTTCAGGTATGACTTCACTTTCATCAGAGCAAGGTATCTCTTCCGAGGTAACAGGGGGCTTAGGTACTGGTATATCTGTGTCATAGAGGGATGGAATGAATTGCTGATTGGAGATTGGGATATGAAATGGAATGCTTTCATTTGGAATTATACACTTTCACATCACATGAACAAAAGTAACAGTCATCACTATGGTTCTTTTGCTCTCGCCATACCATAGGAATCCCATAACGGAAAGCTTTTTTCTTACCCTTGAACCAATTTCGGAGGTCCTCAACACACCGTTTATACAATTTATGAGGCACCCAAACTTTATCTTGATCTCCAAGTATTAGAACCTGTGCGGTCAGCTTGCAACATGTTGATTCTGGTTTCTATTAGCTCTGGGAGTTCTTTCCTTCGAAAGTTATGCGTTTTTGACATTGTATATCTTAAATGTACTGAAGTGAATTAATTAATAGTAATTTTGACTAAATTTGTTAAAAACCCCAAGTGAAAAAATACCAAAAGTTGAGAAAAATTTGTTAAATTTGAAGAGAATTTTAAATTTTGTGTTAAATCCTGACGTCTAGGATATTTTTTGTTCGTATTCAGCACATCAAAATTCATAGAAATTAGTTGAAAATAATCAAACAGCTTTTAAGTTGCAGATCTGTGTAATTTTACCCTTAATATTTTTATTCAGGTCGGAGCAAAAAGGATTTGTTCTGTGAATAGATATCATCAAGCCCTGGCTTCAACTGAAACAAAGGATACTAGCATTTCTGATGACTGAGAAACTTTATAATCATGAAACGAAAAAAAAAAAAAACCTGTTTTAAGAATAAAAAACACCAAGTAAAATTTGTCAAATTTTATGAGATGACTTAAAATTTATAAGTAACATTACAGCTCTTAATATTAATAGCAAGTTATTATCCTTATCTCTACACCAGATTTTATTTTCAATAACCGAACAGAACAAATATAGTGGGTCACTTTTTAAAATTAGACTTCATAAATAGTTACCAATAAATTAGTAAACAATTTTCAGAAGACAACATTGAGCCCTAAATTAGCATGGATCATGGTAGATTTGTCCCACCATGGTGTGAACCTGATCAACTCAAATGTTAAGGATAAAATTACAAACATGTTGCATAAGAAAGTGCTTCACTATATACACTCATGGACAAAAAAATTAGCGCACCAAGAAATAATTGCGGGATCGTAACGAAACTTGCAATGAAGGTACATGTCGGGGAGATATGCAAATGATTAGAAATGCAGCGTGATTGCGCATTACGTATAGCCGGTAGAGGGTGTTGAACATCGTACTCTGTGGAGTATAAAACAGGTAACCAAAGCTTGTTTGAGTGTGCTGAATCATTTACAAAGGAAGAACTGAGATAGACATGCCATTACGCCGTGTTCGAAGATAATATAAGCAGTTGTCGCAGTTTGAGAGGGGGAGAATCGTCGGGATGATAGAAGCTGGGTGGTCAGCTAGGCGAGTAGCTCGTCAATTAGGCCGCTCTAATTGTGTTGTGAGGAGGTGTTGGGACCAGTGGACCCGAGAGATGTCATGTACACGAAGACCAGGCTCAGGACGCCCTCGACAGACCAGTCGTCGAGAAGACCGCCACATCGTAAGAAATGCACGCGTACAGCCAACTGCTTCATCGGCCGCCATCCAGGCACAGGTAGCACCTTCACTAGAGGCCCCTGTGTCTTCTCGAACCATACGAAGGCGCCTGGCTGTAGGACAGTTGGTATCGCGGCGCCCATTACGTGTGCTGCCCTTGACGCCCACCCATCGATGCCTCCGTTTGGAGTTTTGCCGCTCACGAGGAAACTGGACTGTAGAGGAATGGAACCAGGTCGTCTTTAGTGACGAATCCAGATTCAATCTCGGCAGTGATGACAATCGTGTTCGTGTGTGGAGAGCCCGTGGTGAACGCTTCAATCCTGCCTTTGCTGTACAGCGACACATCGCTCCCACAGCTGGTGTGATGGTATGGGGTGCCATTGCCTACAATACACGGTCACCCATAGTATTGTTCCGTGGCACCATGACAGCCCAGCGGTATGTTCATGAAAACCTGCAACCACATGTGTTGCCACTCATGCAACAGCTCCCAGGAGCCATTTTTCAACAAGACAATGCTCGGCCTCATACAGCAAGGGTGTCACAAGACTGTCTCCGCACTGTTACTACCCTTCCTTGGCCTGCCCGATCCCCAGATTTGTCTCCAATCGAGCATATCTGGGATCATTTGGGACGATGAGTTGGGCATCCCACGAGTTTGAACGAACTAGAGGCAAGGTTACAGCAAATATGGAACGAAATGTCTCAAGACATCATACAGAACTTGTATGACTCAATGCCCGATCGTATCGCATCGTGCATTCGCGCTAGAGGGGTCCAACGGAGTATTAACTCCTCCGTTCTTTTGCCTTTTTCTCTCGAATAAATTATCCTTTTTCTTTGATTTTCTTATCATTTACTTATATCAAAGTAGTCATTACGTACGTAAAATTTCGTTTCATTTTGACGACTCCTTCTTGGTGCGCTAATTTTTTTGTCCATGAGTGTACATATATATATAAATATATATACGCAAAAACATTGACTACATACTAAATAATTATTATAGTTCTTTTTCCTCTTTCAAATATTTTGGATCATCACTAAAAGCTTTACAAAAACCCGAAAAATCCCATCAACAAGAACTTGTTTTCTGCTTTTCTTTAAGACTGCCTAAAAAACACTGTTTAGGGATACTGCAGAATGAGAAACCAAATCTTTTTTAATCGTTCATCTTTGGGCTAATTCATTTTAAAGAAAAAAAAGAATACCCTCCTAATCTTCTCTCCACTCTTCAAACAAGATAGAGGAAAATTCATAACATCTCTTTGTTATCATAGAGAGTATTTCATTCTGATTTAAATATAACGGATTTTTTTTCTTTTTTTAACAAGGTTAGCATTATTTTTATACCTAGTGTATCCCAGATGAAAAACTTTACATCTCAAAACATAATATTTTGTGATTCTACAGTACAATCAGACAAAATGAAAATTCTTCCCAATAGCTGTTGCCTGTTTAATTTCTTCAAAGGAAATAAGTATTCTACACTATTAATCACTAGCAATAAACTAATGCTTTGCAATAAAGAAACCCTGCAACTCTTTATTACCCTAAAATATAAGAACGAGTATTATTTATTTTCACTTAACATATAAGAAAAGAAGAAAAACATATATATCTTATATCTATCTACTCAATATTTTAAGCCTTTAATATGAAATATAAAATAAATAATCACTAATAACAATTATAGGTAATTACAGTGTAACCTCAATTTTTATCATCTTTTTCAATGGGAGCAATTGCCACTGACGAATGCTAAATGCAGGAACATTAACAGGCAAAAATAATTGTCATTTGGGATGGAATGCAACACTTATATAACACATATGTGAATAAGGACATGAATTAGGCCGGCAACATTCCCCCTATAGTGTGTTATTTTGAGAGAGTTTTTAATTCAATGAACAATAAATTTTACTTGACTCAATTGCTCTCACAGTTTTATATAACTAAAAATATTATGCCTCAAGAAAAATTTCACTCAACTTAGGGTGAACAATACAAAACCAAGATTTTTCCAACAAGCAAGGCAATATTATGGACAAGCTACAAATTAAAGTAACCACTGAGAATTCATAACAAATCATAGCTTTTTATATAATATTCAGGGTGAGATTTAGTAATAATAGCCTTTATATCAGAGATCATACATTCCCTTCAGGCATTACATTGATTCCCGTCAATCTTGCATATTCACGTATAAAAATAAGAAAATACTCCATTGAAAATAAACAAAAACCAAATAACTTAAATAAAAAATTTTCAGTACTTTTGAACCCTACAGCCTCCCATATACCAGAAAGAAAGCAGTTGCTTTACCAAACCAAATACTCTATTTAAAGAAACAATAACAATGATTCTATTTTAAATAAAATACACAACTGAAATGACCTCTTTCTTGGCTTTGCAGGCTATTGAAATGGAATAAGAACTCAACATAATATTTATAATTAACAGTAAAAACAGGAAAAGGACATTTCTAAGTAAATGGAATTAAGATAAAAGGCAAACAGCTTAATTTATTCGATGGTAAGAATCAAACAGTAACTGAACATTAAAATTCCGTATAGAATTTTCAGCATAACTAAAATGAACATAATCAGCCATTCCTCACATTGGATTTTTATTAGTTAAAACTACTGTGAAATGGTTTGATTTAAGTAGTACAGATAAGTAATACGGGTTAGACTGATTTGATAACATTAAAATTATTGTTAGAAAAATATATAAAGAAAAGAACTGTAGAATTAAAGAATCATACAAAAATTAGCAATCAAATTCTTACTTAAAAGATTACAATACAGTCACTAGCAAGTGACCATAATGTCATAAATCTAAAACTATAATAAAATACAAAATTAAGAATTAAAATAATTATTGAGTTAACATTTGAAACTTAAGAGTAATAATCACTTACACTGGAAAATCTGCTCTAAGAACACAATGTCCTAAATTGGTTGCCACTGTAGTTTTCGCCCCACTATGTTTACCCTAAGTACAATTTTTTAAATATCTCTTGATTATTTCACCATGTCATTAGGCCATTAAAACATCCATAGGTTGGATTGTAGGCCAGTAACCCATAGTTAAAATATTTACAGTCATGTCCATACTGCTAGGAGGTTGGCTGTTAGTCATATGCTAGAAATGTAAAACACATGACAATAACTATAAACATTTACGAGGCCTAACATTTTACAAATATATATTACAAATTTATCAGCAACAATGGAAATTCACAAGATAAATATCTGAAGATCTCAGAAAACTTAATATTTCAACTATATTTTCAATGAAATCACTCATAAGAAAAATCTATGTTTTTGGGATAAGTACAACAGAACTTTTGTCCCAATTCAGTCTAGTTGCTCTATAAACAATATTCATGCAAAATAAGCTGCATCATGCAAGTGTTCAGCCACTTCTCATTATAAAGATATACAGCTATGAAAATCATGGAATTTATATGAAATCAGTAAATGAAAGTTTTGACATTTAAATTATTGATAATCAAGCTAAATAAGTTAAAACAAAAATCTGAAGGTATCAGATAATGTTAGGGAAGTGAGTAAACATAGTATCTTGGAAAGCTGTCCTGAACCTATGTTAATCATGTTTGAGATAGTACATATTACAATATATCTTCTATGAAATGCAAGAGATTTATTGTGTCAATATCAAAATGCATTAGAATTAATCAATTACAAACAGTTACATTAACTCAAAATAACAAAAAGATATTAGGCAGACAATTATTTTGTTATCCATTACATATAGTGATAATAAATGCAACTAAGAGGTACATTTTTTTAAGTCTTTTAATATAAACTCTTCAACCTATTAACTAAATATCTTAATCAATAATAATGTTTATAATTTTTTTTTGCAAGTATCTCATAAAATTTTTTCTTATTCACTATTTGTTCTATTATCTGCTAACTAATTATTAAACTGTTCAACTGAGATATGAATAAGTACTATGTTTTAGTTTCATTTAGCCGCTGCAAATCCTACATTGCACTCTACATAGTTTTGGATGATAATATTTGAAATGTAAATTATTATATGTTCTTTCCAGTATTCCTTAAAAACAATACTGACAATTTTTACTGTTAATGAAAAAGTAAATTTATAAACATTTATTCCCAAACTTTACGAAATATGTGTTGATTTTTTAAAAACTTATAGTGCAAAATTTAATATTTATATTCACAAATTAAATGGATTATGATAACTTATTTTTAATATATTTTTCTCATTTTTGATGTTATTATTTTCTATTATAAATAATCAAATATCTAGTCACTCACTGCATTAACTCTAACAAGTAAATTTGTAATTTAAAACTAATATGGGATAATAATTATGAATAAATGTCACAGTTAAATTAAATAAAATCTGAGTTTTATGGTTTCACTTTGTACAGTAAATGAGCTATATTAGAAAAAAAGAATATTGATAAAAGTAAAATATTATCAGTTTCTAGAAATCATGATAGATACAATTAATCTTTAAAAAAAGAAACATCTAATTTGTTCTATAACTAGTCATCGAAGACACTAACATATATATTTTTTAAATTACCTGCTGAAGCAAGCATAAGTTCTTTTGATAACTCCATATCTTTAAACATTCCTTCAGTTTTCCAGTAAACGCAGCACCACATTCTTGCTTTAGCTTTGACAGCATAGATTTTTCGGCATCAACAGATGCACTTTTCCCAACTAATAATCTTTTTGATAAATCTTTCTTATAAAAGCTTCGAAAACATCCTGCCTAGAAATAGAAAAAAAATCACAATGTATTATACATATACACTGAATATTCATTAATTAAGGATTTTATGAAAGCAAATGCATAATCCAGTATTCATTATTAATCCTATTATTAATTTGGGAGTTTTGTGACCATCAAAATTAAGTGTTTTGAAACTATAACAATTTTCATATATGATTTAAAGGCATAATTGTATCTCTAGCTAATAAACATTCAATAATTCATGAAATATTGAAAAGTCTATGTTATTCTTTCTGTACTGCATGTCAGAAAAGAAAAAAAATCTATGGTAAAATTGGAGGAGGAAAAAATCACTAAAGTAATGGCACCAATGGAATTAAATAATTAATGACAGTATAACCCTCTCAAAAAATGACACTACCTTACTAACTCATTAACTAATTCTAAAATTCATATGAGAAGTCCCAGAGAAAAGCACCAAAAACTTTTAATCACACAAATCACTAAGTTGAGTTTGTTGACTTAGGACAGGGGTTGGCAACCTTTTTTACTAGGAGAGCATATTTCGGAAATGCGGGAATTCAGCGGGCATGGCTTAATATAGAGCAAGGGGGAAGGTTGATTTTTAACCATGAAAATATTAATGCGACATAAATTTTCAATGCATAAATTCAAATTTTTATTTAAACAAAACATTCTTAAAATTGACAATTAACGCAATATGTGATATTGCAAATCTGTGGCCAACTGGTTGTAATCGGGCACATAAGTTGAATGAACAGTTCTCAGGCATTGGTCCAAATGAGTGTCAGTGAGGCTTGATCAGTACTTTGATTTTGAGTGTTTCCTATTGGAAAACAAAGATTCACAAGCATATGTCGACATGCAAAGAGAGTTCAATTTCAGAGAAGGAAAAAGAAGTTGATTCACAGTGAGGGGAAAGCGACGTTGTCGAAAGAGCAGGTGTTCAGTTTTGAATTTTATAGTCCTTAATTTTGAATCAATTTTATAAAATTACCTCATTATATCTATGAGCATTCTGTTCAAATATCCTAAAATTTAGATATTTCAACAGCGGGAACTTTAAATTGTTTCGAGGGCACCACGTTGTCGACCCCTGGTTTAGGACATTAGGGTAATATTTTGCTATTTAGGGTTAAACAAACAGGACTTAAAAGTGTTATAAAATGGTAATATAAAATTGAAATACTTTTATACTACTGTTTTCATGTAAAAAGTGATTCACTTTTATAGGAGTGCAAAAATTAATCTGGATAATTACAACCCCCCCCCCCCCATCTACAGCAGAACTTAAACCCTGAGACTCTGATATCAAATGGCAGCATACCTCTAGCCCATCCCTGTCATGGGCCAAATAAACGAGATTTAAGTTTATGTTGACCGAAAAAAAATTCAAAATCAATTTCATAGAAATTGTGAGGTTCCGTTAAGGACCTCTCAATAAATCGTCTTCCCAGACAGACGTCCAGGCAACGCCCGTGTCGAACGTTAACTTTGAAATAGCCGCCATCGTGGCTCCATCGACGAAACCAATCAGGGGAGAGAACCCTGACGTCACACCGGACGTATCCGACCAATCGAAGGCTAAGTCCTGCCAGTGGGCTTGGAGCGCGAACATTCGAGAGAGCGGAGATAAAAAGATCAAGATTCAGACGTAGATTAAAATCTCCGCCGAGATGTCTTTTCTCAGAGGTCCTTGAGACCGAAAGCGAAACTGCATCCCGGAGTTATTTTATCGTCAGAGCAGCCCGCTCTAGAGGCTTCGTTCCGACCCATCTAAGTCCTTGGACTTGTTAATTTTTAGGAACCACGAGAGCTCCGATAGTTCAGCGATTAACTCGCCTCTATTGAGACCGGCACGGTCTAAGATATTCGTATCCCGCGAAAGCGCTATTCCAACCCTGGAACTTCTTACTGGATTGTGAACTTCGGATTACTTTTAAAGTCAGTTCCCTCTATGTCTAGAGGCTGTTTAACTACCTTTGTATATAGTTGTACAAATCATCTAATCAAGAATTTAAATAAAATTGCAATTATTTCAGTAGACCGGACTCTGTGTATCTCATATTTTGCACTACCCCGAGTCCAACATATTGCAGTCTACAGAAATATATGGTGGCAGCTTGTTTGGGATTTTGCCATTACAGTAAATTGGCAAACCACTCCTTTGAGAATATTAGTGTGGGAAGCTCACCTCGGACTTTCGATATAGTAAGGACATCTTGTCCCAACTTTTTTGTATTAAGAGTTGTGCATCACAAGTGCGTAGGATTGTGTTCCAGTTGTGCGTCGAGGGTAAAATCGAAAACGAGATGTGCGGACACCACGTCCGGAGAAGAAAAAAAAAAGAATAACTGTGCAGTGTGGAAATTTGGTGCAGCGACCAAAGTACTGGGGCTGCATTTCTACAGATATCTCCTAGAACCTCTACGAGCCTTCAATGGGACAAACCACATCAGACAATGTGAGTCTGATTCCACATTAGAGGCATAATTAATTGTTTTAAACGTGTGTAAAGGGTTTTAAAATTAATTGATTAGAATCTGTGTAAATGTTAGCACGTGTAAATTAATGTTTCATGGAAAATAACTCTTGAATTGGAATAAGTAAATTATCTGTGAGAAATTAATTAAATTAGTTGAAAGTAAATTAATGAAGTATTAGAATTATGTATGCAGAAGAATCAAGTTAAAAATAAATTGAATGAGCAAATATTTGGTAAATGAATACTGAAACTGTGGATAATCTGATTTAATTATTTATTCTAAATTGAAATTAAGTAACTGTGTATTGCAAGGGAATACTATCAGTCTAGTTAAAGATGCAAATTGTCGTATTTAACAAAGTATAGGAAAATTGACTTGCAGAATTTGGCTTTTGATCTGCGCGTAGAAATCCAAGAATCGGATCGGATCGGATCGTGGATCTTGCACAAAAGATCTCCGCAAGCGAATTTTTCAAGGAAGAGAGCGCGAAAGATATTATGGAGAATCTCATAGAAGATAGGAAATTGGGAGAGCTTAAAGAAGTCGAGAGAGCGGAAAAAGCAGCAGAACACGCTTTTGAGCTTGAAAAACTTAGAATCGCACAAATTGAAGAAAGCAGTAGTGTAAATTCCGTGAACTCAGAAAGCGGGAACCCGTCTAGGCATGTTAAATCAGTAATGCAGAGGTATGATGCCAGAGATAGACATAGCTTTATTTTTAAATCTGTTTGAGAGACAAGCTAGGAAATTGCAAATCAACGATTGTAATTTAGTTTCAGAGTTACTAAGCCTTTTGCCGAGTGAAATAGCTGGAATAATCATCAGGGAACCTGAAGAAAATAATGATAATTACGCATATGTTAAGTCGGTACTGCTAGAGAGATTCAAACTCAGTGCCGAAGCGTTCCGTACAAAGTTCCAAACCCATCAACAGCAAAACGGTGCGTTGTGGAAAGATTTAATATTTGAATTGAGGAGCTATTTAGATGGATGGTTAGATGGAATTAAAGTTAAAGATTTTGATTCACTCAAGGAGCTTATGGTAGCCGACCAAATAAAGCGACGCGTACCAGCAGAAATTAAAGATCATTTTTTTAGATTTATAGGGAACGCTAAATGGCCCTATAACTTTAGTGGAGAAACTAGATGCTTATAAATCAACCTGCCGATTAGTGAAAAAAAACCAACCATTTAAACCACCCGAAAAAAAATTGTAGACCGTCCTAAATCATTGGAGAAATTTAGTCCCGTGAACAAAACAGGAATAGAAAAATCGGGTTTTAAAGAGTGGCGCAACGCTAATTACAAAAATAATAATGAGTGGAGGACCAGCGAATACGAGAAGAGGAGTAGCCCTACTTGCTTCCATTGTGGACTAAGTGGCCACATCCGTCCTCACTGTCCTGAATTTAAAAAATCGACGGAAATTGTAAATAACGTAGTTACAACGGAGGATTTTTCTCCTGCGTTTAAGCCCTATTTAAGTCAGGTTTGCTTAAATCAGGTCCAAACCATAATATTACGTGATAGTGGAAGTTGCGTAGACCTGTGCCCATTTAACTTAATTAAACGCGGAGATTTCCCCGGAGAAAACATATGGATCAAACAACCCTTAGATAATGAATTTAAATGTTTACTATTGGCTCGCGTAACTATAGAGAGTCCGAAATTCGGTCAGGTTGTAACAAAAGCTGCAGTAGTAGGTAAGAGTGTAGAAATGAATCATTACTTGCTGGGAAATTCCACTCAGGAATTGATAGAGGCACAAAAATTAAATCCGGTTAGCCTAAATGCTGTTGTCACCCGAAGTCGGGATAAGCAGGATGTAATTCAAACAAAGAATACGGCAGAGAACGACAAACTGATTCGCCAGAACCTGAAATTAATTCTCAGGATGAATAAGAAGAAATTGAATTACCGATAGTCGTAGAGACCAAAAATGCATTAGTGGAAGTGAGTGCCGACACTTTCGCTTTAGAACAAAAGAATTGCCCTAAACTTACACCTATTTGGAAAAAGTTAAACAAGGGAAAACTCTAGAATTTGTGATCGAAAATTAGTTACTATTTTGGAGATTCCGAGACCACAGAGGGGAAGGGAGAAAACAGTTGATGGTACCAGCTAAGTACAAGTATGAAATTTTGAGTTTATGCCACGATGGCGTAGCATCACATATGGGGATGACCAAAACTAAAGATAAGTTGTTAAGATATTATTTTTGGCCCCAGTGCATAAAAGAATGTGAATATTTTGTTAGGTCATGTGACCCGTGTCAAAGAATAGGGAAATCGAAAGAACAGAAGAAAGCCCCGCTTAAATTAGTCCCAGTAATTACGGAGGTTTTCACGAAAATTAACGTAGATATCGTTGGTCCTTTGCCGACCTCACCGAAAGGAAACTGGTTTATTTTAACCGCTTTGTGCATGGCGTCCAAGTATCCGGAAGCCATACCCTTGAGTGCTGTAAACTCAGAAAATGTGACGGGTGCTCTATTAGAAATTTTCAGTCGAATAGGGTTCCCGAGAGCATTACAATTGGACAATGCAACCTATTTTACAAGTAATCTAACGACAACGTGTCTAGAAAAATTTGGAATTAAGGTGACGCGGAGCTCGATTTATCATCCGCAAAGCAATCCCGTTGAACGCTTTCACCGTACGATTAAAAGACTCTTAAAAGCCATCTGCCTTGAGGCCAAAGAAAGTTGGGAAATAGGGTTACCCTCAGCGATGTTGGCGCTAAGAAACGTTAAGCATATGTCCACGGGTTTTAGTCCCGCCGAATTGATATTTGGGGAAAATTTGAGAGTGCCGGAAACACTACTTTCCAAAAATTGGAGTAAAAATTCGCCGGAGACTAATGTCGTTACGGAATATGTTTTTGAGCTAATGAATAGGCTACGTAAATGCCAGGAAATAGCTTCCGAAACCGAATGGGAAATTAAAATTTAAAGGAAAAATGATTACGATAGAGGATCAGTGAAGAGAGAATTCAAAGTTGGGGATAAAGTTTTGGTTTTGTCCTCTTGTCCCGCAAACAAATTTGCTGTTAAATGGATGGGACCTGGGGAAATTGATAACTTGTCGGAGACCAACTACACTGTAAAATTGTCAGGGAAGACGGAAAAGGTACAGGTGTACCACGTGAACCTCTTAAAACCTTACCACCAACGCATGGAGTATGTAAATCTACTCGTAAAAAGCGAAACGGAAAAAGCGAAATGGATTTAGAAATCCAATACCCAGTATCTAGTCCGAACATTTTCGACTACAATGAAATTATCAAAGATAGCATGTTGGAAGAGAGGTGTACTCCCGAACAAATCTTAGGAGAGTTATTGAAAACCCATCAAAACTTGTTCTCAAATGATCCAGGCCGAACTCATCTAATTGAGCATGATATTGAGCTCATTAGTGACAAACCCGTTAGATCCAAACCCTATAGAACTTCACCGCGTCAAAATGAGATATTAAAAACAGAAATTAAAAGAATGTTAGATCTCAAAATCATCGAAATTGGAGAGTCTGACTATACCTCTCTAGTGATACTAGTTGAGAGTCCGGGTCGAGAGCCTCGCCCATGTGTGGACTATAGACGCCTCAACTCAGCTATCAGGACGGAGTACTATCCATTACCAAACATGGATGACCGTATTGAGAAAGTGGCCGCCGGTAAATTTATTACTGTTATTGACATGACTAAAGGTTACTGGCAAATTCCATTGAGTGCTAGGGCACAGAGATATACGAGTTTTGTAACCACTTTTGGGACGTATCGCCCCTTAGTCCTTCCCTTCGGGCTAGTGAATGCACCCTATTGTTTTTTCAAAATTTATGGCGCAGCTACTTCAGGGATGTGATGACTTCTGCGTTCCATATTTGGACGATGTCGCCATCTTTTCTGAGAATTGGCAAGATCACCTCCAACATCTAGATGTGATCTTGAGAAAAATAGCATCTGCCAGGTTAACTATCAAACCAGCCAAGTGCAAATTTGCACAAGGCTGCGCTGAGTATTTGGGACCAATGGTGAGAGAAGGACGTCGGACGCCGACCGAGGCAAAAATTAAACCGGTAGTAGATTTCCCTACACCTCGGAATAAGACCTAAATCCGGCAGTTCCTTGGACTTGGTGGATATTACGCTAGGTACATTCCTATCCATGCGGTCATAGCTGAGCCATTGACTCGTGCTATAAAAGGAAAAAACAGGAAGGAGAATGTTGAATGGTCGGAGGAGTGCAATACAGCGTTTCAGGAGTTAAAAACAAAACTAACTGAGAAACCTGTCTTGTACGCTCTAAACTTCTCCAAAGAATTTATCCTTCAAACCGATGCATCCGACAGTGGTATACGTATGATTTTCGTACAAAAGGGACCGGAGAATACTGACCACCCAGTATTGTACCTCAGCAAAAAGTTCACTACTTCGGAAAAGAAGTTTTGCACCACGGAAAAAGAGTGCGCTGGCATAATATACGCCATAAAGAAATTAAGGCATTACCTAGATGGGCAGAGATTCACAATCGAGACGGATCACAATCCGCTCGTATTTCTTAAAACGAATGCGGGAAATAATCAGAGGCTTATGAGATGGGCTCTTGCCTTACAGCCCTTCAACTATCAAATTGTCCACAGACCTGGTAAATCGATAGGTCATGTCGATTGCTTAAGCCGTTTCATAGCATAATAGAGAAATTAACATCTTAAGTAAGGTATAATGTTTTGCAAATAATTAATGTATTGTGTAAGAATAAGGTATTAGTGTAAGCATCATGAAACCTAAGTGTAACATATCGATGTATTAATGTATTAAGAGTAATTTTAGCAACTTGTGTATTAATTTAATTGCATTGCTTCTAATGATGTATCAGGTGAGCTGTGTCTAACAATTGAATTTCAGATTTTGTCTTATGCCAAAATCTTCCCGAAGGAAGGAGGGATTCTGAGGTTCCGTTACGGACCTCTCAATAAATCGTCTTCCCAGACAGGCGCCCAGGCAACGCTCGTGTCGAACGTCAACTTTGAAATAGCCGCCATCGTGGCTTCATCGACGAAACCAATCAGGGGAGAGAACCCTGACGTCACACCGGACGTCCGACCAATCGAAGGCTAAGTCCCGCCAGTGGGCTTGGAGCGCGAACATTCGAGAGAGCGGAGATAAAAAAGATGAAGATTCAGACGTGGATTAAAATCTCCGCCGAGATGTCTTTTCTCAGAGGTCCTTGAGACCGAAAGCGAAACTCCATCCCGGAGTTATTTTATCTTCAGAGCAGCCCGCTCTGGAGGCTTCGTGCCGACCCATCTAAGTCCTCGGACTTGTTAATTTTTAGGAACCACGAGAGTTCCGATAGTTCAGCGATTAACTCACCTCTATTGAGACCGGCACGGTCTAAGATATTCGTATCCCACGAAAGCGCTATTCCAACCCTGGAACTTCTTACTAGATTGTGAACTTCGGGTTACTTTTAAAGTCAGTTCCCTCTATGTCTAGAGGCTGTTTAACTACCTTTGTATATAGTTGTACAAATAATCTAATCAAGAATTTAAATAAAATTGTAATTATTTCAGTAGACCGGACTCTGTATATTTCATATTTTGCGCTACCCTGAGTCCAACATATTACAAAATATAGAAATCGCAAAAAAAAAACTATTGCATAAAAGAAACAAGAACAACAATAATGTTAATGTTTTCTTCCTGGCACTTTTTTCTTGAACATTAACTTCCAAGACACTGAATAATTGAACAAATTAAGAACAATTCCCGAAAGAGAAATATAACCTGTTTTACACTCGCCAAACAAATCCCCTTGTACTAGACTACTGGTCTGACATGTGGTAGTCGCCTGTTAAAGTATTCACTGCTGATGGAGGGAAATGGTGCGTCTGTGGGTAAGACGCATAAGGTAACACATAGTTACATGTCGTCATATTGGCTAGGCCTGGGCCGCATAAATAAACATTAAGAACTGCGAGTTTGACATGCCTGCTCTAGCCATTTGGCCATCACCCATAAATGACCAACAACCACATCTGATACACTAGTTGTAACTTGAACTATCTAAAGGAATCTCACATGTAAGATATTATCATATTAGAATTCTAAACAAGGGGAAAATACAACCTTACTCATTTTCAGTATTATAATGCAGTCATATTCATGATAATAGTAGCACTTTCCAATAAATCAATCGCAAAATTACAAGGAAAAAAAGAATCTAGGTTACAAAGTATTCCAATTATATTTTAATAGAACACTTGAAGAGTGCATAATAAAAACAAAAATTAAATGTTAACAGTGAGTCAATAATATATTTTTATATAACTTTACAATTTCAAAGTTCAAAATAAATATAAATCACTGTGTGTCACATAATCAATACATAAAACACTTAATATGTAAGTACTACAGAGGCTGTTCACACGTTTTTTAGACGATGTATATTGTACTCACAAAACTAAATTACATAAAATTCTTGTGTTTTAAATGTTCTATTTGACATCCCTTATTCTGAATTATCTTTCGACACCACAATTTCCAGGATAATAATGCCTTTTGAAGTGTCAGAAGAGGTATTCTATCCCATTCCTCCTGAACAGCTTTCCAGAGTCCTGTAAGGGTTTTGGGACGACGTTTGGATAATGCAGATTTTAAAAGTCCGAAAGCACAAAAATCCATAGGTGATACATCGGGAGATTTAGAAGGGATATCAGTGAAGGGTATGGCCTTGATACCAGTTTTTTGTTCCATTTCTTTTAGGAAATTTACAGTGGATTTTGATGTGTGACTGCTAGCTTTGTCCTGATGGAGTCTCACAGATTGATGGCACTGTGGGTAAAGCGATGGTATTTCATTCAGAAAAATTGGCGATAAAATATGTTCCTCATAGTATTTGGAGTTAATCTTGACTTTTTTTTCCACTCTCTTTATTTTTAACTTGCCATTATAAGAAAAACCAGCAACAATCATGAATCCCTTAGAAAAACTTTCTTTCGATTCTTTGAACCATGTACTTAAATTTCTTTCTCCCCTTTTATGATAATAAATGGCTCTTTTTTTGTTGCAATCATTTAAATACACCCATGATTCATCTATTGTGACAATTGTTTTCCATTTTTCTTTGGATAAGTGTTTCTCATATAGAATTCTGCAGCATGTCCTGCGTTCAGCGATATGATTTGGAAGAAGACGATGCACATTGCGTTTTTTCGCTTTCTTAAGATTTAAATCAACGTTTATCATTTTGTTTACAGTGGGCACCGAGCATTTTAATGATTTTGCAACTGTTCTTTGACTAGGGGGATTTTCTTTAACATTAAACAACGTACCTTTGCAATAGTCAAAGATGTCCGTTTTTTCCTTGGATACTTGTTTGGAATTTTTGTCCCACTTGAAGCTCCAATTTGACGTTTTTTTCCTTTCTTGTTGACGATATTACCTATCGACGCTTTAGATATCACAAAACCATGACTCTCACATCGTTTTTGGATAACGGAGTATGCATATTTATCTTCGGAAAGAGCATAAAAGTAGCCTTCGAACCACTACTTTGGTAAAAACGCCATTTTGAATAAAAACAAAAAACTTTCAAGCCACAGACGATAATTTTGACTTTTAAAAACATAGTACAATTGCAATTATTTCTTTTGCAGCAAACGAATTTTTATTACCGCTTACCAAAATCGTCTAAAAAATGTGCGAACAGCCTCTGTATATCCTGATTTTATAATCTACTGCATAAAATGTATATTTTATACAAACAACACTACAATTACACTTATACATACCATGTATAAATCGAAATAAAACCATGATTTTATCAAGAAGCCGCTCTAACTCTTCATCAGTAGCTTCCTAGTATTAAATATAAGAAAGAAATATATTTAATCATGATAAAAATATAGCATATGAGCACACTAATTTAAAATTCTCATTTGAACATAATAATCCAAAAAAAAGTCTTTTGACAGAAAAAAATTAATTTTAACTTCAATACAAATGAATAAAAATACGTTTTGAAGACAATAGTTTGGATTTTATTGGTCATGTATTACAAAATTATCAGTATTTTGATTGCACTTTTGATATATTACCTTGTTTCCAGAACGGAGCTTTATATCTACAAATTTTGCTGAAAAATAAAAAGTAAAACATTATGACTCTGAAATATTAAAATGAATGCAGTAAAAGAGCAATCTAATTAAATAATAAGACTATTTCAATATTACCAATAAGTTCAGCAGGTTTGTTTGGGCGCTGATTGATGAAATACTCAAAAGCTTCTTTTAAGGCATGAACAAACTTCACATTTGATTGGAAACACTGGTTCACAATAGAATCCATTTGATCTTTGAATTCTAAAAGTTCATGAACCATTGTTTTGTCTTTTTCTGGATTAGTTATAATAACACAGCCTCTTTTCTAAAGAGAAAAATTGTTTATTTTCAAAAATGAAATAAAAAAATGAAAAATATGAACTAAAAATGCACATAATAAACCTTAATATTAAAAAGCACTTGTTTACTTTAATATAATTTTTGAAGTGTGTACATAATAGGGGAAGCCCATCTTTCACTCTAGCATATAGTTCATGTGCTAGAGATAAATCACTAGTTCTATTTTCATCTAAAAGCTGATCAAGTCCTTTCTGCAGAATACTTTTAAGATGCTCCCCTAACAACTGCTTTTCGACACATGTAATAAGTGGTTTTCTAAAATAAATAGAAAATTTTAAAACAAAAAGTGAACATAGAAAAACAAACATTTAATATTTTGAAAGCAACATGACAATACACTTGATTTTTAAAGAAAAATCTTGATAAGCTAAACATGAACTGCTGAGTGCATGTTTCATGTTACATACTTTGTTAAGTGATCTAGATAATACAATAAGCGTTCCCATTCTTCATTCAGCCGCTTGTCAACATGCTTCAAATATTCTGGAACTTCTAACTGTTGCATTAAATGCTGGCCTTCAGCGGCATAAAGTTGCTCAGTAGCAGCAAGAAATTTTACTTCAAATATTTTCTGATAAATCTGTAATTGAAAAAATATGACAATTAATCATAGTTTTCATAATTAACCAATGAATTAATCAATGGAAAATAAATAGTCCATTATGGCCTATTAAAACAATTAAAACATTTATCTCTCAGACTCCTGGAATAAAATATTAACAGATGAAAATGTATATTAGTAGAACTTGAGTTAAGAATGTTAAAATTTATTATAATTCAAATGGCATGTATAAATAATAACATACTGTGTGCAAGCAGACACATACTATAATCTTAACATATAAATACAAACATAAATCAGTCTAAACACTTAAAATGTCATCAAAATTTTGGTTGGACAGGTAAGTAATTGAAAGGTAAAATGTTTTAAATCGCTCCTAAAACTCCTTACCAGTATGAAGATCATATTACATTCAAAAGCTTAATCACTTGCTTAAAGAATAACTTTATTATAGAAATAATCAAAACTTTTGAGCATGACAGCTCAGAAAGCATGACAGATTACAAACCAAAATTTTTAGTTATATTTGACTTATACAATAAAACTTTGTTCATTTAGAATTCTACAAACTTCTGAGTATGACAGATCAGAAAGCACAGCAGATTTCAAACTTAATGTCACAGGGTAAATAGCGTGACATGGTAAAAAATTAAGGAAATGTTATAAAAAAGGTCTAGAATAAGGAAGATAAATTATAAAGATGACTAGAAGACCTCAAGAAGACGAGAAATTGATGAGAAAAGGAAGTGCAAACGGAGAGGTAGCCGATTTGTAAGGACTTAGATAGAAACATCTGTTGAGTAAACTGAACGGCCAAAGAAAAGGGAATGCAGATGCGTAGGAATAGTGATTAAGCGCGGGATGAATAAAACAGAGGGAACGATGAATGCAGGAATGAGTTAGCTACGGGAATCGAAAACAAGAAGCAGATGGGGATCCAAGAGATCAGAGGTAACCGTGAGAAGAGAAGTGATAATGAGTAAATGCGACAGGCCCTCAGCGAAGGCGGTAATAGAAATTTCGAGAAGAATGAAGAACTATTACAGTATGAAAAAAAATAGATGACCAATCAAATGAAAAAATAGGAGGAGTTAGTTAAGAAGGGCAAAAAGATATTAGAGAATCAAGGAAAGATTGAACAAGCAGATTTGTTGTTGGCGACGTAGAAATAAGATGATCCCCATATACAACGAAGCTAAAAGAGTAGACTTGATGCTAGAAAGAGAACGGAGCACGGCTTGCAGCGACAATAGAATATACCACGGATTGAGCAGATAACCAGTCATAGAATCGAGATGTTTACCGTTTCCAGTGAGGCCGAAAAAGAGAGACGAATTGATTTGAGAAAGAAATCGGAGCGGTGTCGTGCAATGCGATAAAGAATGAGAATCACGAGCAACTGCTGCGAAAGCTGAGAAATTAGCACGGAGGCAAGTCGATAAACAAGGGGAAGAAAACTGCACGAGACACGATGATAGCCTGAAATGAGCTACCGCCTCGAGGAAACATGGTCGACATTCAAAGAACTCGCTGCGGATGCAGAAAGAGGATGTCTATGAAGAGTGAATTATCCGTCCCAAGGGGCCGATTGATACCAGCGCTGGACAGCGGGAGGCCATGAGACCACCCAGACTACCACCGGCCGCAGACAAAAAGCGAGCATCACATCGCGAAAGTGCCCCACACAAAGGACCCTTTCCTAGTTGACAAACACCAAGTCGAATCGGAGTTCGGACGGACGTTGGAAAAATGCAACACGTCAGGTATGTGTGACACTTATTATTTGATCACTAAGTGTTATTTTGCCTCGCTGCCTCTCATCCATAGTTAATTAAGTAACATAATTAATGACAATTGGTTGGTTGGTTGGTTGGTTGGTTGAGTTTCGTTTTATGGCGCAAGATCCTCTGAGGGACAAGCTGCGCCAACCGTAAGGTTTACTGATAAAAACAGAACTAGTTACAGTTAGTAGAATTTAGGAATACCAAGTTTCGAAGTATTTATAAAATCCAATGAAAGGAAATAAAACCAAAAGACAAACAATTTAAAAGCAAAAGAACATGGATAATAGGTGAAGATAGATAAAAATATGATAAATCTGAAGGTACAAGATTTAAAAGCCTAAATCTCAGAGTAAAAGCCAGTCATGCGTAAAAAGTTAAAAAGATTAGGATGGGGGCATTCCCCCAATAAAATATCTAAACTAGGTGTATAAGAATTGTATAGTTTAAAATAAATAGTTTTAAAAGCCACACAGCTAGATCGAATATGTGCAATAGTGAGAGGGCATTTGCAATAGAGACACAAAGGTGCGCTCTCGCGCAGCAGCAGATGGACATGAGTGAGTCGCGAGTGCCCAATACGCAACCGTGTCACCAACACGTCTCTCTTGCGAGATGGTAAAGTCTGCCAAGGTGAGATTGTGTTTTTTATTCCATATAATTTGTTGCCGACCTGCAGATTCCATACTTCCTGCCATTTACGACGAATCATATTCTTTATCGCTTGCTTCATGTCAGAATAAGGGAGTGGTTTATGAAGCGCAACTGTCGAGTTTTTCGCAGCAGCATCTGCCAGTTCATTTCCCGTATTCCTACATGACTGGGAATCCAGCAAAACAAGACCTTACGGCCCCGACCATATAGATGACGTAGAAGCTTCAACACCTCAATCGCCAGCGGGTGTGTAGGAGAGTGTGATTCGAGAGCTTGTAAAGAGCTCAGCGAATCGGTGTATGCAACGAAATTCTTCTCACTCCGGGTGCAAACGTATTGTAAGGCTTCTACGATGGCTTCCAGTTCAGCAGAAATAACGGAAAAGGACGGGTGTAAGCTGCGACTGATCACGTCGTTGTAGCAGACATAAGCACAGCCAACATGATTACTAGCTTTCGATCCGTCGGTATATATATATCTATGTAGGAAGAATGTGTAACTCGATGGGCTGGAAAAAGCTGCCGGTACACCACATCGCTGGTGTTAGATTTATCGAAATCTCCAAATGGTTGCAGATAGGAGAAGTTATGAGACCGCCAAGGAGGTACAACCCAGAGGGGACCGTTCATAACGTCCAGATCTTTGATCTCTGTATCACTGAGAATATTTCGTATCCGAGTACCAAACGATGGGATACACGACGGGCGATTCCTATAAAAGAAATCATGCTGACTATCAAGCAACAAGTTTTGTAAGGGATGCTTTGGATGAGATAGGATACGGAAGCATAACATTAGCGACTGTTCAAGACGAGTTAAACTTAGTGATGGTTCGTTACAGATCACATACAGACTTTCTATGGGAGACGTGCGGAAAGCGCCAGAACAAAGACGCAATGCTCTATGATGAACGGTGTCCAGCTGTCGCAGAGCTGATGCTCGTGCTGACCCATAAGCTGCACAGCCATAATCCAGTTTCGAGCGGATAGATGCTCTGTAAATTCTCAACATAGAGATGCGGTCCGCACCCCAAGACATGTTCGAAAGAACCTTTAAAAGGTTGAGGGCTGCTTCACACTTCTTCCGCAGATATAAAATGTGCGGAAGGAAAGTGAGCTTCCTGTCAAACAAAACGCCTAGGAACCGAGCACTTTCAGCGATGGAATTTTTTGTCTGCCCAAGATAGATTTCAGGATCTGGATGAAACCTCCGAAGTCTACAAAAGTGGACAACAGAAGTTTTATCAATGGAGAACTCAAAACCATTTTCAGAATTCCACCGAACCATCCGATTAACAGCTGTCTGAAGTTGTCGCTCAATATGCCGTATATCCGAACCTTCACAAGAAATCTGCAGGTCGTCTACATAAAGGCTGCCATGAACAGATGGAGGTAAAACATTAAGATTATTATTTATTTTTAATAGAGAATAGAGTTAAGCTTAAAACACTACCCTGTGGTACTCCTTCCTCTTGATTAAAACCACCTGATAAAATAGAACCTATCCGTACTCTAAAAACACGATGAGTTAAGAAGTTTGCAATAAAAATGGGTAAGTGACCCCGAAAATTTAGAGAGTGGAGGTCACGAAGTATGCCATGCCGCCAGGTCTTGTCATACGCCTTTTCAATATCGAAGAAGATAGACACTAAATGTTTTCTCCTCACAAAAGCGTTTCTGATCTGCAATTCCAGGGATATGATATTGTCCATAGTGGACCTGCCTTTGCGGAACCCACTCTGGAAAGGTGGAAAACATTCATTATTTTCCAAGACATGAACAAGGCGTACATTTACCATGCGTTCAAGAAGCTTGCATAGGCAACTAGTGAGTGCTATTGGTCTGTAGTTCGCAGGGTCAGTTGCATCCTTACCAGGTTTAGGGAAGGGAATAACAATGGCTTGACGCCAAGAAAGTGGAAAAGTATGCTCCTCTCAGATTCTATTAAACAGGAATAGGATGTTACGGAGACGTTTAAGGACAATATACCGTTTAAGGACGTTATAGGATGTTTTCGGAAGACGTTTAAGAAGACTGTACGTTATACCATCAGGCCCTAGGGCTGATTGCCGAGTCTGATGTAAACAGCGGGTAATCTCAATCTCCGTGAAAGGGCAGTTGTAAGGTAGGTTGGACCGGGTTGAGAAGTTAATGGGACGAGATTCTTCATGATATTTATAGGTCAAAAATGGCTGCTCATACGACTCGGCGCTCGAGACATATTCGAAGGCACGACCGATGGCGTTCGCAATATCATGAATGTCAGTAAGATCATGACCATCCTCTTTAATACTGGAGATAGGATGTTCAGAATAAAGTCCCATTGCCCTCTTGGCACGAGTCCACAACTGCTTACTGGGAGTGTAGGATGTAAGGCTGGAGACATACTGGATCCAAGATTCTTTCTGGCACCTGCGACGTACTCTCCTAGCATTTGCCTTCGCTTGCTTGGAAGCAATGTAGTTTGTGGTGGTGGGATATCGACGGAAAATACCCCACGCTTTTCTTTGCTTCTTAATAGCTTCCGTGCATTCTAAGTTCCACCATGGTTTTCGATGCTTATGAATAAATGATGATGTTTTAGGGATCGTTGCATCAGCGGCCTTCATTATCACATCGGTAACTTTTTTTACACATTCATCAATCTCTCCTACAGCCATGCTTCTGGTAATCACAGCTCTCGCTTGATACAAACACCAGTCGGCTGCATCATAAATAAAACGGGGAAGACGACGAACAGGCTCACACCCACACCCAGAGACTGAGAGAAAAACTGGGAAGTGATCGCTGTTACGTAGGTCATTCCCTACACTAAAATGCCAGAAAGGTAGAAGAGACGGACTGCAAATTGCAAGGTCAATTGTGTGAAATGTCCTTGAGGGCGCATGGAAATGGGTAGCTTCACCGTTATTCAGCAAACAGAGAGAGTGATTCGAAATCAGCTTTTCAATCTGTTGCCCACGGGAGTTACTATCCACACTACCCCACAAAGGACTATGTGCATTGAAGTCACCGATAATAATAAAGGGCGCTGGAAGCTGACACACTAAGTCATCAAGTGACCTCTGATCGATTACATCATTAGGGGGTAGATAAAGGGTACACACAGAGATTAACTTTCTCCTGTGCACTCTTAAAGCCACTGCCTGCAAGGTGGTATGTAGAGTAAGAGAGGTGGATGGATAATCATGAGGTCAAGAGGGCAAAACCTCCCGACGCTCTCCCACGGTGTTCGCTATCTCTCCTAATGCAGCTGTAACGACGGACCTTGGCTGTGTCCGCTGACTTCAGGAAAGTTTCCTGAAGTGCGACACAAGCCGGGTGATATTCACAGATCAGTGTCTTAATATCCTGAAGCTTATGGCGGAAACCACGACAATTCCAAGAAATTAAGGAAGCCAGAATGAAAAACCTCAAAGAGGAGACATGGGTGAAACAGACCCTTTTGAAGGTGGAATGGGAGGAGCTTCCTCGAATTCCACATTATCCGAAAGATCGGATGTAAATAACTGGATAGCATCCTCCTCGGCTACATGCCGACGGACCGGCAGCGGATTTTTTACCGCATAACCATCACCTTTTTTTTGGCAGAAAGCCCAATACGCTTTCTGGGCACGGCTGTACGTTTTCTATTAGGGTTTGGTGGGATTCCTGACGAAGTACCAAAATAAGTATTCTGGGAATCAGAAATATTGACAGATGGTGTTTTAGTGTTTTTAATTTTCTGCAGTTTATTGGAAACAGGCATCAACTCGGTTTGTGTAGACGCTGTACACATCACTTTTTGGGGCCAGCGACAGAGGTGTACGAAACTTCCACTCTGGGACTCCGAGCTTCTATCTGTTTAAGCGCTTCAATATATGAGATGTTATTATTGGCCCGAAGAGTTTGGATCTCTTTTTCTAGGACCCATTTCGGGAATGCGCGTGAGTACGAAGTGTGCTCGCCTTGGCAATTCACACATTTTGCTTGCGGGTTACATGTCGCAGATGGATGGCCAGGCTGGGCACAACGGGCGCAGACCTTGGAACCACGACACGATGCTTTCGAGTGACCGAAACGTTGGCACTGAAAGCATCGGAGAGGGTTCTGTACATAAGGTCGTACGGGACATCGTAGATACCCAGCTATAATAAATGATGGTAATTTTGGAGTGTCGAATGTGAGAATGAGATGCTTAGTAGGAATTGCATTCCCATCTCGACGGATAATAATTCGACGGACGGCAGACACAAGTTGGTCGCGTAAATTCTCTAACATTTCATCTTCGGAGGTATGGAGTAGATCGGTTTCCGATATAACCCCGCGCGAAGAGTTGAGGTATCCATGTGGAGTTACGGACACTGCCATATTTCCAAACTTTGAAACTTTTAGTAACTGCGCAGCTTGTGATGAGTTGGTCACTTCTACTAACAAGTCCCCAGAACGGAGCTTTTTGACTGATTGGACGTTCCCTACAGATGCATAAAGGCACTTTTGTATCAGAAAAGGAGATACCGTGGCAAGAGTCTTCTGTACGTTTAATTATGAAAAATCTCGACGTTTCTTGCTTCTTTTTAGTGTTATCCATAAAAAAGGGCCGTATGTTCGGTCCTCGACGGCACCACCCACCATGGAGCCCAACAAGGGGACACCGGTTACTGCGCCAGTGCTAACCGGGAACTATACGCGAGCGGCCAATGACCGGTTGCCTAACCCTGAGCCAGTGACCTTAGTCTACCCGACCAGCCGATTGGTACACACGGGACCAATGTGCACCTCCCGTTTACCTGAAGCAAGGGCCAAAGTAGTGTGTTGGAGCGTTATCTTGCTAAAGCCCACATTATGGCGAAGAAAAAACCCCTCAACTACCAGGATCCCCATTTCCTAGGACAACGGGTCTCCACGCACGGCAAACACGTGGGCAGTTAATCGCCATTAGAAGCTAGTAGCAGCAGAATGGCTACAGCTTCTGATGAGGAGCCCTCACCTCCGAAGAGGCAACCGCAACGAGGGAGGAAAAAAGGAAAAAGTAGAAGGAAGAGAGGAGAGGAAAAGGAAAAAGAAGGAAAGTTCGCTAGGGTACCTCGGGATTGCGAGGGTTATCGAATATAGTAAATGTGATGAGTTACTGTTATGAAGTAGTTATGTGTTTTATGCTCCAATAAATCTGTCTATTATTTTTCAATCAGAAGGCTCATATAGTATTTGTAACACAACGAAAGAAACGATATTTTGGTCAATCAAACAGGTAGCGCTTGTAATAGTTTATCACAATGAGTTACTGCTATGAAGTAGTTATGTGTTTTATGCTCCAATAAATCTGTCTATTATTTTTCAATCAGAAGGCTCATATAGTATTTGTAACACAACGAAAGAAACGATATTTTGGTCAATCAAACAGGTAGCGCTTGTAATAGTTTATCACAATTGATCTCACACCAGAAATTAGCTACTGTGACCACTACCATCACAATCGATATCAGAGCTCCGCAACCTTTTATCTTCCACGGCACAACAACGTTTTTTTCGATAATTCCACGGCACACCACAAGAAAAAGCTTGCAAATATATAAATTACAATAAATACGCATATGTTTTTATTAGATAAAAAACACAACTAAATAGCTCTATGTATCAAAAGAATTATAATCATTTTAGTTTTATATAAATCATTTTGAACTGTACACCAACACAAGAACAAAAATATAAAATTATAGTTTACAAGTAAAAAAATTTTCTCTTTAAATTTTTATATTAAAATTTGTTTTTTGGTCTTTACTTAAGCCTAATAAATCAAAGTTAATTTAAACATAACTAATTTATTAATGAGATATTTGAGATTGTTTTGATAAATGTGCGTTTTATATTTGCACGTTTTATATTTGGCTCTATAATAGAAAGAGCTACAGTTCATGGTCAAGGCCCTTTAAATTTGATCGTTTGTCATTTTCAATTAGAAACAGTGTCGAAAAACTTTGTTCGCATAAGTATGTCGTAGAAAATGGGAGCAAAATTGCAATGGCCTTATCAGAAATTTGTGGATATTCATTCTTAACTGAAATCCAGAAATATGACGCTCGAGCATACATACAATGTATGGCTAACAACATGTTTTTGTTTTGTGTATAATTTCGACCCAGAAAAATTGCATATTAACAAAAAGTTAGAGGAATATTTTACTTAGAAAAATTTCTATTTAATGCGTTGGTTAATTTTTTTTATTATTATAATCGATAAAATCACCGTGGCACAGTCAAAATCATCTCGCGGCACACTAGTGTGCCACGGCACAGCGGTTCCGGAGCACTGATCTATATGATCACGAGTTAGTCTATTATATTTGGTCCCATGACCAGTTCAGTTCTCTCCTCCACCAATTAAACTATTATATTTAGTGCCGTGACTAAAAAACGAAAAAATAAGTAGTCATTTGCAATGCATAAATGAAAGGTTGTCTGATTGAAATAATGGACGGAAGTATTGAAAATTTATTTAATGCAAAGCGTAGAATGCTTTATTAAGTCAAAAGTGTAGGGAATGTATAAGACTAGAATAATGTAGAAAAGAATGATGTTTGTGTGCTATAAAATTGATACCGAGTTTGAAAATAACTAGATAATGGCAATTAGCAAAGTTTTGAATAAGGCAGAGTGTAGAATGATAGTTTATGAAATGAAGTGTGGAAATTTGAGATTATGTGGAGTGCATAAGAATAAATTATGGCATAAAATATTGATATTTGATTGGTATGAGATTAATAATGAGAATTTAACAAATTATAAGTAATCATTGTGAATATATATATATATATATATATATATATATATATATATATATATATATATATGTATATATATATATATATATATATATATCTGTGTGTGTGTGTGCATTTTAGATTTGAATATGATGAGTATTGAGGAGTGATAAATATGCTATATTAAGTGAATGTGATAATTATTGGTATCAAAGTGTTACAATATTATGATAGATGTATGTAAAACACTCAGATTAGCATTGCAATGATAAGATAAGCAACCGAAAGGGAGTTAGAAGAATAGATTAGAATATTAAGTGAAATCTTGAAATCAGAAAAATGACTAGACGCAAACAAATAAAGAGTAGAGAAATTAGGGAGGAAATGTTGAATATGAGAGTGAAGCCGCCCACGCAGCAGAATACTACCGTAGATGATATAGAATTGATTGAATTATTGCCGGAATTTGAGGGAAACGGAATAGAGGACATTGAATTTAAATTTAAAAAGGCGCGAGATATAGCGGAATTAGCTAACTGGAGTGATGATCTATTAGCCGTAGTGATAAAAAATAGATTTAAGGGCAAGGCAGCCCAGTATCTTAAGAACTGTAGTGAATTAAGGGATGCGGAACATACCAAACAAATCGAAAAATTAATTTCCGAGAGGTTTAGAGTCACAAAATCAATACTTAGAAAACAGCAGGAATTTGAGGATATTACATACATGCCAGGTAGGAATGTTACGGAGTTATCTATTGAGATTCTAAATTCTGCTAAGGAATATTTCGGTGAAGAAAATGTAGATAAACAAATTACAAACCGATTGATGTTAGCAAAATTTTTACAGGCGGTGCATATAGATATTAGGAGAGAATTGGGGAAGTTAAAGATAGATACTTTTAAACAGGCGGTAGAGAAGGCGAAAGATTTTGAAAGATTAATGAACGCGGATTTTCAGGGTGAGGAAATAGAAGTGAATAAGGTAACAATTAAAGTAGAGGCAAATGAAATACAACAATTAAAAGCACAGATCAAAATGTTGGAGGAAAAATGGATAGAAATGATAGAAGTAAAATTGTGTGCAGCGTGTAATGATAAAACACATAATATAGCAGAATACGAGGTATTTAAAAATTTTAAAGTACAATTAGAGGAAGAGAAAACACAGTATTGTGAGGCATGTGAACGATAGGGGCATAAGATAAATGAATGTAGTGAATTTAAACAATTTCAGGAGAATAAAAAACGTGTAAAGGAATCCAATAGGGATAACGTGAATAATGATAGGCAAACCAATGTTAAGAAACCGCGGTATGCAAAGCAAAATAATCACTATGAAGCAAATAAGGAACAACGAGAAATGGCGACAAGCGGTAATACACAAATTCAGGAAATAAATACAATGTATATCAACACCATAACGACGGTAGAGAGCGAATTGCAACAAAGGGACCGATTTTAAGTGAGTCAGAAACGACATATACTGCAAATGAATTAAGTAGACAAGAGGCATTTAAGAAAATTAAGCAAAGACCAGGGCAAAAGGTAGACGATTTAGCAAAACAGATTGAAGAAGTCACAATTCAGTATGTATGAGTTAGACTAATAAAAGATCCAGATATAGAGAAGGTAATGATAAATAAATTCTTTAAAACGGTAAACAAGGATGTAAAACAGGAGCTGATATCATTTAATGATCTAACGTTTAAAGAAATTGTAGGGATGGCTAAAGAAACTGGAGGCGTAATTAATGGAGAGGACCAAGAATATGAAGAAATAATTAGAATTCTAGCAATGATTGAGACAAAAAAAGAGATTGAAAGTGTAGCAGAACAAGAATTTAAGGATAGTGAAAATAAAATTAATAATGGGATAATTAATGAAAAATCGGTGGATAGTGATAGGCCAGTATAACATACGAACACGATTGTAGCGACGAGTGGTGAGAAACAAATAAATGGGACGGATAGGATGAAAAAGGCCGTTAATATTCAGAGACTGGTAAGGCCAAATAATGAGGAGAGAAAATCAACGAGACGATTTAAAAATAATGTACAATATAAATACCGCTATAATATACCCGTAATTAAAGAAGATGATATTGTAAGTCTGAAGGAATTAGAATCCATCAAAGCATTAAGAAGTCAGTGTGTAGAGCCACTCGAAGTACTTGCTTTGAAACCAAAATGTATTGTTGAAATACACCGGAAATCCACGCAAAATTATAAAGATTTATGCAAGCAAATTAAAAAGAAATAATAGCAATACAATGCGCAAACGAAGGTAGGAGCAAACACAGGGGCATGCAAAAGTAGTTAATCGTAGTGATAATTAAGATAAATTAAATTAAATAAATAAATAAAAGAAAGGCATTCATAGTTAAAATAACAAAGATGTTAGAAAAATAAAATAGAATATTAAATTAAGTGAGCGATAGGAGAAGAGAAAAATAATGGTCCAAGCAAAACCGAGGGGCGATAGTGTAGTTGAAGTGATTGTTAAAAGGCGGAACAGTCTGATTTTAGTCAGAGGCTGAGGTTTGGAAAAGGGAGCGACCGCAGACAGGGTCTGTCCAGTTCCAAAAATTAGAAGAGAGAGTTAACAATCGAGAGCGCGCTTGAATAGCGAAGGGCTGACACTGTGTACCCGAAACATCAATTCCTGGAATTATTGAGGGAACGCGAAGGGAAAAAAAATCGATGAATCCAGAACATGGCACGACTTTTGACACACATGAAAAGAGGGAACGGTTAAGGACCTCAAAACTAATTAAAGGGTGTTAGCAAGTTGAAATGGATGAACAAGGAACGCGAAGAATAAGCAATGAATTCAGTTAGAACGTACTAAGAATTTAATAAATTTGAGGGAAACTGGGAAGCATTGAAATGCTAGTCTGAAGGCAAGAGGCAGAAAATTGAAAAAAAAATTGTTTTTAAGTCCATGGATGAGAAGGTATTACGTAAAAAGGCATGCACATGGTGATCAATGAAAATGTCACTATACTATAACAAACTGTAGTGTAAAAGTATGAACTGGATCAAATAGAAATGCCATAGAAATGCACTGACCTTAGATAGAAGACTATAATCAGCCACAAAAACTGGCAAAGGTCACAATTACATAATATAAATAAAGGACTTCCAGACACTAAGGTGTTACAGAAGAGAAAATTTCTTTTTATGAACCATTTGAATTAAATGCAAAGATAATATAAGGTGTATGAATATGTTTAATTTAATATGAATGTGTAATTTAGTTTGACTTAGTACAAAGATGAATAATTGAATTTATAATGTAATAATGTGAGTTAAAATGGTATACGATAGGTTAAATTAGTAAAATTTTTATTCTCTCATTAAAATGAAATGCAAATGTGTATTAATATGTAAGGTGAGCTGAAATAGCATAAATATGTTAAATAAGTGATTTTTTTTCTCTCATTTAAAATGAAGTGCAGGTAGAATGTGAAGTGTAAATTGAGTAAGGTCAATTGAAGTAACATGAATATGTTAAAAAAGTAAGATTTTTTTTTCTCATTTAAAATGAATTGCAAGTATCATGTGAAGTGTATAGATATATAATTGAGTAAGGTGAATTGAAATAGCATGAATATGTTAAAAAAGTAAGATTTTTTTCTCTCATTTAAAATGAATTGAAAGTACACTGGTGTAAGAAATTAAGAGAATTTGCAGACTTGGTCGATTATCTCTAGAACTGCTGTACCGATTTAAATGAAATATGATATGTACATACATTGATACAATACAAAACAAATAACCATTCAATAATTGTAATACACACGTATGATAGTGCGTAACACTCGTTCGAGTCGGAAGGTATGAAACAGCGGTTGCAGAATAAACTAAAAAAAAAAAATGGGTTAATAGATGGGTTAAAAGGTGTGGTGTGGTCCCCTCTTACAGATATACAGGTCTCGCAGCGTGATTTCATATTTGAAATAAGGCAGTTTACCATTTCCTGTGGCAATTGGTCCCACTCGTTCAGCAACGCTGTTTTCATTCCCTGGATGGTTCTCGGAGGGGTGTTGCGAGTTACAATTGCCCTCCCCAGAGCGTCCCAGACATGCTCTATAGGGGTTAAGGTCTGGAGATCTGGCTGGCCAATCCATCCGGCGAATATCCTCACTCTCTGAAATTCGTCGACCAGAAGAGCTCTATGTGGCCTCGCGTTATCGTCCATTAAAATGAACTGAGGGCCAACTGCACCCCTGAAAAGGAGAACATAGGGCTCCAAGACCTCATCCCAATACCTCACACCAGTCACAGTGCCTCTTTCAAAGACATGGAGATGTGTGCGGCCATCCAACATGATGCCTGCCCAGACCATTAAACCTCCTCCGCCATAATGGTCGATTTCGCGGACATTGGAGGGTAGGTAGCGGGTCCCTGGTTCTCTCCATACGAACGTACGGCGAGAATCGGTGTTTAGGCTGAACCGGGACTCATCAGTGAAGAGAACGGTAGCCCATTGATCCATACTCTAATCTCCATGCTCTCTGCACCATGATAAACTGATTCTCCTGTTCGTAGAAGTGAGCGGGACGCAAACAGCAGGTGTTCTTGCAAACAACCCTCTCTCATCAAGTCTTTTGGAAACAGTCACCCTTGATACACGGGTTCCTGTGGCTGCATACAAGTCACGAGAGAGCTGAGAAGCTGTAGCACTCCTGTTACGCCTTGCTATAACCGACAAATGGCGATCTTCTCTGGCCGTCGTGGCTCTTGGACGACCTTGACCAGGCTTTCTCTCGATGGATCCGGTATCCTGGAACTGTTTCCTTAAGTTACACACGACGTTGGGCGTTAAATTGAACTCTCTACAAATTTGGACTTGAGATTGGCTTGCTTCTAGCCTCCCCACAATTTGCCACCTCATTCCATCATCTAAACCAGCGGTTCTCAACCTGGGGGGCGCGCCCCCCCCCGGGGAGGCGTAGAAGAATTTCAAGGGAGGCGTGAGTTTAAAAAAAATAATAAATAAAACTAACTGTAATTTACTGTACTCAATTTTGCAGTTACAATGTAACCGTAACGTATTTTCGACATACGAACACGAACACAATAATTGTCGTAGCTGCAATGTCAGAAAAACATTCTGAAGACTTAAGGATGCAGTTAAGGGTTTCACAGAAAAGATAACTCTTTGGGAACGCCGTCGTCAGAGTTCAGAGCCAAACATTTCGTCCTTTCCAAGACTGAACGACATCCTCGATGATAAAGAAAAACTCACATTGCAATATATAAATGAACTGATGGATCTTATATCAGGGCATTTGGTAGCATTGCAAAATGAAATTGCAGACTATTTTCCAGATATTAGTTCAGAGAACTGGGAGTTTAAGTTGACAAGAGATCCTTTTAAAATCGACGTGGATATACTTCCTGATCATATTCAGGAACAGGAAATCGACCTAAAATGCGATTCTCAAGCAAACGCGGAATTCGTAAACATCGATGTTGAAAACTTTTGGTTACGCTATTTTCCTGTTTACCCAGAAGTTGCTTTGGAAGCTTGGAGGTTGTTAGTGCAGTTTTCATCCACATATCTCTGTGAATCTGGATTTTCAGCATTACCATACATAAAGTCAAAATATCGAGCAAAGCTGGACGTTGAAAGTGACCTGAGGTGTGCTACACTTACCTAATATTCAAAAACTTGTCAAGGACAAACAGTTCCAGCCCTCTTATTAATGTTGTGAAAGTGACTGGTATTACATTCCAACCTCACCTAGATCGTTGATTACCTCAAATATATTTGATCTGCATTTAATTCTTTGATTTCATATGTTCTAATAATAATATGTTCCAAATTAAGATATGAGTAGTAATATTAAATTTTGTGTATGAAATTATCTATTCTATATTTTCATTTAATAACCAGCTTCAGTTTCAAATTCCGATTGTACTACTTGTACTGACCATATATGGTAGTGGTGGTGGGTAGGCGTGACCTTACATCAGTGTTCAAAGGGGGGCACAGAGCCTGAAAGGTTAAGAACCCCTGATCTAAACGTTGGTGGTTACTCATTTTTACTGTTACAATTTGAAATTAACCGATTGCTGCAAAATAACACCAAGAAATTCGCCGAAGTGTGCTAGCGAACGAAATGCGTCTTAACTTACGCGCGCTTATAAAGCCTGTTTCTCTACTGGCTCCGTCTACACACACGTGTACGCTTACGTATTTAACGTACAAGATTTGCATTTTTGTCTAGAAGCAGTGGTTTTACATTCAGTTCAGTTCTTTTCATGAAATTCGATAAAATATGCAAATTCTTTTAATTTATTTCACCAGTGTATAATGTGAAGTGTATAGATATGTAACTGAGTAAGGTGAATTGAAATAGCATGAATGTGTTAAATAAGTAAGATATTTTTTCTCTCATTGAAAATGAATTGCAAGTGTAACGTAATGTGTATGGATAGGTAGTTTAGTAGATGAATTGTAATTGCATGGATGTAGTAATATGTATAGGTGGAAACAGAGGTATGTAGAAATATGTGAGATGAAAGTAAATTTATGACTATGAGGAGTTAAGGCAAAAGGTGATGTAATGCCAATAGGGGAACGTACACATACCGACAAAGAGTGATCATTGACCAAAGAAATAAATCATGAGTATACAGAAGAGATAACGGGCGAAATGAATAAATAGAGATTGATGAAAATATGACGAATGATAGGAATATGAGCTACATTTTTTTTTTTTTTTTTCTTTTTTTGAAGAAGAAGAAGGGGGTGGAATGTCACAGGGTAAATAGCGTGACATGGTACAAAATTAAGGAAATGTGATAAAAAGGTCTAGAATAAGGAAGATAAATTATAAAGATGACTAGAAGACCTCAAAAAGACGGGAAATTGACGAGGAAAGGAAGTGCAAACGGAGAGGTAGCCGATTTGTAAGGACTTAGATAGAATCATCTGTTGAGTAAACTGAACGGCCAAAGAAAAGAGGATACAGATGTGTAGAATAGTGATTAAGCGCGGGATGGATAAAACAGAAGGAACGATGAATGCAGGAATGAGTTAGCTACGGGAATCGAAAACAAGAAGCAGATGGGAATCCAAGAAATCAGAGGTAACCGTGAGAAGAGAAGTGATAATGAGTAAATGCGACAAGCCCTCGGCGAAGGCGGTAATAGAAATTTCGAGAAGAATGAAGAACTATTACAGCATGAAAAAAAAAATAGATGACCAATCAAATGAAAACATAGGAGGAGTTAGTTAAGAAGGGCAAAAAGATATTAGAGAATCAAGGAAAGATTGAACAAGCAGATTTGTTGTTGGCGACGTAGAAATAAGATGATCCCCATATACAACGAAGCTAAAAGAGTAGAACTTGATGCTAGAAAGAGAACGGAGCACGGTTTGCAGCGACAATAGAATATACACGGATTGGAGCAGATAACCAGTCATAGAATCGAGATGTTTACGTTTCCAGTGAGGGCCGAAAAAGAGAGACGAATTGATTTTAGAAAGAAATCGGAGCGGTGTCCGTCGCAATGCGATAAAGGAATGAGAATCACGAGCAACTGCTGCGAAAGCTGAGAAATTAGCACGGAGGCAAGTCGATAAATAAGGGGAAGAAAACCGCACGAGACATGATGATAGCCTGAAATGAGCTACCGCCTCGAGGATACATCGACATTCCAAGAACCCGCTACGGATGCAGAAAGAGGAGGTCTATGAAGAGAGAATTATCCGTCCCAAGGGATCGATTGATACCAGCGCTGGACAGCGGGAAGCCACGAGACCAATTGTTAGAAAAAATAGCAGGAATGCATATATTTACTTCTTGCGCCGCCATTATCGTATTCACGTTTCCCTTAATCCCTTGACGTCATCTCAGCAAGCCGAAGCTATAATCGACGGAGTTTACAGCATAGTGACGTCATTTTGTAATCGTGTGACGTCGTATTCAGAAGTGCGATAAATTTGCATTTTTCGGAAATCGGCCAGGGAGTGTCGCAATCGGCCTTTTCAGATAAAAGTGGCATGCAGCGAGCTTCCTTGTGCAGTCGGCGAGTTGAATGCGGTGCATGCAGACTGGCTGTTTTTCTTCACTCGATCTTTCCCAGCGATGATGATATTTTGGCGAGGGTTCGACGGTGAACCGACGTGCCTGAGTTCAGTGCCTCCTCTTGCAGCGACTTTCTGTGCTTATGCGATTTACTACGCACCATATTAGAAGTTTTCCGTTTTCGCTAAAGCATCCATGGGATGAGTGCCTGCCACATGTGAGTCTTTATAATCTCCTGTCAAAGCCAGTAAACTTTGTTAGTTCAAACTTTATATTTTTTTTTTGAACTTTTAATTTCTCGAACTTTAATTTTCGAACTGTTGAACCTGTGTAAGGTTCCTTACAATTTATGTTTACAAGTACTTATGTGTTGAATCATTTTTGTTTTAATTCAACTTTTTTTGTGTTTGAATAAACTTGTGTTATTTTAAAACTGGTTATATGTTTTTATGCTTCGCTTCAAGCTTGCACACCCCACTTTGAAAACAGTCTTACTTATCGATGTTTAATTTTCCAGCTACCTTCATTATCTATTAAGGCAATAGTCCGCCTTTCCTGTTAGCTATATCATCTCTGCACTTAAAGCTAAAACTTTATTTTTATTGATACATTATCTATTTAAAGTTTTGAGCATTTCTGCCCGCAAACTCTAACACCACCCAGCCTACCCCCGGCCCGCAGACAAAATCGAGCATCACATCGCGAAAAGTGCCCCAACACAAAGGACCCTTTCCTAGTTGACAAACACCAAGTCGAATCGGAGTTCGGACGGACGTTGGAAAAATGCAACACGTCAGGTATGTGTGACGTTTATTATTTGATCACTAAGTGTTATTTTGCCCAGCTGTCCCTCATCCATAGTTAATTAAGTGACATAATTAATGACAATTGCTAGGGTGAATTATAGAAGTGTTTATTTAGTATACCTCATTAAGTAAATAATTAATGATTAATAATAACCCATATCTGATTGAGGGGGTAAGAAATTGAATGTATATTTTAAAGTGTAATGACGAAGTAAGGTTATCGAATATAGTAAATGTGATGAGTTACTGTTATGAAGTAGTTATGTGTTTTATGCTCCAATAAATCTGTCTTTTATTTTTCAATCAGAAGGCTCATATAGTATTTGTAACACAACGCAAGAAACGATATTTTGGTCAATCAAACAGGTAGCAATTGTAATAGTTTATCACAATTGGTCTCACACCAGAAATTAGCTACTGTGACCACTACCATCACAATCTATACGATCAGAAGTTAGTCCATTATATTTGGTCCCATGACCAGTTCAGTTCTCTCCTCCACCAATTAAACTATTATATTTAATATGCAGTATTTTAATTTGCAGTTACAAGAGTTAGCCAATTAAATTTTTCTCATTCTAAAATTTTCAATTACGTTTGAGTTATATAATAGAATTTAGTTCAACCAGAATTTTCAATAAACATACAGACCATAGAGGACTGTTTTAAATTTATGGAAAGCTCAGCTATATTACCTGTAAATCAGACAGCATTCTCAGAAGATTCTTCAACAAACCTCTATCAACTGTCTCACCATTCCTCTCTTTCTCAATTAAGAGTACAAACCATCAACAGTTCTGCTCTCAACTAATGGATTTGTAATAACATGTGTACGAAACAAATCTAATCCCAAATCCCTGAAAAAAGAAAATATAAGATGAGAAGGTGCAAACTCAGAACTAAAGTAAAAATAATTTATACATTTTCAAGCTCTTACTACTTTACAATACAAGTTTGTCAAAAAATTTACTAGAAAATATTTTTACTCACCAAAAATAAATACATATTGTATGAGATAATCAACTAATGAGTAAAAACATTTTCAGCATTATTATCATAAGTATACATAAAGGGTACAATTGCTTTTTAATGCACAATAGAATTTGAGAAATGCAGCTAAGCAAGCTCAGATGCTGTACAAAAACAGCTGATTGGAAAATTACTACACAAAAGTTTTTTTATGATCTTACCATAAAAGATGTAACATCAGCAGTTTGTAACACATATGTGCGATCAAGGTAAGGAAAATGCTTCTTATCATAATCTGAAAATAAATTTTTAGAAATAAAATATATTCACAGCATTACATCAAATTGTAAGAAGTTGCATTAAACAGACAGTCCTCACTTATGAATTATTATTATTATTAATATACACAGTCCAGTCATATTAATGTGACCACCTTAATATGACTACTACTTTTCACGTCAACATTAAATAACCAATCGCAGAAGGCACGTGTCATCAGCAAATTTAGTGGATATATAAAGTGTGTTGCAGGCATTCGGAAAACATTTCAGTTCTTGCAGTCATGCAGAAACGGAGCGATTTATCCGACGTCCAAAAGGGCATGATCATTGGCTTCCGGACCAAGGGTGGAAGCATTTCCGAAACGGCTAATTTTGTAAACTGTTCGCGGGCCGCCGTGGTAAAAGTATGCCCTGCATGGCAAAATGGCACTATCCAAAATCAGCTACGTGGCAAATGTGGTGCGCCACGGGCCATTGATGGCAGAGGTGAATGACGGCTGCGGAGATGCGTTCGGGCGAATAGACGTGCAACCGTTGAGCAACTGACCGTCCAGATGAACCAAGGGGCTACCAACAGTGTCTCCACAACGACGGTTCAGCGAACGTTGCTGCGTATGGGCGTCCGCAGCAGACGCCTGGTTAATGCACCTATGCTGACTGCTGTTCATCGGCGACGAAGGGTGGAATTTGAACGCCAGTACCGCAACTGGACTTCCATTGAGTGGAGACAGGTGGCTTTTTCCGATGAATCACGTTTTATGCTCCATCGGACAGATGCACTTTGGCGTATACGGCGTGACACGTCTGAAAACAAACACCCTGCAACAATTGCCGGAAGGGTCCAAGCTGGAGGAGGAAGCATTATGGTCTGGGAAATGTTTTCGTGGTATTCTCTGGGTTCACTCATCATTGTGGAAGGCACGATGGATCAACACAAGTATGCATGTATCCTTGTGGATCATGTTCACTTCTACATGCGAATTGTTTTTCCTCAGGATGATGGAATCTACCAGCAGAACAATGCGACGTGTCATAAAGCTCGCAGTGAACGTGCGTGGTTCGAAGAGCACCAGGATGAGTTTACCGTACTCCCTTGGCCAGCAAATTCCCCGGACTAGAACCCAATCGAGAATCTGCTGGACCACATCGATCGGGTTGTTCGCACCATGGATCCTCACCCACGTAACCTAGCGCAGCTGGCCACGGCACTGGAGTCGGCATGGCTCAACATCCCAGTGAACACCTTCAGGAACCTAATTGACTCTCTTCCTGCACGTCTCGCAGCGGTCCGCTCTGCGAAAGGTGGTTATTCTGGATTTTGAGAGGTGGTCACATTAATGTGACTGGACTGTGTATTTCTGATCATAGTGTTAGGATACATACACATATGCTCTAATGTCCAAAACATAAATTACACTACATCCCAGCATCAAATAAGACAATGAATGAGTGGTTGGTTTTTACTGGCACAAGGTACAGAAATGCCAAGCTGTGCCAAAAAGTCAATGAACATAAACAAATAACATAATACAATCCACTTAAAACAGCCTGACAGCATAAGATGACTTGCTATCATCACAGTAAATAATGGCCTGTCATTTAAAGAATTTTGGATGTGTGGTTACATATGTATACGGTTATAAAAAATTGAAAGCCATTCTACTTGCTAAACTGGAAAAATATCTTTATTTGAATACTTCATAGACAATAATAAAGATGTGCATATTAATCTTCCAACAGGGCTAAATAATACATACTTTTAGGATTAACTATTGAAGTCTCTATTGTTTGAAATTTTTACCAAACTAATATAGTGTTCAAAATACTAATTAATCTGCAAAGTAACATCAAGGTAACATTAAAAATTAGTAAAATATTATGATAAAACTAGTGTTTTTATATCCGTGTACTGGAGGTAACAGGCATTAAGTCCCAATGATTGAATTTTACAGAAGAGTTAAACTAAAATCCACTTAATTCTCTTTATCTCGATACAACGATTAGACAAGGTACTGTCTCTAACTGGCAAAGTTACCTCTATATAAGCATAGAAACTAGAGCACTGCTCCACTAAAATAAGCTAAAAATTAAGTAAGAAAAATGTTAAACAGTCTACTTGTAAAATATGGATTTGGTCCTTTTACCTCCGGCACACAGATATGCAAACTACATGAAAAAATTAAGACCATAACAAAAATTACAAATGTTATGCTACATTTATATTCTAATATTTAAAATATGAATACTGATTAGATAGAAGAAGCAATAACATGTGACAGGTTTAAAACATAACCAGATAGGAAACTAACAATTTTACTCAATTATATATAACAATATTGTTTTACAAAACTTTAGCAAAAATTACAACCAAAATACACTAAAGAAAATGGTACACAATATATAATCTCAATCTGCGAGCAGGCTTTCTAAAGAGAATTTAATAACATTTAAAAGTGGATCAACTTATTCATATTAATGCCAGATTCAGTAAAAGTAATTTTTGATTGATCATAACAAATACAAGAATTTTTTTTAGACTAGACAATAAATTTAATTTTTCTTTTTGGTAGTAAGAAACATATAGTTTACAATATTATTGCTGTTTTATATTGCAACATAATTAATGCTAAAAAAAATTCTTATTTTGAGGTAAATTAGAATGATCATGCAAAACTAAAATTCCCATTAAAAGTAATGCTTTACCTAAAAATATAGTAAATATGAAAGACTCACAGAGAAAAAACAAAAAATCATGAGAGCAAAAGAATATATGCTGACCATTTGTCGACAGTGATCTTGCCAACAGTCATTCATGACCTTCAGGAAGTACAAACTGTCCATGTAATCTGTAATCTTAATTAAGAATTCTTCCACATTTTATTTTGCACACAATATTAACTGCAAGATACTTATATTTTACATGGATAATGCTTAATTGTATATTTAAAGAAGGCATGAACAAACATTTGAATAATCAAATCAGTTTTTGGAATGAAACCTACTACAATACTAAACTAACTGCAAACACGTTAAAAGGATTACTTCACCACATTACATGCTAAAATCAATGTTAAAAATTTAAAACATGTCAACCAATCTATTTCTCTGTTCCTAGATTCTACTTAATTGATTTTATAGCATTCAAATATGAGATGACATTAGATAATCATAAATATCTAATATTAGATTGCTCAACATTAAATACTCAAATACAGTGGAAAATTTTAAACAAGATTTTTTATCTCCTGAAATATAATAGTGGCAAATGAATAATAACATAATTGGTATAGGACACCTTTAATTAATGCAAAAGACTGCATGTCTAGTATAATAACCACTCCTTTAATGCCTACTTGGCATAAAAAAGCCTGTAATACCAAGAGAGAGATATAGTAACTATATACTTATATATATTTTACATTTTGACTGGCAAAGAACTTTACTTCTGTATGATTTTCCATACCATAATAGGAAACAACAGAATACGAGCATTTCTATACTCTGTCTCTAAGGGCTGCAAGTGAATGTCTGATGTTTATTTTCATAAATGATATATTATGTTATAATTATTAATGGAATCAAACTGAAATTTTTATTTTTGATATTTTAAAGCAAAATTGGCAAAAAAATAATATAACAATTCCTAATGTCAGGTATAAAAAACTGATTATATTGCAATTCAATGTCTTATACTTGCTAATCTGAATTTCTATCAAATGGTTATAAAAGCTGCCGGTTTAATGAAAGCAGATATTTGATTCTTGAGCTATATTTAACTTTCCCGTGACTCAGTATTTATGCTATAAAAAAAGGTGTTTTAAAAAATACAGCTGGAATGATTTCTAATGCATCAAAATAAATATTACTAAGGAAAATGGTAAATTTTCATTAAGGAGGAAAAATAACTATAAATTCTGATGAGAAATGGTAGAAGTTCTCTAGAACTCTAACCATCCTTTTACAGTTTTTGGCCATCACAGACTTTTAAGTTTTATCGTATCTATACCATTTGAAGTTTTCCAACAAATGAAAAAGTACATGCCCTAATACAAAAAATGCATGATAAATGTTACCACAAAACATCCAAAATTTTGGAATAAAGTAATCCAAAAAGGACTCTTAAATTTATGAAAGCTTTTATACTGGGGGTCTGAGAATTGTAGTTAAAATGATGAAACGTGAGGATTTGCTTGAACCTCTTGCAAGTCTTGGTGAATGCAGTTTTCAAGTTAAGGATCAGATGACTAATAAATTCTCCAATGTGATTTTTTGTTTATTTATATCATTGATGCCATTTAATCAAAATATGTTCTCAGGCCACTACTGATAAGTACTGTCCATTGTAAAGTTTCAGTGGATATTTTACATCTTATTTCAGTTTGGTGGCAGTAAAAATTTGTTTGGAAGCAATCAGAAAAGATCATTACCAAAAATTGTATTTCATGACTAATACTCTGTGGGTTTCAAAATTCAATTGTTATAACTAAAGCACTTTTCTAATGTTTCAAAGTTGGTGAAAGGTCATTTTCTGTCCACACTTTTCTATAAACAGAATAACAATCACTTTCATTACCAAATTCGATTATAAATGCTTTTCCACTTTCCAATGACCTAATATGAGACTCGAAAGTACTTTCTGATTTTAATTTTTGGTGAAAATACAGCAGATTCATCCTGAAATACTGATATTTTCATTTATATGCATTGAAGCATTATTTTAATCCATACAGTGGATAGCGTACTACTCTTCCATGCTGTGGGCTTGGGTTCAAATCCCAAATACGGCTTGGTTGTTACTGCGATGTCCCTTCATAGGGAGCAATGCTAGCTCACCTAAAATGGTGCTCCCGTAATAAAGTAGTCAGCAAAAACTTTGTGGATCTTCAAGGGCCAAAGTCAGAAGAAGTACCTATTATCAGAAGACAAGTGCTTCCATATGGGGGGAGGGGGGAGAAATTTTTTAATCCAAAAATTTGATATTAATTTTTTTTTATTTATGCAACTAAAAAATTTTATTATGGTGCTCTAACATGTTATACAAGCCAAATGTTGTTATAACACATTACTACACTTGCAGACATCAGACTACACTTGCATGAACCCCAAAGCTCTTATCCCACCTAAAATACAAGACAAACATTTTCCTTCCTAGCTATAAGAGAGGAAAACAATTTCTAATTTACTAATGGATGGTTCACTTCTTATGTTTCATCAATGCAATTTTAAAGACATTTACTGTATTTAACACGATTTTTTTTACATAAAAGAACCATGTCTAACAAATTAGCACAATTAAGTTCCCAGGATAAATTTTTCCTTGCTTCTGTCAATTCTCGATTTCCTGGAAGGCTGATCACCTTGCTTTTATGATGGGATCTAATCCCCCATGAAGCCAGGGAGATCACATAGGTGCCCTTTTAGATAGACACTCTACTTTCAATTTAATTTAAAGTCAACCCAAATGGAAGTAAAGAATGCAGAAGCCTATGAATCAGTACTTTTCCCCCCCCTTTTTTGTAAAGGCTAACTGTTAAAACTATTAATAATATTATCTTGATGACAGATATTTTATAAACAGATAAGACAAATAACCAAAACATAAACCTAACTAACCATTAAAGTAATTTGTGATGAAATGATTTAAAAAAAAAAAATCTTTATTAATATTTCTTAGGAATTTGACAACATGAAATTAAAAATTCTTCATAATAAATACAAAATAAAAATCTTCAGAAAGGATATCCTAAAAACTGCTGCACACTCTGCTTTACATGACATTCGCACAAATTGTGAAGGTTTCCATACAGAAACTGGGCCATTTTATTGGAACATAAATTCTGAACAGCATGATAAAGTTCTTCTTGTGAGGTACTAATGGGTTTAGATGTTTGAATTGCTATCACAGCATCTTTAAGCTTTCCCCAAGTTACTTCTTGATAATCAGCAGGCAACTGGGGTTTTTCTGAAATACAAATAATAATTACTATAACATAAGTTACTAATTATATTTACAAAGGTTCAAATTTCGAATCATTGAAAAAATAGGGGAAGGAAATTCCATTACTTTGATGCTGACTACCACACTATTAACAGAATATTTTGTTCTTAATATAACTTAGAACTAGTTTCAATATTATAATACACTAACTTTATTTAACAAAATGAAAGATAATCTTAAAAATAAGAGTATGCAAATCAGTTATAACATCAACAATCGCATTTCCTTATGCTAAAATATCACTATTTTTATTATTTCAAACAATGTTTGATGTTTCTAACACAAATGTTTTATTTGGGCCCCTTAATTTTTTATCCTTATTCTAAATGTATTCTGTCCATTATTCATAGATATTTATTTCAAATTCCTAATTATCTGGCATAGCAGACCAAAGAATGTCTGACAAGATAACTTACAGCTCTGGCACCAAAAGCTATACCAAAAGCTTCAAGTTATCTTGTAGCTGGCAATCAATATGCTTGAGTATTATATACAGTTGAATCTGAAAACTAATGCTAATTTTTTACTCAGTTATTTTATAAAAATTAAACAGAAGCAAAAGGGAATACACTCATACATCAAATATATGTTACGATGTATAAAAATTGACGTAACTCAAAAACTCTTTAAAAAATATTTAAACATTTCCACCCTCTTTGATTTATGACAAATTAATTCTAGAAAGAATTTAAAATTTTTGTTTCCCACATATGCTGCAATTTCATATAAAATAAAATTATCATGTAAGAAAAAAAATTGGCTTTTTCTTCTTTTATAAAAAAAAAAAAGATAGGAAAAAGAATTTTAGAATCTTCCTTTATTAAAAAGTAAATGAATACTGCAACAAGCAACAGTTGAGATGAAATACATGTAAATTAGTTTAAAAGGTATATTTATTACAACCAGAGGTAATCAAATTATCAAAACATATTCTAAAAAATTAATTTAACATTACAAACATATTTATGAACCCTTTGAAGTACTTCATAACATAAAATATAAAAATAAAATATCTATAATGCTCTATATGTAGTTAGATGACAATAAACCAAATTGAATTACTAGTTAACTGAAATGGAACCTACACAAGTTTAGAGTAAACAGCTCTGGTATCACCTAATACAAATACAGAAATGGAAAAGCTCATAAAATAATTTCACAGAAACATGAAACCAATCATGAAAATAAGTTGTCAGAGAAAATAAAGCCTAATGAAGTAGAGCAAATCTTTTATACATATACACAAATAGATAGATTATAAATGATAAAGTATAATAAAACTTTTTGACTATATGCATCCTACTAAAGCACTAACTTCATATTTTAAAAAAAAATATCAACAAATTGTGTCAATTTTTACAGCTATTACAGCTAATTCTTTAAAATACTGATTATATTTGTTTAATTTATTGAGACTCTTGTGCATAGAAATATAACAGAAATCAACATTTACAAACATTTTTGTTAACGTCTTATACAGAAATGAAAACAATTAATTACATCCAGTTCTTTCCAACAAAATTATCTACTTTTTTTTTAAATTTAAAAAGGAAATTTTCAAAATCTTTTGGCATTAACTGTTTTGTTTGTGTAATTGCTACATATCTTAATTATATAAAACATAAATGTATAAATGTTTCTGTATTACTTTCCTCCTAACAAAACAAATGCTCCTTAAACACAAAACCCCTTACTCTTTCTCTCATAATAGTCTAATACTGAAAAAATACATAAATGACATTAATCAATGGGATCCGTAACATTAAATGCAACTGACTTAAGAATGTGATATAAAATGCACAAAAAAGAAGTGCTATCTTAGTACACTCCATCAGGAAAAATAGTCTTTCATAAGGAATAGTTACAGAGAAAAATCAGACTGTCACAATAATAATCACTATCACAAGAAATTTTAATCTTTTGTAGCTTTCCTTTTGAGACATCAATTATTGAATGTTTGCTTGAAAATTATTTTAATTTTATTTAAATAATAGAAGAGAAAATTATTTTACTTTAGTGAAAAAGGACTAGGCTATATATCAAATTATACACCTATGTGTTTATCTATGGGAAAGTGAATCATATTTATGATACTGCTATACTTCAGAAAACCAGGTATGCACACTTTATCATAGCTACAACCATCAAGGCTTGAAATTAAAACCTGAGCCACAAAATGTTCAGATATGATCATAAATGCAAAAACAAATATATGTTTTCAATTTACTATAACAACAGTGGGCAAATGTGGCTCTTCGTTAAGTCAAGGCTCCCATTAAAATTTTAGTTTTTTTTCTCCCCTGAACCGTTTGTAGTGCGCATGTATGCAAACTGTATTAGCCAAAGATTGTCATTAGATGTAATTATACTTTTTATTAATAAATATATTTTTATTATATATGATTTTTGTTATATTTGATTTTTATTATATTTGAATTTTAATACTAAAATTTTGAAATAATTATTTTATTTTTCATAATTATATTTTTTATATAGGTTCTTATATACAATTTGTGAAAATATGCAATTACATTATATAAAAATTTTGAATATGTGTATCTATGTGTGGCTCTTTATAAAATATAAAAAACTGGATTTTAGCTCTCTTTCGTCTCATATGTGCCCTCCACAGTACTATAATATCTCTAATACATAGCATTTTACACACTTAGTATTTAAATTATATGCATTTCTTTAGAGATAGAAAACATAGCAAGTCAGATAAATAAGGGTACTCTATAAATTTGTAATTTACAACCAATTTAACAACATTCTCTCTTTTTATTGAGATGATGCTCAAGATCTGAGTGATAATCTCTGGAACAAAAAAAATACAGCAAGAAGTAACATATACATACTTATACTCTAATCCTTTCACGTCCAAGTATACTTTGAAAACAAACTTCCGTAAAAAAAAATAAAAATAAATAATAAAAAATAAATATTGGCAGAGTATCCCTGATTTTCCTAAATTGAAACTAATAGACAATTTTTGCTTGAAAAAAAATAATAACTGTTTCCTAAAATATACACTTACATTTATATCAAAAACCTCTCTGTAGAAATTAAAAAGTTTTTAATTGAAACTTGGAAAGATTCATGTGTATTTGAAAACAGCAGTTAATATTTTACATATATCTGTGCTGTCTTTATAACTACCAAAAGAAAAATTGTCCTACAATAGATTCCATCTTACTGTGGTGTTTGTTCCCAGTAAAAGGCCACTCTTATTATCCAGCCTAGCTCATCCTAGACTTCATACAAATCTGCAAGTTCTATCATTCACCACAAAGAAAATTTTAAGACCATCTTAGCTAATAACAATAACAATAACAATAATAATAATAATAATAATAATATATATATATATATATATATATATATATTTCTTTATTTTAATGTGGTAAGAGCTGCTTGTGCATTTGCCTGACCAACTAAGAAAAACCAAGTCATCAGAGCTCCATACTGGAATTCTTCCTATCCCTACTTGCATTCTTTGTGGGTGTGCTACCTACTTGACTGTTTGCCCTGCTTTATCCACTCAGTATTCTCGCTACTGGGAGGCCAGAAAACTTTATTAGTAAGTAAATAAAAAGTAATATGTTTAAGAGACCTAAGCATAAATTAACTGATAATTGGATGAACTAGTGTGACTTTCAATAAATCAGTTATGTATTCACGGGATTTCCTTTTGATATATTCACTGCAATTTAGTTTTCTTTATGATTTAGATTAACTTCCATGTCATTATTTAAAGCAGATATGAGCTAATTACAAATGATTACATTAATTTAAAACAGGATATATAAGAAATGAGAGACTGCAAGAGAAGAGAAAAGATTCTAAATTGGATACAACACTTACAAGAAAGATATTTTTGAACTAAACTGTAAACAATTAATGTAAAAAAAAAATACTTATTAAAGATTTCACATGTCATAAAAAATTTTTTTGTATACAATATTGGGAACTACACCTCCACAGTTCTGAAAGGGATGTGATCACTTTTAGTCACTACTCTAGGATATAGGACATTATGAATGCAGAACTAATCTGTCTATAATGAGTCCAAACATGCTGAGATTTTTGTAATTTTAATACAGAAAACCTACCATTAATGTTTATATACTTTTAATATTTTTTCAATCAGGTAATTTATAATTTGAAGTGTTACTGAACTCTTGAGGCACAATATCTCTCTTGTCATATGCAGAATAACAATTAAGACATTAGCCCAATAAAGGTATTAAAGGGAAATAAAATTTTTGAGCAAAATATGTCGAGTGTTATGTACTTTGGGTCAGTCTCATATCACTTTTTTCTTTTAACCAGAAGTATTTTGCAAGCGATTGGAAATATGTCCTTTCAATACCTAATATTTTAAATCTGTGCAACATAAAATTAAATTTACTTACCATCATGCTTCTGCCTTGAAAAAAAATTCCAGTGACCTAGGCTTATACACAAAAACATGCAGCTAAAAAAACTCTAATAAAGCTTTTGTGAAAGATAAAGTAATGACAACTGAATAAATGTGAGAATAAATTATATTCCGAAGCATATATAATTTAAGCACTCTGGAATTTGAGTTGAACACTTTTCTAATATTTAAAGTGACAGTAAAATATCAGATAATTGTTCTAAAACTAATTGAAAAGCTTAGCATATACGTATCAACAAGTACACTCCAGCAAGAGGTAATCTGAAAAACTAACACTAAGGAACTTTCATATCAAATTTATATGCGATTACAGTAAAAAAATCAGTTGCTTGAGTGCCCATAAAGCAAAATTGGCTAAGTACAAGTTTTCACCTATAGTATTAAAGTTCTGTTTCACCTGTTTTAATAAATTACATGATGAATAAAACAATATTAATGAACTGCTTATTCCTTACAACTAATTAAAAGTATTAAATTGGTCACAATATATTTTTAAAATGAATTTATAGAATAAGATTACAGTTAAATTAATATTTTAATACAAATATAATATAGAATAATAATTGCAAATCTGAAAGTTTATGCTGCAATAAAAAAACTAAACCCTACAGAAAAATTTTGCTTAAAAGTTAACAAGCAGCATTAAAGTATTTTTATGAATGCTCAATTGAAAAGAAAGGATGTTTACTGGACAAAGTAAGAGTTATGATTTAAATAATCAAAAATAAAACTCCTTTTTTGAAATTTTTTTTTCCTACATTACCTAAGAAAGTATTCACGGTCAAGGGTTTATGAAGTACGTAGCAGGGTAGAACATACCCCACTTTCACTTCCAAAGAAAGTATTCAGAAAAATATATCTACTTAAGCTAAATCCTGACCTGAACTATAAAAATATACCCCCATCAAGTTAGAATATTGCTTAGTTCATCACGCAAAGTTATTCAAATCCTTTACATATGAAAAAATATAGAAACATTAATTTAAATAAATAAATATTTATCACAACTAAAACACTATTATCATTCATTGAACAAATGAACTAAAAAATTTTGTTAATTACTAACAGAAATTTCTTTTTAAAATCCTCATAAAGAGACTTGCACATTTCAGGTGTATGTCCATTAGGGTGGGCCGGAAAAACATTTTTTTTCTTTTTCGGAAATGGCTAGTTGAAAAAAGTTGTTACACTTATAGATAAGGAAAACCGTAAAAAAAAAAAAAAATCTTCCGATCGTGCATTCATTTTGAAATATTGAAAAAAATACGAAAATAAATATTTTTCAACAGTTTTTTCAAAAGCTCTAATATAGCGTATTTCAAATGTAGTAGTTCACAATGTATAGTAAAAGGGTGTTAAAAGACAGGGAAACATTTTTATATATATGTTTAAAACATTTTTTGTACAAACAAAACATCCACAAGTACCATTTTGTAAAATTTCTGCAACAAAGGTGGCAGAGTGACATTAAAAACATTCCACTTAATCATGTCAACGTAATCGATTGTGTTGAAGTCAAATGTTGGTAGTCTAAAGTCTCTAATTGTTTTCCCCTTGCAATTAACGCAAGCTTTGAGAACTCGGTGTAATCCCAGTTCTCTCACATGCTGTCTTTCGTTCATAACCATAGCCACAATTAAATTTTCATGGTGTGCAAAATATTAGTTTCGTTCTATTAGTGGGTCGATTATTTTTCGCAAATGTTCAGGGAGGTACCGTGTAAATCTGATTGCCTCAAACACAATCTTAGGACCTTCAGAAAAATAACCACTTGCTTTGATCCAGAACCACAGTGGCATGTAACAGTGAAAAATGAAGTACACCAGCTGCTTCAGTTCATCTGAGGGGTTTTCTTCACTGACATATAGTCTGAGTACACTATTTGCTGATGTTATCCATCATGAATGTACTAATGGACCTGGTTCTCGAACTGCCAAATCCACTGGGCATTGACCAAATTTGATTGCTGCAGAAATATCTAGGAGATACAGCTGGTCTTTGCTCAGCTCTTTCTTGTCGGCATTATGAATACTGCAGTCAATAGGTAAAAAATCTGGCACAGGAAGCTTTATACAGGATCTCATTTTTTGACTAACTTCACCACTAAAGGATGATGGTCCTGCAGTAGCTCCGTCCAAGTGATGGAAAATATGTCTGAATGGTAGCTTGTTGAAATGTAGGAGGCAAATACACCATTGCAGTGGTCTACCAACTTTTAGCTTGATTTGACGAATGACACCATTTCTCTAACCAGTGTTAGTGCCCATTCTGTTACTTCCAATTAAATCAAGCTCCTCCAGAAAAATATTCAGTTTAGCTAAATGTGTAACAACTGCCACAGCAAGGTCTTTAGAAAGCCCAGTAGTGGGTGAAACATAGCAAAGGTATTCTGAGCCTGGTTCTTGAACCAAGAAATAATGTTTTTCTTTTTGGATCTGACAATAACGTTTAGAACCAACCATTTCAATGACCACAGTCTCATCCTTCCTGCCATCAAAGTAAAGACCACGTAAAGGTTAATTAATAGCTTTGGACTGCAAATAATATCTGTTACTAATTTTTTCTCTTCTTGCTTTTTTCTTGTCGACAACATGAGACAAGTCTTCCTCGTTTATGATGCCGAAGTCTTGGAGCACACTAGACGTAATCACGGCTGTAGAGCAGTCCAATACCCCATACCGATCACTTGCCAGAGTTGTTGCTTTAAATTTTATCCTCATTTGCCAGGGCAGATGTTTTCAGTTTTCTCTCATCTGGTTTGAAAAGCTCATCTCTTTCAGCATCACACTTATTGTTTTCTTCTTCCTGTTAATTTTTGGGCTCCTCATGCTCAGTGGTTTCTTTACATTTATACCCACTTTCGCTCAAAGTACTTGCACCTTGGTTTATTTTATAGTTATCAGTCAACAAGGTATTTCTACGTTGCCTTTTCTCAAATTTTTGTGTTTCCAGTACGTCTACAGACCCTGTTTTGCCCAAATTGTACTTTCTTTGACAATATATGAATCTCAGTTCAAGAACCGGTATATTTTTGGCGTTTTCGCACTGACACTTTATACTTATTGGATATAAACACATATCCCAGTTTTTCTTACAAGTACATTCCAAAAAAATAGGGCATTTACATGCGGCTACATCAAAAGGAAAAGTGGAAGAACGCCTTATTGCAATCCTTCAAAATACGGCTTTTATGCTAGTTTTTAAGGCAATGCTCAAATAGTTAATATTGAATAATCAAGGGTTTTAATTTTTTTCACGTACTATTAGCTTTATCCTACACAACCTAAACTAGTGCTTTTTAAATTTCAAACGCTTGAGGGTTTCAAAAAATTGGAAAAGAAACCTTCATTTTCTTATTTTTTTTCAAAACTTTGCATGTGAATGCGCGATCGGAAAATATTTTTTCACAAATTTTTTTTTTAACGGTGTTTCTTATCTATAAGTGTAACAACATTTTTCAACTAGCTGTTTCTGAAAAAAAATATAAATGGTTTTTCGGCCCACCCTAATGCCTATCAAGGTATCTGATAACTTTTGGCTTAAAAGAGCATTCACGGTATGTTAAAGATCAATAAACCTTCCCTACCACTAAACACACCTGGGAACACAGATATAAATTCAGGTTTTCTTGTCCTAAAATTATTCACCATTATTCAAATTATTCTAACTCCAAATTTGAATTAGACCATGTAGGCAATTTTGCTACCTATACTAATTCTACAGTTTTAGCCAATGACTCATCTATTTTACCTTTATCTGCAGCAGGGAAATATATTTGCTCATTAATAATCTGCTAATGTTCGATTTTCCTGCTCTCTTTTAAATATTTCATATTTCTTTTGTTCCTTGATTCTATTTCATAATTCTATCTTTTCAATTCATTTATCCTACCTCTTGCTTTGTTTTGGGGTATGCATGGGCAAGGAGAACAAAGTTTCACTCATCAGTTCCTTTGATAGATGATCCTCTTTCAAGTTCCCATTTTCTTTAGGCAAATTTCTCGGGGAAAATTGTGTTTGTTCCTCTATTTATAGCTAAAACCATGCCACCCATATGGTATGGCAGTTAGCATTGTGAGCTTCCACACAGTGGGCTTGGGTTCAAATCCTGAATAAGGCTTGGTTGTTAATGTGTTATCCCCTCATAGAGAGCAATGCTGGATCACCTAAATGGTGCTACCACAATAAAGGAGCCAGCAAGACTTCGCGGTGAATAACAAAAAGGGAATGTGTTAACACAAGTGCCTCCACATAAAAAATAAAAAAAAATTTGAAGATTTTTCACAAACTAAGTCATTAAGGTCTGCAGTTTTTACTAAGAAAAGATAGCTAACTCTATATGGAATTTTGCATTCTGTTTTTGTTAATAATTATAAGAAGTGAAAATGTCTTCTAATGTTAGTGATTTGGATAATTTTAAACCAAGAACCGAAGTTTTACTTATAAACCTAATTGTTTGTCAGTAATAGTCTTTTGGCAGACTTTAATGATATAATTAAAATCCTGATATAATTAAAATTTTACTCAGTTTTCATAAATAAAATGCCAAAGTTGAAAAACTGAATAATCTCATACATCATCAGAATCACCCATATCAAGCCAACTTTTCAGAAGTGGCTTTTAGACAGATCAACACGACTCTACCTTAAAAATTTTATTTTCAAATAAGTCTGTAGGTCAGAAAATCAATCCATTCTTAAAAAATTTCCAGAATAGATTTCAAAACAGGAAAATTCTATCTTTCTATTAGCAACGCACCTTCATTTGGTAAATAAAATAAGCATGCATTTCTTTATTAAATAATGAAGTAATTTGCATTTTATTCCCTTCCAGATCAGAAATTAATATCTAAATATATATGAATTTTAAGTATCAAATTAGTAAATATTATAAAGGTTACAAAACAAAGTCCAAGGAGAATAAAATATCACAGATAACTATTTCTAAATATGATCCAGTTGATAATAAAATGCTAAATTTTATTTTTATTTTAGTATAATGTCTGATAAAGAACTCAAGTACTTTGAAAATTTGTTAATGTGAAATGATTATGAAAACACTTTCCAAAACATTTAAATAAAAAACTTAAGAAATTACCATTTTTTTTTAATAAGTATTAAAAATTTCCTAGATAAATATTTTATGCCTTAATAGTTAATAGTCTAAAATAGTGATTCTAAAAGTGTAATATATGCTGTCCTGAAGACTGGTTAGAAAGTATTTTGGAGCTTCAGAAGAATATCATTTATTTATGAAAATGTTCATATAAAATTTTTACCAAATATCATACAAAGCTATCATAAATTAGCTCTATAAAATGCTTTCTAACCAAAGAGCTCTCCCTAATTAATAATCAATGAAAAATATTTAGCTACAGTTAGATTAACTAAATATTTACCAACAGTTTATCTGCCGGATTTTTTTTCTTTCATGAATAACTTACCTTTGAGAGCAGTTTATTTCCATATTGTTATATAAATAATCAATCTTAAACACATATTTAGAATCACACATATTTTGAATCAAAATTCAACAAAAATTAAGCTAGTTATTGCATGTGGCTATACCTTCACCCATTACAAAGCAACAAAAAAAAAAATTATATACCTAGTAAACACTCAGATCTTGAACTAAAAGTAACAGATGATATTCAATACAAATCACCTAACTGCCCATTTAAACAAAAGCAATTTTCTCACACACACACATACTATCAAAAGCCTCACAGAATCATAGTAAATAACTGCTCATGATAAAAATTTGAGTTAATATTGAGTATATAACCAAATTCCTTGTTAAAAACACAATAACTATGATGTTCAGGATTTACTACTACTTATATATGTGTTTTTAAACTCAATATCAAGTGGTCATAAACTGAACTATATATTATAATTGATAATAATAATAAAATTGCTAGGCTCTCAGTTAAACTACCTGTTTATTAAAAATCCTCCCTTTGAAATACAATGTAAATAAACTGTTTTTTGGCTTGATAACATTTTCAAGCCAAAAAACTAATGGAAAGGTTAAAAAAAGACTGGGTGCCTTTTAAGAAGAAAAAAAATTCTCCAGAAAATAAAAAGCACAACAAACCTAAACAAAAAAATATATTTTTTTCGTCCTATGAATGACAATCAAATGAATTGGTGGCATTAGTGAAGACTAATGACATGTACAACAGAAAGAAGAAAAAAAACATGTTCACAAAACATGAGTTATTGGTTTTTAGCATAAATTTTCTGCAAAAATATGGGAAAATTTATGACTCAAAGCTTGTAGAATAAGGCTACTTTACGGTTTTAGATTAAGATCATACTTTAGACTTTAGGAACTTAGAACTGAAGATTGAGCATTTAAGGACCTTTAAATCAATAACAAAATGTAAAGAATTCTTAGTTTAGTTGGTTATGGTTGGTTGATTATGGTAGAGAGCTGCAGTCATTTTTTTGCTACACGAGGGCTAAATAGACCTGTTAGTTGGTTACGAACCCTAAAGTCACCTCTTCCAAAACAAGGGATAAATTGGTAAAATCCAGCTGCTAAAAGCCAGTTCCAAACAGCTATGGTCTCAAAGACTAGCACCCTAGCTCTTCATCTTCAAATGGCTATGGAATTTTTAGAGCCATTTAAAGCCTTAAGAGAATTTCATTATATATATATATATATATATATATATATATATATATATATATATATATATATATATATATATATATATACCCAGCTGGTTATTATAATTATGACAGTTTATTTTTGTAAAATTATTATATTGATATAAATATGTGAAAGTTATATGCTAATTTTTTTACAAATACAGTGGTACCTTGAGTTCTTTTTAGATATGAGCAGTCTCTTGGCCATTTTTTTGCCTTGAGTTGCGAACTAAAATTTGGGTTACGAGCTAGCTTCAGATATCCCAACCATAGTTTGCGGAACAAATGCCATGTAATGTTCTCGTCAAATGAGCACACGGGAAACATAATATTACAACCTTTATGTACAATTATTACACAATTATATACATATTATTCTAAGACTACTTTCCAGTCTTAAACTGAGAGATTACTCTCAATAATTATCATATCGGGCAGCTTGCTCTGCCCACACTTGAGTCGCCCTCTGAAACCGAATAGCATCCAACCTCTCATTTCAAAAACATTCTGAAAAGGAGGGGGGAGGGGTGAATCAGACCTCATTGAGCAATTTTTTATCGAAAACCTCTGCAGATAAAAGTGAGGAAAGTGTGGCAAAAGGTCAAAAATCAGCAAATAAGATTCAATTATTCAGTTCATCCTTTCTTTTTCACCTCCATCAGCATCTTCAAGTTCTGTGATCTCTACAGTAAATGCTCTACATTATACTTAATAAAACCAGTTTATTGCAGTACAGTCTATTGTATTGTGTTTTATACAATATAGGTTATTTATAAATACATTTTTCTTATTTAAAAACATGTAAAATTTTTTTTATTTTTTTTTTTGGGGGGGGGGGGGGGGGGGTTGCGGAGCAGATTAATGGCATATCAGTTCATTTCAATAGGGAAAATTAATTTAAAATTCGAGTAATTCAAGTTACAAGCTCCATCACAGGACGAATTAAACTTGTAAGTCAAGGCACCACTACATAAAGTATTCAAGATTTTGCAGTTTATTAATGACTACCTATTATTAAACAGCTAAAACAGTGTTAATTAAACTATTTCTTCCATTGAATGGTCCTTGAACTTTCGGAACCACTAACCTATAGATATTAGATGGAAAGGTTATGAAAGATCATTGCATAATACCCATAGTAACATGTTTGTAATACTTGGATAAGAAGCTTTTAGAGCACTTCCCCTTTCTGTGAAAATATGTTTAATTTCTGATACTTGATTTGGTACTGTGACTGTTTTGAGCTAGACTAATCTACAAAAAATAGTCTAGAAAATTTAGGACAGAATGAGTTACTCCCTTAACATTTAGCAGAGTTTTATAATTTAAAATATAGATATTTATAATAGATTAATTTTTCCCAAAATAACATAATGCAGCAGTAGCAATCTTCGATTCACATTTTTTACATTTTCCTAAATATAAATGCCTAGCATATCTTACCTTTTTGTTATCAGAGTATAGATTTACCAATTTTATTTTAATTGCAGAAAAGTAAAGCCTTCCAAGATATTTCCTAATATATGAAAAATTAAGGGTACAGAAAATTTGCTTGCAATATTATTTACCAAGAAATTCATAATGAAAGATATACCAACTAGCATAGATGTTTTATTATGTGAGTAGCAGATTTATTAAGTTGCATCATTGTTTTTAAACAAGTCCTAATAAAATTTTTGCCAACATTCAAAACACTATTTTGTGATTAAGAAAAATCTCTAAAGCTATGATAGGATGTTAAACTCAGTTATTTGGTCGTTTGAGATGATACAATTTCTTTAGCTACATGGGGGTTGATAAAACTATGACCAACAGGTTAAAGTCCATTTTGAATGGCTACAAACAGGGTAACACATACTCTGGGATCAAATTCTAGCATCCTAGTCACTCAACTATGATCCAGCCAGTATTAAACTAGAATTCAGCAAAAAGTTCACTAAAAAGGCAGTAGACAAGCAGAAATAAAAATTAGGGGTATTCAGAAAGGTTCCGAATTTTCCCCTATACTAAAAAAACCAGCTTATCATGACAAGATTATACTAAAAGCAAGAATAACAGGCTGGTACACACTATGATTCAGGAAAATGATGAATTAAAAGACAACAGAGTATCAGATTTTTCATCTTAAATAGTTTGCAAGAAAAAGTGTATAAGATATTGTATAATTTTTGTGTTCTAAATAACAGAGCTAAAGAAACTCAAGTGAAAATGGAAAAAAGAAATTTCCTGCAAAACATGTGCCAACAGTCCATTTCTACCTAAATCATCTTATTTTAAGAGTTACATTGTAAAAACTTGATTTCTCAAGTAAAAATTATATTACAAATCCTTATAAAATAAGGCAAAAAATATTTATAAGCATCGATGAGGATTAAAAATAATACCCATATGAATATATTTTTGCAGGGGATAGATTTAAATCATCCATAGTTCAATTTAAATATATATATTTTGAATTTTAAAATATTTTATATTTTATTTCACATTTCTTTGAATGCAAATTAAAGATGAGAACATTTTATCTAAAATATTGCAAAGTAATTTTGCTTTTATATTACATTTTGAACTCTTGAATATAACTTTGCGAGTATATGTATATAAGTAAACAAATTTAGGATAAACTCTTCTTCAGTATGTACAGGAAGTGCAGTCTGATAGGCAGCATGTCTTACTTAAGGTTATGACTCATTGTGAGAGAGAGAGAATCTCTATTATTAAGGACAAGTTTTTCCTTACACATTTACGACCATCACTTTTCAAATAATTCACTATATGCAACAAAATCCTTGAGTATGTTCAGCTGGGCAGAGCCAATTGCAAATATATACCCCTTCAGCATATAAGGTAGCCTTCGACCTACGGTTCGCCCTTGTTGTGGGCTTAGCTAGGCATAGGCGATGAGTACATGAGAGTTTTGGCTAAGATTCCTTATTGACCCGTTTGCTCGCCAAGATGATTTCGCACCAATCCTTGTGGTGCGGCTCGTTCTCTCAGCTCGGAAAATCTGTTTCGACGAGCTACATCACAAGGGTTGCTGTAATAGTAAGCTAGCCAGTTCAGAAGGTCAAAATTCAGTGCACAAATTTTTTTTCTGCTGTATTCCTGCTTGACCACAATTGGATTACCTTTATCTAACACGATTGGTAACTAAAACGATTTTCCTCATCTCATTTTTATAGTTTTATATTTTATTTAAGCTAAATATATTTATACATAGCATATTATGCATATATAAAAAGCCTACTATGTTAATATATAATATATTTGCATTAAATTGAAAGTGATTGCACAAATTTTTTGCACAGTGAGTAATTTACTTGATTTTTTAATCTGATTATCTTTAGGTTATATATTTATTTTTGCTTAATATATTTGGTACTTACGTATTATAGCTGAAACTTGGCAGCTTTTTACCCTTGGCACAATATCTGCCCACCAACACCTAATTTCACAGTGGCAACCTATTTTCGGTACTTACGTATTATAGCTGAAACTTGGCAGCTTTTTACCCTTGGCGCAATATCAGCCCGCCAACACCTAATTTCACAGTGGCAACCTATTTTCTAACCGGAAGTTATAAACATTTCCAGCAATAGCATGGTTAAAAACATGAAGCTAAAGATTTCGATTATAAATACCATTATAAATTCGATTATACATAATTTTGATTATAAATCGAAAGCTTTCGTTTATAAATAATTTTAGCTTTAATTAAAAATTGCATACTAATGACAAAACAGAAATGCATGAAAAATATTCAAAATGAGTATGTTAAAAAAAACGCAAAGCTATCGAAGCAAGTCTTAGGATGCTAAAATTTTGCATGGTGGTTACTCCTAAGTCTTACGTGCCCAGTAAAAAATATTTTTAAAGAATTGCAAATTTTAAGCATGTTAAAAGGGACTTCCCTCCCCCTTTAAAATACATCCAATGTATCTCTTGAACAAAAGGGTCCGGGAAGTTGAAATTTTGTATGGTGGTTCCCCTTAAGCCCTAGGTGCACACCAATAAATCTTTTTTTTTTTAAGTTCAAACTTTAAGGGGTTTAGCCCCCCCCCCCCCCAAAAAAAAAAGAAATAAACCCACTGTATCTCTGGAACTATAAGGCCTGGGAAGCTGAAATTTGGTTGGTTGGTTTCCCTTAAGCCCTAGGTGCACACCAATAATTTTTTTCATTTTTAGTTCAAATTTTAAGGGGTTCAGCCCCCCCCCCCCAATATAAAAAGAAATAAACCCACTGTATCTCTGGAACCATAAGGCCTGGGAAGCTCAAATTTTTGTTGGTTGGTTTCCCTTGAGCCCTAGGTGCACACCAATAAATCTTTTTTTACATTCGAATTTTAAGGGGTTTAGTTCTCCCCCCCCCCCAAAAAAAAAAAAATTCCACTGTATCTCTGGAACAATAAGGCCTAAGCAGTGGAAACTTTGCATGGCGGTTCCTCTTAGGCTCTAGGTGCTGGCCAAGAAAGATCTTTAAAAAAGCAACTTTTTAGGAGGTTAGGGTGGTTTTAAATCGCCAAAATAAAAATGAAATATCCGAAACTCGTATTTAAATTCGGATCACTGTCATTAAATTCTGCGATGAACTCCTTGTGAGAAATGACCCCACCTGACTGCTAAAGTTAATTGAAATTAAATTAACCAAATGACATAATTCATGGCACTCGTGTAATTTGTGGCAAAGCACGTGTATGAAATATACGAAAGAGTTATTAAACATGCATAAACATTTAGAGCAGCAGCATGTTAAAAAAGTATGTGGAAAACACATGGAAAAGTAAAAAAAATCGGCAGCTGAAGAACAAGATTTCGCTATAGATAATTTTAGATCTAATTAAAAATTTCATATTAAAGACAAAATAAGAAATACAGTCTTAGACAACAAAAAAAAAAAAAAAAAAAAAAAAAAAAAAAGCGACAAGAAGGGGTAATGCAAATTGGACACAAATTGATATGCATACAGGTTTCGACGGAAAATGCAAATATTTAAAGTTTGGCAATCGGGATTTTAAAGCAGTCAATCGGGAACCGTAGAACCAGCTTTCCTTGTGAATTCTGACTGTTTGCCACAATCTTTAATATTACATCTCCAGCTACTGGTCGATTAAAATAGGCACGGATGTTGTGAAAATTAGATTGGTGAGTTTAAACTTATTTTTACTTCATATGTAGTGATTAAGTTTGTAAACTGAATATTATTTTAGAAAATTATTTTTACTTTGTAAAAAAATTCTTAATTTTTTTAACTTTATTAAATTAAACTGAATAGTTATGTTGCCCATTAGCAGTGTTGTTTCTAAATATCAGGCTGCATTAGTTAAACTGTACAAGTTGGTTTGAAAAATTGGCGGTAAGCATGCTTTTTTTAAGAACGACTTTTTTTTAAATAATAAACTTCAATATTAATTTAAAAAACTTACAAGTAAGTTTTATTCATTAATAAATTTCTTTGTACTCTTATTTTATTGAAAAAGTTTAATAAATTAGCTGTGTTATCGGACGAGTAGCACGAAGGGACGGGGTTTAAGAACCAGTCTTACTCACTTGCCGTGCAGAGGTAAACAACAATGGCGCCAAGTTTGGCATGAAAAAATTGGCTTGGCGAGCAACCAGGGCAATTGGGAAGCTGCTCCGGGAAAAAAAAACTAAATGCGGAATTACTTTAAAATTTTACTAGTGACTAACAAAGTGCAGACATCCAACTAACTGCAGAAAGAGCCATACTCTACCACAAATTATAGTACTAAATTTAGAGTTCTTGATGATGACAAAATCACCAACAATGATACAAAATTTAGGACACTTGAATTTTGTCCTCTTCAAGCACTCTAAATTTTATACCACACTGCATGATAGACGATGAGGGCCTGTGATGGCTTTGTGGTACAGAGTGCTGACTTTCAGTGTTAAGGGTGCTTGGATTGAATCCCGGCAACACACCCCTAAAATACCTCTGTTTGTGTCGTCCCTTTATATAAAGGGTAATGCTGGTCCCCCTATATGGTGCTTCCATAATAAAATGGCCAGTAAAAACTGCAGTGAATAAAGGCGAATGCCTATTCAACAAGTGCCCTACCGAAGTTGGCAGGATGTATGCATGTTGTCAATCACAAGTAAAATTTTAGAGAAACTGCCATTTCAAATTCTTTATCCTCCAGTGTTCTCATCAGCTATGCCTTGCTGAGGAGCCAATAACATCGGTAAAACATAGTTACAAGGTTGCTTGGTACAATGAAGATGAATATATTTAAAATTCAATTTTTTACATTCTAATTTTATTATAAACAATTATATCTGCTCTTATAACAATGACAAAACTACAAAATTCATTACTGAAGTAATTTAAAATTTTTATACAGTTATTTATAAATCTGAGCATTTTTAGAGCTGATTTTATATCCTATCAATTTCTTTACATTCATCAGAGGCTGTTACTTTTCTAATTAGATATAATCAATATATCACTATAATAATTTGGTTATCAATCACGTGTGTTTTACAATTCTAGTGAAGAATTCCCCAAAACTTGTTAATTGTTCACTTTTATTTATAGTCCTAATACTAAATGGATGGCACCATTGTCCAATTTTCGAATTTCAGTGGTTTAATATATTTCTGATATATGATACATAGATTTTGTTTGGATGAAACATATAAACAAAGACTTTAGAGGATTACATATTTAAACACTCTACACATTATTTTGAATAATAGAAATTATTTTTATTTTTTAAATTTGGGTAAGAAAATAGTAGATTAGTTTTGCTAGATGATTTTCATTTTAAAATCCTTGATACTGATTTTTTAAATTTTGTAAAACAGTAAAAGGTACTCTTACAGAAAAAATTAACTAATTTTTATTTATTTAGAATACCTCGTCCAAAAATACTGAAATGCTGCTCTTGCTTTTACTCAAAGTTCTGTCAATAAATTACCCCATTTTGTGGCTATCTATGAAACAGTAAATGCCTTGTTCATTTGCAGCTATGAATTATGGTTTTGCCGGTAACCCAAAAAGAGATAGATATTATTGACAGACTAGTATCACTATAGCGATAGATAAATCAACTATCCAAAAGAAATATATTAGTCTAATAATGAGCAGCAGTTACATTTTATAAATCAGAGTGACATGGTAAATAATTTGATCAGGATGTTTGTCCAGGAAATAAACAATACATCTATATACCTGCTAATAAGATAGTACAATGGATAGAATATGACTTACTATCTTATTTGATATTTATTATTATTATTATTTGTATTAATGCATGTCATATATTGCAGTTTTAAAGATAATTTTTGAAATTAATACATTGAGTGAATTCAAAACATTACATTTAACTTCTTCTACGTTTCTTCAACTTACTTAATAAGTGTAAAATAGTATGGCAGGTAAGATACATTTTCAGCAATATTCTAGTTTGAAACCTCATATCCCTATGAACTAGAAGTGATTAATCTAGACAATTACTCCTTACAAAGTAAAGTGCAAGCCTATATAATTATCAAATGGAAGGTCAATGATTTCAAAACACATAGTTGTAGCTAATCAAAAGAAAATTCTCCTGTCACTAACATTGTTCTTCTTCATATCAAAGAAAAATTTCTTTATTGTCAGGTTCTAGAAATTGAAATCACAGATGAAATTCAATAATTTTTTGCCATGGAAAAGTAAAATTGATTCAATTTTGGCTTGTATGGGTATACAGAGATATAAGCTATAAACTAGTTAAGACACTAAATTTATATGTTTATTGAACAGGTTTATATTTCAACAGCAATGTACCCATTAAATCACTTTAAAAAATACAAAATATTCTTCTGCAGAAGTCGCTAAACATTGCAAGTTTGAATCAAAGGTATAATTATCTAATATACAAATATATGCCTTTTAATTAAATATATATATATGTATATCACCGCCACCAACTTCAAGTAATGCAAAAGTGTCAATTCACTATTCAAATTCATAAAAAATTAAGGATTAGGCAGTGTGAAAAACAGGTATCTTTGAGAGAATTTATAACTAACTTACATTATTTAAGATTTTTGTCTAATTTTACGAAACACTGACAAATAACAATTTTCTTGTTATTGCAATAATCTTAATACTCGAAATAACATAACCTAACAACACGTTTCACAGATAATCTATGAAAGACAGATTGAGGTGTCTCTTATAAACTAAATTATGATCATCTCAAGTGAAACTTATGAAATTATTAGAATAAAATGAACACAAGACTTACCAAAATTTTTTATAATCAATTTCTTTGCAGTGCCCGGCTTTTGTCCCACTACCGTTGCTGTAGCATTTCGATTAACTCCGTTGGGACTGTTTGTAATAGTCGACAATTTACATGGCTTCTGGCTAGTAGATTCCGACATCAGATCTTCTAAAAAGTTCTTCGTTTTCTTGGAACGATCCGAACTGTAGACGGTGCCTGCTGTTCTCCTTCTCTTTCGATAGGAGTTTTCGTTCGTCGCCTTTAATAAATTCGAAATATTACGTGTGTTTGACATAAGATATCATTCCGTAGCAGCGGACTTACGCCACTGAAGACTAAATACAGAAAAGAAATTCCAATAAAAGAGAAAGAAGACAGATAGAGTATTTAAAGCGTACTGCCTAAATTACCATTTGAGGCAGATATCTAGGAACTCAAAACCATAAACAGTGCAGACAACACGGAACGAGAGGTCCCGTTACTTGCACCGATTGCAGATATTTATGAACTAAGTTCGTACCCACATTGGAGCAACAAACAGAAGATATTACTGTTGCCACAATGAGGAATTAAAGGTGCAAATATAAACAAGTTTAGAAGTGACAGGGGACTCAAGGCATTTCTGTCTGAGTAGCATCAAAGTAAGAAATTAAAGGGGGGGGGGACGTAAAGCAGTGACGTAGCGAGCATAACTGGCACCCGGGGCACGATACCTTTTTGGCGCCCCCCCCCCCCGAAAAACATATAGTAATATATATAGAATTAGTGAAAAGGATCATTTGGAGCCCCTCTGCAAGTGGACCCCGGGGCATGATAGACCCCCTTGCCCCCCTTCTCGCTACGCCACTGACGTAAAGTTGATTATTTTTGTTCTCAGAAATTTCAAATGCTCTAGTAAATAAACACTTGGAACATTTGGAGAGTTGGATTCGTTGGATTCAAACGTCTGGATTGCAAGCTTGCAATGGTCCAGATAGTTCACGCATGAAATAGGATTTTTCATGATTTTACTGCACACAATAAAAAATGAAAAATGATTCTCCTGAGAATATCATCCTCTCGAAATTCAGTCCTTCCCAATGTTGAATAAACCTCGAGATGCATTATTTAGTCCTAGCTTGTCAGTGACATTTTAAGTACAGACATCATTATACACTGAAGTGCCACTGAATTAGGGATAGCAAAGCCTATGCAAATTGTGTAGCGCTGCGCATCATGTATGCGCAAGTGAGGGGGCTGTGTAACTGCATATACAGCGCGTACTGTGGTTGTTCTGAATTAGTTGTTGGAATTGCCAGTATGGGTAAACTGCCTGATTTAGACGCCTTCGATCGCGGACAAATCGTAGGTCGAGACGCATGGGCCATTCAATTTCCGAAATCGTCAGACAGCTAGGATTTTCAAGGTCGACAGTGTCAAGAGTATACCAAGAATACATGGATGGTGGAAAAAAAACTAGCGATCGGGCAAACTGCAAAGGACAATTAGCCTTGACAGTGCGTGGTGAGAGACGGCTCAGGCGTATTGTACGTAGCCAGCGAAGCCAAACATTAACTCAAATTACCACCCAGTTTAATGACGGTGCCAGTCGTACAGTCAGTAAACGGACTGTGCAACGCTCGCTTCACCGTATGGGTTTCGGGAGCCGTCGACCTACGAGAGTACCATTGCTCTATACTCGCCATCGGGCTGCACGTCTTGCCTGGGCAAGAGAGCACAGAGACTGGAGTGTAGAGGACTGGAAACGAGTAGCATGGAGCGATGAGTCTCGATTCCGACTAATTAACGGCGACGGGAGGCTGAGAATATGGCGTCAGGCTCATGAAGCCATGGATCCTGCATGCCTGGTTGGAACTGTACAAGGGCATGGTGGCTCAATCATGGTCTGGGGTGTTTTTTCGTGGCACAGTTTGGGATCTTTGGTGCGTGTACCAACCTCCCTCAATGCAATTCGGTACGTAGAGTTGCTGGGTGATCACCTCCATCCGTTTATGCTGTTCTGTTATCCGCACGGTAATGGAGTTTTCCAGCAAGACAACTGTACCTCTCACAAGTCCCGGTTGGATGAGCATTCCTCTGACTTCTCTGTCATGAATTGGCCACCTAGAAGCCCAGACTTAAATCCTATTGAGCATCTTTGGGATGTTTTGGAACAAGGCGTGAAAGGCCATCACACAGCACCAAAGAACCTTACTGAATTATGGACAGCTTTAGCCAATATTTGGCAAGCCATTCCCGTGGAACGTTTCCAGAAACTTGTTGAATCTATGCCTCGTCGTGTGGCAGCCGTTATCAAGGCCAGAGGAGGCCCAACTCGTTATTAGGTAGGTATCCCTAATTCAGTGGCACTTCAGTGTAGAAATGTATTGAATGCAGTATAAGCAAAATTTTGTATCCCATTTCATAAAAGACATGTGGTTCTTACCGTTAAACTGGTTTCACTGCATTATGTCAGTTAGCAATTGAACATTCAAAAAGCTTTCATTCTAGAGAACTAATTGCTTCACAATGCTTGTAGATTTTCTATACTGAGGAAACGCTTCAGATGAAAAGTATAAAATTGTGGTGAAAATCCTAGATAACGTGTCATTCTCCAGTAAAATGAAAGTATCAGTACCAGCGACTAAGTGCCCAACACAGACAAGTGACACGCAGGCGTTGAATTGGACCGCAGTGCACCATAACGCCGGCCTGGTTTGTGAAAACCTTTGGCACTGACATTCTTAAAATGTTTAAATACCTTGCTACAGCTTTTCGTATTACAAAAATAAATAATAATAATAATAATAATAATAACTCTAAAAGCTTATTCCATGTATTTGAATCTAGCTGTATAACCAGGATACGAAGAATATATCCAAATCCTTCACCCATTTTCATTTTTCTAAGAATATCCTTTCCACTAAACGAGTATAATTACTTTTACATGCTCTTTGGGGATGGTCATGCACTCTTAGAAAGAAAAGAAAAAAAAAGACGTACCAAGTAGGAGTTATCCGAATGGGACGAAAATCGGTAGATGTACACGTACAGAAAAACAAATGATTACAATTTAAGAAAAATTGTGACCCATTGAGCATGATTTATTCAAGAGAAAGAGCTTCAAAAAGTGAAAAAATCAATAACGCGTTGGTCCCCCTCTGTCCCTTATTCAAGCAGTTGTTTGGCTTGACATTGTTTGATAGAGGTGGTTGATGTCCTTCTGTGGGATATCGTGCCGAATTCTGTCCAATTGGTGCGTTAGATCGTCAAAATCCGGAGCTGGTTGGAGGGCCCTGCCCATAATGCCCCAAACGTGCTCAATGGGGGAGATATCCGGCGACCTTGCTGGCCAAGGAAGTGTTGGGCAAGCACGAAGACAAGCAGTAGAAACTCTCGCCGTGTGCGGGAGGGCATTATCTTGCTGAAATGTAGCCCAGGATGGCGTGATCGGAAGGGCAACACAACGGGACTTAGAATATCGTCGACGTACCGCTGTGCTGTAAGGGTGCTGCGGATGACAACCAAAGGGGTCCTGCTATGAAATAAAATGGCACCCCAGATCATCACTCCTGGTTGTCGGTCAGTATGGCGGAAGACAGCCAGGTTGGTATCCCACCGCTGTCCGGGGCGTCACCAGACACGTATTCGCTGGTCATCGGGGCTCAATTAGAAGCGGGACTCCTCACTGAAGACAATTCTACTCCAGTCAGTGACATTCCAGGTCGAATGTGCCCGACACCACTGCAAACGGGCTTTTCGGTGTACAGAGGTCAATGGTAATCGGCTAAAGGGGCGCCGTGAGCTTAGCCCCTTTCTCTGAGCCGCCTATGAATGGTCCTTGCGGTCACTGAAGCACCAGTTGCACGTACGATCGATGATAATGAGGAATCTGGGGCTGTGAGTGCCGCTCTGACGATTGCTCGGTCCTCACGTTCTGTCGTTTCTCTAGGCTGACCGCTTCCTTCTTGACGCTGTGTTCGGCCATGGTTCACCCATTCCTGCCAATATCGTCTAGTAGTGGCATCGCTCCTCTCCAAATGTCGAGTGATTCGACGATTCGACCAACCGGCTTCTTTGAGCCCAACTACACGTCCTATCTGAAATGCTGACATCTGCGCATATTGTTCGCGCACCTGTATACGAGGCATAGTTACTGTCTACCCGAGTACGCGAAATGAAATTCGCAAAGAATTTATGACCTGGAATCAAAATTTCTTCTTTTTTAACATCCTGCCAGTTGCGCAGTTAAGATGCGCTGCAGCGTCACATGTTCATTCATTGGCCGTCAAACTTTAAAATTTTGCATTTTCCGTCGAAACTTGTATGCATATCAATTTGTGTCTAATTTGCATTACCCCTTCTTGGTGGGTCTTTTTTTTTTGTCGTCTAAGAGTGTATCTTTATTCAAATACATTTAAATTTAAACGTTTAGATCAGGCGTGTCCTTGTCAGGCGTTGCTCTTGACAGTTAGGGCCTGTTCACATAGGAGTCCATTGCGGAGCGATAAAGTATTGAAATATATTTAACCAATGACAAACCTCCAAACGATTAGCAATGAAATTTTTAACGCCTATGATTGGTTTATTTTCGTCTCAACGTCATCTTTACCTTAACGCTACGCAACGGACTCCTATGTGAACAGGCCCTAAGTAACACGGCTCTGCAAGATCGTATACTTTATAAGAGCGTATACTTTATAAGTTCCTATAGAAAATATTTCTCGCTACACTATCATACCTCATTCATGTCATCGCTTTTTTGCACTACGTACATTTGTGAATAACTATTTTCGAAGATGAAGCGCACTCAGAGCAAAATTTTAAAAAAATCTGATGAGCACCTCAAGAATGTACTAAGTTTCCTCTTTTGCATGATCTAAGAATAGCAATCACATTCTTCGAACAAGACACTGACGCATTTGTTTCACAAAAACACGGTCAAACATCCCGCTAATTTTGCGTTTATGTTGCCTCCTTATTACTGTAATAATAAAATATAAAATAAATTAAGGAAGTTGTGTTACTTATATGCATTGACTATATTATACACTGCTCAAAACAATTAGGGGAGCACATGGTTTTAACGAATTTACGCAAATACTTACACCAATAAGTAACATAAAATAAATAATCCATAATTTAAAGACTAGCAGGATACAGAAGAAGAAAACTTCATATGCAAATCAAAGTTCATGACGTTAAAAACCAGAAAAAGAACATAAGGGCGGAAATCGGGATGTTTCAGAAACGTCTGTTTCATTGCCTTAACTGTGAAATTCGAATGCTCGGTTATTCTTTTTGAGAAAAGGTGACTTGAAAATGTCTCAACAACGTGATTTACCGGAATCCATGGCATGGAGTATTATAGGCAGACTTGAATCCGGGCAAACACAACGTAGTGTCGCGAACGCTGTTGGAGTCGCCAGAAGTGTTGTTGCAAGGCTGTGGAATCGATTCCAAGAAACAGGGAATGTTAGACGTCGACCAGGGCAAGGTCGACCACACGCCACTACAGCAACTGATGACCGGTATATACTGTTAACAGCTCGTCGAAACAGAACAGACAATGCTATTCAGTTGCAAAGACAGTTGCTCTTGGCAACAGGACGAAGGGTGTCCAGCCAAACAGTATGTAATAGGCTTCATCAGGGAGGTATCTATGCACGTAGGCCAACGGGCTGCATTCCGTTGACCTCCCGCCACCGTGCGGCCCGAAGAAGATGGGCTGCTGAACATCGAGATTGGGAGCAACATGATTGGAGCCAAGTGCTGTTTACAGACGTGTCCCGATTCAGTCTGGAGTGTGACACCCGACGTGTTTTGGTATGGAGGGAAAGGGGCACTCGAAATAACCCCACATTCGTTCGTGAAAGGTCACAATACAGACGAGCTGGTTTAATGGTATGGGATGGAATCAGCATAGGTGGACGTACTGACCTGCATATCATACGGAATGGTACTTTGACGGCCCGAAGGTATGCAGACGAGATACTGAGACCTCATGTCATACCTTACGCTACAGCCATTGGAGATTCCTTTGTTTTCCAGCATGATAATGCCAGACCGCATACAGCTCGTCTTGTGGAGAACATGCTTGAAGCTGAAACAATACAGCGTATGGAATGGCCAGCGTGCTCTCCTGACCCGAATCCAATTGAGCATGTTTGGGACATGCTCGGACGACTCATTGCTGCGAGACCAAGGCCTCCTTTTACTCTCCGAGACTTGGAGATTGCACTTCTTGAGGAGTGAAACAGTATTCCCCAAAGTCTTATCGATAACATCATCGCATCCATGGAAAACAGGTGTGCAGCAGTCTTAGCTGTTCGAGGAGACTACACGCCATATTAAAAATCTTGCATCATTTCTAAACAATACTTTTTTATCGTTTACATGTAACCAAATTGTTGCCCTAAATCATCTTTTCATGTTTTTTCCATATTTTCAAAGAATTAAAGCTTAATTACTGATTTTTTTACGTCTTTTATTCTGTATTGCGCATTGATACGCGTGTACTATCCATTTTATGCCAATACGTGGCTGTCTCACACGGTTTTCTTAACTTCTTTGCTTGCTCCCCTAATTTTTTTGAGCAGTGTATATTTTACATGCTGCCCGGGGCAATTCCTCTTCCCTCAGTATGACCCAGGAAAGCCAAAAAGTTGAACAACCATTGTTTAGATTTTCATCAATAATCCAAACATTTTTGGTTACTTGAAACATGATTTCACTGTCATTAGCCGGAAACCAAGAGAACGAGCAAATAGGGTAGGTGGGGGCAAAGGTTCGCATGGGGCAAAGGTTCGCACATACATTTTAAAATGACCGGGAAGAGTTTTAGGAAGAATAGGGTAGGCATTGCATTCCTCTACTTCCAGTCAGTTGCCTCGTAAAAAATGTTGGAGTTAAGACCCCCCTTTTGCAGAGAAAGTGAGGTAAGTTTATTTTCGTCTCTTTTAATGTAATTTTTTGCAACTTTTGAGTAATTTTGAGCATCACTCAAACTCACGAATTGTTTTGGGCTTATTTTCGCATGTTGGGGTGGTAAATAACCTTTCAAATCCTACCTTAAGTTTTGGGTTAACTCAAATACAGTGGCGTCCATTCTGCAGAAACAGAACCAGCACGAAATGGGGTAAAGGTTTGCAGGAGTCATGGGGTAAAGGTTCGCAGTGCAAACCTTTGCCCCATCTGCAAACCTTTGCCGCTCTAACTATTAACATTTGTTTCATGTCCTCTTTTCATTAGGAATCCTTATTAACAACGTCTTTTATTATTAATGGGAATTCACATTTTTGTAATTTGAAAAAAAATTATGGTTTTTGATAAAAACTGCCTGTTTTTAATCAGAAAATTTTTTGTAAAATGCTTGAAAATCCATAAATTAAAAATAAAATAAATTAGTACAACACAAAAATAAAATAGCTCTGAACAAAGACCTATTTTACAAGATAAAAGAATTAAATGTTGTTACAAGACATTATAAGCTTCGAAGGTCTGGTTAGGGAAAAAAGCTCTAAATGAGTAATTTCCAGATTTGCAAGTCTTTGAAATGCTCCTTGCGTCACAATTTTTGACGAAATTTTATAAACTTTATTACAAAGACTCCTCTTATACATTAAAATAAAGTTATGTATCCATTTCAGGTTTCGACATCATTCAGATTATCAAAGTTTAACTTAAGCGTGGAAAAGTACAAAAATTTCACGAGAATTCAGAGTTCAAGCATAAAAATATTTCCTAAAAATTAATTATTCAACGAAAGCACAAATCAAAACATAACCCTGATCAAAATGTATAAGCAATCTAAATGCAAAATTAAGGATAAGACTAAAAATTGGATCGAAAGGAGCATTTTAAAAAACATAATAAACATTTCAATTTTTTAAATATAAAAATAAAATTTTAAATATTTATAAAATTTTATAAGGTGTTTGAAATAGTTTTACTTTAATGAATATTTATGCCCAATTTCATATCTCTGAGGTAAAAATTTTAAAAATTGCTTTGTAATGTCCCCCATCCCCTTAATTTGCTTAATTTTTACGGGTTTTAAAAGAATGAGTAAAGCCCAAGATATGATATAACGATAGTGTTAATAGTTGATATTTTAATTGGAAGTTCTTTAGTTTAAGAAAAAAATTATTGAGATTAACCCCTTTTCATTTTGTGAATTTCTTTGTTAGATTCATCTTTCTGTGTTAATAGTTGATATTTCATTTTGAAGTTATTTAGTTTAAGAAAAAATTTATTGAGATTAACCTGTTCAATTTGTGATTTTCCATATATGTAACACGTTTAAAAGATTACAAAATGTGAAATAAAATTATTTAGACAACTCTTTTTGTGATTTTCGATGCCTATCCAGTAAGAAACCAACGAGTGGGGTAAAGGTTTGCAGTGCGAACCTTTGCCCCATCGATTGGGGCAAAGGTTCGCAAGCAGGGGTTTTGGTAAAATTAAAAATTCGGTGACTAAATATTTCGGGAAAAAATTCATTATTTTATAGGAGGTAGAGGGGATACCCAACTACAATACAAGTGACTTTTTGGGGCGATAGGATCTAACGGAGACCCGTAAGAAACCCAAAACTCAAAACTGCAAACCTTTGCCCCCACCTACCCTACTGCTGTCATCTCTCTTCGCCAAACACGAAGAAATTCCACACTCGGTCATCTGTAGGAAAGATTATGCTCATATTCTTTGGAACGAAATTTTTTTTTTTTTTTTTTGGGGGGGGGGAGGGGAAGAATGAAACCTAGTTTTCCTTGACGGAAAAGAAACCAGGTCTGGACCCATCGATGACCCAGTTGACAAGGCAAAACAGACCCAAACCAATTTCGCAGGCAAAGCTGGGCCCGATCTCAGGTGGATCTCTGATATTAATTCAGAACTCTGTCGATCTATTTGGTGCTAATAACATACCCTCATTTTCTTCACGGAATTAACGTGTCCATATCCTGCCTACACACGAAAGTATTTAGTTTTTTGAGTGCTTAGAGTGAATCGCGCAACCAAGGGGTAATGGGTTTCTCGTACACCCTAAAAGCTGAAAATCGACATAAAAAATAATTACAGTGATGTTTTCATCGTTCTCTCTCTCCCGCTCCAGAAACTGATTCTTCTTGTACTAGAGCTAAAATAACACTTAAGGTTATATTACCTTTGTGCAGTCATGCATCTTGAAAAAAAATCTTTACAGGGAAAGGGGTCCGTTATTAATTTATACAAATGTGATAATACATGCAGGGGCGTAACTAGGCTGGGGCAACCGGGACAATGCCCCGGGGCCCCCGAAGTAAGGGGACCCCCAAGACAGGGGGTAAAAAATGAAGTCGTAATATTTCAGGAGGCCCAATTTGCGTCCTTGCCCCGGGGCCCCTAAATGACTAGCTACGCCCCTGAATACATGAAAGACTGAATTCTGGGGAGAGTAAGCCTCTAGTTTCCTCCCTCTGACTACGTCCCTGCCTCAGAGATAAATTTTCATAGATTTCTGGTTCAGCATGATTTGGTTATTACGAAAGTAGAAGGAAGGCGTCGACACTTCTAAGTTGCCTTACGTAGTAGAATGATATCAAAAGGTCTAATATGTAAAGTATGTCATATAAAAATATTTTAAACGTAAAGTTTTTAAAACTGAATTATTTAATGAATCTCAATCTGTACTATATCAGCATTTTTGAAGCTCATATGTATTTTATGGTAAAAATTGTATAAGGATCACATCGAAAAACATTTTGGAAGCAGGCATAAATACGCTTCTTGAGCTCTCTGGGGAAAATGTGTTGGGTAGGTAATGAATTGATAATTTTTTGCTTTCGGCAAGGAGCATAATATTGCAACAACTTAATACAAAATAAATTCGAATAACTTCTGAGCTCTGACCGCATCTATAATCTGAATGCTTAACCAGTGGGTCAAGACCCTCATGGGACGTGCAAAGCGTAATCTGAGGTATCACAGCAACTAGTATTTGAAACTGAAATTATTTTCAAAGAACAATTGCACGTAGCTGAAAGCCGATTCGGATTGGCAAGAAATGCCCATGCGTACACGGTATTGGAACCCGCAGATTTTGATTCCGAATACCAACGACGTATATAGCAATTCGGCGCTCGTGGGGCGTTATTTCTTTAAAAACAAAATGGTTTTTGAGAGCAAGCATAATTAGGCCAAATAACTGAAAAATACTCATTCTTTTGCAAGGAGTTTTAGAGAGTCGAAGAGCCGAACACAAAATGTAAAGCAACTGTTTCTGTAAAAAAAAAATAATCTTATGTTTACAACTTCTAAAAATATAATTCGATATAATGATTACTTTGCATGGCAAGTGCATAATTTCCCGATATGTCCCTGAAATGGGAAAGAAATATATATCTTCATTTAAAATATTTTCTATGGGAAGTAGCCCTTCAAGTATAATATCCTAATTCAAAACAGAACACAAAATAAGCACAACAAGTATAAGCAATGGGCTTAGAGATTTTATGCAAGCTCAATGAAATTTTTCTATATCTTTGAGGTCGTCTTAACAGCAGAATCTTTGCATATCCACTTTATTTATTTCTTGATTCTATATTTTTGGATATTGGGTGAAATAGCTCGGCATTGACAAATATAATAATCAATATTATAATCAATAGAACGATTCAAACTAAAAAAAATTTCATTGAGACACTAATATGAGTCTGCGCTAAGAAAATCTGAGCCAGAACCAAACGGATCTAATGGGCCTAATTTGTGAAGTGATGCAGGTTGTAATTAATTACAAAAATAATGAAATGCTTATTAATAACGCTTAAGTATTATTTTCAATTTAATACAACTATAACCAATTTACTGAGACCTGTTATAAAGCAAAATACAGCCTCCTCCTTGAAATATTCTAAACTTCAAAGAAGTAGTTGTGATTTTCTCTTTTCTGTCATAATACAGGCACATAATAAAATTATCAAATGTATTTTGTGTTTCCACAGAGAGATCACATGAAGCATAAAAAATTTAATACTGTTCACTTCGTATTATCGACCGAATCCTACGTTTAAGGCGTAAAATCCAAGCTAAAATTAACCCTTTTTAATGAAGCAGATGCGCCCGAGTTCATCTAATGGTTCCGCGTTGGGCTTGGAACTAGGGATGCTTGATCCGAATCCCGACGAATGCCATTAAGCACCTTCATGTCTAGGCCGGATATGGGTACGTTAAATCCGTAGACCGGAAAGTCGCTATATGATGTCAGAGAGGGTGGGAGAAGGTACAAGCCCCAGAAATCTCCCCTGGGTGTGCTGTTTCAAAATTGAGGTAGCACCAGGGGATGGTGTTAGTTCACCTATACGGTGCCCCCATTGAAAACAACCAATGATTATCAATGGGTTCTGAGCGAATGTTTTAATAGACTAGTGCCCCGCATGGGCAAACAACAAAGCATATGCAGCATATTACATATAACCATCACAACAGAACGCCAGCTTTTGCGAGGCCCCAAAGTGTAAACTCAAAACTATGTAAATTTTAAAAACTGAAATGGACATTTACAAATTTGTCCATTCAAACTGCGATGTATATATATATATATATATATATATATATATATATATATATATATACACTCATGGACAAAAAAATTAGCGCACCAAGAAGGAGTCGTCAAAATGAAACGAAATTTTACATACGTAATGACTACTTTGATATAACTAAATGATAAGAAAATCAAAGAAAAAGGATAATTTATTTCAGAGAAAAAGGCAAAAGAACGCAGGAGTTAATACTCCGTTGGACCCCCTCTAGCGCGAATGCACGATGCGATACGATCGGGCATTGAGTCATACAAGTTGTAATAATACAGGATCATGACCTGCTGCTATTAACTACGGCTGCAATCGTATCTCGTACACTGGTTGTACGTTCGCCAATAGGGCGGTAATTAATTAATTAAATAGATGGGCCCAACTCTCAAGAATGATACTGAAGGTACATATATACACTTTATTTATACATATTTACATACATTCGAACTTGTAACACTTAGCAAACGCTGAAACATTAGTAATGCTGGGAATTTACATATATATATATATATAATCTTATCCAATCACTATCTTTTAAATCTTACGATGTCGCCGGCCCTGGCGGGTTAGAGGCGATTATGTAAAGAGTCGGTATGCTAGTTTATATAATACAAAATGCTCACCCATTTGTCGCAGCCGTCTACATCGAATTCACCGATAACGCTGGTCCATAGTAGTACATAAAGTTCACACAGTGTTCACAGAGTTCGTGGGTACAGTTTGTTCACTGTAGCGTCGCGGTGTATCCTCGTCCTATTTATCCAGTTCTCTTGGGACTAAAGAGTTCGGGGTCCTTTCATGTCGAAGGTCACTTATTGAAGACTCCTCGTACGTTACTCAGCACGGGTAGCTTTTCTTACACTATGCGGGTCGGTCAGCACTGGTGGGCGGTCAATGTTGCTCAGCATAGGTGCCTTCTCTTCCGATATGCGGGTCGATCAGCACTGATGGGTGGTCATCTGGGTGTCCCACTCACTAAGCGACGGTGCGTATCTCTCTGGTATCGGCTTAAACTTAATGGTAGTGTCGTCTCTTCGCCCTCGGCACTATGTTGACATCTATGGGCAATCGCTACTTCTGCAACTTCTCGTCGCTGATTATTCTATTTTGCGTCCGGAGCTAACGCTGTTCAATCCGTACGTATTATGTACTTGCGTAGGACCGGCGTCTTTCTTCTAATATTATACAGTGGGTCTCTTCTCAGCCCTGTAGCAGCTTATTTTTTTTGTTGAGTTTCGTAAGTTACGGCTCTCGTCGGCCCGTTGGCAGCTTACTGTGTTATCATCTCTTTTTTTTTAATGGCGCTCTCCTACAAATGTCTCATCATCTTGTATATATTCTTCTCCATCCTCGTCTCATTGGTTCTCGCTTCCTCGGTCCCTATTCGCTCGCCCCTCCCTTGTTTATAGAGGGGGCGGATGCGATTAGCTCCCATAGGTTATTCTTGTCTCTTGCCTTTCGCAATTGCCTAAGTTCTGGCGCCGATTATGTCTGGTAAAACTTCCCATCAGACGGCCCCACCTGCTCGACCTCCGACCTCAGATATACGGCCGTTGACAACTTAATTTCTCCGTTTTTTATGGTACCGTAAATCTGGCGTTATAAAAATGTCGGGACTGTAAATTTGCTTGTCCACGCAAGCTGGGTGGCCCATTAACAATTTAGGTTTCTGTTGTTTTCGCATTCCGACTCTTTACACAAGTTCTGTATGATGTCTTGAGACATTTCGTTCCATATTTGCTGTAACCTCGCCTCTAGTTCGTTCAAACTCGTGGGATGTCCAACTCGTCGTCCCAAATGATCCCAGATATGCTCGATTGGAGACAAATCTGGGGATCGGGCAGGCCTAGGAAGGGTAGTAACAGTGCGGAGACAGTCTTGTGACACCCTTGCCGTATGATGCCGAGCATTGTCGTGTTGAAAAATGGCTCCTGGGAGCCGTTGCATGAGTGGCAACCCATGTGGTTGCAGGATTTCATGAACATACCGCTGGGCTGTCATGGTGCCACGGAACAATACTAGGGGTGACCGTGTATTGTAGGCAATGGCACCCCATACCATCACACCAGTTGTGGGAGCGATGTGTCGCTGTACAGCAAAGGCAGGATTGAAGCGTTCACCACGGGCTCTCCACACACGAACACGATTGTCGTCACTGCCGAGATTGAATCTGGATTCGTCGCTAAAGACGACCTGGTTCCATTCCGCTGCAGTCCAGTTTCCTCGTGCGCGGCAAAACTCCAAACGGAGGCGTCGATGGGTAGGCGTCAAGGGCAGCACACGTAATGGGCGCCGCGATACCAACTGTCCTTCAGCCAGGCGCCTTCGTATGGTTCGAGAAGACCCAGAGGCCCCTAGTGAAGGTGCTACCTGTGCCTGGATGGCGGCCGATGAAGCAGTTGGCTGTACGCGTGCATTTCTTACGATGTGGCGGTCTTCTCGACGACTGGTCTGTCGAGGGCGTCCTGAGCCTGGTCTTCGTGTACATGACATCTCTCGGGTCCACTGGTCCCAACACCTCCTCACAACACAATCAGAGCGGCCTAATTGACGAGCTACTCGCCTAGCTGACCACCCAGCTTCCATCATCCCGACGATTTTCCCCCTCTCAAACTGCGACAACTGCTTATATTGTCTTCGGACACGGCGTAATGGCATGTCTATCTCAGCTCTTCCTTTGTAAATGATTCAGCACACTCAAACAAGCTTTGGTTACCTGTTTTATACTCCACAGAGTACGATGTTCAACGTCCTCTACCGGCTATACGTAATGCGCAATCACGCTGCATTTCTAATCATTTGCATATCTCCTCGACATGTACCTTCATTGCAAGTTTCGTTACGATCCCGCAATTATTTCTTGGTGCGCTTATTTTTTTGTCCATGAGTGTATCTGGCAGAGATTGGGGATCTGACGCCTCTACTCTTAGAATAACCTATATCACCTTAGTCCGTTCTGTCCTTGAATACGGATATCAAATATTTCAAATGGCCTCTCCTACTAACCTGAAGAAATTAGAGAGGGTGCAGCTCAGTGCAGCGAGAATTATCAAGGGACTTAGAAACAGTTGCGGATGTGGTTCTGTATATGAAACGGACATCCAGCCATTGTCTATGAGATTTAAGGTAAATTCCTACAGATATTTTAACAAACTTAAAATCTTTCGTTCCTATAATAGGACTTCAGCCTTCATTTTAAATTGGACTAGTAACCAACGTTTGAAGCGAGACAGCCCACTTAATTATGTGTGGAAACGTGATTTTATTAGTTTTGACGTAGAGCTATCTATACTTTTTAGTTGTCTCACTCCTAGTACGTCTCTCGGACATGTTGATTTCCAGGAGGATTTCTTGACTAGTATTACCAAACATGATCATCATCCGGAACTACTAAGAAAAATGGCTCTTGAAGTCATTAATGCTATTCCTGACCGGGCCTTGGTAACCTCTACAGATGGTAGCCGTTCGGATACGGATAGAACTAGGAGTGGCATCCATTTTAACACTTCCGAGGGTGAATTTAGAGGCAGCGTTAGAAATGCTGACCATTGTTCCGTCTTCAGATCGGAACTTATCGCTATCGGTAGCGCTGTCGATCATGCAATCAGTTCTGATAGGGACAGCGTTTGGATCCTGACGGACAGTAGAAGCTCCATTCCGTATTTAAGGAATTGACCGAAGATCGTGGATAGTACAGGTCAGGGTATAATTTCCAAGTTGGCATGGCTAGGTCAGAGGAGTTCTGTGTGTCTCCAATGGATACCGTCTCATGTCGGTGTGCCCGGAAACGAGATCGCTGATGAGCTGGCTAGAAAGGGATGTAATTGCCCTGACCCCAGTTCTTCCATCTTGTGGCCTTTGGAATTACATTCCCTTCCCAAAATTAGAAAAAAATCATCTTGGCGTACTCCCCCTGTTCACCACTGGTATGCCGCAAAGGGCTCAGGCCTCTCTCTGCAGTGCAGGAGTTCTAGATCTCTCCAGACGGCCATGGCGCGACTTAGAAGCGGACACTTCCGTAGTATGAAATTCGTGGAGGAGGAGAAATCTTTTTCTGTTTGTCCTTGCTCCCTTCCTGCTTCTCCTGCTCACCTCTGATGGTGCATATACATTGGTGCAGAGTTCTCTGCCTGCAGACCCCCGACTCCTGTCATCACATTAGTCACGGTAACATTAGACACGGTATTTAGAACCACCCCCATTCTCGCCCCCAAGGTCCCTCGAGTTTCTTTGATCTGGTGTCTCCCCCGACCCCGCTCGACACCATTTGACCCGCTGACCCCCCGCCCTTTCTTTGATGCTATGTATTCGGACAGCCAAAGGAGGCGATCCACGCATATACAGAGTGAACATAAATCACTGGATTCCCCAAGGCACATGCAGAGAACTCTGCACCAATGTATATGCACCATTAGAATGTATGGGCGTCTCTTTGAGACAGCTGTCGGCTGAGCAGAATATTGTCTGTGATTCTCTGTTACGGTGAGGTCTCTGGAACTTGGTGTAGACTTTCCTACACCAGGGGGATTGGAAACAACAACAACAACAACACAGCCACATTTCAGGCACAAATGAGGTGTAGTTTTTCCGAATTCACTACGCCCACGCAAAGCAAAGAACATAAGAGAAGAATCTCTAAGTTTCGAGAAAATGTTTTAGAAAAGGGAAAACCTGTTATAAATAAATACAATTGTAGTAACTCTATTTGTATTGCCTAAATGAAAAAAAAAATTAAAGGGATTGGGATTAAATTTAGCATTTATTAAACATGAAATGAAATTAAGGGAAATCCTAAAAATTAGAGACAAGGTATATATTTATAAAATTGTACGTATCCCCTCAGGCGAGAGAAACTAAAAAAAAGCTTTATTTCTTGGATAACTAAATTGTGGATGGCTAAATTTACAGCTGTGTCGTCGAACAGTTAACCAAGTTTTCAATTTTTTGCTTTTACTGTTTTAAAAAACTTTAAAAAGAATTAAATGAAGGGTTCATTTTTTTAACCTTATAGGATTTAAATATTGAATTTCAACAGAATTTTCTCTTTCCCTAACATGAGGCGTTGTGGATACGAAAGGCGAACTCAACAAATGCTGGTATCCATAAAAGCGCGTTTGAGATTTTTTCACTCTAGCGAACTCAACAAAAAAGGAAATTTAGATAATTTTTCTCTTCTATGTCTAATTTTTTGTAATAAATATAATCTATAACAATCATTCTAATCTGAGAAAATAATATAAATAATGTCAAAGAAAAAATTAGAGAGAACCAGACTTTACTGCACAAAAATACAAATGAGTATATATATATATATATATATATATATATATATATATATATATATATATACACTGCTCAAAAAAATTAGGGGAGCAAGCAAAGAAGTTAAGAAAACCGTACGAGACAGCCACGTATTGGCATGAAATGGATAGTACACGCGTATCAATGCTCAATACAGAAAAAAAAGACGTAAAAAATTTTGTAATTAAGCTTTAATTCTTTGAAAATATGGAAAAAACATGAAAAGATGATTTAGGGCAACAATTTGGTTACATGTAAACGATAAAAAAAAGTAGTGTTTAGAAATGATGCAAGATTTTTAATATGGCGTGTGGTCTCCTCGAACAGCTAAGACTGCTGCACACCTGTTTTCCATGGATGCAATGATGTTATCGATAAGACTTTGGGGAATACTGTTCCACTCCTCAAGAAGTGCAATCTCCAAGTCTCGGAGAATAAAAGGAGGCCTTGGTCTCGCAGCAATGCGTCGTCCGAGCATGTCCCAAACATGCTCGATTGGATTCAGGTCAGGAGAGCACGCTGGCCATTCCATACGCTGTGTTGTTTCAGCTTCAAGCATGATCTCCACAAGACGAGATTTATGCGGTCTGGCATTATCATGCTGCAAAACAAAAGAATCTCCCATAGCTGCAGCGTAAGGTATGACATGAGGTCTCAGTATCTCGTCTGCATACCTTCGGACCGTCAAAGTACCATTCCGAATGATATGCAGGTCTGTACGTCCACCAATGCTGATTCCACCCCATACCATAAAACCAGCTCGTCTGTATTGTGACCTTTCACGAACGAATGTGGGGTTATTTCGAGTGCCCCTTTCCCTCCATACCAAAACACGTCGGGTGTCACACTCCAGACTGAATCGGGACTCGTCTGTAAACAGCACTTGGCTCCAATCATGTTGCTCCCAATCTCGATGTTCAGCAGCCCATCTTCTTCTGGCGTGAGGTCAACGGAATGCAGACCATTGGCCTACGTACATAGAGACCTCCCTGATGAAGCCTATCACGTACTGTTTGGCTGGACACCCTTCGTCCTGTTGCCAAGAACAACTGTCTTTGCAGCTGAGTAGCATTGTCTGTTCTGTTTCGACGAGCTGTTAACAGTATATACCGGTCCTCAGTTGCTGTAGTGGCGCGTGGCCGACCTTGCCCTGGTCGACGTCTAACATTCCCTGTTTCTTGGAATCGATTCCACTGCCTTGCAACGACACTTCTGGCGACTCCAACAGCGTCCGCGACACTACGTTGTGTTTGCCCGGATTCAAGTCTGCCTATAATACTCCATGCCATGGATTCCGGTAAATCACGTTGTTAGACATTTTCAAGTCACCTTTTCTCAAAAAGAATAACTGAGCAATCGAATTTCACAGTTAAGGCAGTGAAACAGACGTTTCTTTGATTTGCATATGAAGTTTTCTTCTTCTGTTTCCTGCTAGTCTTTAAATTATGGATGATTTATTTTATGTTACTTATCGGTGTAAGTATTTGCGTAATTTTGTTAAAACCATGTGCTCCCCTAATTGTTTTGAGCAGTATATATATATATATATATATATATATATATATATATATATATATATATATATATATATATATATATATATATATATATATATATATATATATATATATATATATATACTGTTATGTTATAACTTATGTCGATAAAATGGCCAGCAACTATGCTTTATTATGTAAACGTTTTTACTGTAATAAATTAATTGCTATTTACAGCGATACTTCAGTATATCAGAATATAGAAATAACCACTGACGAAATTAAGAATAAAATAAACGCGTTATATCTACGTATAGGTTTCAAAATAGGCATTAATAAAATTAAATTTCCATACATAGTACTAATCCCCAAGTTTCATAAGGTGCCTATAAAATTTAGAGCCGTAACAATAGGCTGTAACACTTATCTTACTATTGCAAATAACCGTCTTTTACAATTACTCAAAAACGTTATGATAAAAATTAAAAAAGAAGGCACATATATTGTTAATAATAGTTATGATGTGATAAAAAGTATTAGTTACATGGAGGATATTGTGGGAATTTCTAGTTATGACTTTTCGGATTTATTTAACTCTATTAACTTAGATGACTTACATAATATCATTTTAAATCTATATGAACGATACGATATACAAGAGTTTATTACTTATAACCGATATAAATCTTTGTTACAACTTGTTTTAAAAGAAACTTATTTACACAATGGAAGAGATATATATAAGCAGATACATGGGATCCCTATGGGAGGGGGATGCTCTTCAATTCTTGCAGATATCTATTTACATTATTACGAAACAGGTACAAGTTTATTAAATGAAGTTAAGTTTTTTAGGTATGTTGATGACATTTTGGTATGCTTCGTAAATAACACAGGATTGGACTTTAGTTTTTACCCTAGTAATTTAAATTTAATTGAAACTTCGTGCAATAAGGAAGGTTTTTTGAACTTTTTAGATTTAAGTATTATAGTTAGCAATGGCTCAATAATTACAAAAATGTATGATAAACGAGATGACTATAGTTTTAAACCAAATCGTATTATGTCATGGACAACATGCATACACCTAAACATCAAAAGAAATGTAATCACTAATTTTTTAACAAGATGTAAACGTCTCAATACTAATAATATAGATATGGATTTTAAAATTAAACAATTTATAAATTTTGCTTTAGAGATGGGTTTCCCTACGTCTTTTTTAATGTCTAATATAAAAAAATTTTTAAATATCAGTAAAACCGAATATAAACACCGTTTTCTTTAACCGTAACGGTAAGTTAATTATTTGAGATTGGGATACAGTATAAAAGATATTTGAATAAGGAACATCCTTACATTGTAGCAATATACAGGTATGTGAGAAACACTGTAGGTTGGTTATAATTTTACATGAATATAATAGTTGAAATTTACACAATGTGTTTAAATGGGTTTTATGTGATTTGATGTTTTAAATGTTGTTTTGATTATTGATTTACTTTTTAATAATATTTGACGAAAGTCTAGGTCGCACTGAGGTTTCGGGCTTCCGGGAGTGTTGCCGCAGCACAAAACTAGTTTAACCGGAGTAGGGGGGTCACAACTCCCCCCAGCCATTCGAAACTTCAGTTTCAGGACTTGGATGTAGTTTCCCTGGATTAGCATTCCACTAGTTTTTTGATTCACACTTTTTTTAATGATAGTAATATTTGAAATACTAATGTAGTGCAGCATAGCGCCTGATGGTATTTTAATTGAGTACAGTTATTTAATATATTATTTATAACTTTTGTATATGTATATATATATATATATACAGTACAAATCGTTTATAAGAACATCCAGGGGAATTTAAAAACTGGTTCTTATAATCGATAGTTTTTATATCCGATAGATAACATAAAACTGCTGGAAATACCAAATTCTTGTCACATAATTTCTATTTACACCTGAATTATAACTTTCAGAAAATGGTTAAAAGTTTCAAGTTCAATCAGGGAAAAACACACTGCTTATTTTCATGTAAATATGTTTTTTTAAACTTTTCCAAATACATAGTTCTAAAAACGATAAAAAGAAAAATGAATAAAATTATGTAGCTATTATGAATGTACATACATAATGGAATATTTTGTTTTTACGTGTTTATTGATTTGCTGAAAAATAGTCAGTAATATTTGTTTGTTTAGTTTTTTTTTTGTAAATAAAAATGATTTTCGGTTATCGCGACAAGCTCTTTGACAGCTCTTTTTTTTATCAGATCCTTCACAAAATCGTCATTGCAAGTTAAAAATTTATTAACAGTATTGATTGCCGAAAACAATTCTTTTAAACTCGGGCAAGAAAACTCGCTCAAATGATCTTCTGAACTGGCACTGTCGTCAATATCATCATCTCTGTCAGAAATCTTTGCATTTACGCCTGCAACAATATCTTCATCTATTACATTCCTATGAGTTGCAAGAACCAAATCTATGTATTCATATTCCTGAGGTGAATCTTGTTCTATAGGCAAATATCGAGCCCAGTCTTGAAGCGTTTCACCTCTAGCATCTTCAGTTTGAAAAACAAGAGGATTTTCACCCCTAAGAAAACCAGCATGCCGGAAACAATTTTAAATCGTTAAAGGTTTAACATTATTCCACACCTTTCCAAGCATGATGATAGCGTCCAGTACTGAAATCTTCGGTTCTTTCTTATTTTCAATATCGTCGATGATCTGTAGAATGAAGTTCTTCCTAAAATGAACTTTTAAGCACTTAATGACACCCTGGTCCATAGGCCGCAATACTGAAGTTGTGTAGGGAGGAAGAAAAGTTAATTTAATGGCATGAAGACCTTGAACCGGAGGGTGGGCTGGGCAATTGTCTACAATAAGAAGAATTCTCTTTTGTTTAATAAGTTCTTGGTCCCACTTCCGTAACCAGTTTTCAAAGATTTCTCCTGTCGTCCAAGCTTTAGAATTCGAATGATAATCAACTGGCAGCGATTTTATACTTTTAAATGCCCTCGGTTTTTTGTATTACCCGATCTAAAAGCTTCCCCCTAAAAGCTTCAATTTTTCAGTTCCAGTTAAATTTGCAGCAACCATAACTGTTACCCTTTCTTTTGAAAGCTTACCACCACTGCAGGTTTCATGTTTGAAACGCAACGTCCTATCCGGGGTCATCCTATAAAATAGGCCAGTTTCATCAGCATTGAAGATTTCATGGTCTTCATAGCCTTCTCTTAACGTAGTACAAACGGTGTTAAGCCGTTTGTACTACGTATCAGAAACTCCTGGTGGCATGGCCTTCGATTCTCCACTGATTCTCCCGAATACAATGGAATGCCTCTCCCGAAATCTCTGGATCCACGAAGCTGAACAAACGAAATCATATTTTTTAAAGAGCTTCGCAAATTCATTTGCTTTCGCTTGCAAAATTGGTTCGTTTAGGGGAATGTTGGCACTCCTTTGAATTTTAAAGCATTGCAAAAGGTCTTCTATGTCAGCATGTGGACTTTTTCGAAGTTTCTCAATTTTAGTCCGATCTTTTTCAAATTCTTCTTTTAATATTTCTCTATTTTTAAAAATATTTGAAATCGTGGCATGACTGACCTTTAATTCGTTGGCTAATGCTCCATTTTTTACACTGTTTTCTAAAAGTTTCGTAAAAGTTTTACGTTTTGCACTCATCATTGAATATGTGGAGGTACAGACTGTGATGACTTGTCGTCTGTAAATGCCTTGCACTCTTTCTTCTTGCCACCAGTCTGAAACTAATGCTGCCGTCTGGGTTGGTTCCGGAACTCATAAATTTTTCTTATCGGACTCCACTGGTGGGTGGAGGATTTGGAAGAATGGCTTGGCGGGGTAAGCACTTCCGATCATTATGTCCCAGTCACTAGGGGTATGGGTAGTGGCCCACTTTTCTTGGCAAGTTTTGATTTCTTGACGGTTTTCTGGTAACCCCTACTTTATGAGGTCCGACCACCGCCGAATTAGTTTGTGAGAGTTGGGGTTTTTTTGATAAAAAAATGGATAAAATGGTTGAATAACAACGTGCTGCTACTTCCCGTCCGTTCACAATTAACATGTTCTTATAAGCGATTTATTTTCCCAGAAACCAATTAATTTTAAGTCACTAAAAGCGATATGTTCTTATTAACGATGTTATTATAACCGGATTTTGTATCCATCATTACACATGAGAATTGGATGGGAACTAATAATTCCGTTCTTTTAAGCGATATGTTTTTATAACCGGTGTTCTTATAAACAGTTTTTACTGTATATATAATATATATATATATATATATATATATATATATATATATATATATATATATATATATGTAACAAATTAATATTAAACACACAGAAATGAATAAGTAGAGAATCGAACTTATAATACAATATTCCACCTTTTGTTTCAAGGAATTTTCAGGTTTTGGGAATACACCATAAAAACGAAATGCTGCTTCAGGTTTAAAAAGCTACCTGTTTCAGGGTGTAATGTTTCTGGGAAAGTTTACCCTGTTTTAAGTATCTCTCTTTTGTATCGTAAATAGATCTTACCCTTCTAGTTATACTTCTACTTTTGTAATATGCCCAAAAGACCATTTCATTTTTACAATGTAGGCCAGATCTGAAGAAGACATTTTTTCCCCTTCCCACTAAGGCGAATATCATTTGGCTCCTTATAAGTATATAGAAAGTAGTTTTCATAGAGAACTTGTTAAGAGGAAGTGTATTATACATATATGTTATGCTAAAAAAAACCGTAAAAATCCTAGCACGTACCGCCATAGTAGCAAGAATTTATGCTAGAGCCTTGGACCAAAAGAAATCCAATTTCTTTTTCTCGATGAGTCAAGCACAGCACCGTAAAAATCTTGGTCGTTTACATATGTCGACTCACCTAATCTATAGCCGAATGGTTAGCTCACTGAACACTGAAAGTTCGTGAGTTCAATACTTCTATAATGATGTTCAAAGTCCTGGTTGTTGTCTTGATATATCACTCAAATGCGGCACATTTTCCTCTAGAACAGTGGATCCTAACCGAATGTCCGAGAGATGTAGTGGTACGCGAGGTCAAGAGTGATAAAAAGAGATTAATTTCATCGTTTCAAAACGACCTCGAATGTACTATACGTACCACGAAATTCTAAAATTTCCTATATTTCTTCCGCGTTCTGACGTTTCGAGAACGAAAATATCCTTGTTCTGCTTAAAAATTCCGAAAATATTTTCTGTGACGTGGACTCGCAGCATCACAGCAATTTTACAGCTAGTAAAGCAAATGCAAGCTGAACAATCTCGTTTGCTATTAAGTTTACTTTTACGTTAAATTTGTTATTGTTATTAAGTTTGTTTGTAATTTTTACCAAAGTTGTTTATAAAAAATAGTTTATTTATTCAGAGAATATTTTTTTTTTGCCTCTAAAAGGATTGGTTGGGATATGGTCCCCGACGAAATTTATTTTTGACAAATGGTCCCTGATCAACCAAAGGTTTCGAAACCCTGCTCTAGAAGGCAGCTATCTTCCATACAGACCTCCCATGTTCTATCTGTAGCAGTTACTTACGATTAAATATTTAAAAATATTTTTTAATAAATATGACTAGACGCACGCAATTATCAGTGCGTTTGTACAGAGGCCTTAGAAACGTTTTTAAAAGCAGATTTTTTTTTAAAGTGAATTATCTCAGAAGTATTCATTGTCAAAGCTTCCTACTTAAAATGTAATGGAGACAAAAAAAAAAGTTTGATTGATTAAATGAAATACTTCTCTCAAAATAAAAGGTTTTTGATTTTCAATCGCTCCAACCGTTCCTTTTATTACTGAACGTGAGGAATTATTTTACGAAATATTTTTGGCATTTTCGTTGTCAAATGATAAAGGAATTGGAAAAAATTTAATTTCTTTCTTTGTATATTCTTCTGAACTAAAGAAATATTTTAAAAATAAAAAATAGAAATTATCAGAATTGATTCATTCATGTTACAAAGATATATTTCAAGCTTTTATTAACACAAAAATTCAGCAAAATGAACGAAGGTAAGTTATGTTGATAAAACAATTTAAAAGATGTACAATTTGCTGACAGTTTTGGGGAAAATCCCCTTAAAATTTTTCCATGGAATGTTTACTTTAACTTTGGCAGTTCAACACTGAGTAACACTATAATATATGAATATACAACCAGTAATTTTTTTTTCAACGTGACAGACACTTTGTCCAGAAGACAATCGTCCTTCCACTACGCGATATTGTTGGCTTCTCTATTATGGGAAAATATTCTGTATCATGAGATGAAACAGCACTTTTAGCTTTGAAAATGGTGTCAATAGGATCAGTGACTTTTGTGACAATGGCTCTAAATACGGTATGTCAAACTCACGGCCCTCAAAGATTATTTGGGCCCTGGACTCAGCCAATATAATGGTATGTAAATATCGTGCCACTTTATGCGGCTTCCGCACAGGCACACCATATCCCCCCACTAGCAATGGATATTTTAGCAGCTGACTACCACATGCCAGACCAGTAATCTGGTCAGTAAGTAGTCTTGCGCGAAGCGATTTATTTGTTGGTTGTAATACAGGTTATATTTAGCTTTTGGAGAACGCTTATTAATTTGTGAAATTATTCAGTGTCTGGTAAGTTAATGTTCAAGAACAAAAAGAGTCAGGAAAAAACATTAATATTATTGCTGTTCTTTTTTTTAAAATATACTTTTCGAAATAAATCTACGTGTCTACGAAAATTGATTTTGAAGTTTCTTATCTTTGCGGCCCACATAAACTTAAACCTTGTATATTTGGCCCATGTCAGCCGTTGAGTTAGACACGCTTGCTTTAATTAAAAGTTCTATTACTCCCAAAGTCCTCTGCAAAGAAACCCGAAAAAACACCGTTTGCCGCAGATTTCTAATTAATCATGAAATCAGTGCTTCAGATTACCGAAATTTCCTTTTTATCCAGCTGCCGGTCGAACACACAGAAAGCTTTAGGGACGGTCTCATGTGCCCCTAAAGCGTCAGATGTCGCAGAGTCGCAGGGATGCACGAATTTGCGAGTTTTATTTTTAATACCGAGAAGAACGGGGTGATACGGTCTCCGCCAAGCCAATACGGTCATCCGCAAAGCCAGCGATCTCCCAGGATGACGTTATATCGCTGAATTTTTGAAGGAATGTTTTGTGAAATTTTAGTGAGGTAAGAAAATTTCGTAACGGCTAAGAAGGCTTTCAATTAATACATAAAAGGAATGTTTTCGTTGATGTATAAGACTTTAGAAAAATCGTGATGAACTTTCAGAATGAATGATAGCGAGAAAATGCAGGTGATTGGTGATAGAGCAGTTTTGGTGACCTTTGCATGTTTCGAAACTTTATTTCCTGCGAAATTACATTTAAGAAATTTAAGATACCCATGAAAAATTTAGGGGAAAGACACATTGACTTTTAACGAGAGTGATATTCTGTTATTGACAGAATAATATGGGAACAATAAAAAGAGCTGTGTCCGACTGTTTCTGTCGGGCTACCTGTGCGCCCCACTCTCGAGCACTATCCCTCCACTGCAGGATCCGGAGATTTTTGCATGCTGCGTTTCCGCCCTTGGCCGGTACACCCATCCTTAGACGACCTGGTAGTTCTGAGTCCCCCCCAGTTCCACCATATACACAATACCATATACCAAATACACATAAAATTCTCGTGTACCACAAAGTATCACACGGGACTTACAGAGGTAAGTATAAAACACTAAGAAAACAGAAGAAACAGACAAAACAAAACAAATAAAAGAAACTAAGAAGAATTACAAATATTTACAATAAATTTACAAAATAAGACGAAAGCACACTTCCCAGAAACGAGCAGAAAGAAATTGGGAGGCCAGTTAATATTTAAGTCCTTAAGAGCCAATTTAAAAATATTTCTCTCCCTGCGGTACTTCGAACACAAAAACAGAACATGTTCAGCATTTTCCTCGCCACCAACGCTGCAGTCACAGAGGGTAGCCGAACACAATTTGAATCTACTCAAATAGCTCTTAAAATTTCCATGTCCTGTGAGGAACTGAGTCAATTTGTAGTTAGCAAAGAAGTGATGGCAAGAGAGTCTCATTCTAATGGACGGGAAAAATTTCTTGGTTAAACTACCATTATTTGAGCTGACGTATTCTTGGTTCCATGACTCCACCATACTCTCAAACATGACCTTCTTAAAAAAAGATTTGGGAATATTGACACTAATGTCAATTTCACGCCTTGTGGCGGACTTGGCAAGGAAGTCGGCTCGCTCGTTGCCAAAGATACCAGTATGCCCACGAACAAAAGCAAAGGAAACAGAGACGTTTTTACTTTCAAGGGTTTTGAGTTGCCTTTGAATTTCGACGATAATGCTATTGGCAGTTCCACCATATTGACATCATGCTTGGCACGAATGTTCGTTCAATATGGTTAACTCGCGAACTCAAGGCGTCCGACAGCTCAAGCTTCCCAGACGTTGGATTATGGGAACACGCCACCGTTCCCTGCGAGAGAGATTTCTTTTCATCGCTTCATATAAATCGGATCGCATCAACGCTTTTCCATTTTTCAGTTTAGTGAATACCGCACTAAGTAATTTTGCAAACTTAGAAGCGAATTCTTTATTGTTATTCAACTCATTTTCCTCTGAAATTAAATTTCAAAAATTTGCATTTTTTAGGCCCATTTAATGTGATGTGCTGAACTCTTGTATACGAGACGGAAAAAAAACTATAACCGTTTACAAATTTTTCATTTCGAAAGGAAATATCAGTTCAATTTTTAAAATTTTTAGTTTTAAATCATGCTGTAAATGATAATCAGTTTCTGAATATCCCACAATGAGCTTTAGCTTGTTAATTGAATAAACCTTGGTGATGTGAAGACAGCAAAAATATATTGCTTACCTCCGTCTCGGCGGTGCAGCTGTCTTGGTACTAAGTGATTCCGGGTACACGAACATTAAACATGTATTTATTTAATCTACTACGAAACAAAAAGAACGTTACATTACTACGATACAAAACGATAATTACATAAACAGAAGTAAGAAAGGAATCATGGGATAGCTTCTGGTTTGCTCCGGTTTTGCGCGCGCCTTGGCGACTTGAAGGTTGCATGAAAAGGTTAATTCTCAAAATGTGTGATTACTTTCCAACAATGCCCCCCTTAATCATGCATTTTGGGATAAGCCGAAATTAGATTTAATTCACATCTTAATTTCATAAATTTTCGTTTGGGCAAAGGTTTGGTAAAAATGTCTTCGATCATACTATTTGTATTGCAATATGTTAATTCAATTACTTTGTTTTCTTCCATTTCCCTTAAAAAGAAATATTTTACATTAATGTGTTTTAGTCTGGTATTCATCTTACCATGTTGAATTAGAGAGATTGTGGACATATTGTCCTCGAACATTTTAATGGGTAGTTTTTGAGATAGCCCAAAATTCTTTAGGAGGTCTAATATCCATTTGAGCTCTTGAGCAGCAGCAGCCGCAGAAATGAGCTCAGACTCGGTCGATGATAAGGAAACACAATTTTGTCTCTTTGTGGACCAAAAAATTGGGCTGTTTCCTAGGAAGAATATATTTCCTCCGGTTGACCGTCTAGTGGTCATATCAGATGCATAGTCAGCATCCGTATAGCAGGTAAGTATTGGTGGGTTGTTAGAGTCAATTAGCAGATTAGTGTCCTTTGTTGAATTCAGGTATTCGATGACTCTGAGAACTGCTTTCCAGTCATTTTCATTTGGAGATTCGTTTTTCCTGCTTGATAAATTCACTGCTAGAACGATGTCTGGTCGGGTCACGGTGGCTATGTAGAGTAGTGCTCCGATGGCTTGTCTATATTTGTGTGACGTCATGTCTTGTTTTAATTCTCATCTCACTTGTTATGACGTCATATCTGATTTTGATTTTGATCTCACTTGTTCCATGACGCAAAACCTAACTGCACGTTGAACGCAGAAGTTTCTCTGTCGGTTGTGGAAACATTGATGTTTGTTAGGTTTTTGAGTGTATAAAAGTGGGTGTGTTCGTTTAATAAAGTTGGATTTTAGAGGAGAAAGGAGAACGCGTAGTTCTTTCAAATCTCAACATTTGGTGACCCGCAGGACGTGATGCGATTAGGTTATCGTAAGTAAATGAACATTTCATTTGTTTAATATTTCTTTAAATTATGGAAGCTCTGAAGAGGCAAAGAACGCCAGTCAGGACAGCGTTCACGAAAACATTTAACGCTATCGTGGGGGAATTAGGCTTAGAGACGCCGAATATTGAAGCAGTGAAAATAAAAATCGCTACCCTAGATCGCTTATATGGTGAACTTAGTAATTGGGATACCCAAATTTCGAGTTTAGAATACAAAACAGACGAAGATTATTCTAATGAATTTGAGTGTATTGAAGGATATAAAGAAAAAATGGACGTAATACGAGTTAGAACAGAAACATTTTTTGCTGGCCAGACGTCGCCAACGGATTGTTTTGCGTCGGTAAGTGCATCACCGACTTTGAATAAACGTAAACTAAAGTTGCCAAAAATAGAACTGAAACAATTTGCAGGTGATGTTAAAGACTGGTTAACATTCTGGAGTCAGTTTAAGCGCATACATGATGACAAATTACTTGAAAAGGAAGATAAATTCCATTATTTACTACAAGCAACTATACATGGTACTAGAGCACGGGATATAGTAGAGAGCTTTCCTGCAACTGCAGATAATTATGATAAAGTTATTGAGTGTTTAACAAATACGTTTGGAAGAGAGGAGTTGTTAATCGAGTTTTATGTTCGGGAAATGCTAGGTCTCGTAATAAAAAATGCTACGGTTCAGAGGGGGAGACTAAATATAGCACAATTATATGATAAATTGGAATCGTACTTAAGAGCATTAGAATCCATAGGCATGACTAGTGATAAATACGCTGCAATGCTCTTTCCATTAGTGGAATCGTGTATTCCGGAAGAAATTTTAAGAGTTTGGCTGAGAAATGCTGCAATTAGTTCTCAAGATAATTCTTATTGCGATAAGTTAAAACAGCTGTTGACATTCTTGAGAAACGAAGTAGAAGGGGAGCAAAGAATTTCTCTAGCAAAATCGGGATTTAAATTGAGTGAAACTAGGTTGTGGAAAGAGGGAAAATGTAAAGAAGCTTCGGTTCCTACAGCAAATGATCTCTTTGCTGGTCAGAAAATAACTAGTAGAAATAAAGAAACTAATTGTCTATTTTGTGATAAACATCATGAGACTAAAGATTGTTTTTCAGCCCATAAAATGGATCTTAACCAAAAGCATAATCTTATTAAAGATAAAAGGGGGTGTTTTGTCTGCCTAAAGGTAGGACACCGAGCCAAACAATGCAAGACACGTGTATGCTGTCTAATTTGTTCTAAAAAACACTGGGTTGTTGTATGCCCCGAACTTACCGTAAATACAAAGAATGAAATAAAGGAAAATACTGAGGAAGATAAGAATGTAACTTTAGCAAATTCTTGTAGCACAAAAGATGTGTTTCTTCAAACTTTACTGGTTAATATTAATGCTAACGGAAAGAAACAAAGAGTAAGGGTCCTTTTTGATACTGGTTCGCAGCGTTCATATATATTAAAAGACACTGTTGAAAGAATGGGATGTAGACCAGTAGGATCTGAGGCGTTAGTACACTCACTTTTTGGTGGAGTTACCTTGAAAAAAGTCCACAAATGTTATAGTTTGCGTATTAGTAGCATTGATAACAGTTATTCTTGCAATATTCACCTATTAGATCAACCAAAAATTTGTGGCTCTATACCAAGTTTGCCGCCAGGACCTTGGATGAAAGAAATACAGAAAAATATTCGCGTTACAGATTCAGAACGGGAAAATCTGCCAATAGAAATTCTTTTAGGTGCTGATACAGTTGGAAATATTTTGACTGGAAAACTTCAGAAATTAGATAGTGGCCTCATGGCTGTGCACACTTTGTTAGGATGGGTAATCATGGGCAAAATAAGTGACTGTATCTCAACTGAAAATACTTCAACCATGATAACCTCGATGCTGGTCCATAACAATAATTTAGAAAACTTGTGGAAATTAGAAGCGTTGGGTATAACAGACCCCAGTGAGAATAAGTCTTGTCAAGAATTGGAAAATGCTGTACGTGATCATTTCCATAGGACTTTGAAGAGAGATAATGAAAATAGATATGAAGTAAGCTTATCGTGGATCAGTGACCGTGGGGATTTGCCAAGCAATAGATATATAGCTGAAAAAAGACTAATTTCATCCACAAGAAAGCTTAAATCTGAAAATAAGTTGGAAGACTATAATGCAGTATTTGAAGACTGGTTGAAATCGGGAATAATCGAAGAAGTATCAGAAAACGAAGCAAGAGGGACTGTACATTATCTCCCTCATCGAGCGGTCTTTAAAGAGGGTTCAACTACAGCAATTAGGCCAGTATTTGATGCTTCATGTAAGCAGAAGAACTTTCTATCTTTAAATGATTGCTTAGCTAAAGGACCAAATTTGCTAGAGTTGATACCAACGATATTACTCAATTTTAGAGAAAAGAAAATAGGAATTATCTCAGACATAAAAAGGGCTTTCCTACAAGTATCTGTAACCGAAGAGGACCGAGATGTTTTGCGATTCCTCTGGTGGAATGATCCAGAACAAAGACAGATTAAGGAATTTCGTCATCGTCGGGTGATCTTTGGTTTGAACTGTAGCCCTTTTCTGTTAGAAGCAGTGATCGACTTCCATTTAAGACAATATGGGCCTCCTCACAAATGTATTGGTGAGAAGCTACGCTCATCATTCTACGTAGATAATTGTGTGACTTCGTTTGATTCAATAGAAGAGGCAGAACTATTCAGGGCAAGGGCCACTGAAATAATGGCTCAAGCGAGTTTCGATTTAAGAGGATGGCACCGATCAGGAAGTGATATCGTCAATGACAATACTCAGCCTATGAAAGTGGTGGGACTCTTGTGGGACAAACACGAAGACACACTCTCTTGTGACGTTCTCTCTATAAGTTTGGGAGACCTACCCGTGTCAAGACGGAACATGTTGTCAATTACGCAAAAGGTGTTCGATCCCGTAGGTTTTAGTTGTCCTGCCACCCTCCTTCCAAAATTATATTTACAGAAGAGCTGGGAAAAGAAATTGAGTTGGGACTCTGAACTTCCTGCTGATATTAAGAAGAAATTTTTAAAGTGGTTGAGTGAATTGCCTTTGTCCTTAGTAAAGATTCCTAGACAAGTAACAATGGATAACTGTTCCTCTTATAGCCTGCATGTTTTTTGTGATGCTTCAAAGAATGCATTTGCAACCGCTGTTTACTTAAGAGGTGAGAACCAGAAACAAGTAAAAGTACAATTACTTCAGGCTAAATCTAGAGTTACTCCATTGAAAGGGTCCACAATTCCCAGACTTGAATTATTAGCTTGTTGTATTGGTGCCAGATTGTTTTCTTTCACCAAAGGAAAACTTCAGATTGAAATCTCAAAAGAATACTTTTGGACAGATTCGTCAACTGCTCTTTGTTGGATTAAGAAGAATGAAACATGGGGAACATTTGTCAATAATAGGGTAAAGGAAATCCGACGTCTCACCGAACCCGGAAATTGGCACCATATTCATGGAACAGCTAACCCAGCTGACCTTCCCTCGAGAGGATGCTCTGTAACAAAATTGATAGAATCGAGATGGTGGGAGGGACCGCTTTGGCTGACAAAACCTGAAGAGGATTGGCCAGAATCTAACCCCATTGAGAATGAAACTGAAATAGCTGCCGAAAAGAGAAAGACTGTAGTAACATCATTTAATTGCAGCAATGTTGCGGATTCCTGGATTACAGCCTACTTTTCAAGCTATAGTAAGATAATAAGAATGGTAGCCTGGATGAACAGATTCATTCAAAACGCTCGGAACAGCAACAAAGAGAGGGAAATTGGAGAATTAAAAGTGACTGAACTATCTGCTGCAGAGAAAATTATCATAAGATTAGTGCAGCAAGAAGTCTTTAACTCAGAAGATATTAAGAAATTGAAGTCGATTTCTGTGTTTAAAGATGAAGAAGACTTACTCCGAGTAAGGACCAAACTTGCCGAAAGGAAGGATGAAAGGGATTTTATTTATCCTCTGCTTCTGCCGAACAAACACAAGCTTGTAAGTTGTTTGATCCAAGATGTTCATTTAAAAATGATGCATGCTGGCATAAATATTCTAATGTCTAAATTAAGACAAACGTTTTGGATACTGAGAGCTAGGAAAACAATTCGGAAAGTAATTTCGAACTGCCTTCGATGCAAGAGATACGAATCAAAAAGATTAGAGAGCACTACAGTTGCTCTACCTGAAAACAAAGTCCGAGATGCCTCTGTGTTTGAAATCACAGGAGTAGATCTAGCTGGACCACTTATTTTAAGAGGGCAAGAGAAGGCATGGATTATCCTATTTACCTGCGCCGTATACAGAGCTATACACTTGGAACTGATCATGTCTCTTTCGACTCAAAGTTTTTTACTCGGTTTCCGCAGATTTATTTCCAGAAGTGGACGACCGAAAATTATTTACAGCGACAATGGAAGCAATTTCATAGGGGCTAACAATCTCTTGAACTGTATTGACTGGAAAGCAATTGAGGTTGAAGCATCCGTCAATAGAATTCAATGGTACTTTAATCCGCCTGCTGCTCCCTGGTGGGGAGGATTTTGGGAGAGAATGATTCAGATGGTCAAAAAGCTTCTACGTCGAGTTTTGGGGCAGTCATCATTACATTATGAAGAATTAATGACTGTACTATGTGACTGTGAAGCAGTAGTAAATTCCAGACCTCTAACATATGTTTCAGAGGATTCAGATTCCCTAAGTCCTTTGACTCCAATGTTTTTAGGGGAGAACATTGAAGTGGGCGTACCAGATTTGGATAATATCGATCAAGTAAATCTCAATAAAAGATTACGACGGCAACAATTAAGGGACACTCTTCGAAGACGATTTAGAAGCGAGTATCTAGGTCAACTAGTTCAACGCCCTTCGAAAGTTGGAAAGGGTCGTGAGGTGAAAGTTGGGGACGTTGTTCTCATCGAAAATGAGGGAAAGCGAAGAATATTGTGGCCAATGGCCAGAGTGATTACAGTGTATCCAGGTAAAGATGGCAATATCAGAGTAGTTCGTCTTAAAACAACTTCTGGAGAAATGATTCGACCCATTCAAAGAATTTTTCCTCTTGAAATGTCCTCTCCACTGTATTTTAAAACAGATGAACAGGAAAATTCTACTGATGTAACGAGTCTCGTCCCTGATTTTCCAGTTAAAGGAATTGTGACAAGATTTGGTAGAACTGTTAAGATTCCTTCACGACTTGAAGTCGGAACTGTTTAGTTAGAACTTTATCTTTTGAACTTTTCCATTTATTGTGATTAGTTTGTTTTGATTAATTATTTTATCTTTTAATCAAAAGGTGGGAGAATTGTGACGTCATGTCTTGTTTTAATTCTCATCTCACTTGTTATGACGTCATATCTGATTTTGATTTTGATCTCACTTGTTCCATGACGCAAAACCTAACTGCACGTTGAACGCAGAAGTTTCTCTGTCGGTTGTGGAAACATTGATGTTTGTTAGGTTTTTGAGTGTATAAAAGTGGGTGTGTTCGTTTAATAAAGTTGGATTTTAGAGGAGAAAGGAGAACGCGTAGTTCTTTCAAATCTCAACAATTTGGTATTGTCCACTGGTGGAGAGGTGTCCTCTTCCTTTGGATAAGAAACGTCCATCGGTGTGTAAGACGGTTTGTGGATATCTGGACAGAATTTCTTCAATCCTTCGATTTTGCAAGTTTGGTTCAATAAAAATTTGTTATCATCTCTGTTGATGTTGATTCCTAAGTAGTTTCTGATTTCTCCTAGGTCCTTTACTTCGAAGAATTTGTTGAGATAGTTGATTAGACTTTGAATCTTGTCTTCATTTTTGCATGCTATAAGGATATCGTCCACGTAAACCGTGATCATTATTGTATCTACTTCATCTTTCTTTAAGAATAGGCAAGGGTCTGCGGTAGATTGAGAGAAATCGTTGTTTCTCAGGATTTCTTCGATTCTTTTGTTCCAAGCTCTGGCTGACTGTTTTAAGCCGTAGAGAGATTTCCTTAGTTTGCAAACCTTTTGTTCTTGTCCTGTTTGAACTGTGCCTTCCGGTTGCTCCATAAAAATTTCTTCTTCTAGGTTTCCGTGAAGGAAAGCTGTGGTGACGTCAGCATGTCGCACGTGCATATTACCGTATGCAGCGGCAGCAAAGAAGGTTCTGATAGTCGTATGTCGAACTACCGGTGCGAAGGTATGGTCGTAGTCAGTCCCAAATTTTTGACTATAGCCCTTTGCGACTAGTCGTGCTTTGTAGCGGTTAACTGTTCCGTCTTCGTTCCTTTTCAGTTTGAAGGTCCATCGACATCCGATAGCTTTCTTTCCTACAGGAAGATCTACTAATTCCCAGGTTTTATTTTGGGACAAGGAATTGATTTCTTCGTCGACTGCGAGTAACCATTTTTCCTCTTCTTCGGAATCCAATTTGTTCAGGTCTTCGAAATTTTCGGGTATGTCCTTAGTTGTGTCTACTAGGTATCCCATACGTTCTGGTGGTTGTCCCTTCGTTTTTCTTTCTGATCTTCTCAGCGCTTCTACGGGTATAATTTCATGTTCTGTCTCAGTTTCTTCGTCTTTTACTTCCGGACGAGAGGGAATTTCGATATTTTGACTCACTGGTGATTTTTCGACAAATTTTATGCTTATACTGACAATTATCCGATTTTCGCCTGTATAGATTCTGTACCCCTTTGACCTTTGGTCGTAACCGACAAAAGTTCCTTCAATTGCTTTTGGATCTAATTTTCTTCGGTTTTCTTTATGTATATATGCATAGGCTGTGCAACCAAATTCTTTTATGTGAGCCAAATTTGGTTTTCTTCCGCACCATAACTCGTAGGGCGTCTTTTCACAGGCTCTAGTAGGAAGACGGTTTTGAATATAATTTGCGGTATTGACAGCTTCTCCCCAGAATTTGTGTGGCAGTTGACTTTGGGACAGCATGCATCTAGTCATTTCGGTAAGACTTCTATTTTTCCTTTCACTCACATCGTTCTGAGGAGGTGAGAAAGGAACGCTAAGTTGATGTTTGATGCCGTCACTTTACAGAAATTCCTTTATTTCTTTACTGGTGTATTCACCGCCGTTATCCGTTCGGAGAGTCTCTATGGTTCTACCAAATTTATTTTTGATTATGCCGACAAAATCCTTCAGTTTACTAAGAACTTCACTCTTTCTAGTAAGTAAGTAGATGACGGTGTATCTCGTAAAGTCGTCGATAAATGTGACGAAGTGGGCATGGGTCCGCAAATGTCGCTATGTACAAGTTCCAACGGTTTCTTTGCACGGACACTGGCTGTTTTTGGATACGGGGATTGTTGCATTTTATTCTTTATGCATTCTGAATAAGTTTTATTATGAAGACAATTATCTAGTTTTATTCGGTCGGCGAGATTTTCGTGAACGAGTCGCTTAATTCCGTCATAACTCCGATGACCTAATCTCGAATGCCATTGAAGTATTATCGGAATTTCGGTCCGCTTTCTGTTCTAACCTTCTATTATATTCATCGGCGAGTTTCGTTTTTACTAAATCCGTAGTTATAAGTGTCTCATCTCGAGCTTCTAGGGCGGTAATGAGATTATTGTAATATTCAGGAATCGAAACTAACAAAAGAGCGGCTATATGCTGATCTGGAATGTTCTCACCGATAGCTTTCAGTTTTTCAACCAAATCCATCATGTGATTGATGTGCGCGATCATATCACCGTGTTCAGGCATTTTAATTGAATATAATTTTCTTAAAAGATATAACTTGCCACTTAAATTGGAACGTTCATGTACTGATTTCAGTTTTTGCCATGTACCGGCAGCAGTTGTTTCGTTTTTAACATGAATGATTTGGGAATCTTCTATGCATAGATTTATGATTGCTCGTGCTTGTTTATCCCTCTTTAAAAATGTTTCATCAGGTTTATCGGGTGGTGGGGAATTAAGATCATCTAACCCATCCCGCATCAAAAGCATTTCAATCTTGAATTTCCAAACCGCATAATTTTCGGAATTCAGTTTAGTCATCTGCGTCGAATCTTTAAACACTGATTGAGCCATTTTTAACTTTAGTACCAGAATTTAGCAATTCAGTCTCATAATCATTGATGTGAAGATAGCAAAAATATATTGCTTACCTCCGTCTCGACGGTGCAGCTGTCTTGGTACTAAGTGATTCCGGGTACACGAACATTAAACATGTATTTATTTAATCTACTACGAAACAAAAAGAACGTTACATTACTACGATACAAAACGATAATTACATAAACAGAAGTAAGAAAGGAATCATGGGATAGCTTCTGGTTTGCTCTGGTTTTGCGCGCGCCTTGGCGATTTGAGGGTTGCATGAAAAGGTTAATTCTCAATGTGTGATTACTTTCCAACACTTGGGAGGTAATGAAAAATCTTCATTCAATTGAAAATTGAGAAATTAAATTCGCTGCCTATCGAACACACAGACGTTTCGTGACGATCTCACGTGCGCCTTACGCGTCGGGTGTCGCAGAGCCGCAAGGATACTGGAATTTGCGAGTTTTTAAAATCCCGAGGAAAACGGGGCTATACGGTCTCCGTATGATGTCATGCCACTGAAGACTTCATGAAAGCCTCTCCTAAAGTTGTTTTGTAGTCCTAGAAGAGTATGCTCTGCCAAATGCATCCCAAAAGCGAACACGGGGACGCAGGTTTCATATTATTCGTGAAAGCGATGACGTCAACGAAACCCGCCGTATGAGTTTATCGTGTTTTCCGCATCCCATTGGCATCAGCGACGACTTTAATTCATCCCAAAGCTTTATTTCTCCCAGATACCTCTGCACCAAAGCCCGAAAAAACACCGTTTGCGCTGATTCCGAATTAACTGTGAAAGCAGTGACACCAGATTATCGAAATTACTGATTTTTTCCGCTGCCGATCGAACACATTGGGAGCTTTCAGGATGACCTCACGTGCCTCTCACTTGACGGGTGTCGTAGAGCCTCGAGGATACTCAAATTTGTGAGTTTTTAAATCCCGAGGAGAATGGGGTGATATAAACTTAATATAAACTTAATATAACCAAATAATCTTAAACCTTGTTTATTTGGCCCATGTCGGTCTTTGACATGGTTGCTTTAATTTTTTTTTAATTATTTTAACAGCGCTTTACCCACTTTCTCCTAAGGACATTCCCCCATTCATACTGTTTAGTTGTCTACTTGGTTATGCGAGTGCTATATTGGGAAACCAACACTATAAGAGATAGCAGAAGAAAGGTCGGACCTTAAAGCCTTCGACGGGATTTGAATCAGAGTCCACTTTGTGAAAGCTCTTGCGGCGGCTAAGCACTATGTGAGGTGAGTGGAACATTGTAATGTTAATTGAAGAAACGTAATACTCATATATTACTTTTGTTGAGATAAAAGAAAAAAGGTATCATATGAAGTACCTGTCAACATTTCATTGCTGTCTCTCCCATTTAAAGTTCTCTCGCCTCCTATTTGAGTTCCTGTTTTTGAGGAGTTATTTTGCAAATATTGTAGGACAAATACCATATTACTAAGATTTTATTGCAATGAATACCCTACCAGAGGAATATGGGAAGCAAAAAGAAAACTTCATCCTAGAGCCATTCAAATTCAATTCACAGATGATGCATGAAAAAAAATGATTTAAAAAGAATATATATGATTCCAATGAACTCAGATGCCTAGGGATGTACCGAGGGGAATTGGTATTGCATATTTCAGAATTCTTTGCAGGGACGAATCTCCCAAAGCACCTTCATCGTACTAAACAGGTAGATTCCTCAACGTGTCCTTCAATCGGATTTTCAGTAATGACTAGAGCTCACCTCATCATTAGCCCAAAACTTAGTGAAGCCGTAGACTTCAATTTCTGGAAAAGTTTAATAGTTTCATTGCTGACTCAAATCTTTATTGGGCTTCCAACATTACACTAATGGTTGGAAAACACAGGTCTAGCGTATAATTTTTATGAAAATTCATACAGAAGGTTGTTCGCACTTTATGGAAACGATTTTGTAATTTGTTTTTGGCATTTGAATTTTGAGATAAAAATTTAACAACTTCAGAAAAACCGTCTGCTACTGTTTTGTTTTGATTGTAATGTAAAATAAAAGATTTATTTTGAAAATGGCTCCTAAAATTGATAGATGGCTCGAATCTTACGTAACTGCGCTTTCCGAGGAGAAATATTCGTATCAACAAATTATAAAGCGGTGTAAAAATCACGATTATGGCATTTCAAAAAAAGGTATTTATAATATATTAAATTTGAAAGGAAAAAAAAGTCTAACTGAAAGTAAAAATGAAAACATGACCGCGAAACCTCATCCTAAGACTGTTCGAACGCAGGTAAATATCAAGAAAGTGAAGTCTCTGATCCTAAAAGAAAATCCGCCGACTCGAAGATCCCTTTCACCGAAACTAGGAATGTCATCTGGCACTGTAAGTAAAATCATTCATAAAGATTTGAAGTTAAAAAAGATGTTTAAACCTAAAGTTCATCTGCTTTTGCCAAAGCATATTGCTGAGAGAAAAATAAACTGTAGAAAATTATATGAAAAACATCTAGCTGTTGAAAAATGGAAATTTGTGGTAACACTCGATGAGGCATGAGTGTATTTAAGTGACTGTAATTAAAAAAAGAGAGATCAATTTTCTATTGCTCAACTGACGGGAATGATCGTACGAAATGGCTTCGTCAGTGTACAGAAAAGTTCCCAAAGGTATTCATGATAGTTGCAGGATTTTGTTACAACGGTGAATTAAAAATCAGAAAAGTCTCAAGTAAAGCAAAAATTAATTCACTCTACTATCAGCAGAATATTTTAGAACCAATTTTTGAAGAAGAAATGCCAGCCTTATATCGAAAGGACTTTGATAAAGTTGAGTTTCATATGGACAAAGCCTCTGGTTTCACGTATAAATCAAATGCCGCTTATTTAGCAAAGAAAGAATCAAAAACAGGAATAAAGTGTACCCCATTTAATGAAATACCTGTAAAATTCCCTGACGCTTCTCCAATGGGCTTTTGTGCTTTCGGTTTATTAAAAGGAGCCTTAGAGAAACGGCATCCAAGAACACTGAACGGGCTCTGGAAAATGGTCTAAGAGGAATGGGGTAAAACTGACATGACAGTACTAAGAAAAAGTTTACTTTCATGGAAAATTCAAGCTAGAGCTATTGTCAAGATCCATGGCTATCAGATAGAAGCAAATCGCCGCAAAAAACATGGCATTTATACATAAAACGTAACTATCAAAATCGCTTCCATAAAGCGTGAACTACCTTCTGTATATCTAGATAACGTATGTTCTGGACCAGGGATTCCCAAACTCATTTGGTTTACCGCGCTCTTTTCAGAGAAGAAATTATTCACCGCCCCCCTGGAAATTTTCCTTCCTATGCGAGTAAACAAAGATACAGAGACGAATTTTCGGCCTTTTATGTATATATGTTTCTACCTATATATAGAACATAGTAAAGAAATATGTTGTTTTAAATAAGACACCTTGAAGCTTGAAATTATAAAATTATTTATTAAAATCAACCATAGTTACATTCGCATTACACACAGAAAATTAAGATAACGAAGGATAATAATCGTTCAGTAAATATTACGAATAACAGTAAAACTAACGAGAAAGATGAACTTGATACTCAGCAATCAATTTATTGCTGAGTTAATGCCAACATTATGGACACTAATGAGGTTGAGTTGAGCGTCACAACAGTATGGAATTATTAAAACTATAATCCAAGGGATATTAAATTTAGTTTTCTGATTTGGAATAATTCAAAAGATTGAAGAACTCGTAACGTAAACCTGTCAGACATGAGGTAGGTATTTTACTATTTTAACTACCCTGGCCCGTAGTACTAGTCATTTCCAATGTCCCTCATATATTTCAATTTTTATTTTAAAAGTCAACAACACCCTCTATGGAATTGGTTATATTTTAATGCATGAATTAATACTATACGATTTTTTTTGTCACATTTAATGTTTGAATATTTGTCAAATGTGCGGCTAAAAGCCCATAATCGTTTATTTCAGAAATCGTGTGGCATTGCAATTACCTCCTTACAGCGGCAAGGATCGAACTCGCGTCTTGAGGTACGTTCTCTACCAACTGAACCACCCCTGAATTACAAGGAAGTATTTTTAGATAAACAGAAAAATTTTCTTCCCTACTATAAAGAAAGGAAGGAAGTTTCCTTTCTGATTAATCGAAATTATAAAGAATGGTAAAGTCTCAAAACAATCTTTTCCCCTCCCAACTTCATATTTTAACGTTGAATTATGTGCTGTTTTGCTTTAACGTTGGAATTTACCTTTTTGCATTCCTTTAATAAAGCTGTGGTTGTGAAACTTTAATTATTAGAACTATTCATGTAAATTAAATCAGCCATTGTAAGACAAATTAAATTATAATTTTTTATTTGTATTTCATAATTCTGTAGTTAGTCATTCTGTCATAATTTCTCATTATGGGGCATTATACTTGTATGTAAACCAAAAGAACACTTTTAGAAGATATAAATACGAAAAACATCAATAGCTATTTTATGATTGTACTAATGTATTAAAATGAAACAGTGAAAATTTTGAAACGTTATAAAAAAAATGTCAATTTGACATTTTCTTGACTATTTTGCTGGGATGAAATTGTCTTTTTCTTCGTCCCGAAAAAAATTGTGTTTAGCTTACGGAATAGGCAGCTCATTTAAAAACGTATCTCTAAGTGACAGCCTGCTGATCAAGAGGAAATGAGGCACAACCAAACTTTAGAAACTTTTAGAGATAGAAAGTCGGTTTGCTTGATTAATTTAGGATAATGAAGCTAAAGCCATCTGTACAGTTGGAAAGAGCCATCAAACTTTTCTCTTTAAAATTATTAAAATTAAAATCCCTATTAAGGCTGAAAGTTCGAGGAGATTGAACACAGCGAAACTTTGTTTCTGTTATATGAAAAATAAAAACTTTGAAATTATCATATACCAGCCTGTTTAAAAAATACGAGTTTCCTTGTTCAAGAACCCAAGAACAGCACAATGAAGAAGTCATACGAGTGCTAACTGAACATTGAACTTTGATCACTTCATAAAGTTACATTAGGTATTGCATCTTTCCATTACGGTTTATACTACTAACACAGTAATACCTAGACATGAAACACCTCTAGTTTCACTTCGAAATATTTAGTTCTGATGTAAATTATTGAATAATTACGAATCTATTTTTGCACTGAGCAATTCTCTTAAGAACTACAGAGACCTTCCTGTATACTGTTCTTTGAATCATTTTCCCCAAGTTCCAGACATTATATATAATTACAGAAAAATATATAAAAAATATGAATTATATGAATATATACTACTAAAACTTGTTATATATTTCTTAAAATTTACCATCATAATCATTTTCTATAACATGTGTCATACCTTTTTATTACGTATTTTGAGCCATTAAAAACACAAGACTACAAAATAAAGACAATAATTTTCGTTTAATTTTTCATAGAATAACAGATATATTTATACATTTATTATACGTCTAGTCGCCTCGCCAGCAGTAGGGAAAATCTGCATATCCGGCTTTTGCTATGGCATCTTAGGACATTGATCGTCATGGTATTCACCCAGCAGTCTACAGCGTCATGTTAGTTGTACCGGAAATGGACATGCTTTCCATAACAGGCAGTTTTGGACGATTTCCGAATCAGGCTTCAATTTTGTCATGCTTGAAGTTCAACGGGAGAATCTTTCGGCTGGTATGAGTTGAGAGATGAGTCTGTTATAACCTCTCAATTGAAATGCACTTCTTGCTTGCTCCCAACTGGATATTTAAAAAACTTCGGCTTCCGTTCGAGTACATTAAATGGTTCGAACTGTCGGAATGGTCTTGTAACTGTCGGTAAGAGAGAATTAGAATAATTAGCTTTTAAGAGAATAAAATTCTACTATTTGACAAAATTCTTTTTATAATATATTCTTAAGATTAATTACTAGTGATGGCCGAATGGACAAATACTCACTTCCTTACCTACACGGAATATATATTATATAAATAGTAATATATTTTTGCAGCACGTTGAGTGCCACGCAAATGTCATGATTTTCCACTATAAACAGGTGGGTTAACTTTATTGCATTCGTTATACTTATCACTCATTATATTCTTTAAGACTACATGATATGATTATTAAAATGAAAAAGTACATCATACGCATTAAAAATAATGTACAGTCTGTAATCCACGTGTCAAAATCGGTGGAACAGTTAAAAAAAATAGTTAAAATATTTTTTACAATATATAGCATTTTATTGCATATTATAATTATAAAAGTACTCCTTAATTGAAGAAACCTATCCTAGAAAAAATTAAGTACAAACCATCATCCTCAAGAACCATTCCTATTGATTATTAAAAACATGAACTAACCAGAAAAATAATTTTTTAAACACGTAGATAATATATTACGCACTTTTTTCAATGCAGAAATCTTATAAGAGATGAAATTCGCGCAGGTATGTTGAGAATTTTCGTTCGCTACTTCAGTATAGGAACAGTTAGTGCGTGGGTAGATGAACTACCGTTTCCTCATATGAGGGGATAGCACTGAAGCATGCTCATTACTCTGACAACCATACATCGAGAGAGGCATCTCCATATAGCTTTCACATGTATTTACCATTTTGGTAAAATCTGTCTATTGTGCCGATGCACAGTAAATTTTGATAAAGATTCAACTGAAATGTAATCACAATTTTATAAACACGATACAAATCCTTATACGTCTTTAAGAAATTGTAAGCGGCAATATATTATGTGGAAATTTTATCTACATTTACAAAGAGTTTTTTCAGTAATGACCACTGGGATTTACCAAGAACGAATACATGGATACTTTTTACATAGGAAAGTTCGGATATTTGGAGGTCTGACCACACACATACATATAATATAGATACCTATTAAATGATATTATGGGATTTCCTTGGATAATTTTCCATTTTCATGAAATTACAAAAACTTATAAAATTAACAAAAATCTTATGGTTTATTTCTTCGCAGATGTTAATCAGCATTTATTTATCACGTAATTAGAACCAACATTGTGCTTTATCGAAAGGATTTAATTTAGTGACAAAAATAAAGCGCTCTTCAGCATTTAAAATTATAGTTCAAAATTAGCCTTATTATGACCATTTTAAAAGTTTTTTTTATAATTAAAACATTTTTCTATTGTCTTTTAATGAAGTCATCGTCGACGAAACGTTAAAGAAAGTCTTGGATCCGAAAAAATAAAGAACTTGATAAAGAGAAATAATGTTATGTATAAGCACCTTTTAAAGTAACTTAGATTAGTGTTTATGCTATGTAATCTCGATTCTTGGACAATTAGAAATCTGAAATCAGGTTAAAAATTTCCAATAGCCTATACAAGATCAATGAAATATGAATGTATTATACATTTTTATATTTTTCGTAAAGCTAAAACATCCTTTTCTTTCAAATAAGTAAAAATTTAATTACCTTAGTCTCACAGCAATGCATTTTCTTCCAATAACCAGGCTTTTAGAAGGATATTTTCAAACCAGATATATTTGTTCTTTAGTGTAAACATGTAGCTTGCTTCCATATTTTGACGAGCAGGGTAGGTTATCAAAGCTTCCAAATCAGTCCATCAAAGTTTTAATTTTTGCATGCAGTCTGATCATTTTCACGTTGACAACTTAACATTTTCTTCAAAAGGAAATATCTCCCCACATATTTCTTCCAGGTTTGTACATCCGAAACTTTCGTGTACGATTTCAGTTATGCGATGTAAATCAGTAAGTAGATTCCAACTGCTTCATGAGCACTCCCGAACAGGATATTTCTACTGACCAGCGGGATTACCTCATTTTAAGGCACAGTGCCACAGGAAGATGGTTTGATATGCGTACTAAAAGTTCCCACAGCAGTAGAACGGAAGGAAGAAAAGGAGAGGGGAAGGGAATTCAGGAAATTAGCTTCAAATTTGAAGAAAGAAAAAAAAATGTATAAATACAACTAGTTTTCACTGAAATTATACTTATTCCAAATTATATAATTTAATCTACAGTCAAGTCTTTTGTTTCAGACATTTTAGTTAAATTACTATTCATGTGTCAGATATGTACGATTAATCTATTTAATAGCTCAACACGTATGAAAATGGAAAAATGGTGAATTTTTTTGAGCTCAAAAATAATAAACTTCTAATCTGTTGCCAATTCTAGAAAATACTATACAAACCGCTTATGACGTTATGTTGAATTATAGAGGCGTAAACAACTATTCGGCATTTTGTAGCATACGAACAAAAACACAATGTTCTATGACGGAAATTGAGAAATTAAATATCCTAAACACAGTCAGTGTAAACCTTCATATTACAATTTTGACGAATTCGAGTTCAAAATGTTAGTTATGACCTCTGTTGCTTGACAGACACAGACAATTCAAAGAAACGATTATTCCCCAAAGTGAATGGTTTTGAGTGAATCATAAAGTTCTTTAAATTTATTATTTTGACCCCATTTTCTTCAAAAGGAAATATCTCCCCACATATTTCTTCCAGGTTTGTACATCCGAAAATTTCCTGTACGATTTCAGTTATGCAATGTAAACCAGTAAGTAGATTCCATCTGTTTCATGAACTCCCCCGAACAGGATCTCTCCACTGACGAGCGGGATTACCTCATTTTAAGGCACAGTGCCACAGGAAGATGGTTTGATATGCGTACTAAAAGTTCCAACAGCAGTAGAACGGAAAGAAGAAAAGGAGAGGGAAAGGGAATTCAGGAAATTAGCTTCAAATTTGAAGAAAGAAAAAAATGTATAAATACAACTAGTTTTCACTGAAATTATACTTATTCCAAATTATATAATTTAATCTACAATCAAGTCTTTTGTTTCAGACATTTTAGTTAAATTAGTATTCATGTGTCAGATATGTACGGATAATCTATTTAATACCTCAACACGTATGAAAGTGGAAAAATGGTAAATTTTTTTGAGCTCAAAAATAATAAACTTCTAATCTGTTGCCAATTCTAGAAAATACTATACAAACCGCTTATGACGTTATGTTGAATTATAGAGGCGTAAACAACTACAGAGGCTGTTCACATATTTTTTAGACGATGTATATTGTATTCACAAAACTAAATTACATAAAATTCTTGTATTTTAAATGTTCTATTTGACATCCCTTATTCTGAACTATCTTTCGACACCGCAATTTCCAGGATATTGCCTTTTGAAGTGTCAGAAGAGGTATTCTATCCCATTCCTCCTGAACAGCTTTCCAGAGTCCTGTAAGGGTTTTGGGACGACGTTTGGATAATGTAGATTTCAAAAGTCCAAAAGCATAAAAATCCATTAGTGATACATCGGGAGATTTAGTAGGGATATCAGTGAAGGGAGCCTTGATACCAGTTTTTTGTTCCATTTCTTTAAGGAAATTTACAGTGGATTTTGATGTGTGACTGCTAGCTTTGTCCTGATGGAGTCTCACAGATTGATGGCACTGTGGGTAAAGCGATGGTATTTCATTCAGAAAAATTGGCGATAAAATATGTTCCTGATAGTATTTGGAGTTAATCTTGACATTTTTTCCACTCTCTTTATTTTTAACTTGCCATTATACGAAAAACCAGCAACAATCAGGAATCACTTAGAAAAACTTTCTTTCGATTCTTTGAACCATGTACTTAAATTTTTTTCTCCCCTTTTATGATAATAAATGGTTCTTTTTTTGTTGCAATCATTTAAATACATCCATGATTCATCTATTGGGACAATTGTTTTCCATTTTTCTTTGGATAAGTTTTTCTCATACAGAATTCTGCAGCGTGTCCTGCGTTCAGCGATATGATTTGGGAGAAGACGATGCACATTGCGTTTTTTCGCTTTCTTAAGATTAAGTCAACGTTTATCATTTTGTTTACAGTGGAGACCGAGCATTTTAATGATTTTGCAACTGTCACGGGGCAACTGTCAAAGGGGGATTTTCTTTTAACATTAAACAACGTACCTTTGCAATAGTCGAAGATGTCCGTTTTTTCCTTGATACTTGTTTGGAATTTTTGTCCCACTTGAGGCTCCAATTTGACGTTTTTTTCCTTTCTTGTTAACGATATTACCTATCGACGCTTTAGATATCACATATCCACGACTCACATCGTTTTTGGATAACAGAGTATGCATATTTCTCTTCGGAAAGAGCATAAATGTAGCCTTCGAACCACTGCTTTGTTAAAAACGCCATTTTGAATAAAAACAAAACTTTCAAGCCGAAGACGATAATTTTGACTTTTAAAAACATAGTACAATTGCAATTATTTCTTTTGCAGCAAACGTTTTTTTATTACCGCTTACCAAAATCGTCTAAAAAATGTGCGAACAGCCTCTGTATTCGGCATTTTGTAGCATACGAACAAAAACGCAATGTAGTATGACGGAAATTGAGAAATTAAATATCCTAAACAGAGTCAGTGTAAACCTTCATATTACAATTCTGACGAATTCGAGTTCAAAATGTTAGTTATAACCTCTGTTGCTTGACAGACACAGACAATTCAAAGAAACGATTATTCCCCAAAGTGAATGGTTTTGAGTGAATCAAAAAGTTCTTTAAATTTATTATTTTGACCCCAGTTTAGATAGTTATGTACAAGAATCTTATATTTCAATTTAACCATTTGTTTTTTCTTTACTTTTTTGAGATTACGAAAAGATTTGATCATTCGAAAGTAAATTTTCCAAATTGAAATTTTCTAATGCAGTATCTTAAAAGAATCATCTTTTCTTTCAAATTTTTAAATTATATTACATTAATTTATTCGTTTACTTTGTTCTTTATAATTTACGCACTGTCAACGCACGCCTGCTGACATTATGAATTTATCTATTCGAAGACTTCGAATAAATGATAAAAGCTAATAATGAAACTAAGCAGTGGAAAAAAAAATTATGGTTATTCACGAAAGGTATATAGAACGATGAAGAAGGAAATTATTGCTTTAATTTATGCTGTCTTGTTTCTGAACAGCTTGCAATATCGTACAAATCTGACATCTAACGAAGGTTTATAAGTAAATCTTAGTTGAGAAAATGAGCAAGATATTAAACATTTACATACTAACTACAGGACCATATTTAGAAAATCAGTGAAAACAAGATGTACATTAATTTTTGTTATAGAATTGATCAACTGAAATATTAATACTTTAAACGAACCTCCTACTAACTTCGGGATTGCAATACATGCCATTATAGTTGGACCATCAACTTAAAATTTGGGTAAACATGCACTTTGTGTAAGAAATTGACAAATCTATTCAAGATCTAGGATAGAAAACAGTATGATACCTTATCCAAAAGCATTATATATATAGCAGAATCATAATTTGCAATAAGTGTACCTCTCTGCTGTAGGCGGAAATGCTGTCTTTCTTTTTTAGCACTGTGCAATATTACTATGAGATTGGTGGATGCATTGCATTTCCTTTTCTTGGTCCTGCAGCAAATCCTGCAACTTGAAGCCGTTTATGTCTTCCTATATTGCAGTTTATGCAACTTTGGAAATAGCAAAAAAAAAAAATAAATTCCCTGAAAAGGTATTTATAAAGGAGTCGACAGAGAAAAAAACCTGTTGAAAATATAAGAATTTAGAATCTGATAAAGTAGGAGAAAAAAATAATAGCCGGGTGAAAAAAACAAAAAATTTAGAGAAAATACTGCATGGAGCACGAAAATAAACCAACTAAAAAATCAAAAAAAATATAAACTTGAGATGGCTGTGAAATTGAATGGAATTTCTTTATCGTTGCTTTGCATTCTGAAAAAGAGAAAAACTTCTTATAGAATGGGAAGAGACACAAAAATGCATACATAAATTATTGAAATATATACAGCATTTTTTCAAGGGAAACTTATTTCATTTACGTGAGCAAAAACATGCAGACATGTAAAACATAGTAAAACAAAGCAGCAGATATTGCAATAAAGTTTTGTATTGTTACTTATAAAAATTATAATTCACACTAAACGAATGTGTGCTGTTTATCTCAGGGTTTCAGTCTCAGTAAGATGGAAATCAAGTTCTCAGATGTTTGACAAAAGATTGAGTCCAAAGTCAAATATAAATACGTAAAACCGGAGATTCCTAAAATTAAAATAAGAAATCCTTTTCCATTTTCTTGTGTTAATGTCCTGGTTAGCCCTTTCGAACTTTAACATAACAAGCTATTTCGAAACAAGAAAAAAAAGAAATTTAAAGATTAAAGATTTTAACAGAAAATTAAAACTGAAAAGGTTTAAAAAATGTGTAAAATAAAGTCGAATAAAGTGCTCATTAAGTAATATGTTTCGAACTTGGATATCTTATTTAGCTAACTCCTTCGCAATATTCCTCTTTTTGAGACCGAAGTTCAGATATTCTACACAAGATTACATTGATATATTGTACACAAGAATCAATTCAGATTTTTTACGCAAGAAGTTAGGTGCAACGTGATAGACGTTCAAAACTTCCTAAAATTGATGCGGATTTCAATGTTGGGGCATCAACAATTGTCAGCGTGCGAACTGTTCAATGGAACGTCAATGATGGCTTTCGGAGCCGCAGGCCCACTCGTGTACCGTTGTTGACTGCACGCTACAAAGCTTTACGCCTCGTCTGGGCCCACCAACACCTCCATTAGACTTTTGATAACTGGAAACGTTATT